>CM052898.1:175755550-175881672 GCA_028534135.1 Potos flavus | reverse complement strand
TTTTTTTTCTAAAGGAATAAATTTTTAGTAGGGTAATTTTTGCTATTAAAATGTGTTTGCCTACTTCGTTAATTTTTACTCTGACCTTTATTTTCTTCTTTTTCCTTAATTTGGGTGTACTCTACTGTTTTGTTATTGCTGCTGTTTGAATTCCCTAATTCCCTAATTTGGTAGCTTACTTAATACTCTGCAGCATTTGGAAATGTCTCACTATACTATATCATAATCTTGACTGCAATTTGATAACATATATATACTAAAAATTTTGTAATGTTTATTTCACATTGGAACACATAAATCTTAGATGTTAGTAAGTATTGTAAATACTGATAATATACCTGATGGTCTAAGAAAGTATCATATTTCTGCCTGAAAAATAACCCTGACTTACTGTTATTTACCCTGTAATGTCAAATACAAGAGGGAAATGGATTGTTATTCTAGCTCCCAAACAGAGATGCAGTAGATGTTCACTGAGCCGACCAAGTGAACCCCCAAAATATGTATTTGACAATGTTGGAGACTACAGAGACACTCGGTTACTGTTTTCCAGGGGCACATGTATCAATTCTTCACTGGCCTTCCTCTAGTGTCCACATGAAGATAATCATATCAAGTAAAAACATACAATCCTGGGGCCCCTGGGTGGCTCAGTTGGTTAAGCATCTGACTTTTGATTTCAGCTCAGGTCATGATCTCAGGATTGTAGGATCCAGCCCTGAGTAAGCTCTGGGCTCAGTGGGGAGTCTGCTGGAGATTCTCTCTCTCTCTCTTTCTATCCCTCTGCCCTGCTCCCACTCTCCCTTTCTAAAATAAATAAATAAATCTTAAAAAATATGATTCTCTCAATGCTTAGTATGAAGTTATGTTTTATTGTCCACTGAATTATGATTAACTATTGGAGAGACAGATATTAGAATTAAAATAAAAACTAGCTAGATTTGTTTTCAGAGGGAAAGAGCCATTTTCCTAAATGAAGGTGTGTTCAAGACCCACTATAAAGCAGAGGAAGCAAAAAAGACTTTATGACACTGACACTCAAGCCCCTGAAGTGATGAAGCTGCAAGAAGGCTTGAAAATTGAAGGAATATGTAATTAGGTAAGTAAGAATTTGCTGATTATTTGGGGACCTTATTATTAAAAGAAAAATACATTGGAGGATACATCTTCTTCCAACTGATATCTATATCTATATATATATTTGTACTTTCATATATATATGAAAGATTTTATTTATATATCTTTATAAATTTATATATATGAAAGATTTTTTAAATTTATTTGAGAACGATTTTATTTATTTATTGAGAGAGAGAGAGAAAGTGAGCATGAGCAGTGGGGGAGGGGCGGAGTGAGAGGGAGAAGCAGACTCCATGCTGAGCAGAGAGCCTGACGTGGGTTCAGTCTTAGGACCCCAGGATCATGACCTAAGCCAAAGGCAGATGCTTAACTGACTGAGCCACCCAGGCGCCCCAAAATTGACTTAATTTAAAAGGATTCAATAAAACAATATCACTGCAGTTTGAAAATTTTGGTCACTTTAGTTAAATATTTCACTCTTCTTAATGTTAAATATTTTAAAAATAAAATAAATTGTTTGGCCCATTCATTAATATGGCAGGTAAGATGAAATAAATACATTTTGAATTTTCATTTCTGTATAATTACAATATTTTTTATTTTGCCACCAATATTATAAGAATATGGTCCCCATGGCCCTGTGGACTTTTTGTAGCATGTGAGTATTGTTAGATTATTTACTATTACTGTTAAAAAAGTAAACACTGGAACTTATTTAGGTTAATGTGTAATTCAAAAGCTGTAATATATATGTGTGTATGTATATGTATATGCACTCATATATGAGTGCAATGGAATATTTTAGACCCCATATTTTCTACCTTTCATTGAAATCCCTGGATTGCATCCCAGGAACATAAAATAACTTTCCAATTGTCAAATAACTTTCCAGTGATGAAGCTGGAATTAAAACCTCAGTCTCTTGCCCCTTAAACTGGTGACATTTCATGCCTGCCATATAGGAAGAAAGAAACTTAAAATTGAAGCCAATGGGCTCAGATTCCAGTACCACTCCTGTTTCTTAATATATTTGTGACTTTGGGCAGGTCCTTCACATTTTCAAATTTCACCTTTCTCATTGACTTTGTGAAGCCTGTAATAATTTAGCATTGTCATGGAGAATCAGTGGTATAATATATATATAAAATTGTTTTTGAACTCCTCTAGTGTTACTCGGTATCAGTTATTTCAATATCATGAATGATTTTTTTTTATTGGAGGTGTTTCTAATATAAAGTTACAAATATGGAGATACTGTTCTGTGCCTCATTAAGTAATGATGTTTCAATTTTAGATGTATCTAAGCATACAACATATGATCTGTATTTAGCCTCAAAATCTTAGCCAGGGGTTAAAACTAAACTGTATATTGGGAATATGGAAATAATGTATCTTATCTAATCTAGAAGAGATCATGGTCAACTCTTACCTCTTTGCTTCTCCTTATGCACCAGATTGCCAGCTCAGCGAGTTAGAAAACTGTACTTGTAAAGATAGAAACGTCTGGGTGAATCTATTTCACAAGTATTTCTTAACATTATTCTATCTTTCACTGAGGGTGACTGGGTAGTGTCAGATACAAATAAGATTCCCTCAGACTTGTGGGCCCCCAGATTCAGGCCCTCTGCATTAAAGCTCTCCCCATGGTGGTGTCTTGCAGGGAAGGTAAAAGTCACAGGCTCACACTGCGGGGGAACTCCAACTGAGGCTGCAAAGCTGGTCTCCCCACGGAGTTCACTCACTGTTGGTTTTTCCCTGTGGCTTGTTTCTTACTGGTACAACACATAATCAACTATTAGAAAATAATGAAGAAAATAGCTGCTCTCATGTGGGAGGGAAAAATCTTCTTGCATAAAAGAAGAAAACGAAATTGAAAAATAAGGCAGCATAAACTTGCAGGAGCAGTCAACGAGCAAAACAGCTGCAGCCAAGCTGGTAATAAGAGAGAAAGCATACATAATTAAACCAGATGTTTTAAAACATGTAATTTTAAATGATCTACAACATTGATTTAAAATATAAGTGTAAATAAAAGTGGATGGATTGGAAGCATAATTAAAACTAAAAGAAACAAAAATAAACTTGGTGAAAACGGAATTAGAATGATAGACAATAACTGACTTTGCTTAGCCAACAAAATATTAGCTAGGGAGGAAGATTTTTCTTGATTTTAATTTTAGTGCTGTTTAATCAAACATGCATCTAACAGGGTCTCAGTAGCCATTTTCAATGATGATGAACTTCGAAGAAAATGAAACGAGGCAAATGTGCTTTCTTAACATTTTAAAATACAATTCAAGTTACTGTATTTAATGCCTGTAAAAAATTCTGCTATCCTGAGTACTAGGGGACTCTCAGTAACAAGACTAATTTAAGAACATTAATTTCAGCCCCAATTTTCTCTATAGCCTCACCTTACCCTAAAATTCTCTTCTCACCGGGACAAGAAATTTCCTTTCATCCTGAAACGAGATCTGGTCCTATTACCTGGGCAACCACAGGCCCCTACATCTCTGCTCTTGATCTTGTTTCTCCAGCATTTTTATTTCAGTGTCATTCCCTACTTGTGCTTTATTGCGCTCCTGCTGTCAAGTCTGAGGATTGTGGCACTTCCTTGGGTACCGCGAAGCTGTCCACTTCAGGGACTGTCATTCAGGCAAGAAGCAGTGACTGAACTCACTGGGAGAAGAAAGGGAACACACTGGGAGAGGAGCAGAGGTGGGAAGGCTGGGTTTTCTTCAAAGGAGAAATGTGAGTGCACCCAGAGGGGGAGCGTGCATTGCTGCCCCCTGGGGACAGCCAGGGACCCCTGAGGAGGGAGTGATTTCTTGCATGGATTTTCTTACTAGCTGTATGATGTTTGAATTAGTTTCAGTCTTAGCCTATATAAGCTCTTTTCCAAAATAGCCACCTTTATTAGGCACGAAATTTTAGCAAAAACCAACTCAGTCCCATTCATATCTCCAGAAGAATGTGATATAATATTAACTGTAACACAATTTAGAATAATCCAAATCAAGGGAATGCTGAAAACTGTATTATATCGTTAAAACTGAACAAATATATTACACAGAGCGTATGTGAGAAAGCCACTGGTAAGCTGTCACTGCAAACATAGGGACAATGGAGTGGCGCAATGGACTTGTTCTCAAATTACACCTAGGGTTTAATTTATGGAGATATGCTGATTGATGACATGCAGAGGCCAATGCCATTGAAGGGGTTTATTGGAGTTGTATGACATATTTGAAAGATATTAAGAGAATGGCTCCTGGGTGGTTCAGTTGGTTAAGCATCTGACTCTCGATTTCTGCTCAGGTCAAGATCTCATGGGTTGTGGGATCCAGCCCCTCACTGGGCTCCGTGCTCAGCAGGGAGTTTACTTGAGATTCTCTCCCTCTCCCTCTCCCTTTGCTGCCCCCACCCCGCTCTCTCTCTCTCTTTCCCTCCAATTAATAAATAAATCTAAAAAAAGATACTAAGAGATTAGATCCTAAGAGTACTCATCACAAGGAAAAAATATTAAAATATATATTTTTTATCTATGTGATAGTGGATGTTAATTTATTGTGGTAATCATTTCACAATATCTGTAAGTGAAATCATTATGCTTACACCTCAAGCTTATACAGCATTGCAAGTCAATTACATCCCAATAAAACTGAGGGGAAGAAAGAAGAATTTATTACTTAGATTTCTTGAGAGAAGACATGCTACACCACACAGGGAAACAGGGGGAAAGTCCGGATGGTCAAAGACAGAAGACATGAACAAGAGGAAAATCTGAGTCAGATCTTTATTGGGGTTTCCATGGGAAAGTCAAGGCAAGTCTTTGGGACATAGGGCTATTCTTAGCTATCTGATATTGGGCCCTTACATGTTGAGAGCAGGGGAAATACACACAACTTTGGTGTGTAAACTTGAGATGAAGAGGTTCTATATAAAAGACCTGCTCATAGCCAAGTTGTAATTATCTCATCTTTAAGAATTAGATAGCCCTGGGAAGGACAGTTTCTCCCTGGATTTGTATTCTCCAGAATCCCAGAGTATCAAAAATTTAGAAAATAAGAAAATGTAGTTGATACGGTTGGCCTCGTGATGAATGGATGCCAAATAGACAAACAGGAAATCTGAGTATCAGAGCAAGAACATTCCTCTGACAGTCTCTACTTGAATAATAACTGCTTTTCTGTTTCCCACAAGTGAGTATGTTCTAACAAGACACAGGGATCCTGAGGTCTCCCTTGCAGAGTCTGGTGAAGTGAGCATATTAGGGACAAGGGCACACAGAGCACACTGGCCATCTGGAACTCAGGGTCTACTCCATAGAATAATATAACCGGAACATTGATGGTTGTGATATTCTTGGTAAAGAATTGATGTTGATGAAGTTTGCAGTATGTTCCACACTGTCTGCCCACTCCTGTCCTGAATCTTTTAGATTTCTTAGTTCACAAAGAGAATCCTGGATGATCATCCATTTCCAACTGGCCATTTCACAAAGGGTGAAGCTTCCCCAGGGACAGCTGGAACTTTCCACTGTACTATGACAGTGCCAAGAGAGAGATCTGAATTGATTTCAGTGACCCACACAGTATCCATGTGTGTTCCACAGGCTGCAGATACTGACTAAACTACAAATTCATTTAACATTTGAGCACGTACCAAAAAAAAAATGTTATGGGACAAGCAGAAAGAATTAAAGCAGAAGGAACCAAAAAACAATAGAAATTTTAATATGAGGAAGATAATTTAAAACCAAGTACAGTTGACCCTTGAACAACATGGTAGTTAGGGACATTGATCCCCTCACAGAGTTGAAAATTTGCATATAACTTTTGACTCCCCCAGAACTTAACTACTAATAGCCTATTGTTGACTGGAAGCCTTACTCATGACAGAAACAATTAATACATATTTTGTATGTTATATGCATTGTATACTGTATTCTTACAATAATACCTAACTTTTTAAAATTTTTTTTAGTATTTCTAGGCTACATGGTTTGTCTGTGTTTTCAAATTGTCACAAATTTCAAAAAAAATTTCCATTTTATATTTATTGGAAAAAAATTCATGCAGTGGACCTGTATTATTTAAGGGTCACTGTAATTATTTTATCAGTAATATTTCTAAACTTAATTGAGATTTGAAAGAAAAATACTTTGCTACGAAAAGGAATAGTGAGAGAAAAAGAAAAAAAAAATCCCTTAAATTAAAAAATAGTAGTGGGGCACCTGGGTGGCTCAGTGGGTTAAAGCCTCTGCCTTTGGCTCAGGTCATGATCTCAGGGTCCTGGGATCGAGCCCCGCATCGGGCTCTCTGCTCAGCAAGGAGCCTGCTTTCCCCTCTCTCTCTGCCTGCCTCTCTGCCCGCTTGTGATCTCTCTCTCTGTCAAATAAATAAATAAAATCTTTAAAAAAAATAAAAAAATAAAAAATAGTAGTAATGACAAAGCACAACAGATGTTGCTGAAATCTGGTTTGGCAATTTAGAAGGCCAACTCTTGGAACTAAGAAATTCATTCCTCTACTATTTATTAGGGACTGAAAATAAGTCACAAATTGTTCTTGAGATTAGTATAGTTAGGACCACATGAACAACATCTGCCCTGATGGACAAAAATATTTGTGTCATTACCACAGGAAAGGAAATTCAAACTATCTTGGAAGTTTCTCTTAGGTGGGCTCTTCCTTGACCCAAGATCTGGGGGAAGCAAATTTGCTATAGTGTCGTTGCACGTAAGCTGATTTAACCTTCTATTAGCCATATGATCTTGGATCAGTTACTTAACTCAGTGTGTTTCAGGTTCCTCAATTAGAAATGGCAACAACTGTACCCAAAACATGGTGCTTTGTGAGGGTTATACGAGTTAATACACATAAAACACTTAAAATAACATCTAGGGGATAGTAGATAATAGCTAATTTTTAGCTTTTAGCATTTTTATAGTTATTGTTTTCAAATATTTAACCCATCCACAATTTATTTTTGTATTCCTTTTGCAACAAAGACCTAATATTGTCCCCAGATATTTCCTGCTATGGGCAGAAATGTTAACTAATTCATATTCCAAACATGTGTGTGTGTGTCTGTGTATGTGTGTATTCTGATGTTGCATTTTATAGGGTACTTTATTATTTGGTTTTAGCGTATATATATATTTGATATACATATAAACACATACACACACATGCTGTCATTTATTTTGTTAATCTCTATTCAGTTATGGTAATCTGTTTTCCTAATCATGACCAGCTTTATCTTTGATTAAATTAACATAACAGCACAGTACATTCAAAATCAGAAAAGGTAATTTCTGAAAACAACTATTTATGCATTTTTTTAAACAAAAGGATTTATCGTGTTTTGATTCTTTAAACTTCATCTTAAAATCACTGTTACTTCTTGTTTGCAAAAAGAAAAAAAGCCCTGTGGTGTATTGAATTGTATACATATGCACATGTATGTGGAGAATTGACATCTTTGTGATAAATATTAACACAACATAAAGCTAGCTATTTCTCTCCTTATGTCTTATCTAATATACAGCATTAGATGTATTGTATTTTTTGTTTAGGTGTTTTAGTTCTAATGACTTCTCAGGAATCTTTTATTCTGTAAGTGGTAACACTTTATTTCATAAATCCTTATGTAGTGTTCTCTGCACTTAACAAGCAGTAATTTATTTAATCCTTCTTACAACCTCATTCATCAGGGACTGTTGTCATCCTTACTTCGCAGAAGAGGAATGAAAGGGAGCCACAGGGGATGAAAAGGACATCGCCCAAGGTCACATGGCTGGTAAGTGGGAGATCTGAAATCTGAGCTCAGGCTGCCACTCAAAACTGATTTTTCATTTTTTTTTAAAAGATGGTACACTAAATACCCTTTGTGCAACTAATTAACTAATTAATTAGTTTTTTTGTGAAACACCTACATAATATTCATTATGTGCTTGGAGTTCACATATACCAACTCTTCAGTCCCCATGGCAACTTTATTAGTCAGGTACCAAAATCCTGTGAGGATAGTACCGACTCTTTCTGTCTAGTAACTCTACTATCCATCTCCCTAGTTCCTTTAGTGACTAGCTACAAAGTCATAACAAATGTTCACCAAACTTTAAAAGGTGATTATTTCTTGAGCTTTCGTGGTGGGGGATGTGGGATTAGAATGAGAGAAGGATTTCATGTTTTTAAATATGTGTACATGTATGCAAATATTTTTATGTGTACATCGATATATGTATAATACACAATTATTACATTTTTAACAAGAGTGCCTTTCAAAATGCATGAAGTCATGAAAATGATCTATGTAGTTTTGTGACTCTTTGAAATTTTACTGCATTACTTGTCTTTCCCTGTCTCCTTTGGCTGTGAGCAAATCACCTTGGCCAAAGGTACAATAGTCTCAGTGGGATTCTTGTTATCTCTCACGCTCAGAAGCAGACCATTCTTAAATTGTCTACTAACTGCCAAGATATGGTGCGAAATACAGTTAATACTCATTTTCAAGGAAAATACAGACTCTAATTTTAAAGTCTCTTCCTGTGTGTAAACAAAAAATGAAACAAGAATTATGACCAATAAATTGGCAGAACATTTTTCTAATCTCAAAAGAAAGGATTTTATATTTGTTTGTTGTTATGTGTGTTTTCTCCTACCTAAATGAATTTAAGCATAGTGTTTCACAGATGATCCAATGGAAAAGGAAGTCTTGAAAGGATATGCTTTCATGAGCCCTTTGAGGTAGTATCTAAATTGGAGGTTTTAGAGGAAATAGAAGATGGGATCCTATTTGTGATTGTACGGCAGAATAAGATACAACATATTTAAATAAAATAGAAACATAAAAAATAATGCATCTTATATATTAGTGTACCACTTTCTTTAAAATTCATCTAAAATGGCTCAAGTGGAAGAATAAGAACTGTCTTAAATTACAAGATTACAGCTATATCTGAAAATTCTGGTGTATCATATAATAATTTGAGAATAAATACTATTACTCGGCAGTGGTATGACATTGCTAGCCAAGTAGTTATTTATATGGAAACTGAAACATTGTGAGAAATTTAGCTAATGCATTTCAAACAGTAATTTATATACCCACATGGCATATTCTCATTCCCTCTCTCCCTCCCCCTCCTTCTATCCAACCAATTAAACGAAAGACACATTTTTACTAACTCAAAAAGCTGTTAGTTATTCGTATTGTTATCAATAATTATAAAAGGGGAACTATATGTTGATGATATAAATACTAATTACTGTTTTAGGGTTTATTCATTGCTGTTTTCTGATTTTAAAATTCAGAATTAATGCAATGCTCCAAAGTGTATGTTAGAAAATGGACATACTTAAAGCATAAAATCTCTATATATTGTAGCAAATGACACAAATCTATGAAATCCCCACCCACTGAAACAATTATTCTCTTTCGGTATACTGTAGAGAATGCAAACTGCACAAGTTTATTGGTCAGGAATAGTTCTTTTCTCAGACAATGCAGCTCTATTCTTTGTTTTAATTCTGTGGGAATATATTCTGCTGCTTTGGTATTTGTCAGAAGAGTAATTCTATTTCTTAATGAAAAAGATATTCCTATTTTGGGTGGAAGTTAAAAATTTGGGGATACTTCTGACTTTAAGAATCACATATTTCTTTTAGCTAAAAAATCTTATGGTTTATTCTTTAATCCAGTTGTTAAAGTTCTTTTCACTATGTTTGAACATTAATCTATATTTTGTGATGTCTATGTAAGTATTTGTATTGTGCTAAGTTATTCTGATATTTCATTATTCTCAATCCTTAGACTAAATGTGACTTCACTTAACCCTTGTTTCTGGCACCAGGAATCCCCAAAGCATAGCGATGTTGTTGTATTTTCAGCAACTTAAAATCTATTAGTTCAAATGTGTTGTACTTGGTGTTTTTGGCCTTGGCTGGTATGAAGGTATTTTGTGAGGCTTGTTACCAACTAATGACTTAGTGATCAAACTGTGCAGTACTTTGTACATTCTAGATTTTAAAAGTTTGTTTTTGTGTGTTATATCATCTCTACCACTGTATGAGTAGAAATTAAGGCTTTCTATAGTTTTCATATGTTGTAATAGTTCTTCAAATAAATCTCTCATAAAAAAAAAAAGAGAGCTCCTTTAGACTCAAAAAAAGAGAGCTCCTTTAGACTTCAAATAAATCTCTCATAAATAAAAAAAAGAGAGCTCCTTTAGACTCAAAGGTTTGTCCAAAATTAAGCTATCAAAACATGTGTGTGCTTTCTGACTAATTATTAAATGTGCCATACCCTAGCTATCTACTGAAGTCAGTGGTATGGTTAAATCATTGGTCAAGTTGGTTTCTTAAAATAATTGTATCCCATTAGACCAACTAGTGACCTGGGTTTTGCTGGAGATTATTTTTGTATTCCCTAAATTAAATATCATGTTCCAGTACTGCCTGGTCCCTGGTTTCAATCCATGTACATGATAACAAGGGGGAAAAATAGAGGGTCCAAGCATGTAAACATACAGACAAACAGAAGACTTTATCTGTCAATTGCTGTCCTCTTCATAATTTGTAGATAAGTGATACAAGACTGTACAAGAGACACATTACTTACTTATTTCTCTGCATGGAAGGGACAGTTGTGTCTTTAAGAATCTGTTACAACCAAATAGCTGTTTCTTTTCTATTTTTATTTATTTATTTATTTATTTATTTATTTATTTATTTATTTTTTAGTGATACAAAAAAGTGAGAAAGATTAGGGACAAAGAAGGAGGGACTGATATTTACTGTGGGATCACTATCTCTGGTTTATATGCAAGAATACTGAGGCTGCATGAATTAAGTACTTTGTCTAAGGGCGCAAAAATAGAAATAAACCTGGAATTGAAATACAGATCTCTCTGATCCCAAAATCCATGCTACTGATAAATTTGTACCATTATTTCAAAAATATTATTTTAGACAAAAATTAATATATCTTAATAATATATAATTAGCTTAGCTACTATTTTATTGTACAACGTTACTACCTAATTAACTTAGATCATATTTTAAATTTCTCTTTAAATATTTACAACCTTACTATATTTCAAGAATATTTCATTTAAAACAAGATGAATATATAATTTTATTCTTAAAATCAGGACTATTATAGGCATAACTGTTTATTTTTTTTAATACTTATTTATTTTAGAGACAGAGCAAGCATGAGCATGAGGGGAGCAGCAGAGGATGAGGGAGAGAGAGAATCCAAGCAGACTCCTGACTGAGCACAGAGCCAATGCAGGGCTCGATCCCAGGACCCTGAGATCCTGATCTGAGCTGAAATCAAGGGTCCAATGCTTAACCAACTGAGTCACCCAGGCACCCCATAGGCATAATTATTTAAATATTTTGTGTGAGTTTATCAATGTTTAAAGAAGAACATTCAATAATCTTTTTATTGTACTTTGTTTTACAAAAGCATTTGCCATAATTTAAACATTTCGTTGAGAAACTAATGATCTACACATCAAATACGGTCACATTCAGTAGCACAGCAAAAGATCTTGACTCATTAAGGATCATGGGGATTTAAATTCAATTATAGATTTTTCATGTTTGTATAAGAAATAGATGCTCAATTTTTTAAAAAGATTTATTTATTTATTTGAGAGAGACACACACAAAGAGAGCAAGTGCAAGGGGAGGGGCAGAGGGACAGGGAGAAGGATCCAAGCAGACTCCACGCTGAACAGGGAGCCTCAGTGTCATGAGCCTGAGATCATGACCTGAGTCAAAACCAAGAGCGGGGGCGCCTGGGTGGCTCAGTGGGTTAAAGCCTCTGCCTTCAGCTCAGGTCATGATCTCAGGGTCCTGGGATTGAGCCCGGCATCGGGCTTTCTGCTCAGCAGGGAGTCTGCTTCCCCCTCTCTCTCTGCCTGCTTATGATCTCTCTCTCTCTCTCTGTCAAATAAATAAATAAAATCCTAAAAAAAAAAAAAGGTGTGGCAAAAAAAAAAAAAAGGAAAAACTGTTTAAAAAAAAACCAAGGGTGGGTCGCCTGACAGACTGTGACACCGAGGCATTCCAATAGATGCTCAGTTTGCATAGGACTATGACATTTTCTAAGGATCAAAGAAACATATAGCTAAGACTACAGCAATATGACAAGGAAGCAACCCATCATTTCCCCCCCAATTCCAATCTAATCTATGTATCTCCTTTAGTTTAGCATTTTATGTGTCCTAGAGTGGGAAGTACTCTAGGTTCTGCTTTGGTCAAGAAAAAGGAGGCCAGTATAGAAATTTTCTTCTCCAGATCAGAGGAGGATCTAGAAAGAGTTCTGAGGAAGGTACCAGAGAGACCCTGAATTGCTGAGTCCTCCAGAATTAGGTTCCTTAGAATTATGGGTGGATGCCGCCTGCTTGAGTGTGCTTTTGAAAAACAGATCATCTTTGTTAAGAGAAAGTTAATAAATCATTACAGGAAAATTCTCTAAATGAACTAGGGAGATGCTCAATATTGAGACTTGGATAAGGGGAATGGAAATCAAGCAGAAGAAAGTAAACATACATATAGAGTAAATATACAACGAGTGACAATCATTTGGGGGAAAAAAGAAAGAATAGAAGATAGATATTAAAGGTATGATATGTGAGTAATGGAAGGTGAAGAAGTGTAAGAAGTACCAGATGGAGAGAGATGACGAATTAATTTTATTTTAAATGATAGAAGAATTACTTTCTGAGGTGAAGAATAGACTTAAAATATGCAGATTGAAAGGGTTTACTGAGGTTCAGGCAGAACTACTTAGGGAAAAAGATCATATTTAATCTTATTTAGCTAATGCCTAAACAACAAAGATGACATTTAAAATTTTCAAGCAAGTTAGTGGAGGAAACTGGCTAACAACTGATTCTAGTTAATTGTGCATTCTGCTTGGAGATGCCTAAGGATCAGGTCCTTTCCAGAATATTTTTTACAACTCTTACTTAAGGAATTCAAGATAAGTGAGCATTTGGCCTATGCACCTATAAACTTGTGCCCATTTATGAGATTTCTTTTCTAAATCAAGAAATGCATTGCAAGTAGTAATAAGATACAGCTGTGCCAAAAAATTGGATCTAATCGATATTTCTGAGAGACTTCATAACTAGCGAAGTTTGAAATCCAAATTGTTCCCTGCGTTTATGGTTTGCCTCTTTATATTGGTGTTCTTGGTATGCACTCAGGTTTCTCTTGTGACCATGTGTGTCTGAACCTCAGTGATTTGGGGACATTTGGAAGCTCTCTTTGGAAATTACAAGAATTCCCATATACTGTTGTTGTGAACACTGCATTTTTTCCTGTTCTTTACGCTTTCATACAATTAAAAAAGTGTTGGGGCACCTGGGTGGCTCAGTCAGTTGAGCGACCTGCTCTTGATTTCAGTTCAGGGCATGATAGCAGGTCCTGAGACTGAGCCCCGCATCAAAACTCACGTGGGGCTCCACCTTCAGCAGGGAGTCTGCTTCTCTATGCCTCTGCCCCATGTGTCTCTCAAATAAATAAATAAATCTTTAAAAAAAAAAAAGGAGCCCTGTGTGAAGCCTGTTTTGTCCAGACAATTGATTGTCAGTTTGATCTAAAGACTGTTGGTGCTTATAGAGTGAGAGCATGATACAGAGTGCGGTCAGGAGCAGGGATGGTTGTCACATCCTCATATCAATACGTCAGAGGCAGCCTTGACTAAGTGAAAGTTTGGAGAGAGAAGTTCAGATAAGACTTTGATGCAAGGATATTTGATAAACTATTGTTGGTTTGATATAATGAAAGTTCTGTCAATGATTTCCTGGAGCTAAATATTAAAAGTGGAATTTGGATAAGACAACTGCTGACCCTCAGCAGAGAAACCCAGTTGCATATATAATAAATAAAATTGAATAGATGTTTGAAGGCAGATCAACAGAGTCTTTTGGGATTATTAGAAACTAGCACACAGTGAACTATAATCCCTACAGGAGGATAAAAGAGCAGTAATAGAAGATTGAAAGTAAAATTTGAAGGTATGATGATTGTATAATGAAAGGTGATATAATTATGACAAAAAGAATGTTTGTAAAATTGGAAAAAAATACCTATATGTCATTGTGTAATTTTAGGAATAGAGAACATAGCTGTTCTATGATTAAACAGTGGACATTAACATCTTTTGCCAATTTTAATTGACCACATTAATTAGGGAGTTTTAGAATTGTTCCACATCTTCTCTATAGTGAATATCAAACATTAGTCTTAAAAGGGGATTTGATTGTCAACAACACCCTGTAAAATAGTCTTGCTAGACTTACAATGAGAAAAGCAGATGGTTCCCAGATAGCTTTTAGGATTTGAATCCTCTGGATCCACCGACAGCCTCTGCTTCACCATGTATGGTGAAATTGTTCCTGATGTTTAATAGTTTATGTTGACTGATACGTGGTATAAGGAAAACCTCAAAGACTGCTTCAAACTGGCCTAATGGGAAGTTTCCCGCCTACTCTTCTTCTTCAGAGAAGATCCCCTCGCAAAACAACCCTCCTCATCAAAAGACTCAGGCACAGTTTCAGCAGATCACCGAGTAGCATTTATTGTTTTCTACATAAGAGTGTGGAATTTCTGCTCTGTGAGGACGTGCAGACCGCAGGCAGTGACAGAATCGTACTGTCATTCAGCTTCCAGCGGGATTTTGGATCGACAACTTCCCTTATGCCATGGCTCGCTAGAATCCTCTTGAGAGTCAATTGCTGGCCTGTTACACAGCTTTGGTAAAGACAGCTCGATTACTGAGAGACATGAAATAATGCTGAGATGCATGGTGTGCTACCTGCGCTGTTGCACATAGCACTGTATTTGAAAGAGCGCCATGTTTTATGTTCTGCTGCCATTGTCTGGAAATTCTTAATATATTTGGATCAAAGGGCCCCCTATTTTTGTTTTGCCCTGGGGCTCATGAATGATGTAGCCAACCTGGATCAAAATTTCCAATATATCAAGAGTCACGTCAATGTGATGTTCCACTAAGGATGGAATGGCTTGGCAAAAGCTCAAAGATAAAATCAAAATGGTATACACAGAAGTAAGTCATTACCAGTGGCTCTGGTTGAGAACATCATAGCCATGATCAGATCTATATCTGGGACTTACACTAAAACCCTCAGAAGAACTGATAGCCTATTGCTAAATTATCTGAAATTGGGCAATTTTCTCCTCTGCCGGTGAAGCAGATGTATTTCTGCTGGCATTCACCCCATAGATGGTAAAGTAAGTAGGCAAGAATAAGTCTATACATTGGACAGAACTGACAATATTGCTGATATTACAGGAAGAATTGAGCTCTCAATTCCAAAGTGATGTTTAGAAATATATGGCTTCATTGTATGGTGAGGCACATGAGCCCCAGGTTGTCAGGTGGCAAGATATTTATGTGCAGGGCAATAAATTATGAATATTCCATGAGAATTCCAAAGAAGAATTAAAGTGTGCCATGCTCATACCTACTAGAAAAAGGTAGTTATTTACTCAGAAAAGCAAAAACAAAAACAAACAAACAAAAAAAACCCACAAAAACTGGGATGCAAAATCAGACACCTTATTCTGGTCCATGGATTTTCCTACATGGGAAGATGTTGTGATTCGTCCTTGAGATTCTAAGTTATGTATCTTTACACTGAAAAGTGACATATTTCCTGGTTGCTCACTGAGATGGTTAATTTGGTTAAAATGTTTACAGAATTCTAACAGGATAAATCAGCTAAAGATGGCACTGGATAAAGAGTATTCAAGACTGAGTCAGCTCTCCCCCCAAAAGCAGTAAATTACATAGGAGCTTTTGAAGTAGTTCTTGTTAGCTTTAAATAAATCCCGATATGAATAGGCATATTCTACTTAACAGTTTCCATTGTGACTAAAGACACTGCTGAGAACTCCATTAAATGTTAACAACATATTGTGTCTTAATTTTTTCCTTGAGGCTACATTTCATCAGACCATTTCATTTCAAAGCTGACAGTGTACAAAAACAAACTTAAAAATGCAACCTTATGTGGGTTTATCATAAGCTTTACCACCCATGCAGAGCTGGCTTGATTGAGAATTTAATGAATGAAAGCTGGCCAGGTACCAGTGAGAGCTAAGTTATTAACAACATGCAAAAGCTAGAAAAACTCAGAAAGGTTTCTCTAACTACGTGACTCATGCCTACTCAGTGTGTGTGTGTGTGTGTGTGTGTGTGTATGTGATCACATAGATCCCAAATACAGAGTGGCTAGGATAGCTGAAGCCGGACCCTTAAGTCCTAAGATCTTACTCTGCTGTGCAATTACCTGACCTATATTCTTTCATAAATCTAAGTAGATACGGTGGTGGGTGAGGTATATTGTGTTTATGAGTTTAGTTTAGTAGTTAATCTGAATCTGAGTTTGTTGGTGTTAGTTGAACAGAATAGGTGATGCAATTATGTCATATATTTGTTTTGGAACTAATGAGATACCATATGTGAAGTCCTTAGTATAATGATTAACAGATATTTAATCCTACATAAATTATTTTGTTTGTTGTTGGCACACATGCTTTCCACTTATTCTTAGAGTAATCACATTTGTCAAATTCCAAGTTACAAACTCATTGGACAAATGCAAATACTGAGTCAAGTTTAAAATGTGCTGTGTTATAAAATGTTTATTTTAAATGTGAAATAGTACTATTTTAGTTTTCTTAAAAATAGATTAAACCAGTGCCTACGTGGTTCATTCAGTTAAGTGTCCAACTCTTGGTTTCGGCTCAGATTATGACCTCAGGGTCATGAAATTGAGCCCCATGTTGGGCTTAGTGCAGAATCTGATTGGGATTCTCTCTCTACCCCTCTTCTTCTGCCCCTAACCCCACTCACACTCTTTCTTTCTAAATTATATGAAATATTTAAAAAGAAATAAAAATACATTAAAATAGCCAAAGTTTGAAAAATCTGTCACTCTTTTGCATTTAATACCACTTCTACCATTAGAAGACTATGAAATATCTCTGTTAAAATCCTTACATTGGCCTTTCAATTTTCTTTAGCCTTTATGATATACTTGGGCAGGTATTCATCACTTTAGTTTCTAAGAATGTGACCACTTCACTGTCTATGATACCAGCCCATAAAAATTAAACAATTTTAGGACCTCTGAAATGTGTATTTTGCTATTGTTCATAGAAAGAGCCCTTTAATCGCCCATAATACTTATATACTAACTTAGCTTCTAAAGATTCACTTGGTATCAAGAACACATATATGTATGTATAATGCATATGAACACATGCATGTATGTATAATGATATACATATACATATATGTATTATTGTTTTATTATGCATTGCCTAGTACATATACAATGTTTATCTAATGTGCATTACATTTACAATATAATGTATATTATATTGTACATATTACATTACATATAATATATATACATATGTGTATATGTATATATACAAATTTTAAAGGAGCCAGGGAGTAGTCCCCTTTATTATCCCCATTATCTGTTCCGTAAAGCATATTTCTTGTAGAATTCGAGTGATTCATCCCTGTGATTTTTTTTTTTAGCTGTAACAGTATTTAGAAATACTGTTTTAGAAATACTATTCATAGAAATAGTTTAGTTAAAAATATCTTGCTGAAAATATATCCTCATATTGAATATGGTCAAAATTATATTTAACTACATAATTAGAATAGAAATGCATTACATTATGTGAAACTACACACACATACATGCAATGACCAGATCTAAATGGCTCAAATCTCTTCATTTGCAAGCCTATTACCGATACCTGAAAGAATATGATTAGAAATCATTTGGGATAAATCTTTGTCCCTTAATGATTGCAATTTCCCATTTAAGAAGTGACCCAGTAATCACATATTAATCATAAGCATCTTTGAGTGAATGAGTAATTATGTCATGTCCAGTAACCTGACTGCTAGTGGAAGTTTAAAATGAGGATGAGGAGTATTTGCTTAGTAAAATCTAACAGAGTGAGATAGGTCAGCTACCTGTATGATTTGTTACATTGGACAAAAAATGGAAAAATAATACCTGACACTCTTTTTCCAAGAAAGTAGAGTAAACTCTATTACTAGTTCTACAATGAGACTGAGAAGTCAAGAGAAATTTGAGCATATTGGGTGTTTTGTTTTAGATATTTGCATAGGGATAGTTTTAATATTAAACCCCGGCTCCAATAGCTATTTCAATTGCTTATTATTGGTACTCTAACGAAGCTATAAGACCAAGAATCTCCATTAAATTTTGTTTATGATTAAAATATTATTTTCAGGTATCATTTTAATAGTTTAAAAAGATCAAAAGATTCCTTTAGGGGGTCCAATAATTGATTACTTTCTCTTAAATAGTTTAAGTGCAGCTTTCAAAATTTCTTATAGTAAGTTTTCCATAAATTTGAATAAAAAGAATAGGCAAAACATTTGAAAGTTCTGTGTTTATGATTAAATCTTACAGAGTACTTTGAGCTTCTTCAAACAGAAAGAATCACATCCTCCAGGTGGTTTCCCTCAAAAAGAATTGATAAAATGAGAATTGTTGATGGTTGGAGATTAGCATACTAAGGCCACCTCAGAAAAGCTGACAGGATAGCTTTCAGGAAACCAACAGTGGCTGTTGCTCACATGGGAGAGCCCTACATGGTTATCCTGTGGTTATTTGTTCTATTTTTTGGTTAGTATTTATTTTGATGCTTCTCAGGACACAGTACACGAAACAACTGTGTAACAAATTACCTAGAGGGGAAAAAAGGACACATTTCATATTTCTAATGAGATTTCATAAATCAGCAGCTCTCAATATTTAGGTCATATCATCCGGAGTCAACTTTATGGAACTTTCGTCTAATATTTGTTAACGGTTGTACTTGATTTAAAAAAAAATATACTATCACACTTGTTCATTGTTATCTTCTTGATACAACACTCGTGAAAGCATCATATTGTCATGAGGAAATTTGGTATTTGGGACACTAACATACACTTTTCTCATGGTAGGCAAAAGTGGCAGAAGACAAATGACTTAAAACTGAGCATTCTTGCAACAAGACAGTTTAGTGTCTGATAATTTCTACTTAAAGTAAGGAAAACTGCCCAATGGTAGCACCATAGAAAAGAACAGCAAAAATGTGTATGTTCTTAATGAACTGCGCTTTCCATAATCTTTGCCCCCTTGCTGGGAGTAGGTTTTTACACTGACAGTCTCACCATTTCACTCAGATTCTCAGAGAAGTCCAACTAAGCGTGTTCACCTTGACCCACTTCTCTTCCTTATCTGGTGTAGCTGCAGGAAACATCGAACCAATAATCGTTTTATAGCTTTGCCATAAAACTTTGGTGAAGGACCTCATTTTTTTCCACGCTAAAATTTACTCTGTAATACTTGGAAATATAGGTTCAGGGGAATAAACTCTTTGAGGAAAAACAACAACAAAATATCCCTTACATTTTATTCTCTTTCTTCTCTCTGGCTTTATTTATTCACTCATCACAGCAGTCATTCCAACCTTGGGCCTCAGGTTATATTTAACATGCGTCTGGCATTAAGACAATTTTCTTAGTCCCATTTCTGATGAAAACCCTGGGAATATTAGTGCTGACCCATAAAGTTTCCCTGACAAGGTTGGGATCATTTCTTTGACTTTTGCACCAGGATTTTATCTTCTACAGATCGAAACCAGGCCTTTCAAGTGCCTAGAGATGATCTCTCCTTGAATGCTCCAACACAACTGTTGTTCTAGAAAATCTGATGTAGAAAAATTATTTAAGCCCTTGAGCTTCGAGAGAATGGGTCAAGTTTGTTGTTTTCAACTGTATAACTTTGCCGAATTATATAAAATGGATGAGAGACTAAAAATCATTAACTCTTTTATATTTAAAAATGTTTTAAGTGCCAAAAAAGAGGGCTCTGTATCAAATTCACACTTTCTTATTCAAGTCTACTCTGCTTATTTAATAAGTTTAAGTGCCACTTGGAGATATTAGATTAGTAGACTCAGGACCACAGAGTTAGTTTATGGTGGAGAACCAAGAGTTTTCAGCTTCCAGTTCACACTGTTTGTCTCATCATGTCACATTAATATATTCTTTTTTTTTTTTTTTTTTTGGACAATACTATCTTTCAAAATAAGCTTCTCTTATTTTGAAGCAAATATTTAAAGGTAATGCAAAAGCTTAAATTAAAAAATAAAACTATTGGATAGTAGATGTTATCCTCATAGTCATTGTAATATTTCATTTGTGGAAATATCAATAAAGCACAATATTAGGCAACCCCCTGTGATTAACTAGTGAGATACCTTTTTTTACAGGTAAAGCAAACGTTCATACAGGACTCTCGAGGAGCTTATTTGTAAGAAGAGCTGACCATTTACATTCAATTCAATTCAATATACATTCTAATTTTTTTTTCCCAGATAGTGATTCGTGTTTATGGTGGCGTTCAGGTTGTATTCCTAAGAAGAAATATTTTTGAGTGGAACCAATTTAACTTGAAGAATCATTCATATAAAAAATTTTTTATTTGACTCAGAAATGTAGCAAGCTGAAAAAAAAACAAAACTAGCTTTAATTACATATTGAAGCAAGAATGAAACAGCACAGATCTTAATTACTTCAGTTCACAAAGATGCTGATGCTTATTTAAATCCTTTTCTGGAAATGACAATTAGGACTCTCCACATGGACTCTTTTGGGAACTTTGTAGGACACTTATTCTCATACATTTATATAATTTTCCTTATGAAAAATCAGAACATTTGTCTGCTAAGTAGTTTCTTCAGCTTATTAGAATAAAGCTAAAAATATAGTTTTTTTGAGGGGTAGTACAAAATTATACGATAAATTAAAATCATGTGGACCTCATCTCTCTCATGCATATGTATTTAACATGCTAAAAATACATAAACTAAAGTTTGTCATTTTAATTATTTTAAAGTATACAGTTTTGTAACATCAAGTACATTCACATTGTTGGGCAACAATTATCCCCATCCATCTCCACAACTTTCTCATCTTCCCCAACTGAAACTCTGAATCCATTAAACACTAAATCCCCATATCCCCTCCTCCCAGTCCTTGGCCACCACCATTCTACTTTTTATCTTTATAAATTTGACTAATCTAGGAACCTCCTACATCATTTGTCCTTTTGGACTGGTTTATTTCACTTAGCATACTCTCTTCAGGAGTCATCCATGCTGTAGTATGTGTTAGAATTTGTCTTCCTTTTCAAGGCTGAACAATATTTCTTTCTATGTATATACCAAATTTTATGCCAACAGACATTTGGTTTGTTTCCATCTATTGGCTATTGTGAATAAAGCTGCTGTGAAGACGTGTGTATAAATATTTTTGTGAGTCTCTGTTTCAATTCTTTGGGGTATGTACTCAGAAGTGGAATTGCTGGTAATTCTACGTTTAATTTTGTGAAGAATCACCATACTGCTTTCAGCAGTGACGGCACCATTTTGCATTCCCACCAGCAAAGCACAAGGGTTCCAGCTTCTTCATGTCCTCGCCAATACTTGCTATTGTCTGGATGTTTTGTTTGTTTCTGTTTTCGTTTTGTTTGTTTGTTTTAATAATAACCACCCAAATGGGCGTAAAGTGGCATCTCATAGTTTTTACTTGCATTTTTCTAATGATTAGTGATGATGGACATCTTTTCATTTGATCATGGGCCATTTGTCTATCTTGTTTGGAGAAATGTCTATTCAAGTCCTTTGTCCCTTTCTTACTCTTCTTGTTTGTTTTATTGTTGTCGACCCTGCCTGTATCTTAGTAAACAAATATTTGGGATACACACAATTTTACAAGTAAGTGAGGATGATATCTCAACAATCACACTTTATCTCAATTTTCAGAAAATTTAGTATAATCTTGAAGTATATTTTGTAAATGAAATTATAGATAAATACTAAATGTTGCTTGTATTAGGTATAATGTGCCAATTTTCAATGACCAGCTGAAAATACAAATGATATGACTATTTTGAAGAAACAGCTGAAAAAAGCAGCAGAAGAAATGAGTTCTAACCCAAGCTCTGCCCTTGACCAGCTGTCTGTATTATTCTTAGAGAATTTATTGCACCTATTTCATTTTTAATTAATATATTTATTTAATATTTTTAACTTGTAAGACTTGTACTTACCCATATTGTGTCTGATGCTCTCAGACTTTGTTTTATTACTTTATGCCTTTTATGACAATCTTTTAGAGTGCTCTGCAAAGTATTTATTCAAATGTAAATTTAATATAGGTATCACACATTTTAACATTTGAAACTTGGAAGTTCTTTCAGTATTAAGAAATCCTCTTTGCGTGTAAACAGACATTTTTAAGTGTTAAATCAATTTCTTTAAAAGTATCAACAAAATTATATTGACAAATTCGTTTTAGACACTGATTGCAAGTCTGGAGACAGCCAAGTAGTTTATGCCAGAATCTTTGCGATTTGTAGCCTTTAAGGAAAAAGATTACCTAGTTGTCACAATCCTGTTGAAAATTAAATTACTTCAATGTGAACTGTAACTAAAAATGTTATTAAGACAATGAGTGGTTAATATGCTAAAGATTATCCAATATTTACCCTGAGAATTAAACATCTGTGAAATGAAAATTCTACTTTTGAGATAATTTATAAAGAAAGCTTATTATTGTCAGTATTTTGTTATTATTCTTCATTTGAAAAATAGTTTTCACATTGTATAAATCAAAATTTAGAATCAGACTTAGAATCAGTTTCCTGCTTTTGTATTTTTGTCATTCAGATCTTTTGAAAGCTGTTTAATTGATGGACGTTGGCTGGTGCATTTGCAAGCTTCCAATGAATGTTATAGAAAATATTTAGATACGAGAAAATACATTTTGAGGCGACTTTAAGTATCATCAAATAAAAAAAAGAATATCATTAAATAGCATATCATATACAATCTGTTTTTACAGCTTCCTTGTATCCTACAGTGATTTTTGAATTATATTTAATGACCATATTTACTTCAATGATTAGGAAAAAAAAGAAATAATCTTATTAATCTCCTCTTACCGAAAATGTGAAGTAAATCATATCTCAAGAACAGAACAAATGCATGAGCCTAATAATGAGAATGGATATTTTCCCCTCAACGTGGGGAAATATCTATTTGAGAATAGTTGTCTTCAGGCCTGTAAGAACAGCAGTGTTTCCATTACAAATACCCACCCAACGTAGCTACTGCATTATCCTTTGCTATCACTTTCTTGATGGGGCTTTGATTAAGGTAGAATTTGCTTTTCAAGTCAGGCTCTGCAGCTCAAAAATTCTGCTGAAATTGCCACCTTTAGACTCTGCTGGGAATCTTCATTAACTGTTAACACAGAAGAGAATGAAAAAACCTGACAATTTTAGACGTGAAACGATGAGTATCTCAGAGTTAAAAATAATCTCTGAATATGATATCATTTTGTGAACGTTGAAATAGAAGTATATGCAGGATAGTGGGAGGAAAACGAAGGTGATATTGACTTTATTATAGTCAAGCCTCAGTGCATGTTAAAATACAAATGTGTGGAGTAATTTTAACAATAGTTAATATGTACTAAATTGTCAGTGTTGGTCAGTCACTGCACTGAGATTTATATGTGTTAGTATATTTAATATTCATTGGAAGCTTGCAGGTGAGCAAGCCAGCATCCATAAATTAAATAGCTTCTCCCAAGTATAAATGAAACCATGTAAATAAAAAAGAATGTGATGCTTGTTCTGGGGAAAATATTTCAGTAAGGTATACAAAACTTTCTGAAATAATTATTCTAGAAAAGTTAACCATAAACTAAATTTCTAGGACTTGAACATTTTCATACTGACCTCCTAATGTGCATTTTAGATTTGTCTGGGTATTTGTCTAGGTATTTAAAGTAAAATGCTAACCATTGTATTATGATTTTAAAAGCATAAAATATGATCACCATCCTGCAAGCCTAATAATTGTTCCTGTAGAAAATTCTAGATAAGTAATATATTAAAGTAAGTGTAAGAGAAATTGCATAGCTACAATACTAGGTTCGTATGGAAAGATATATATCATGTTCTCTGTTTAAATATTCTCACGTATTTTTTAGTTTCTTATTTAAGAAAAAAATAGGAATAACTCCAAAGTTCAGTAGACTTCAAAGAACAAACGCAAAGGCAAATAGTAAGTTAATGGCAATCCATCAACACCTAAATTCTTAGGAGCTAACCAATACTGCTAATTCACTAAAAAAAAAAATAATAATAATAAAAAAAATTCAGTTTTTCTTTTAATATTGCTACTGTATAAAATTATATTTTATGCAAATATTAGTTCCTATATTCAAACAAAAATTGCAGTTTTACTTACCATACAATGAGTTCACTCAGTATAGGTTATCATATACTAATGTATAATCCCAAGTGTAAGATTTAAGAACTTGAGATATTCACATTCTCCACAATTTTAATAAATAACCTAGACAACTACATTTTAATTTGTCACATTTGTGATTCTAGGTGATAACAATACATTTTATCTATAACGCTTATTAGACAATGATATCTAGAATTGTTGAAGTAAATAGATTAAAAATAAGAAAATTAGCAAAATAAATTTTTCCAGATTATTTAAAAATTATATCAATGAATGCAAGTGTTAGTGCAAGTTTATAGAATTTCAGCTAAATATTAGCCTAAATGTATAGCTTTAAAGATTTAACGCACCAACAACAGGATCGAGTCCTGTGTCCGTGCTCCCTGCTCAGTGGGAAGCCTGCTTCTCCCTCTCCCATTCCCCCTGCTTGTGTTCCCTCTCTCGCTGTGTCTCTCTCTGTCAAATAAAGTTAAAAAAAAAAAAGAAGACACATTTACAAAACAGCAAATGTATATTATTAAGAAGAGAATTAGAGGAATTACAATTATAAGAAACTTAACTTTTTAATTAAGTAGAGTAAATATAATAATAAATTTATTAGATGGAATGAATGATACATACTTGATTTTAGAATTTATTTCATTTGAAGAAAAACACTACTCATCATTTGGACAGAACTTTACTTACTATGTTCTATTCAGTGGAGCTTTAAATAGTAAAATGAATATGATGTTCCTGAGCTTGGCACAGGAAGGTTGTAGTTACAAATATCCTTATGGAATGGTAGAAGGAGAGGCTACACTATAACACCTCCCACTCAAATTGAGCATGCCACTTTCCAAAATTTTATAGCACAGTCTGCTCCAGTATTTGTATAAGAGATACATTAACCAACAACCAACAAAACTCTGTGTGTGTGTGTGTGTGTGTGTGTGTGTGTGAAATAACATTCACAGGACTGAACAATAAGTTTTTGAGAAATTGTAGGTTGGCTGTAGTCCTGGAAAGATACTATTACTTGTCTACTTAAATTCATAATGTATACATTTTTACCCTTGTCAGCTGTAACACATTTGTTTTCCATTACCACAAGAAATCTGTTCTTACTACAAAAGTGAAAATGTAAAGTGGACACGATATTTTGGTTTCAGCAACTTAAAAATGCTTTTAGTACAATTCTCCATGTCAAACTAACATCCTACAAACTATGATTAATAAATTATGTTAGCATCGTAGAAAACTATACCCAGTATCTTGAAAGTGTGATCATTATAAATTTTCGTAGTTAAGCTGTCAGTGATAACTGTATTGTGGATAACTGAAGAGGAACACCATGTTCCTGTGTTTCATTTTTTATTTTTCCATGCTACACTTGGATGGAAATTTAAATGGAAATATTTTAAAATTATCTAAAGCTTGGTATCATTCATTTTTTATTTTATATAAGAAAAGTTCTGCATATTAAAACTTCTCAGTGCTACCCGTCTCTTTATATTATGAAAATGAACATTTGTACAATTTTATTTTCATATGCAAAATACAATCTCCTTTTGAAGAAAACACTATAACATACATCTCTGTTTATAAGACTAATGGTATTAATTAAAAGTAACCATTGATTCCAGATAACATACAAAAGCAAGTTATTATATCACTCCATATCAATGTAAATGCTTGGGAATGGTAATATAAAGCTAGTGTCTATTTTTATTATGTAAATAATCTCTCTAGGTTTATTGCCATTGGTCATCAAAGACTTTAATGCACTAAGCATTCATTGTATGTTTTTGTTTCTTTAATATAGTATCTTAGTTTTTTTTCACTGCTCAGCAAAGCAAATAATAATTTCTGCCAATGAAAAGTAGGGGTTCAACAAAGACAGGAAAACATTGATGGTTATTCTCTGTCTGGTAGTTACTAGATTAACAATCAAATAGATTCATCAAAATAGGAATATGTGACTGCCATTTGTACTTCCATCTCATAATTATCAAGAGACTGTGTCATACTGATATGACTTAAAAATTATATATAAATGTCGGGGTGCCTGGGTGGCTCGGTGGGTTAAAGCCTCTGCCTTCAGCTCAGGTCATGATCTCAGAGTCCTGGGATTGAGCCCCACATCGGGCTCTCTGCTCAGCGGGGAGCCTGCTTCCCCCTCTCTCTCTGCCTGTCTCTCTGCCTACTTGTGATCTCTCTCTCTCTCTGTCAAATAAATAAATAAAATCTTTAAAAAAATTATATATAAATGTCAAGTGGTGATGAGTCTTACAAATTTATGAATAATGCTTTTTCTCTGCTTCTAAAAACAAAACATTGTGATCAATGGAAACACTTAGTATGGCTATAGCTATTATTGACTGCTTAAACACTAACAAGGCCATGTACTGCTCAAAAAGCAGGCCTGTTATTTGACTATGTGTGCACACTATGGCCATTGATTAGTTGACAAACCCTAGTTTGTACAATATTTCTTCCATCTGAAATTTTATCTCAGATCTATATAGTAAAGGAGAGTTTTTATTAATGATAGCACATGCTTTTTATGAATCAATAGTTTCAATATTGAAGCATGATCCATCAACAAATAATATTAGTTCAGTGTTCACAGTGGGAATCTTCCATCTAAGCAAGATAAATGTCCCTAAGTGAGTATGACATCAGTGAGTACCCTGCTCTGGTAAGGCCTGGAGAGTGGCAGGATTCAGGATGTCATAGTGGGGAATAGTAATGTGATAGAGAGATAATAATAGATTCTGATAACAGGTTAATCTACTGACTTAAAAATGTTGTTTCCTCACTCATGGTAATATATGAACTGCGTGAAGAACCATGAGATCAAGTGGGGAGCCTAGAACTAGTTCAGGTCAAAACATTGATAATTTTTTAAGCTATTGCCCTAAAACAAAGGACATAGGCCTTCGCAATCTGTTCAAGGATGAAGTCAAAGTAAGCATGGGTTTTTATGTTTGCCATGACGTTGAGTTAAAATTCCAAGGCTACCAGGTCACTCATATATAGAAGACTTTCATGGTACGGATGCCCAAAGAAGGTGACTGTTGGAAAGCTTTCTCCAGGTTCTTGAAGTCCTGTTCATGTGTAAGCTCCCGAAAGAGAGTGTTAATGTGGACTGAATTAATTAGAAAGGTTTTAATCTCAGAAGAAATTGACATTCACATCCACAGTATCTAGTTAAACCCAGCACTGTGGACTAAATGTTTGTGTCCCCTCAGCAAATTCATATTCTGCAACCTAACCCCCAAGGTGATGATATTTGGAGGTGACCTTTGGGAGGCATAAATTAAGTCATAAGTGTGGAGCCTCATAAATGGGATTAGTACCTTATAAAAGAGGCCTAATAGAGCTCCTTTGCCCCTTCTACCATGCTGATAACACAGTGAAAAGAAGGCCATCTATGAACCAGAAAACCTTCCCTCAGTGGATATAGAACCTGAACCTGACCATGTGGGCACCTGATCTTGTATTTCCAGCCTCCAAAGTGTATTAAATAAATTTTTGTTATTTATAAGCCACTGAGTTTATGATATTTTTTTAATAACAGCCTGAACAGACTAAACATGTACTTTTTGGGCTGCCATTTTATGAGGTGTCTAATATAAGTTTGGAAAGTCTTTGGTTAATCAGGAGAGACTGTTTTCCTTCTTTAGGTAGGATATGCCCTCAGTGATGGACATTAGGGTTTTGTAGCTGCTATTAGATTCTTTAAGTTCTGTTTTGTTTTTCCCAGCAGTGTGAGTAAAGTGTGGTGGAATATATTATGGAGTACAGCCTGTTCTTCTCTTCTTGAGAGTGGGGACATGATAAATGATCCATTTTGTACCCCATTTTCTTTTTTTTTTTTTTTTAAGATTTTATTTATTTATTTGTCACATCGAGAGAGACGGAGAGCACAAACAGCAAGGGGAGCAGCAGGCAGAGGGAGAAGCAGGTGGAGGGAGAAGCAGGCTCCCCGCTGAGCAGGGAGTCGGATGCGGGACTCGATCCTAGGACCCTGGAATCATGACCTGAGCCGAAGGCAGCCGCTTAACCGACCGAGCCACCCAGGCGTCCCTGTACCCCATTTTCTATTCATGTCTTTCCATCCCCTCTCACCCTCATCCTAATTACACCAGATTGCTTTCTTGGTTAGCTTCCTGCACTTAGTACTTTACTTCCTCTTTCTACCATGCAGATACTTGTTGGAACCTCCAACTCATTGGTGATTCTCTTAACCATCTTGTCCAGGAACTGAAGGTACCTATTACTTCTCAGTAGAAGAGACAATAATCTGTTGTACATTCAGTCTTATTTTCATTTTTATTATCAACAAAACTTCTTAATAGTTAGCTATTTTCTTAAATCATACGACCACAAGAAAGGATCTGCTTGACTGACTCTCCATCTTGGAAGAAGGCAGAAGAAAATCTTTTGCTCACTCTTCCCAAAGGACTATACTTTGGGTAACGAAAGGAGAATAGGACTTAACAAATGTGAATAATTAATTCATTTTAAATTTAGTGAGTAAGGTATCTATTTAAGAGAGTAATTGCACTACATTTGTTTATCACAGTGCTACCATATTCTGTACTCATCTACTTTCACTCAAGAATCAGTGATCAAAACATCTATAACATCAATATTGCATGGAAAATGCTCCTTTGTCATGCTGAGTCTCAGTATTTTTCTTAGCAACAACTGACAATTATGAAATTGCCACATTCATTTTTATTCTATATTTAATTTTTTTAACTAAGAATTTCCAAAAATTACAAAATAAGAGAAAAAGTTCATATAAATGTGGCATTCAAGAAATAAATTTTAAGTAGTCATTTACCACAGAGACCATCTTATAAACTTGTATACACACAGTGGACCTCACACTGACAGGTTTATTGCAATGGCCTTGTCACTAACCTGTGGGTACTCATTTGTTTTTTTTTGTTTTTTTTTTTGTTTTTTTTGTGGGCACTCATTTGTAAAGGACAAAGCATTTTGGAGATGAATGATAGCAAATAGTAAAACAGCCATAAACACTTCAGATAAATTATAGACAATCTGCAGAGAATATCAGGGTTTTAATTAATTGCTGTAAATATTAGATATTCTTAAGATGAGAATTTCCAAGTGTATAAAAATTCTTTAAAGAGCAAGCTGTGTTTAAATGCACCCATGAAAGTAAACAGAAGACAAAAAAATATATACAAAAGAAAGTTTGGCCTTGAGAAATTAAAATCAAGTACAACAGTCATTCTTTAACCCTTTGTAAAAAGTGAAAGATAACCTGATTTATTTAGCATCCTCTCCTTATTTTGTTCAGTGAATTTTGATTTTGCTTCAATTTTCTCCCTGAAATTTAACTGCTTTTGTTCAAAAGAGGGCAGTGTGTCTTCATAAATGTACAGAGAATTATAAAAATAGATTCACATATTTTTGAATTTCAATCTCTGGGGAATATCAAGTGTAAATAAATTTAAATATAATGAATATTATAAGAACATGCTGCTTAATTTAAGTACTATTCAAAGTGGATGTTATTTTTACTTAATTTGTTTTAAAATCATGTTAACTTACATACTTAAGCATATAACATAGATGATTGGATTTAGACAATGGTCAAAGATTAAATCCTTAGTTATTCAACAGGATTCTCAGTGTAAAATCTATTAAAGTATGGTAAAATGCAGTTAAGGCATTTTCATATCTTAACGTGTTTTAGTAGACATTTGTTTAATTTTAAAGTATAGTGTTAGATAAGCATACAATTATTGTGATGAACACTAAGTCACATAGAATTGTTGTCATTATATTGTGCATCTGAAACTAATATAACATTGTATGTTCTTTATAATCCAATTTAAACATTTTTTAAATAAATTAAAGTGTTGAGATAATTTACAAACATTCCTTGACTTTATCATTCCTTTCCACCCTACATACTGGAATTTAAACCAAAATTATTGTTTCTGAAAGCATTATTAGTATCTTTTGAAATATTTACCTATAAGGAGATGAAAAAAATGTACATTTATGGTGATCTAGACAAAGTTCCGATTCTGACTTGCAATGAGTTAGCTCAAACCTTACTATCGGACCTACCACATCCAGGTGCTAGATACTGTATGAGAGAAGGTGCTTAGCTATATTGAAAGATAGATTACATAAAAAGACTTTATCCTTAAATGAAATATTGTAGTGCATGAAGGAAACATTTCTGAAATTCCAATAATTTATAAGCTAGATAATTCAGTGGAAGGAAGCCCTGAACTGGGCATCAAGTGACCTTAAACTCATACATTTTTGCCTCCTGGTCCAGTGTAGAATTTTCTTATGAAATATATTATTCATAACCATGCATAGATAATTTCTATGTACAATTGAAACAAGAATAAAATGAACCCTAATGTGTTCACCATTCAACTTAAGAAACACAATGATGCCATGTCTCTAAAATGTCCTGCTCTAGATTTCTGATTATATCATCCTTCCTCCCACCTCCCTTCTCCTAGGACAGCTATTACAATGACTTGTTAATTATTCTCTTTTATTTCATTAGAGCTCACATTGTGTCTCTAAATCACATTTTATTTAACTTTCTATATTAGAAATATAGATATTTCTTTTTCATCTGTTATCACTGCAACAATGCAAAATTATTGCAGAACATTGAGTGGAAGGGTGATAGCATGCATTCTTGTCTTGTACCTGAGTATAACAGCAATGAACTCAATATTTTACCATTCAGTACGATGTTTATTTTAGTTAAAATTTAGCAGATTATCTTCTGTTACTGAATTGAAAAGGATTTATTTTATACTTTTTTAAATAACAAATGAGTGATTTTATAGAATTTTTTTGCATTTAAGGTAATTTATGGCATTTGTCCTGTTATGCTTACCATATTAATTGTAAATAATTTTATAATATTATATTGGCATTTTATTCCTATAACTCCCAATCGGATCATAACTTAATCTCATTTTTATCCATCTGAGATGGACTTTTTCACTAGTGTCTTAAATGATAGTGATCTGTAATTTTATTTATTCATACAGTCCTTGATTGGTTTTGATAACAATATTAAACTGATTTTCAAAATTAGTTGAGTCTTTCCCTTCCTGTTTCATTTCTTGCAGCATTTTGCATAATTTTCAAGTTTCTAGACCTTCAATATTTAGGAAAGTTATCTGTCCAACCATTTGTGTTTGAGCTTTTCTTAGTGAGAATATTTGTAATGGATGAAAAATTCTGTCAGTTTTAGGATGTCACAGTTACGTCTTAATAATTTGTATGTTTCCAGAGATTTGGGCTAAATTTCAAAGTTATTCACACAAAGTTTTACAAAACATTCTCTTAAAAGTGCCACCTCTTCAATATATATCTGTATATACATGAATATATGGAGAGAGAGAGAGTCCCTCTCTGTATATATTCATTTACAGTTGACTTGAGCAATGTGGGTTTGAACTGTGCAGGTCCACTTATTTGTGGATATTTTACAGTGCAATATTGTAAATGTATTTTTTCCTTATAATTTTCTTAATAATATTTTCTTCTCTCTAGCTCCTTTTATTGTAAGAATACACCGTATGATACATATAACATTCAAAATATATGTTAATCCACTATATTATCTGTAAGGCTTCCAGTCAACAGTAGGCTATTAGTAGTTAAGTTTTTGAAAGGCCAAGTTATATGTAAATTTTCCACTGCATGGTGGGTCGGGACCCTTACCCCCTGCATTATTCAAGGGTCAACTTTAATATATATGATATATAATATAAAATATAACAATAATATATATTAAATATATAAATAACCCATATATGTATATGTGTACATATATTTATATATATGTTAATGTTATTCATTGTTATTAAAAAATACAGAATAATTGTGGGGTAATGAACCATTTGCCAGATATTTTTAATTAGTGTTAAACATTTTTTATTTTTTATTATATTCTTATCAAGCTATTTTCACACATTTCTTCTTTCCCAGATCCTTTGGATCTTTTATTTCATTCTGCATTTAACATAAAAGTTTTCAGCCATTTTTATTTTTTGCTAAAATGAACATTTAAGGAAATTCATTTTCTCTAAAATTTGGTAAGAATCCAGCTCATGGCTAAAAATTGATGTCATTTTGAGGCCTGACTCCAGGCAATTACAAAGACTTTACCCAACAGGCATAATGGGGGAAAGTTGTCTTTACACAAACTGGGTGCCCAATGAGGGCACTGCTCAATTCAGTCTCTGAATAGAGTTGTGTAGTCAAGGACTTGGGTCCGTCTGACTGGCCATGCTTTCGTGTGTATCTGCTTCCCTAGACCAAGCTCTACTTGGTTTTACATCTATTTTACCGCTTGTTTTAAGCTTAACTTTATCTTCTTTCTTTAGTTTCCCTAGATGGAAATTTAGATTATTGATTTTACGTACTTCTTCTTTTCCAACACAATAATTTAATGCTGTAAATTTTCCTCAATGCACTGTTTTTGCTGCTTTCCACACATTTTGGTAAGTTTTATTTTCCTTTTAATATATTTTTTCAATATGCATTTCAACATGTCTTAAAATTTGCCTGGTGGTGGGTATTATCTATCCCCTTAAGCAATTGTTTTGTTTTTAATGAGTCAAGGATATTCTGTCTTGACAAATATAGGTTGCTTTTTTTTTTTGTTTTGGATATGGATATCCTGCAAGTAAGGACCTATTTTCCTCTGCTTGCATATTGACCTCTGGGCAAGTTGTTGATGTAGCTAAATGCCAGAAATAATGAAGATTCCAGAATCAGACAGGATTTTAAACCTCTCTCTTCATGGTTCTGTTGAATATAACCACACAAACTCTGTTCCCTGTTACAGAAATTAACTGGAGGTTTATTTCCTTAAAACAACCATTCAGTCCTCCTTTGGTCTTTTGAGTCCTTCCTCTGGGATTTGAAGTTGTTCTCCAGACACTTATTCAGCTACTGGGTGATACATTCTAAGGGCAATAAATTTTTAGATGCCTTTAAACTCTCTCCTGGAGACACCTGTTTACATTCTAAGATGAATAAAGCCAAGGGACCTTCCGCTCACCTCACAGAGAGAATTTCTCTGACGGTCTTTCTCTGTCTTTTTGGAGGTGAAGAAAGGACAATGTACTGGCTGCCCTAGAAAAACTCTGGGTCTCATAATTTCAAGCTTCCTCCCAGTGGTAGAAATTCCACTAGCCTTATTTTCCACCTACTTTACCCTACATAGTGTTAGCAATCAATATAAAAAATTAATCCTATGCCTCAAATATCTCCATTGTAATCCCTTTTTCAGAGGAGATTTAAACAATAGCACCAGGTTTAAGAAATCAGGCTAAGCTATTTATTTAGTATGTATTCTAGTTTTATCATTCAATAACTTTATTCCTTTATGTAGGGCATGTTTAGTACCCTCACAAATGTGAAGTATTTAAGATAAAGCCTGACAAATCATAAGCACAGGACATTTACTTATCGTGTACAGAACTTATATCTTCCTTAATAGATGATATATGATATACCAAACTAGTTTGGAAACTTCTAATATTTAAGGATAAATAATATGTCGTATTGTTGTTCAAACTCCACAGTGATCAGTACAATGTCTTTAACAGAGAAGTCATGAAGTAAACTTCCTAAATAGTATAAAGAAAGGACTCTAAAATGATTTGATTTGAGCTGCTCTTTGAAAATAATTAAAATTCCACATAAAGGGAAATATGCAGGCAATATATTATAAGCAACCGTAAATATGTGTACTTTAATTTATTCATCAATCTCTAGGCCTTGTAGATATTCCAGTGACATTTGACCTGAAACATATGCTATTCCTTTTATCTCTTTTTTCTTCTTACTTATTTCTCCCTCTGCCACCCTCATGGAAAACCTTATTTATTACATCAATTAGAAAGATATGTAAATGGTAACAACTGTGCATATACCCATTGTCAGTTGTCACAATGATTTTAACAATTTTTAATATAGAGCAACATGTACAAGATAAGTGAGGTCATTAATAGATTATTTTCTTTTATTTTATTAATAGATTATTTTCAAGTAGTCCATGCTGTTACTCTGACAAATCCAATAAATGAATGAAAGAATTTTCTAAAATCTACTTCCGTGAGATATTTTACAAAATGGTTAACAGATTCATTTTAAAATTAATTCCTAAACTACCAAATTAAAGATGATGTGTTATGGAATTACTCAACATTTTATATATAATCACCTGTTTATTATCTGCTGTGGACTGAATGTTTATGTCCTCCAAAAATGCATGCATTGAAATGCCAAGGTGATGGTATTTGGAGATGGGGCTTGGGAGATGATTAGGTCATAAAGGCAGAGCCCTCATAAATGGGATCAGTGTCTTTATAAGAGACCTCACAGAGTACCTTGTCTTTTCTGTCATGTGAGAACACAGCAAAAATGAACAAAGGAGAGACCACTCACAAGAGATCGGTCTTGTGCTTTGGTTAGACTTCCCAACCTCCAGAATTGAGAGAAATAAGTTTCTGTTGTTTATAAGTCACCCAGTCTATGGTAATCTGTTATGAAAACCCAAACAGACCAAGATAGTGTTAATTCTAAAACTTCAATAAAACCATTCTGTGTTCTTAAATATAATTTTAAAATTTTGTGTTATAATAGGAAAGAGAGCCAGTTGCCAAATAAAAATGTGCACTTTCTTTCATTCATAAAATATTGTAATCATTTTAGAATGGATATTGCATATTTCCAAGGGACATAAAGGTTTATTTACATCAGAGAAAATTGATTTGAGAAAACCCACTAAAACCTTGTTTTATCAACAATGTTTTTGTAGTCTTTGACCCCTTTTTTGGGGGGGGGGAAGGAAACTGTACAATATCAGATAATCAGTGTTAAAATTATCTGTCTGTTTTCCCAATAGGGTGAGAAGATAAAGAATTTTTATCAGCGGAGAATATCATAGCCAGGAGGTACTTAGTAGTATTATTTGGTATAAGCCTATGAAATGTTGTAATACAACTTTGAACATCAATATTTAATTTGTCTTATGTGTTTCTTCTTGTAGGTAAGTGTCTACAAATGACAATATCCCAAAGGTCACTATAATGGAGAAGAAAAAAAAAGAGAGAAAAATTAGTAACTTAAAAATTATAAGATATTCTAGTTATGTGTAATCGATGTGCTTTTATAATCAATTACAAATGTAGATGATAAGGACATTCAAATGTCTCCAACAACAAATTAGTAAAACAGAATAGGTTAATAAATGGCAATAAGCAGTAAAAATAATAGAAGAAGTAATTATACACTCATATTTAATTTTATATAACTTTATAACAACAAACATTAATTTGAATTATATGATTTACTAAATTATTTCTCAAAATATACTGATTTTGAGTTCTTATATTTTTGCAGTAGCTTTCACACAGTACTAAGTTTGAAAATAGTTAAAGTATAAGAATTGATAGGTTTATAATATATGTAGATTTAGTTCATTGTCACTTACAGTTTTAGCAATCTCTCCAGCTGCTGAAAAGATACAGAAAATAAATGGAACACTGATTTCACTAAATTGTTTTCCTGAGGCACTAATCATCAGAAACTACAGACAAGCTACCAAGGACCATCATGCAAAAATAGAATCAATGTTGATTGCTTTTATTGTTGTTTGCATCTGCTTGTCTCATTATTTGTTCATTTCCTTTGATTTGTTGCCAAAATTTTATCAGAGTTTACAAAAGCATTTATAAAATTATTAATAAAACATCTATTTGTTTGCTTTGACAGAACCAAAAAATCTAGTGGAAAAAAGGAGAGTAAAAGGAAAATTGATCACATTTTATGTTCAATTTGATGACTTTCTTACCTACTTTAGTGGAAAATGAGATATATCTCTTGGTATTTCAAAGAATACATAGAATGCCATACAATTGCCAAAGAAAACAGAGGTGATAATTCTTTCATAATTACTGGAAGTAGTTGGGCTGATAATTTATTTCAAAATAATATCAGGGACTTCAGTGGTAGATAGCGTTTGATTTTTCATTCATATTTTCAAATTTCAAGAGTCACACTAATATATCAGAGGGAAGCTTCATCAAAAAATACACTTTAAAAGCTGAGATTGTCACTGTATGTCAAACAATGCCTAGTTTATAAAGATGCTCACATAAAACAAAAAGAAGTACTGTTGCAAACACAGGTCATTTGTTATTTTTTCCCCATTTTTCCCACTGCTGAAGCAGCCAAATTGTAATGATATCAATTTCTTTGTAGATAATGTTTTGCAAGGCACAAAAAAATGTACTGCCTTCAACCATTACGCTTTTGCTTAACGTTGTGGACTGAATGGTCTTCCCTCCAAATTCACATGTTGAAGTTCTAACTACCGATGTAGTTATATTTGGAGACAGGGTCTTTAAAGAAATAAGTAAGGTTCAATGAAGTTATAAGGGTGGGGCCCTAATATGACAGGACTGATAACCTTGTAATAAGAGAAAGAGACAGAGATCTCTCTCTGTGCACAGACAGAGGAAAAGTCAAGTGAGAACAGAGGGAGAAGGAGGCCTTTTGCAAGCCAAGAGGAAACCAATCCTGCTGGCACCTTGATCTTGGGCCTATACCCTTCAGAATTATGAGAAAATAAATTTCTGAGGTTTAGGCTACTCGGTCTACGATACCTTGCTATGACAGCACAAGCAGACTAATACACCTAATATAATCTCCAAAATAGAACATTTTATATATTTATTTTTATTGAAGTTTAGTTATCACATGGTGTCATATTAGCTTCAGGTGTACAAAACAATAATTCAACAATTCTATACATTGTTACTCAGTGCTCATCAAGATAAGTGAACTTTTGATTCCCTTTACCTATTTTACGCGTTCTCCAACCCACCTCCCCTCTGGCAACCACCAGTTTGTTCTCTGTATTTAAGAGTCCGTTTTTTCTTTTTAATTTGTCAAAAAGCAACATTTTAAATCTTTATCTGTGGAGACTGGAATTTGTAGCAAAAGTCGAAGTGATTGAATTAGAGCATCTGTCCCCATTTTATAAACTGTGCTCCACAGGCAAAGCCAGAGACCTGATCTTGATTTCCAATCAAAGGAACTAGGATTTCTGTAAAAAATGGCTAAATCTAGGGTTGGGAAAGGCAAAAACAAGATGAAATCTTGGCATCTTTTAGTGGCAGAAAAAAGGTAGTGATCAAAAGACAAGAGGATGGGGACATGACAAAGGGACATAGGGACCAATTTAAAAGAACTCCTAATGACAAAAGTTGGAGAAATTTGAGTAATAAAATAAATAAGGTGGCATGGGATTATAATGCAGTGTATAAAACTAAAATACATGAAATTGATAGTTATAATAAATGATTAAATAAATAAACGAAGGTAAAGAAATGCATGTTACAGAAAATTCCAAATAATATAGATAATAATGCTAGCTAGCTAGCTAGGTAGCTATCTAGATATACTCTGCTCCAGGAGATTGAATATAACCCCTCCCTCCCTTTGAGTGTGGTCTGGACTTGGTGATTTGTTTTCATAGAATTAAAAAAAAGAAAAAGGAAATAATATAGTCATTTTAGAGTGAGGAAAAAGCTAACAAATGCCACCTTAACCAAGTGATTGATATTAATATAACCAGTGATAAATCATTTTGATGTAAATGTGATGAAAAGCTTACTTCCTTCTTGTGGTATTCTTCCCCAAATTCCATAACTACAGTCTAATCATGAGGAAAATATGACTCAAACTCAAATTGAGAGGCATTCTTCAAAATCCCTGATTAGTAGTCCTCCAAATTCTCAGTCTTTGAAAACAAGTAAAGACCGACAAAACTATTGTAATTAGAGGAGATTAAAGAGACAAGGTGTTGTATCCTGGACTGGATATTGAAACAAAAAATATAACCATTGAAAAACTGGTAGAGCTCTAATAAAGTCTGAATTTTCATTAATAGCATTTTTCCAATACTTGTTTCCTAGTTGTCACATTTCCCTTAAGAATACAGAATGTTAACATTAGAGGAGAACTGGGTGAGGGATGTACGAGAACCCTGTGTATTATTTTTATAATTTTTTGATAAGTCTAAATCCATAACAAAATATAAAGCTTACTAAAAATAATAATATAGAGTTATATTTTGAGCAGGAAATATACATGACAAACTATTGGAACTAAGGCAAGCAAAATTTGCAAGCAAAAGTAGAATTTATTAGAACTATCATAGATTGAAACAGATGAAACAGTTGTATTAATGGAGAAGAATACATTAATATGTACTAGCATAATTCTAACTAGTAACTAGTATAGTGTTATGTGAAATGAACAAAAATGGACAAATATTAAAGTGAAATATATAAATGTAAATATGAATATAAGTAACCATATACATATATGTATGCATTTATATAATTGTCAATATTTGTTAGTGATTAGATAATGCAAGTGAGAGAAAAATAAATTTTTATGAATGAATGAATAATATTGTTTCAAAGTAGTTATATTTTCCTTCCTTCTATAAACAAAATCATAGAACAGCATAGAGAGAATGAAAAATGAAAATCTTACAAGCTCCATTCTCAGTTAAACTAGACAAAATATACAATAGGCAGAATGTAAACAACGATTAACAGAAGTAACACATTAAGTGAAATTCTTACAGAAAAAAGGTTTACACCCATGCACACAAATGTCAAGAGTGATGAGAGTGATGGTCTAGCAGATAAAGACTTGAGGATGCATCTGGGATGAATTGTGCTAGTGGAAGTAGCTATCTACATCCATTTCAGTTCCAAAAAGCAGCAAAAGAGTAACAGTGAATCTCACCAACAGGCCAAGTTTATATGAAACAGTCCAAACAGTCCATGCAACAGGGAAAGCGTTTTAGATTGTGAAGAGTGGAAGGTTACCATGACGCTTCCTCACTCCAAGGAATCCTCCCCATTTAGCTGGTCTGGCAAATTCTGACTCAATCACCAATGAATAATATTAAAAGAACTTGAACTATGCTGACTCAAAGTTACTTTAAGAAAAAAGGAGGGCAAGGAATTCTCACAAAGTATTTCTATCAGGCATCAGATAGGATGAAACAGTCATTAAACACTCAAACCAAAAATGAGTGTGTGTGTGTATTTGTGTGTGTATTCATATGCACACATTCCAGGTATATGTGTGACATACACACTCAAATTTCAAGATATAAAATAAACCCATAAATGCATATGTAGACATATACAAACACATACATAAATAGATATATACAGTATAGTATGTATATGTGGTTGTAAATGTGTATGTGTACATAAGCATATGCATATATCTCTATACAGGTAAATGTATACATATATCTGTATACACATGTGTAAATGTGTCATTGCACATTTCAGTGGGTATACAATATATATATTTTGTGTATATGTCTACTTTTGCATGTATACAATCACATCTGTGAAGGAACACAATGAATCAAAAATTCAAGAATTCAAAGTAGAGGGCGCCTGGGTGGCTCAGTTGGTTAAGCAACTGCCTTCGGCTCATGTCATGAACCTGGAGTTCCAGGATCGAGTCCCGCATCAGGCTCATGGCTCCATGGGGAGTTTGCTTCTCCCTCTGACTTTCTCCCCTATAATGCTCACTCTCTCTCTCAAATAAATAAAATCTTTACCAAAAAAAAAAAAAAAAAAAGAATTCAAAGTAGAGTTAATAAAACTACTAGAAAAAATAAAATAACAGTTACCCAAACTTAACAAAAAAGTAGAAGTTGTTTTAGATTAGTGAAATATTCAAGTTTATTACTAAGACATAGGGTAATTCATCCTGAAATAAAGAGATTACCTCTAAGTATAAATCCTAGAGAAACACTGATTTGAAAATGCAAAAAGCTTCTGGCACCTGGGTGGCTCAGTCAGTTAAGCATGTGCTTTCGGCTCAGGTCTTGCTCCCGGGGTCCTGGGATCAAGCCCCACATAGGACTCCCTGCTCAGCAGAGAATCTGTTTCTCCCTCTCCCTCTGCCCCTGGGCACCTGTTGTGATGAGCACCGGGTGTTGTATGGAAGTATTGAATCACTATATTGTACACTTGAAACTAATATGACACTGCATGTTAACTAACTGGAATTTAAACAAAAACTTGGAGAAAAAAAAGAAAATGCAAAAAGTTAGAAAACATTTTTCCTTTGAGTTTTTAGAAATTTCTACAGCTTTAAATCAGATAAGAAATGTCTGGGAAAACAAAGGAAAATATACTGGCATTGAGTATGAAGTACACACACACACACTCACCAGGGAATTGAGAATATAATATATAGGTAAAATGTCATAGGCTGGGTGGCTTATAAAAAGCAAACATGTGTTTCTCACAATTCTGGAGGCTGGAAAGTCCAATATCAAGGCACTGTATTAAAAAAAAAAACATATTTTATTTGAACTTTTTTCTGTGCAAAATAGCATATAATGCACAAAGTTCCAGATGATTAACAAAATATGTTGGAAAAAGTTCTGTAGTTCATTGTGTGTATGTGTGATATATATGTGTGTGTATATATATATACACACACGATCACCAAGGCAATAATATCATTACACATGAAGTCTCTCTATGGAATCTCCCTTTTTTTCTTGTTCCTCTTGAACTGCATGTCTACACTATACTGAAGGTCAATGAGTACTATCCACGAATTGAGAAACAAATCTCAAATGAATCTCTTGTGGTCCTGACCTGAATGTCTTCTGAATAGAGACACTGAGATCATTGATATATTTGTTTGGAAGGCTAGAAATGCTACTTCTCTCCAGGGCAGCAAAGCACAGATTTTTTTTCTCCCCAGAATTAAAAACAAACAAACAAAACGTCTCTCTCTGGAACATAGGCTGGACATACTTCCTAGCAGCTGCATTTGAAAGATTGAGATTCCCTAAACTTGGGGCTTCCCCTCAGTAATGCAAGCATATAGTGTGTGCAGCATGTTTCTGAGCTGCTCCGCATTGCCTAGTGGAACGTGGTGACAAGGGAAGTCATTGTGAACAGAAAACTCACACTGCCTCTGTGTCATGGGTAAGAATGTCCATTGTCTTCAACCCAGAAGTCTCATGTCTCATGTCTTCTGCCAGCACGTACTGAACTGTGATAAACTAACTTGTTTGTTCTTTTTCAGTTATTGAATCCTTGGCTTTGTTAGTCCATGCACAATGAATTTACATCAAAGTCGAGGCGAACAGTAACATCCAAGAAGGTTGGACTTACTGTTTCCAGTCTCCTCTTCCTTATATTTTTCTCATTCAATTGGATCTGCTCTAGCTCTCAATCAAACAAATTTCTTCTACTATTCTGGGAAGGTTTCCATAAAAAGGTCAGATAATCCTATGCTTATGTTTTAAATTAAAAAATAAATTGCTTCTGTAACAAATGGCTCTGTCAGTTATGCAGGGATGATGAATGAGTGTTTTCATTTGTGCACCTTATTTTCTACATTAACTTTCTGGAGGAATAAAGCATTTGAAACAAGTGTTTTTTGACTGCCATAACATATACTCTGCCTAATGCTTTCCTTCAATTTGTCCATTGTGTAAAAAGTGTGATTTGAAGGAGTCTAAGTCTAAGTGTTTTTGCCTAGAAGTTTGCTGAACAGCCTGGCTTGACATAAAGACAGGTATCACTGTTTCTAGTGTGATTCTCAGCTTACTTTTATGGCACTAGTAAGATAGGTTCAGTGTTTTAAGAATGGCTCTTTTTTTTGTTCGTTTTTTAAAGATTTTATTTATTTTGACAGAGAGAGGGAGATCACAAGTAGGCAGAGAGGCAGGCAGAGGAAAGGGGGAAGCAGCTCCCTGCTGAGCAGAGAGCCCAATGCAGGGCTTGATCCCAGGACCCTGAGATCATGACCTGAGCCGAAGGCAGAGGCTTTAACCCACTGAACCACCCAGGTGCCTCAAGAATTGGCTCATGTTAGTAGAACTTACAAACTAGTATTAAATAGCATATCAGTCTACTGAATTGTAATAAGCAGTATAAAATTTATGAGAATAACCAGCACATTTTTTCATCATAAGAAACAAATTTTTAAAGATCTATTTTAATCAGAAGTTTAAGGAGGATGACATCAGGCTGAAGGAATATCACATTCAATGACATCTGGCTGTCAAAAGTGCTGGATGCTTTCATCTCTAATGTGAGAGTATGTGCCTGCTACACAAACTTTATACTAAAATAAAATGATGAGAGTGTACATTCCATTGGATCTTGCTAATTGTGGAATGCCATTTTTCCCTCTAAGATCTCTGTCTTGTGTTTTTATTTTGTATTTAGATACTCTATAGTAATTATTAGTAGAGTTTCTCTTCTATTAAATTTTATTTAAGGTGCAGTCATATTTCCAGCACTTGCTTTAATAATTTTTAGAATTGTGTGCATTCCTTAGAATGTGATTGGCTAAAAACTCTAGAATAGATCTGATGTCACTTCTACTGCTATCAAAAGAATATTCATAGCAGTTATATAAATTGTATAAAATACTCATGTCTGGAAGAATTTTTAATCTTTAATGTTTCCATAATTTTTATCACTCTTAAATAAAACTATACAGTAGAAATTGTGAATGGTGACTATAAATGTCAGAACATTCCTTAGAGGTCCATGCCTCAAACTTTGACTGTCTTGTGATATTTTCAGCTCATCTGTACTGTGCTAGCACTAGAGTTTTCATTAAGTCTGAAAAGTGGGCAGAACTTGTTTGCCACTTCCAAGAAAGATGTAAGGAGGAGTAATCCTACTGATTTTGTTTCTAGCTCTTCACTTCAAACAAAGAGAGCAAAAAAGGCCTCTCAAGAGTCCTAGCTACTTTGAGGGAATGGTTTTATAAATAATTGAGGTACATACCCTTGGAGAAAATTCTTCCTTCTTTCCTTACATTTTTTTTTTTACTTTTCTTTGAAAATTTCTTTTGACATTAATACTTTTTATTTCTAAATGCTGTAAGAATGACCAGGATTCTGAACAAGTGAGTTAACTGTGTCAAGTAATAAGCATACAAAACATACAAAATATTATTAGTTTATATTCCTGGTTTATTACATTTGGAAAGGCATATATAACAAAAACTCTCATTGTCTAAATGGTTTTACAATAGGTTATTATGTAGTTTCAAGTAAAGAATATCGGAATGGAATGTGCTACCTGTTTGGCACAAGAATTATTTTGAACTTAAGGCAATCAAGAGGAAGCAAATACAAGAAAACTCTCTGCCCTCCCGTGATCTGCCTACAGGAAGGACATAAATTTCTAAGTGTCTCCCCTCTTCCCCCTCCCACCAAGAAGGACAGAAGTTAATTACTGGAGACAACTCTAGAACCTTATCAGCTCAGAGGCCTCACCAGAGGAATCTACGTAGCAAACCTTTATAAACTAATCCCTAACTACCATTTGTTTCCGCATATATTTCCTTCCTATGCTTTGACACCCCTAGAAACTCAAAAGTTTTTTTTTCCTTTGTCTTGTCAAAACATTTTGCTCCTTTGTTAAGATGCTACATAAGCTCAATTCTAACCTCTTGATTGTATGCCTGATGCTCATGTTAATACATTTAATCTTGTTTTACTTTTGTTAATATCCATCGTTAGTCCAACTTATATGGCCCTAGCCAAAGAACCTAGAGGGAAGAGCTAAAAAGATTTTTTTTCCTCTTCCACACAAGTAACTGTGGATTTCTGATACATTGACTCATATCTACCATCATAATTAGAAAAAAATATAAAGAGGCCTCATAAATCTGCTGCTATAATATATAAACATTATTTATATCATAGTACAGTGATATTTTAAAATACATTGATAGAGTAGAAAAAATATTGAAAGCATTCGCTAGTTGATTAAGGAAATAATTTGGTAGCTCTTGTTAATATGAATTTATTTTTTAAATAATAATGCATTGATTTTCATCACTATTTTTTTCCCTCTTAGGCACTTACAAATATGACAAATTTTTAAAAATGTCAAAGCTTAATTAGAAATTTTAAAGCCATAAAAACCAGCTTTTATTTAAGCCTCAAAAATAAATAAATAAATAAATAAATAAAGCCAAAATCTAAAGACTATGAATAACAAAGTTGATAAAATTAGGAGTAGGGGAAAAAAAAGGAAATAAATTTTTCATTGTTTATAAATTTCTTTTTTTTTTCCTTATGGATGATTCCAAGAAATTTCAGTAAATTTTGCCTCTTATTCTTTGAGATTCAGTTCAACTGTTTCCTTTTCTATAGGTCCCACTGAACTTTGTTAATACTCCTTTTTATTTATGTGCATCCCTACAGTAAAGCTACAACTTTTTACCTAACTTGCACTCATTAGTAATGTAATTAGTAATTAGTTTTATGCCTGGCCCCTCTGGACTGTGATATCCTTGATGGTGCATACTGTGTTGTTATTTTATTTATTTTCAAAACACCAGAATTTGGCACAATTCATCTAGTAGCTTTTAAATAAATCTATGTTTAATGAATTAACATATTAAAAAGATTATCAAGGAAACATTTAGGTTAAAAAAAATGACTTCTGTTTCGGTCATTCTCATTCCAGCTATAACAGGCATAAATTGTGAGATCTTGAGTAAGAATGTACACTTATAAGTTTTAGTTTTCTTGTTTGTAGATTTCAATAATTAAACTCACTATAGCACACACACACACTACTAGAGGCATACCCAAGTCCATATTCCTCTATCTATATTAGTAACATCCTAGACTTGCCTGAGGAGACACTGTGTTCTCTGAGTCCAGTCATTTGGGAAAGTGAAATCTCTCCTGAGGCTTGACAAAGCTGTCTTTCAGAAATAAAGATGAGATAAGGATTTATGGAGACCAAAAAAAAAAAAAACGTTGAGGGAAGTTAGTCAGCATTAGATCTGCCTAAAAAAAATGTTAAAGAGTTTTTCAGGTTGAAACAAGAAGATGCTAATTAGCCACATAGAAGCATGTGAAAGTAGAAACTCACTGGTAAAAGTATCTAGTCAAATTTAAAACACTTTAATACTGGAGTGAGGGTCTATAAAACAGTTTTACCTCTAGCATAAAATTACAAACAACTACAGCTATAGTAAATTGTTCATGGAAATACAATATCAAGTCATATAAGTTATGACAACAATACCAAAATGTGTGAGTGGGAGAAAAAAAGTATAGAGTTTTCATATGCAATCAGAGTTGAGCTTCTGACTCTTAGTTTTGGTTCAGGTCGTGATCTCAGGGTTGTAAGATTGAGCCTCCTTTCCACCCCACGTTGGGCCCCACACTCAGCGTGGAGTGTGTTTGAGCTTCTTTGTCTCTGCCCACCCCCTTCCTGCTTGTGTGCACTCTCTTTCCCAAAAAAAATACATAAAATCTTTTAGAACATAAATAAAATATAATAAATAAAATAAAATGAAACAAAATATAAAATAGAGACAGAGATTGAGTAGAGATATAGTCTATATTGTCGAAGCTGTATGATAGGGAAAGTAAGGCTCATGATACTATTCTCTGAATATGCTTGAAAATTTCTACAATATATAAATTTGCAAAAAAAAAAAGTGTAGAAAAACAGTAGCATTAACTGTTTGATCTGAGGTGAATAGCACAAAATACAGATTAAAAATTTGAAAAAAAAAAAACTAGATAAGCTTTTTAAAACTAAGAGCATGTGAAGCCTTTCAATAACAAAATAAACATATTTCCCAGTAGTTGCCCCCCAAAAGTTTTGGTTCTGCTAAATTTGTTTCATGATTAAAATGCACTTGAGAAAAGAAAAACAAAGCCCATTTGTTATTCTCACTGTTTAAATGTCATTCATGTCTATTGCCTATTTCCTATTTCTCCTGATGTCTTACACTAAAACTTGCCCAGAAGCTGAAGTGTCTTTGTAATTGTCATTTTAACTCCTGGCTCTTTCATCTCCAATTTTCACAATGCCAAATGATCAACACTACTGAACATTTATGATTTTCTCTTCCTTCCCACCACAATTTAAAAATATTCGTAGTTGAGAAAACTACACCTAGCTGAGATTGGAATTTTTAGCTGGGATTGGGATTTTTTCCTTCTGTTCGAAGCCCTTCATGATCCTCATCATTCAATTCACCCAACTCTACTTCTCTCAATTTTTTTGATTTGTAGTCCTAAATTGCAAACAGCTCCTTTTGGAGCAGGTGTCTCTTAGAGCATGTAACATATCCTAGTCTTCCTTCCTTCATTCCTTCCTTCCTTCCTTCCTGTTATAAGAGAGAGAGAGCACGTGCACTGGGAGGCAAGGTGCAGAAGGAGAAGGCGAGAGATAATCTTAAGTGGGCTCCATGCCCAGCACAGAGCCCCGTTCAGGGATTCTATCTCATGATCCTGAGATCATGACCCAAGTGGAAATCAAGAGTCAGATGCTTAACCAAGTGAGCTACCCAGGCACCCTAATCTTTCATATGTTTATGCCTTTTGTTTATTTTCTGCTCTCTGAAATGTCCTGCTCCCTTCATCGCCCTTTTTCCACTCATATCATCCATTAAAGTTGAACTCAATGCCAACCTTTATTATGCAGTGTTTACATAGGGATCATTATTCTCTGAATTTCAAATAACGTTTACTTTCAACATCACACGTTTGATGTATAACTAATTATGCACATCTGATGCTAGCGTAGGTCTAAAGGCCAAAGCCCTGAAATCAGTAAGAGGTAGAACCAGGACACAATAGCTCCCCAAGATCCATGAAGGCAAGGGCTTAATTTATATCTCATGATTCTCCTCAGAGTTTCCAGCAAACTTCTGGGCACGTATTTTGGGCTGTTGTTATTTGTTTAAAATAGTGGGGGATATTTTGGACTAATGCAATTCAAAGAAGATTATGGAGAGCATAAAGCATGTCTACGCCCTCTCATGTAAGCTGTAATCGCTCATTGCCTGTCTTTGCAGTATCTGATGTTGTGAATCATGTCTTTTCCTCAAGGACTACAAGCAGGGAGCAGTTTGTTTGTAGCCTAATGCAACTGCACTGAAACGTGGTCTTATTAGAGCTAATGTCAGTGAACCTGTCAGATTCAACATGAGTTCCTGTCATTGTCTCTGGAGCAATGAGATATTTCTTTGATTGATCTGCAGAGTTGCCAACTGCTTGACATTACTTAGCTTTTTCCTGAGCTTTGAATGAGTTCATGGCTATCAATCAATTTATATACACATATACAGGAAACTCTTCATCTGGAAAGACTCATGGCATTAATATTGCCAAATTTCTTGTGATTTAAGCCAATTGTATTGGTTAAGAGTGCATTATTGGTGAAAAGGGCAAGAGATATTTACACTGTAAGCTAAATTTCAAAGCCACAGTGAAATAGCTAATGCTTTCAGTAAGCAAACATAAAGCGAACCATGTTTCCCCTAATTAACTTCCAAAATTGTGATTTTTGCTCTCTACATTAATAAAGTAGCAAATGTAAAAGTAATTTAAGATTACAAAGTTTGTGGTGCCTGGATGAGTCCGTCAATTAAGCGTCTGCCTTCCACTCAGATCATGATCCCAGGGTCCTGGGATCAAGCCCCGAGTCAGGCTACTTGTTTAGTGGGGAGTCTGCTTTTCCCTCTCCCTCCCCCACTGTGCTGTCTCTCTCTTGTTCTCAAATAAATAAATAAAATCTTTAAAAAAATTATGAAGTACTTTACTAAGAACTCAATTTAATATTAATAGTTCTATGCACAACTTGTTAGGAATAGCTTAACAATTTCTAACTGGAATCTGTGCAATTTTTGTGTGTATGAATAGCAGATTTTCCTACGGGATTTTTTTTAATTATAAGGAGGTGACATTAAATATATCTGAATGGATGATACTATGGACTGAATATTTGTGTCCTAAATTCACCTCCCAAATTGATATATTTAAATTCTAATCCCCAAGACAATGGTATTAAGGGGTGGGACCTTGTGGAAGTGATAAGGTCATGAGGGTGGAGCCCTCATGTTTGTAATTAGTGCCCTTATAAAAGAGGCCTCACAGGCACCCCTCAGCACTCATCGGGTGTCCTCCCATCATGTGAGGTCACAGTGTGAAAGCACCCTTTATGCATCAGAAAGTGGGCTCTCACCAGACACCTAATCTGCTTGGAACCAGCCTCCAGAACTAAGAAATAAATTTCTGTTGTTTTTAAGCCATCTCTTTTATGGTATTTCTGTTATGGCAGGCGGAATAGACTAAGAGAAATGATTAGGGAGGTTTGATAACAACCTTTGAGGTTGGAAGGTGGAATGAACCTCCTTCCATTCTTTCCAGTCTTTTGTGAATCTATATATGACCAGTATTTGTATAAAAAACTGCACCTTTGAGTATACTCTCTTAATTCTAAAGTACCCTCATGGTTTCTTATCACCAAATCCTAGATAATTCCTCATAGAAATTAGCAGCTTACACAACCACAACTCTTTATCATAATGCAAGTGACTTTACCATGGTCACCCTGCATGGGGACAGGTCATTGTATAGGCCAGAGTTATGTTACAGTTGGATTGGGAGATATTTATCCTTATCCCTAAGGAGGCCAAGGAGTCTAGCTTTGCTTTTGGCCAAGACAAGGGTTAGTGAGTTAACTAACAAATTCATGATTCATGATTAACTTCTTTAAAAGCCAAAACTCCTCTCATGACCTGGGTGTCATGACCTCTCATGACCTGGGTGTATATTTATGAATAGTTTTCACCAAGCAGTTGACCAGAGAGGCATATAAGACATAGCTGGAAGCTTTTGTTAGAAGTCTTCTGAAACTATCATTCATCATACTTATCATGGCGGTTCATTTCAAAGGCAAAGCATGGCCTTGAATAAATAAGAAAGCTCTGGTGGTGGTTTGACCCTAGAGATCCTTCAGACCTCTGATGCTAGCTTGCTCTCTTTCTTGGCCCCCTCATTATATTCTTTGCCTTTGTTACAAGTCTTAGATGAGTACGCTCTGTTTAGTCTGTGAAGCTTCTAATTTTTTAAACATGTGTGATCATCACAGTCATCATGCAGACTTCTATTTATTGTGGGCAGCCGCAAGCTAGCTGCTGGTAGGACCAAACCAAGCCCAGACTCGTGACCCCCGCCTGCTCAGAAAAAGAGTGGACGGAATGTGGGCGCTAGAGAAAAGGCTTGTGCAATGGGCCTTGAAGCTTGCAGGTGCGTGACTGCTCACATGGAAACCTTGTAAGCTGGCCTTATCATTGTGAGTCTGTGCTGTCCTTTCCCAGACTAAAAATTGCTCCTGCTTGCTGACTCTACTTGTCCTTGAAGAATGTGCAACCACGCATTCTTGGTGAACTACTAGCCAGACTTCTCAAGGCCTAGGGTCTGAAGAGTCTGTCTTTAGTGCTGTGAACAGAGATAAGGAAGAAGCTCAAAAGAGCATTACGTGACTTCTAAATATAAACACTTCTCTGTAATTGTTTCACTTATACTATATAATCAAGTGCACTCTGAAATAAAATTCGGCACTGTTTGGACATCATCCACTGTGTCCCTCCTCTCCCCACACTTTGTCTCTCTACTTTTTTTTCCTCATTCCCTTACCCTCAGCCCTGGTTCGAGATTGTCGCGCCGGCCGTGACAATTTATGGAACGAATAAGTCACAGAATAAAAGACATAGCCTAAGGAACATAGTCAATGATATTTTAATAGCATTGTATGTTGACAGATAGTAGATACACTCGTGGTGAGCATAGCATAAGGTATAGAGGCTGATTCACTATGTTGTACACCTGAACTTAATATAACATTGTGTGTCGACTATACTCAATTGTTTTTTAATTTGATAGGTTTTGTAATACTTGGCCTCTTGACTCAGCACTGCTCTCCTATCTACATCAGCCAGATCTTGTGTGTACATCCTAAACCTTACTATAATTTGAAACTGCCCAATTTTCAATATAAAAACCCAACTTCATTCTCCTATCCCTCCTTCTTTCTTGCTAAAACCTACTTCTTTGGTTTATAAAGTATTAAAATATTTACTCCTTGTCTATCAACACGATTCTTAATTCACTTTTTTTATTTTTAATTTTTTTCTTCTAAGTTTCTATTTAAATTCCAGCTAGTTAACATATAGTGTAATATTGGTTTCAGGTGTAGAATTTAGTGACTCATCACTTATATATATAACACCCAGTGTTCATCACAAGTGCCCTGCTTAATATCCATCACCCATTTAACCCATCCCCCACCCACCTCCCCTCTAGCAACCCTCAGTTTGCTCTCTATAGCTAAGAGTCTGTTTCTTGGTTTACATCTCTCCCCCTCTCTTTTTTCCTAAATTTAGTTCACTTTCTTATGTTTTACACATTTGATTCCATGATTCATACTTTAAAATCTGGCAATGTCCAACTGCTTTTTCTGTTTTCCTTGTCAAAACCACCTGGCAAAAATCCCAAGCCTGGACTAACCAAAGTAAGTGGTTTATGTTTATTTAAAAACAATTAGTGATAGACTAATGAAGAAAAACTGAATAAAACAAAAACATTCATTCTTTTGTTGCTTAATGGTCAACCATTTCAGTTGAGTCTCAATACTTCCTAGAAATTTTATTTTATTTATTTATAGCCCCTGATATTTATTTCTGCTTTTTTAAAGAAAATAGATGGAGAATTCATAAGGGAATCTATGACATGTCTAAGCCTTTAAGAGAAAGTTTCTTAGGTAATAATTCATCTTAAGAGAAAAGAGAATGAGGCATATCTACTTATTCAGTAATATTAGCTTGATCATCAGAAGGAAGGGACATATTTAAATGTAGCAATGTGTCACTGAGGTTGTTCTCAAGACCAGTCTTGATGGACTTTTATTTGGCATGGTAGTGAAATCAAAGGTTAGGGGTTCCATGAAAAAGTACCAAACATTGAGAGGATTACTTAACAATTTTAGGATTGACATGTAGGATTGATGTGAGAACAATATCATAAAGAAATATATATATGAGAGAATGGGATTACCCCTTCTTAAGGACCAAAAAACAGGAAGGCCTCTGCATACTGTAGTTCCAAGGAAGTGAGTCCAGTTGGTAAATATGTTAGGCTTCATCAGTGTTAGTTAGGAAGTCTCCAGGCCTGCCATACCTGAAACCAGTAATTGTAAATTCTGTGACAGGGGTCATTACAGCTCCAAGAATGGTATCACTTAGTGCCACAAGTCTGAGAAGCACGGAAAAGCAGTTTTGGCCAAATCAATGTAGGAGAGCAGCAATTTTGGAAGCATTAGGAACAATGCTCATGACATTTATATCTGGACTTTAGACACTGAGCAACTGAACTTCTCACAGAGGGTTTTCTGAATATAATAAAAAGGAGTTTAGAAGTAGGTGAAAAGTCCAAAAAGAATAAATGGGACAAGAAAAAGCAAAATGTTTTCCTGACTCTTCAATGTTACCTCGTTTGTATACCTAGGCTGTTCATTACAGAAACATTTATTCTTGCTATATAGTCACACAAATTAAGCTAAAAGGGGAGCCTTACTCCCCCAAATTGGACATAACTCTTTAGTTCTCATCATTTCTCACAATATAACCATGTGTGATATAATTATTAAATTAAGCACATCAAAACATTAAAAAAAAAGCTTCTTATATTTAAAATGTCAAAATATAATTTTAAAATACCTGGAATTTTAAGTAACATTAAATTATTCATTTAGAGAGTTAATATTTTTTCAAGATCTCATAAAGTTATGAGTATTTTTGACATTAATATTCAATTTGACAGATTATAGTAAAACACTGTATAAAATGATGTCTACCTTAAATCCTATGTATTAGTGATACAGATAAATTTAAATGATGGCGTGTTCTGCCAGAGTGATATGACTCAGGTACTATTCGTAATATATCTCAAAGGAGGATGTTCACACTATTTGCAATGGAGATATTCAAAAATACTCTTCCCATCAGGCTGACGTCCTTAGAATATGGTTTTTTATTTGTTTTTGTTTGTTTGCTTTTTCTTTTTCTTTATGGTGCTGTTTTTCCTTCAACAGCATCAGTTCCTGTCTGTTTACTATCATGAGGTAAAGTGTTTATTATTGTTGCAAATGGAAACCAACTCCATTGAACTGTTAAAGCATTTAAATCCTGTTTTGTGCAAGAAATTATTACTCACAAGCTATAGTAGTAAGCAATGTAAAGGTTACTTGATAACAATAACATATAAGGTCAAGTAGAATATCAAATCTAATTAAGATCAAAATGTGAAAACATTTTCCCCCCAAATTTTTTGTTGGGAGACTCCTCTGTTCACATAAACTGAATTTAAAGCAACATTCTCTCCTCTCTTCTCTCTCTCTCTCTGGTTCCCACAGTTAAATTTTCCAAGAACTCCATATATTTACCCAACACTAAAGAGTCATTGTGCAAATATCAGAGAAGAGAAAAATGAAGTATATTATCGATCTCCTTGCAAGCCACAAACTCTGGTTCTCCTTGTTTTGTTCATTGCCCGATGTGGCTCTGCTGGAAATGAGGACCACATGGCTTTACTGAACTTGTTTACGACTGTAAAGTGACTTACTGATAAGTAAGTCCCTCACTTATCCCAATCCGTAAGTTAGCTGCACTGGCTCTTAGAGGGACGGGGATTCTACTGCTTCCAATGTTCTGCACAGTGAAGTGTGTTTAATATCTGAAAACGTAGGACTTTTTCTTTTCTTTTTTTTTTTACAAGATTTTAATATACATTATTATACTCATACACTATTCCTAAAATGTGTTAGTTATCTAAAGTTTGCAAAGTAACAAGTTACTTGCAGCCTCCCTTAAGTGTTGTGCTATAAGCAGATTTACCTCCACAAACATTTAGATCAGGACTACTTGCAATGTGCTTTGTCATTAGGATGGAAGGTGTTAACTTAAAACAAAAACAAAATATGATGCATTTAGAAATTTTTATGGCAATATATTACTATGGCAATACCCAAGTGCATATTCCTTTCACTCAACAGGGTATAGAGCACGTTGGGTATACGGAAACACATATGATGAGTTTCAGGAGGTGTACTCAAAAAACACTTTCAGGGTATTTTTTTAGTTTAGTTTGTCCTTTGGGGTCTTTTATAAACCAGAATTCCCAGTGGCATTGAAAACATGTGTGTGTTTCAGCTTTGTTTCTAGCAAATGCAATTAGTTCCGCACTGTTATCATGTTTTCTAAAAATATTTACTCATTTATTTGAAGGAGGGAGAGGCAAAGGGAGAGGGAGAGAATCCTCAAGCAGACTCCCAGCTGAGGACGAAGCCCAATTCCGGGCTCAATCTCACAACCCAGAGATCAGCACTTGAGCCGAAACAGAGTCGGATGCTTAACCAACTGTGCCACCCACGCACCCGTGAACTGTATTATATTATGAAGGATGGCATCATCAACAAATGTGGTTTGGAGTTTAAGTTTTTTGTTAAATGGCTTAGTTACAACAACAAGAAAACATTCCAGATTAATCACCCACCACAAGGAGTTTATGTCAGAATTTAAAGTAACACATTGCTTTTTCATCAAGAAAGTCTTAATAAGAAAAAAAAAAAAAATGGTAGCTGAACTAAAGCATAAGTTTAGTAATGTAAAAATTGTAAGATATGTAAAGGTTAATGTTAAAGTTGAAATCATTCTCTGCTGTATAATAATATGGATGCTGATTACAAGCAACTATAATTGCATGCTTAGGGTTAATGGTTACTGAAAGGTAAGTTTTTTTAGAGACTATTCAAACTATAAATAGACTTAGTTTTTCTATAGAATGTGAAACAATTTGTCTCAACTTCTTAAATAAATAAAATAGCCAGCTCAATTCATTTATTTATCTAAACGATCTGCAGGTAAATTTCTGTAATAATTATAATTTCCCTATAAGTTTCTTTTTATTCTGGTTATATCTACTAAAATGTAAATATTATGCCTGATTAATCTTAGCAAACAATATTGTGTGTCTTTTATGCCATTTTCCTAATTTTTATTATTATTTTATATATTATTACTTTATACTACTTTATTTCCATTTTTATTTATTTATTTTATGGGATAAAGAGCTAAGGGAGAGGGAGAGAGGGAATCTTAAGCAGCTTCCATGCCTGATGTGGGGTTCGATCTCATGACCCTCAGATCAAAATCTGAGCCTAAATCAAGAGTTGGGTGCTCAAATGAATGAGCTACCCAGGTGCCCCAGTTATGGCATTTTTCTAATAATTTATTTATTCAGTATTTGGTTATGAAACATTTTCAAACATGCAGCAAAGATAAAATAATTTTATAATAAGTATCCATATAATTACCATGTAGAATTATCATTAAAATGTTACTATGCCTTTTTGATTACTTATCTTTCTAACCTTTTATCCGACTTGTATGTCCTCTTTTAATACATTTTAAATTGATAAGATCATACTCTTCTCTCTAAATATTTCACATTAATAAGAGTTCAGTGGTTCAGTGTTGGTGCCTGGGTGGCTCAGTCTGTTAAGCGTCTGCCTTCAGCTCAAGTCATGACCTCAGGGTCTGGAGATCAAGCCCTGCATTGGACTCTCTGCTCAGCGGTGAGTCTGCTTCTCCCTCTTGCTCTCCCTCTGTGCTCTCTCTTTCTCAAATAAATAAATAAAATCTTTTAAAAAAAGATTTCAGTGTTGCTTTTTCAACAAGTGTTAAAAATACTAACCTTAAAAAGTACTTTTGCTGTGTATTTTAACAACTATAATATAACTCGAACCTATAAGGAGTTGGAGAACATTAGTACTGACTATTAAGTTCACTTTTATCTGTGTCCACACTGGGGGATACAAACACTTTGTTTATTTTCTCACCATTGATCGGTATTGTATGTTCTAGAATTTCATTTAATTAGACTCACATGAAATGCACCCTTTGTATAAGTTTCTTCATTCGCCACTATGATTTTGAAAATTCATACATATTTTTGCATGACTTCTATACAGGATTCCACTATAGGAATAAAATCTGGTCCGTTTATCCATTGACGGACACCTGGTCTTTTCAGTTTTTGAATCTGGGTAAAACCACAATTTCCTTGTTTGTACAAGTTATTTTATGAACGTATGTTTTTATGCTTCTTGGGTGAATACTTGAGAATGAAATTTCTGGATCATACCTCTCCCCCCAAAAAATCCAGACCTATTTTTTATGCAGGTGAACTATTTTCACATGTTTGAGAGTCCTAGTTGTCCTACCATCTTGCCAATATTTAGTGTTGTTGATCTTTTTAATTTTATAAAATGTCTCTTCAAATTGTTTGCCAATTTATCCTTTTGAAAAATTTCTTTGGTTGTAGGAGTTCTTTATATCTTTATATATATACTGGTTCTTTATATATGTACTGGATTTCAACTAACAAAATGTTGGAAGCCTGAAGAAGAAGCTTTTATTTCATATTCAAGTAGAGTCACCATTTTTTCTCTCTGGTAAGCAGCTTCATCAATGTTGACGATGGTATCAATGGCATTGCTAGAACATTGGACACCATCCCTTGTCATATACAGGTATTCTAAATCCAGAATTGTATCTTTATGACTTCTTATCAAGTTTTTGCCAGAACTGAATGGTGCATATAGCTTGGTCCTTAGGGATGATGGCCTAGGAAGCCGTAGTTTCTTGGTTGCTCTGAATAGATGTGCCATATTCTCAACAAACTGGGCCTCCATTGTAGGAGGAATGTGCCATTTTTAACTTGAGGCTGAGGTATTGTTCTGTAGGTTATAGAGAGGCACTGTTAGATCACTGGTTACATTATATATAAAAACAGCTTGAAAACATATATTGATATATATGAAGTGTCCCACTGAACGATAATTGTAATGGGAAAACCAACAAAAAGTACAAAGATAAGTGAAGATATACACAATATTTTATTAAGTATAAAAGCTTAATAGAACTGGCATCCACATATAGGCATATGTGTGTATGACAAACTATGCTGCAGGTTTTAAAATACACATATCTATAGTTATCTCTTTCTATCTTTATCTCTAACTTTCTCTCCCTCTCTCCACCTCATCTTTAACTCTGAATCTATGTGTTACATATTTTTCAGACATTCACTATAAAATAAAACAACATGGCATGATTGACTCTGCACATCTAGGTTCTTACCATCTGTCCAACATCTTTGCATGTTCTCATTGATAACCAAATTTCAATCACAATGACTTTCTTTTATTGCATGACACCTGAGGCATGGGAGGCCATCAATACCCTTTTTGATGATTAAGGAATATTATTGTCCTCTACCATAACACTGCATTTAGTATTACATATTTTGAATACTGGCAACAACCAAATCCACATTACCAAATGTCCCTTAAGTAAAACATTTAATTAAATTTAAGTAATTTTTAAGTTAGAGGCTAAACAGCAACAGAAACTGATATATAAGCCTAAAGAAAAAAATGCATTTTTTTTTTCTGTCATGGAACAAGGAATATTAAAAGAAAAGGAATATTAAAAGAAAACTAAGCGTCCTATTATTCTAATGGAATGCCCTTTCTCAGATGTAAGTCGACATGATTTTTATGACTTCAGAACACAAAGATGATGGTAAATCTGTATTGTGAAAGATTAGCTAATCAAAATCAGATTGTATGTAGAAGTATAAGATGATTTAAAAATATTTACAGTGCATTTTAGCTCTGTCAGTGTCAATAGTTTTATACTAGCTTAACATATGATTCAGATCATATTTTCTGGCTTTAAAAAAAAGATTTATTAATTTATTTTAGAGAAAGAGAGAGAGAGAAAGAGCTGAGGGAAAGGCAGAGGAAGAGGGAGAGAAAGTCTTAAGCAGACTCTGTGCTGAGCACACAGACCAATGTGGGGCTTGATCTCACAACACTGAGGTCAGGACCTGAACTGAATCCAAGAGTTGCACGCTTAACCAATTGTGCCACACATATGTCCCACTTTCTTGTTTTTTAAGCTGAAATAGAATCCAGATTCTGAGGCTACATGATAGTGAGACACAGGCACTTTGTTGCCCCATTACTTGATTTTGCCTCTTGTTTTACCACTTGTTAAATGTGTGACCTCAGACAAGTTACTTATTATCATTAAGCCTCACTTTTTTTTTTTGTAAAATATGAGGATACTCGTAACTTATTACCTTATGTATTTTTATGAAGTTTGGTGAGATAATCCATATAAAGCATATAAAGCAGTGCCTGATACACAGACACTGTTTCATAAATGTTAGCTGTTGTTCTTACCATTATCAGTATTAGTTGATATTATGAGTATGATTAAATTATGTCATAGCTTTAATATTTCAGTACCAATTTATTATGACAATGCCTTTGCATATCTCATGTGTCTTAAGTCAGTAACTTTTGAGCTGAGAGTTTTTGAATGAATACAAATAACTATATAAAGCTTAACCATGGGAGTTGAAGCTAGAGGGTGTGTGGTATGTTGAAATATAGATTAAAAGTCCACTGGGTCTGGAATATAGAGTAGTAGGAGAATAGCTGTACAGCATGGCCCAGGGAAAATCTACCAAAGCCTTCAGAGCCATGGGAGGAATGTTGCCTCTTAGTCTATGAAGTCTGGGAAGCAAAGAACATTATTGAAAGCTGAAGTGAACGATAATCAGGTTTGACTTTGAATAAGAAAACTCTTTCTGCAGTGAGGATAGAGGATTGAAGGAGAATGTCCATGCATATAAGTTTGAGATGATAGCGATTTGGGTTAAGTGTTGATTTTGAAAAATGGATAGGCTGCAAAGTTTTAGGAGGGACATTTGAAAGGATTTTATGGATTGGAAATAGATGTCTGAAAGAGAAACCTACAAGGCTACACAACATTTGGATGGTGGTGCCATTTACTGGCATTGAGGAAGAGAGGTGAAGGAGAACAAAGTTGCATTTGAGTTACAGTGATTTTATGGCACATCCATTGGAGAGGAACTTCAAAGAAGGAATTCGATATATATGTCTAAAAAAGAAAAGACATGCACTAGATATATAGAATCATTTGTGTATGGTATTGGAAGCCATAATTATGAAAGGGAACCACCCAAGAAGACAGTATAGAATGAAGAAAGAATGAGCACTGAACAATAAAGCTGAGCAGATGATCTGGGGGAAAACATAACAAAAAAGAGCAGGAAGAGTGGAAGACAAAATACATATTAAAGTGACTATCACTTAATTCATTTATTAAAAGGTGGAGAACTCTCTCTGGCAGTGGGGCTTGGAGGGAGGACATTAAAGACAAGTGAAAGAGCCAGGAAATAGTAGAGCTAAATTATCTTTTTTTTTTTCCTACTTCATTCTGTGTTTTGATAGATACTAATAAATAATGTGAGAATATTCTGTGTCCATACAGACTCATAAATGCTTGTCTACTTTTATAACATTTGACACAAAATAAAATGTACTACAAAAACAAAGACATGAATATGTAGATAGAGAGATAATTTTATAATATTATTGAAGAATAGAGTGAGAAATACTCAAAAATCCTTATTCTGTGCAACCATACACTTGAATTTCTGGTTCTATACATCATCATATAAACTTCTGAATTAGAAACTAAATCAATGAATTACTGTATACCTGATTTTAATGAAAAAGAAAATTAAGAAATGAGCTTCACTAGGGGGGCACCTGGGTGGCTCAGTGGGTTAAAGCCTCTGTCTTCGGCTCAGGTCATGGTCTCAGGGTCCTGGGATCGAGCCCCACATCGGGCTCCCTGCTTAGCGAGGAGCCTGCTTCCCCCTCTCTCTCTGCCTGCCTCTCTGCCTACTTGTGATCTCTCCCTCTCTGTCAAATAAATAAGTAAAATCTTAAAAAAAAAAAACACCTTTAAAAAAAAAAGAAATGAGCTTCACTAAATAAGTTAAAAATAAGCTAAAAGAAGTTAATTCTCATTTAGAATAAGAAAATAACATGTAACTAACATATGGAAATAAAGTAATGGTGTGAACTTGAAGGACAATAAAAACCCAAGTAAGAAAGATATCAAATCCTTTTCATAATTAAAATAAATTTTCATTACTATCACTGCAAAAGTTTAATCAAGGAAGAAATTAGAGCTCTTCGGCATGAAATGAGAAATGACATACGAAGGACAATAAAACTGCTGAAGTATTAAATGAATATTTCCCAATGTATTTATAAAGAACAGCATTAATGGGTCAAGAACTGGAAATTCTTAATTAATATATCTTTACTAACACTTAGAAGGTCAGCATTTTAAATGGGCTTTCCAATTTGCCTTTAGTAAATTTGATGATACTAAAAATTAAAATCCCTATAATTTGTACTGATCCTATTGGGCTTTATATTTTATCTAAAAATGTTTAAATAATAGTAATAGGTTAAAAAAGGCTGTTTTAAAGACTCAATCCATTTGGCTGTTAATGCTAGCAAAGTAATTTCATTAATTGCTTTATGATCTCCACAAACAGAGATGGCAAAACTGGTTTGTGTTTTATCCATGTCACTTAATAACCTTTTCAAAAATAGCAAGCAATATATTTGTACTGTAAAAGTAATGATTACAGAAAAAAATATATAAATGAGAAAGTACAATCGTCCTTAATCTCACTATCCAGAAATATCCATTAATAACATAGAAAACAAATATAGTTCCATAGAAAAGAAGGCACCTGGTAACTACCCTTTAAATTTAGTAGTATTCTATTGACCAAAGCGAGTTACATGGCCAAGCCTAACGTCAATGTGGTTGGCAGCATAATCTGCCCAAAAGGAGAAGGGATGTCAAATGAACATTTGCTAAACAAATCTTGAAACTGTCACACCCTTCATCAGGCTTTCCTCCTGGTGTCTTGTGTGTGGGTGTGATAGCTCAAATTCAGGGAGTCTTGGACTGTGTGGATTGCAAGATGCATTGATGAAGATGAGGATGGCAGAACAACAGAATAGAAGGATCTACTTGCCCTTGGACATGTCCTCAAGACCTCTTCTATATGAGGCAAAGGTGAATCCTCTATTTTTTAAGTCTGATGACTTAGCCTTTATCATCCTTCTCAGGTGAACCAAATCCCAACAGACTTGAATCTTTTTGAAATAATGTGTAGAGGCAGCATTTGAAGATACCATTTTTTGAAGTGAAATTTCAGCTACATAAAGTGTTACAAGATTGAAGTCACAGAAAGTGCAACTTTTGGAATAGGTCCCTATCCCCATATATGCATGAGACATGTCAATAGTATTTAGTCCAGCATCAGAACTAGAGTGAATCAGTAATAAAGCAACATCAGGACAGCACAGACCCAAGAATTCTGGTGGGGTAGAAGACCGAATTCCCCCTCAAAAATGTCAGCCTAGGGGCCCCTGGGTGGCTCAGCCCGTTAAGCATCTGGCTCTTGAATTTGGCTCAGGTCATGATCTCAGTGTCCTAGGATGGAGTCCTGAGTCAGGCTCCATGCTCAGCAGGGAGTCTGCTTGAGGATTTTTTTTTTAAGATTTTATTTATTTATTTGTCAGAGAGAGAGCACAAGCAGACAGAGTGGCGGGCAGAGGCAGAGGGAGAAGCAGGCTCCCCGCTGAGCAAGGAGCCCGATGCGGGACTCGATCCCAGGACCCTGGGATCATGACCTGAGCCGAAGGCAGCCGCTTAACCAACTGAGCCACCCAGGCGTCCCTGCTTGAGGATTTTTAAATAAATATTTTTTAAAAATGTCAGCCTAAATAGAGATGAGATGTATTATGGAATTCCACACAGATGCTAAGGAATATAATAGTCTGAAAACAGAATATGTGTGAGATTTTCTTCCATGGACACACGGAGATACCAGGAAACATTCGGAGGTAGGGTGGAACTGAAGTATTATGGTTGTGAAGATGGGGATAGTAAACTAGTTAATTTCAAATATTAATACTACACTGTCGCCAATATCCTGGGATGGGGAGTTCTGAACTCTCTTTCCTTATCATTTAAAGAGTTTGAAAATTAGCCACTAAACCTTTATATCTTATGCTTGGTTCCCCTGAAAACAGAGCTCGAGGGAGAAAATGTATATACTAGCACTTTAGTAGAAAACTTAATCATTTGAAATTAGCAAAGAGGGGAAAAAGAGCAAGTAATTAATTCTGTAATTTTTAATTTTCTTTGCTAAACAATAAAAAGTAGGTATTATTACAAAAAGCAGAAAAAATATAGAAGCTTGAAAGACCTATTGTAAAAGGAAAGCATTATATGGTTGATATTGACAAACAACAAGTTCTATGTTGCTTGCTAATTTAGTTAGGTTTCAGTTCATTTGACCCTTGCAGGGAGTACAAGGAAAAGATATTGTCTTTGCAGGAGATGTGTTAGAGAGTATTGCTAAATATAGCTAAAAGCTTATTTTACTGCAAACACAAAAATAAAAATAATTGATGGCATCATCTAAAGTACATAACTTCAAGCAAAATTCACATGCTGGAACACATAAAGAAAGTGATGTTCTGTTTATATACAAAGTCTTTTCCCACCTGGAGCAAAGACACAAAACTAAGGATTAAAAAGGTCAATGCTTAGAAATACTCTACATTAGGATTATTATCATTTTGTACTAATTTTATTTTAAGGTGAAAATCCATCACATATGTGAATGACAGTGTCAGTTTAATGACAAACATGTGAATAATATTTTTACAGAAGTCTGGAAAGGACAGGCAAAGAGAATTCCAATAATGATTGAGGTCGAATAGATCATCAACCTTATACAAAGTTTGCTTAAAAGTCAACATTAAATTAGGTTAGAGAAAGCTTCTGAAAAAGTAATGCATCATACAAGCTAGAGTTAACTATTTAGAGCCTGGATTTGTTAAGTTGGTGCAGGAAAGATCTACCTAATGAGCCAATTAAAACCTATAGGTTTCCTTCTTTCTCTTTCTCCATCACTCCTTCCTAACCTCCTTAACAATTCAGCTCAAAATCTACTGAATGGGGTGAGCAAGGTAGAAGTCAATGCCTGCTGTGTGTTTGTGTGGAGAGTGGGCATCATCTGTGTATGATTATGTGAACATACATGATAAATCCAAATTTAAGGACATTCTTCAAAATATCTATAGCAAATAAATTAAAGCATATGATGCTGATCTTTACGTAAATTCAGTGGATTTGTTATTGTATACAAGCAAAAGAAAAATAGAGTCAGTTAAAGATACAAGCAAAGGGTAATGGCAATTTTATTTCATAGAACTTAAGTTTAAGAAAAATATTGATTTTTTAATAAATGAACCTAAATTTTCAAAACTAAGCTTCCCAGAACTCAAAATTTACTTATAATATTAAAATCCAGAATGCTTTGGCTTAAATGTGCTATGGCAAGCAAGCTTGGGAAATGTTATGATAGTTTTTAATACTTTTAATGCTGAAAATATTTTCTAGTTTCCACGAAACATCACATTAATGTACTTCTAAAATTAAGTCATTTTGAAGTTGGAACTACCAGTTCATATTTTCTGTTTATTGTAAAATAAAAAAATTTACAAGATTCTAAAGGTTACTATTTAAAAAAGAAGATGAAGAAGAAAGTCTCTATAGTCCAAGTCTGGATATACCAGTTTAGGTGTTTGCAGGCTGGAAGGGGGCCTGTGGAAGACAGGTGTAATAACTCAAGAGTGCTATTGGAGCTAAAATTCCTTTCCTAGAAACAGATGGATGTGGCTCTCTTTGTTAGAACCAAATATCTCAGTTTGTTACAGCTACAATGCCATGCCCGGAGGCTGGCCTGGCAAATGCGCACTCTGAAGGCAATTGCCTCATATGGGCCCTCAAACAAACAAGACTTCTGTGTCTCTGGCTGAATATCTGCATTTTTTTGAAATGTTTTGGTGACAAATTCTGAACCAGGATTCATTTTTTAAATTACATACTAAATGGGGGAGCCTGGATGGTGCAGTCAGTTGAGCGAGCAACTCTTCTTTCCGGCTCAGGTCCTGATTTTAGGGTAATGAGATAGAATCCCACATAGTGCTCTGTGCTTAGCAGGGAGTCTGCTTAAGATTCTCTCTCTCTCCCTCTGCCTCTCCAATCTCCCTCTCTAAAAAAAAATAAATAAATTTTTAAAATAAAAAATAAATAAATAACATAATTACCAGCTGATCAAAATGCACTACAAGTTAGTCTTAGTTTGGGGTCTTTCATCCCATAGGCAGTAGTCAAAGTCCATTTAGGTTGGGTAAATTCGGACCTGGATCAGGATGCATATTAAAAAGCAGTATGTCAGTGATCTCACTTCACTACAGTCTTAAATCTCTGTGGTGGAAATGCTACTTCACACCCAGTGATGTCATATTGGTAGCTTAAAATCAGCTATGGTTAGTGTATGTACACCATGGAACTTGACTACAAATCAGAGCTTAATTAATTGCTTGGTTTAGTGACTCAAGAAAATATTAATACTGCAGATTAAATTGAAAAGTGTAACCATTATATTGTGAATGGCACAAAAACTGAAAAAGTAAACTTCTAATACACGCGGACTATTATCTGATCCAGCAAAAGAAAGTCATTCATGCCACTAGACAATGAAGAAAGTTCTGACATGTATTTTCTTCTTTTACTTCTGCCACAGTCTGTAACATAAACACAAATATCAACTAATATAATCGTTGAATGACTATAGATATGAGAATTCACACACACAGACACAAAAAAGTCAATCAAAGCATTTGGTGAGATTCAACTCGCTTTACAGAATTTATACAAAAGTGTATTATTTACTTTATCATCATTTGTAAATTACATGCTATATATAATTTGTATTAGTAAAATTTATAAAAAATTTTATGTATCTATTGGGGAGGTGGACCTGGGGGCTACACCTGTACATCATTATCTCTTGGTTTGGTTATATGTAGATCCCTGGGCTGAGAAAAGAGTACCTAATCATTAATAGTGAGATTCTACAGGGCAGCATAGGAAAAATAATAAGAGCAGCACCAGCCATTGCTATTGATTATGGAAGAAAGGATTCTGACATCATTTCCTGTTCTGTGGTCTGAGAATAATACCTATTATACATGTTCGTTGAGATCAATTAAAAGATATAAAAATATCAAGCAGTTATAAGTGCTTTGTGATTATTCATCTTTCTCCCATACATCTCATTAAGATAATGGCAATAATAATAGTAATAATAGATGCTTTAGAACCCTCTATTAGTATTCCAAACATTTTATGTATATTAACACATTTAGTGATCACCACAGCCTTCTATGTAGGTACTATTATTGCCCATATCTCTCTAACGATCAATCTATATTTTGTATTTAAATACATAAATGTAATTTATAATGTGAAATATTTAATGCAAAATTGGCAGCAAAGACATTACCTCACTTTCTTTTTTATTTATTTAAACTCAACTTAGTTAACATTTCGTGTAGTACTGGTTTCCGAAGTACAATTTAGTGATTCATCACTTATGTATAACATCCAGCGCTCATCCCAACAAATGCCCTCTTTAATGTCCATCACCTATTTAGCTCATCCCCTACACCTCCCCATACAGCAATCCTCAGTTTGTTCTCTATTGTTGAGTCTCTTATGGTTTGCTTCCCTCTTTTTTTTCCCCCTTCCCTATGTTCGCATATGGAATTTCCCCTCAAATTCACATATGAGTGAAATCATATGATATTTATCTTTCTCTGACTTATTTTGCTTAGTGTAATACACTCTAGTTCCATCCATGTTATTGCAGATGGCAAGATTTCATTCTTTTTGATTACTGAGTAATACTCCATTGTATATATATACCACATCTTCTTCATCTATTCTTCAGTCAATGGACATTTGGGTTCTTTCCATAAGTTGGCTATTGTGGATAGTGCCGCTATAAACATTGGGATTCATGGGCCCCTTTCAATCAGCATTTTTGTATCCTTTGGATAAATACCTAGTAGTGCAATTGTTGGGTCATAGGGTACTTCCATTTTTAACTTTTTGAAGAACCTCCATACTGTTTTCCAGAGTGACTGTTCCACTTTTCATTCCTACTACAGTGCAAGAGGATTCCCCTTTCTCTGCATCCTCACCAACATCTGTTGTTTCTTGAATTGTTAATTTTAGCCACTTTGACCAGTGTGAGGTGATATCACATTGTGGTTTTGATTTATATTTCCCTGATGATGAGTAATATTGAGCATTTTTTCATGTATGTATTAGCCATTTGTATGTCTTCTTTGGAGAAATATCTGTTGATATCATTTGCCCATTTCTTAACTGGATTAATTATTTTGGGGTGTTGATTTTGGTTAGTCTTTTGTAGATTCTGGATACCATCCCTTTATTCAATATGTCATTCACAACTATCTTCTCCCATTCCTTCAGTTGCCTTTTAGTTTTATTGATTGTTTTCTTTACTGTGCAGAAGCTTTTTATTTTGATGAGATCCCAATAGTTCATTTTTGGTTTTGTTTCCCTTGCCTCTGGAGATGTGTCTAGTAAGAAATTGCTCCAATTGAGGTTAAAGAGGTTGCCACCTGTTTTGTTTTCTAGGATTTTGATGATTTCCTGTCTTACATATAAATCCTTCATCCATTTTGAATTTATTTTTGTATATGGTGTAAGAAATTTGTCCAGTTTCATTCTCCTGCATGTAGCTGTCTAGTTTTCCCTACATCATTTGTTGAAGAGACTGTCTTTTTTCACTGGATATTCTTTCCTACTTTGTTGAAGATTAGTTGACATTGAGTTGTAAGTCCATTTCTGGGTTCTCTATTCTGTTCCATTGGTCTATGTGTCTGTTTTTGTGCCAGTACCATACTTTCTTGATAATTAAAGCTTTGTGATACAGCTTGATGTTTGGGATTGTGATGCCTTCCACTTTGCTTTTCTTTTTAAACATTCTTTTGGGTATATGGGGTCTTTTCTGGTTCCATACAAATTTTAGAATTGTTTGTTCTAGCTATGTAAAAATGCCGGTGTTATTTTGATCAGGATTGCATTGAATGTGCAGATTGCTTTGGGTAGTAGAGACATTTTAACAATATTTGTTCTTCCAATCCAAGAGGATGAAATATTTTTCCACTTCATTGTGTCTTCTTCAATTTCTTCCACAAGTATTCTATAGTTTCCCATGCACAGATCTTTTACCTCTTTTTGTTAGGTTTATTCCTATGTATCTTATGATTTTTGGTGCAATTGTAAATGAGATCAATTCTTTGATTTCTCTTTTTGCTGATTCATTATTGGTCTATAGAAATGGAACAGATTACTGTACATTGATTTTATAACCTGCAACTTTACTGAATTCATTTATCCATTCTAGCTATTTTTCAGTGGAATCTTTTGGTTTTTCTACATGGAGTATCATGTCATTTGTGAAGAGTGAAGGTTTGACTTCTTCCTTGCTGATTTGAATGCCTTTGATTTCTTTTGGCTCTCTGACTTCTGAGGCTAGGACTTCCAGTACTATGTTGAAATACAGTGGTGAGAATGGGTATCCCTGTGGTATTCCTGACCTTAGGGGAAAAGCTCTCTTTTCCCCATTGAGGATGCTATTAGCTGTGGTTCTTTCATATATGGCCTTTAAGATATTGAGATGTTCCTTCTATCCCTAGTTTCTTAAGGGTTTTTATCAAAAAAGGATGCTATATTTTGTCAAATGCTTTTTCTGCATCTATTGAGAGGATCATATGGTTCTTATCCTTTCTTTTCTCAATGTAGTGTATCACATTGATTGATTTGCAGATATTAAACCACTCTTGTAGCCCTGGAATAAATCTCACTTGATTGTGATAAATAATCCTTTTAATGTACTGTTGGATTTGATTTTCTAGTATATTATTGAGAAGTTTTTGCATCCATGTCCATCAGGAATATTGATCTGTAATTCTCCTTTTTAGTGGGGTCTTTTTCTGGTTTTGGGATCAAGGTAATGCTGACTTAGTAGAATGAGTTTGGAAGTTTTCCTATATTTCTATTTTGTTGAACAGTTTCAGAAGACTAGGTATTAATTCTTCTTTAAATGGCCAGTAGAATTCCCCTGGGAAGCCATCCAGCCCTGAACTCTTGTTTGTTGGGAGATTTTTGGTTACTGATGAAATTTCTTTGCTGGTTATGAGTCTGTTCAATTTTCTATTTCTTCCTGTTTCAGTTTTGGTAGTTTATATGTCTCTAGGAATTTATCCAGCTGACTTAGTGTTCACAAACTACCTTAGTTTTTGCTTGTCTTTGAAACTCTTTATCTCCCCTTCTATTTTGAATGACAATCTTGCTGGATAAAGTATTCTTGGCTGCGTATTTTTCCCATTTAGGACATTGAATATATCATGCCACTTTTTCTGGCCTGCCAAGTTTCTGTGGACAGATCTGCTGCTACTTAATTGTCTGCCCTTGTAGGTTAAGAACATTTTGTTCCTAGTTGTTTTCAAAATTCTCTCTTTATCTTTGTATTTTGCAAGTTTCACTATGATATGTCTTGGTGATGACTGGCTTTTTTGGACTTTAAAGGGAGTTTTCTGTGCCTCTTGGATTGAATGCCTGTTTCCTTCCCCAGATTAGGGAAGTTCTCAGCTATAACTTGTTCAAATAAACCTTCTGCCCCTTTTTCCCTCTCCTCTTCCTCTGGGACTCGTACGATAAAAATATTATTCCTTTGTGGAATTATTGAGTTCCTTAAGTCTGTATTCGTGATCTAATAGTTTTCCTTCCCTCTTCTTTTCAGCTTATTATTTTCCATAATTTTATCTTCTATATCACTTACTTGATCCTCTGCTTCTTCCATCCTGTGATTACATCCAGTCAGTTTTGCATCTCAGTTATAGCAGTTTTTAATTTTGGCCTGACTAGTTTTTAGGTCTTTCATTCCTGTTTGGGTTTATCTTTCAAGTCCAGCTAGTATTCTTATGACTGTTTTTCTAAATTCTTGTTCAGATATATTGTTTATATATGTTTTGAGCAAATCCCTGGCTATAATTTCCTCTTGATCTTTCTTTTGGAGAGAATTCCTTCATCTTGTCATTATGTCTAAGTTTCTGTGTTTTGTGTATTATGAAACTTGTTGTGTTTTCTGCTCCTGAGAGTAATACTATAGTAAGAAGGGGTCATATATTGTCCAGGGCCTGGTGGTTCAGGAAGTATTTCTGGTGTATGCTGTATCCACTCTGCTGTTGTGTTTTGGCTGCTCTCTCTCACAGGTCAATCCTCCACAGAGTTCCTCCTTGCTAGCAGTGGGGAGTGTTTGGAACTTTAACTAGGTGTTCTTTGATTTGTTTGTTAAGACAAGCCTGAAAGAAAAACAACAACAACGACAACGATAACAACAATAAAGAAAACCCTGGTCCAAGAAAAAAGAAAAGGAAAAGGAACAAAAAAGCAAACAAACAGACAAAGAACTATAAGCCTGATTCCCAAGAAAAAGAAAAAAAGAAGGAAAAAGTAAAAATTAAAAAAAGCCTGATCCAAAAAAAAAATGAGACAAGGAAACAAACCAACCAACAAACAAAAAAACTATAAGCATGATATCAAAGAAAAAAAGAAAAGAAAAGAAAGGAAGAAACCCTGGTCCTATTTCCACCAGAACTGAAGTTGATGCTTTGGAGCACTCTATATTCTTCAGTAGAGTTGGTATATGTGGGGTGCTGGCATTGGTGTTCTGAGGGAGAGGCCCACTGTGCTGGCTCACCATCAGCCTACCCTTGTAAAGATGCCCCTGCCAGGCACAGGGGTGCAATGTGTTGGGGTTAATGTAGAGCATGAAATCATCCATAATACCTGGCTTGCTAAAATGTTACATGGAGACCACTGGGGATGATGGAAGGTTTCAGAGAAGGGTGTAGGCCTTTGGAATGCCAGACCTGCGTGACCACTCTGATATTGGAATGCTACAGAGAGTTGCCTTCCCTGAAGCTTCTTAGCCCAAACAGCTGCCCTGTGATCTAAGAGATGTATGCATTGTCAGGCTATATTTAGCAGAACTCTTAGAACATGCAGATTAGCATATCATATCTTTCCTGGTAAACAGATGTTCTTAGTTGCAGTAAGACCCCTTGTCACACACCACATGCTTGAGAAACACTAATAAGGATTTGTGATTATCCTGAAGGACCAATAAAAGCAGGAGCAAAGAAGAGCAAAGGGTCTTCATCTCTGAACATTGACCCCCTTGCCTTCTCCTCTCTTTCACAGCAAAGGAGTTATCTTTCATCCATCGGTACAGGGATTGTTGGCCATTCCCGGCAGCAGGGTTTGGTGAAATCAACTCCAGCCTTCACTGGAGATGTGATATTTCTCTCTGAACTCCAACATGCTGATGGGCAGGTGGGGGAGGGGGGGTGGAAGATGGCATCACCTGGCCTTTGCATCCCCAGGGAGAGGAACTTGCACCGGTGGCCATTCAGGAGGCCCTCACAGAGAAGTGACCAATCTCCTGTTCTGTGTCCCAGGCTTTCATCACATCCCTGCTCTCAATCTGTCTGTTCCTGGGCTGTTGACATGTCTCAAGCCGCTGATCTGTGTTTTATCTCTGGCCGGTGGCTGGGATTCAAAACTCCAAATCTTAAAATGCCTGGCAAGGTGTGGAACCACTCCCCACCTATGGTGGAGAGCCTGGCCGTGTACCTGGCACCTTTTTGTCCCATAGAAAGAGTTGCACAGAGTGCTGGGTGGCTGGAATCTATTGTGGTGCACAGTGAAAAGCTGTGACCAGATAGTCTCTGTCCTCTGCTGTTAATCAGCTGCTAATGGCTCTTGTTGGCCCTTTTGTCCTTGGAGAGGCAAGATACCCTCTTACAAATGTACTCCAGGAAGGGGAGCAATCTCTCCCAGTGTGATCCAAGGCATCCCTCCCACCCCAGTGTGTTATGTGAACCTATGTGCTGGTCTCTCTCCTGCTTTCTCACTCTCTCCCTGACCTCACTCTGTACTCTGCAAAAAGGGCTCCCTCCTCTTAGTGACACCATGGCTTTTTTCTCCCCCAGTTCACAACTCTGAACTTCATATCTGCCTCATTCTCTCCCTCTAATTATGCAGATTGTTTTCTTAATCCTCTGATTAAGTTCCTAGTTGTTCAAAATGATTCGATGTTGATCTAGCTGTGTTTGAGGGGTGAGGCAAGCTCAAGGTCCCCCTACTACTCCACCATCTTAACTCCTCCTCCCCTCACTTTCACTTAAGACTGCTAATGATGTACTTTCTAATCTCACTATTTCGAATTAAAGAGCTTGTTGCATAATATGAAGTTAACATTGAACAGAAGTTCCAACATATAGGCTTAAAATAGTAAGTCAATAAACTAGCTGAAAGTTAGGGATTCGTTAGTCATTTTTTGACACAGAAAAAACCTAATTTTAAAATTAGACTCTCTTCCAGACTCATTAAAGGAAAATTTCCGGCGGTACTATAGTGCATTCCATTTTAAGTAAGACAAAGTATACTGTATAAACAGCAAATATAAATTACCTTAAAAGAACATATTGATGTGTTGCAGAACCTGGACTGGATCCTGGTGGAAAAACCAAGCGGCACTCGGAGACTAAGGAGGATTGGAGATTTATTAAAACACCAGTGGACTCAGAGGAGACCTTTCTCCAAAGGTCTGAGCCCTGAGCACAAACAGGGAGGGTAACTTATACCCTCCTACTTGCGCATACTTGGTATTTTGGCGTGTGCGGGGAAACAGGGTAGGAAAGAAGAACTGGAAGGGCTTTGAAACAGGGACTGGAGTTCCCTTGCCAGTTTGGTCAGTCAGCTTCAAGTAGTTTTTTCCTTATCAATAGAACATTTTTAATAATTTTTTATCACAGCTTGATAACTTTATTAAAATTATATCAAATACATTTCTAATCAGCATGGCACTTAACCTAGATTTGAGGCTTTATCAAGAATTTGCCTTTATGTTAAATGCAAATTTCATAAAATTAAAATATTTTCTGCAGACTGTCTTTAAGAAAATCACATTCACAAAAATTTCCTGAATAATTTGCTTATACACAGCTACACAGCTGTCCCAGCAAAATATAACACTGATAATAACAACTAAATATGTTTTTGGCAAATTACCAATAATCACATTACCAAGAAATAGAGTGTCAACGATATCAGGATAAATATTATTATTAAAAAAATAAAGAAATATACCAGGGAAAAGAAAGAGATTGTCACGGTATGTAAAACATATTGAAACATCCGGCTACATGTTTTCTATAAGGAAATCACTTTAAATAAAGAGACCTATATATGTCACAACTAAAGGAATGCAAGAAGTAAATTATATGTCCACATACTAGCATAAACAACCAGAAATTGAAAATACATTTATGATCTTATCAACATTATAAAATACATAATAATAAATTTGATGTAAAGCATGCACACTGAAGGGGTTTCTGGGTAGCTCCGTTGGTTAAGTGGCTGCCTTCAGCTCATGTCATGATCCCAAGGTCTTGGGAACAAGCCCCAAGTCAGGCTCCTTCCTCAGTGAGGAGCCTGCTTCTCCCTCTCCCTCTGCGAACTACTCCACCAGCTTGTGCTCTCTCTCTCTCTCTCTGTCAAATGAATAATATAGCATCTTTAAAAAAAAAAAAAAAAGGCACACTGAAGACAACAAAATATTGGCACACTCAATAGCACACTGAAAACAACAGAATATTTACAGAAAAATTAAGTACCTGTGAAGGGATGTTCATGGATAAGAATGCTCAGTACTATTAAAATGCCTATAGTTCAAAGTGTGCTATATATAATATATATATATATATTATATATATAGGTGTGTATATATATATATTATATATATATATAGGCATATATATATTCCAATTAATATCTTAGCAGACATTTTTTTGTAGAAATTTTGAAGCTAATTCTAGATTTCACATGAATAGTATATGTATATGCATTTTTGGTAGATTACTAATGATTTATGATATAAATTCTAGAATTATATATGCATAAATATATCATAATATACTAATAAATATGTTCTAGATAAATACGAATACATATAAGCATATTATATTTACATATAATATGTAAATATATGTATTATAAATTCATAAGTATAAATAAATTATATATTTGTATATATTACACACACATACACACACACACAAACCAATGAAAAGAAAACTTGGAAAGGAAAAATAAATGTGAAGTTTTTGAACTCCCTATTTCTGTGTTAATTTGCCTTTTCCTCATGAAATGTGTTGTCTATTTTTAAAATCTGTCTGAGGATTGGATTGGCTCCTCTTTCTTCTCTCTTTCACTATCAATAATATCCCCCAATCAAATTGGATGGATCATTTTTTCCTTTATTTGTCCCAAATCCATCATAGAATAGCAGAGCTCACAATAGTGGTTCTTCTATAAAAGTGTGAGTTTGTTTATACGTTGAAAGAAATCATTTATTAGTTTGCTAGGTTGTACCTTTTATGTATTAAGAGGTAATAAATTAATGTAGCAAATCCATTCTCCCACAAAATATTGATATCTACATCTGTATGAATGAAATATTCACAACTGTTGGAGAGATTATCTCCCCTGCACTAATTTCAAAACAAATCCAGTTCTCTCCTGTATTTCTCCAAAACCATGGAAGGTACACAAATTCTAATTATTACTCTTTCCCCACTTCCCCTCACTTTTCATCTGTTCTTAAAAACCTTAGTTGCTCCAACACCCACTTTTCAACTGAAAACCCAATCAATGTGGCTTTTATGATTTCTGTAATATTCCCTGAACCCAGATTGAATGAACCTTCTAAAATTAAACATTTCTTCTCCTCTCCATATTTTAAATTTCTGGTCTTTCACAAACAATTTTTATTTTCTTAGTATAGGAGTTGAAAAAGATGACTTTCAGAGAATTGAGTTTTGAAGAAGTCAAGATTCTGAATCTGCTTTAGAAAGAAGAAAGTAGAGGAAATTGGAAATAAATGCATTCTACCAATGAATTCATACACACTCATATGTAAGTATATATGCTTTAAAAACTCTAAAAAACATAATTGAAATAGAATTCACAATAAAAAAGGTGTTTGCATCATAATATAATTTTTTCAAATACTTTATCTATAAATACATGTTAAAAGTCATTATAATTTTCCTTTAATAGAAATGGCCTTTAACAGGTCAATATTGCAATTTAATCTTGTAAAGGATATTTTATGGGAAATAAAATGTTTATTTTTAGCTTGTATAAAAAAGTTACAATAGTATTAAAATCTTTAACAAGACTCATTGAACATTTTATCAGAAGTGTTAACTTCTCAGATGGTGATTATGGATTTGGTCACACCCAAAATTTTGTGTCAGATTAATTTGGGGCCATTTATTTTAACATTAATTGTATCATGAAATATAGGGAAGCCAAGGTCAGGGCTCCAGGTAAAGTTGAAATCCAAAATGATGATAAGGAAAAAAAAAATAGAAATAGAAATATGGAACGAGAATAATGAAAAAGCCAACTGAATAGCTGAACTGCTCTGGGGTACTTGGTAACACTTCAGCTTTTGTGGAAATGGCCTGGGGATGATTGACAGGTACATTGTTCCATGGTCCCCTGATGGGGCACTATTAACACAGAAACCCTGACCAAGGAGCAGAATTTAAGAATTCTTTGAAATTTTTATTCCAAGCACTGGTTGCGGAGATAAAACAGAGCATGTGTGAGGTGGATGTTCAGATTTTAATATTCATTGCTAAAATATAAAACATTCTTCCTCTTAATTTTTTTTCTATACTTTCTGAGAGAAAAAGGAGAGAGGATTCCCATTTCACTTCAGGGTTCAGGCAGAAAGAACTACAGACCAAAATTAAAACAGTCATCTTGATTGATGATAATGGGTGAAACAAACATCAAGTTTGTAATTTCTCATCCCAGACACAAATTCAATTCAAAAAAAAGTCACCCGATATTTTAAAGCCAATAGTTCATCAAACTCAGAAGCATTCTTGAGTCCACAAGGTTAGATTATATGGAAAAATAGACCTTCAAAACAAACTGAAAGAAAATAAGAATAAAAGCAACTTGTAATCTCTAACACAGTCTGCAACTTCCTCAGGACATAAGTGGTTGGTTTTTTAGAGTAGTTTTGGTGTGAACATAGAGCAATTATCAAATTGTTGGGGTTTTTTGTTTGTTTTGTGTTGGTTTAGTTTGGTTTGTTTTGGTTTGTTTTGCTAAATCTGTTAGGATGCTTGTGCTTTGTGAGCTACCAAAAACAAGGAATGAAGGAACATAAACAAATTTTCTTATTATAATCACAGAATACTTACAGCAAGTGATTTCACCCACATTAAGTGATACACTTTCCTGGAAAAGTCAGGGTAGCATTAACACACTCTGTTTAGCACTATTAATAAAGTACCCATTCCTTTATTTTAAACTAGTTTTAAATGATTTCTATCTGTTAAAGCAAAAATTGCACCCGACAAAGCTAAAAATAGCCGAGGACTTTATTCAAGGCCATGGCAATGAGGAGTGAGACTAGGACTGACCTGGAAGTCAAATTTTTCAAAAAGTTGCAGAATGTCGAGGATCTGGGGTGATGGGGTGGGTATCATAGACCATCTGTTTTTAGGTTTGTTAGGTGGACTATTCAAAGGAAAAGTACATTTCCTCCCATCCCCCCCCCTTTTTTTCCTCCTATCTCTTGAAAGGAAGTAGTTTTACAGTGTGGAGCAGGACCTACCCAAGTTGGGCTCCTACCCTGCTGCAGAGACTGGAAGAGAGTGGCTCTATTTCCTCCGATGATTACATTTCAAAGGGTCAGTTTGCAAGTCCTTGAGAAACACTTCCTGGGTGATAAAATTGACAAGAGGTTTTTAAAAAAAGATTTACACCTCAAACAGGCAAATAAAAATTTACAATTATAAGTAAGACAGGGGACAAGAGACAATAAGAAGCCCATCTAAAGTTTGGTCAGTTGAGGGACACATTGAAGCCCTCTTGGCCAAACCCTACATTTGATTGCATATACATTCCTTACTTAAATTTACCAAATTAAAATTTTTTTTCTTGCTTGACTTATCTTTACTCTTTAAGTATTAATATTACCATTTTGCTAGCTACTTTGTGAAATAAATTGCAAGTATTATGACCTTTCCTCTTTTGCCAAAATATCCTCTATAGGATTTATATTTTCTTATCCGTTCTCAAATCTGGGAACTTTCATTACATTTACTTATAACACTCTTTAATCTCCCTTCATCTGGAAATATTTTTTCAGACTTTCTTTATTTTTCATGACAGTGTCATTAAAGAATAAGGATGGTTGAGTTTGTCTGATTGTTTTTCTATGATTCAGTCTAGGCTATTTATTGCTGTCAGGAATAATAATCTAAAGGATTTATTTTTTCAGTATGTCATGTTGTAAGAATGATGCATTATTATATTAGTTATGCTAACTCTGGTCACTTGGATAGGGTGATTTCTTTGAGTCTTCAAAGTGAATGTTCATTGTTCCCTTTTATATATTTAAGAAATAATTTGCAGGTAAACACATTCATATTGTCTTTTAACAAAAGTTCACCCACCTTTTTTACCAACCATCTGTGATTCTACCTGCCATGGTTAATTTTATATGTCAAGTTAGAGGGTGTTTTTAGATGAAATTATCTAAATTAGTGAGTTTAGGGGCACCTGGGTGGCTCAGATGGTTAAGCATCTGCCTATGGCTCAGGTCATGATCTCAGGGTCCTGGGATCGAGCCCCGCATCGGACTCTCTGCTCAGCAGGGAGCTGCTTCCCCCTTTCCTCTGCCTGCCTCTCTGCCTACTTGTGATCTCTCTCTCTCTGTCAAATAAATAAAATCTTAAATAAATAATTAATTAATTAATTAAATTAGTGAGTTTAATGTATAGCAGATATCCTCCCATAATATGAATGGGGCTTATGCAATAACTTGAAGGTCTGAACAGGACAAAAAGACCAGCCTTCTCAAAGAGAAGAGACTCTCCTCCACCAGACTGCCTTCAATTTCACCTGTGCCATTGGCTCTCCTGAGTGTCAAGTCTGCCAGCTTTCACTGCAGACTTTGGACTTGGCAGCATCCATAATTAAATCAGCCAATTCCTTTAATAATGGTTTAGGAAATGCAGAGGAGAGCATGCAATGGACAAACTTATGGGCAAGGAATAACAAGTCACAATTTCTAACACTCAAGAGTAATACTTCAAAGGTCCTATAAGACCCCTGCCCACTTCTCCTGATCTTACCTTCCTTCTGTCCCAACTTTTCTTATACTTCAGGTACCCTGGCCTTCTATCCCTAAAACATGTCAGGCTGAATATTAGTCAAAGCACATACCTGCCTCCTTCCTTTGCCTTTGTTCCCTCTTCCTAGAATATTCTTCCCTAGAGCTCCACATGGCCAGTAACTTCTCATATTTAGGTCTTGACTAAGCTACCCCCTCTGAGGAAGGGCTCTCCTGACCTCCTTAGCTAAAATAGCCATCCCCCAACCCCTAGTCACTCTCTCTTTTATTATGCTATTTTATTTTCTTTATAGCATTTATCATTATCTGAAATTGTCTTATTTGTATGCTATTTGATACCCCACAAAAGAAGCTCATCTATTTTGTCCATACTGAATCCCTAGCACCTACTCAAAAATATTTATTAAATGAATGAATAAGTGAAATATTTTATGACATTTTTCTAACAGAATGAACTGCTTCCTTCTGGGTGAGCTATGGTAGTTTATTTATTCCTGTACGCAGTGCTTATCCTAGTTGTGGTAGACTGATACATGGATGGTCTCCAGTGAAACGCAGCATCCAGTATTCATGCTCTTTTGTAGTCACTCACATATTAACTCTGGGTTTGGCCATGTGACTTGCTTTGGCCAAATGGAACATGGAAGCAGGGACTTGATAAGAACTTGGACCCTGGTGCCAGGAATGGCCAGCAATTCCTGTACTGACCAGTGAAAGATTACTCCAAATTTTGCTGTGGCAGAGAGAATGCAAGAGGTCAATGCTCAGAGGCCAAGATCCTTTGCTTTTCTTTGCTCCCACTTTTATTGGTCCTTCAGGATAACCACAAATCCTTATCACTGTTTCTCAAAGATGTGACGTGTGACAGAGGTCTTACTGGAACTAGGAGGATCTGTTTATGGGAAAGATATGATCTGCTAATCCATGTATTCTTTTAAACATAGCCTAAGGGACAATGCATACATCTCTTAGATCACAGGGCAGCTGTTTGGGCTAAGAAAGCTTCAGGAAGGCAACTCGCCGTGGCATTCCAATGGCAGACTGGTCATGCAGGCCTCGGCATTCCAAAGGCCTACGCCCTTCTCTGAAACCTTCCTTCACCCTAAGTGGCCTCCTTGTTACATTTTAGCAAGCCAGGTATTATGGCTGATTTCATGCTCTATATTAACCCCAACACTCTGGGGCTTGTCTTCTTGGGACACTGTCTCTTGAGGTCCTGAGTTACCTTCTAAAGAGGTCCAACTACATTGGTTAAGAAACCACTTGGAGACTTGATTTCCAGCCATTCCACCGTTTCAGCCATTCCAGCTGAAGAGCTGGAGAGAAGAAGCTTTCTTACACATTCCAATCTCAGCCGATACCAGGTAGAGTGGAAGAACCACCTGGGATGAGTTCAGCTCAGTTGCAGAACCATGAGAAATAATACATTATTTTTTAAATAAGTTTGACATGGCTTATTACATAGCAATAGGTAGCTGAAACACCACTTTACCTTCCATTATAAAAGGGGAAAGAGTCTACTCCCTTCCTCCACTAGACTGAGCCCACTGCATAAAGCTGCAATGTAATTATCTTTGCCTTCCCTCTTTGCCTGGCATACTGCACAAATTAAAGTCAATCCAAGAATGCATTTTAAGTCCATAATCCATTCAAAAATAAATTGAGCTCCTCCACAGGCTACCTTCTCTGTCCAGTGTATGTCAGAGACAGAGAGGGATGTGAAAAGTAGTGAAGATTCATTCCCCAAACACTTCACATGGCCGTTCCTTGAGTCAGGGGACCATGACCATCTCCCAGCACAGCAGCCCAAGTGCAGAGAATGGCATCAGTGTCCAGAGAGGTCAAAACAAATGTCTGTGGCCTTCTTGAGTAAATAAATTCTTGGTTGCATTTATGAGCCAGTCTTAAAGACTGTAACATCTATCATTTCAGAATAGTAAATCTCCCCAAGTGCCACTTTAATCCATTATGCATAAAATAACCTGGCCTGAATAGCCTCTTTTTGACCTTTATTTTCTTAAAGTTCCTAGTAAACATGTAATTATTACTATGAAATTCTCTATACTAATATCTTATATCTTAGGTTATCACAATATTTTAAAATTAAAACATAAATATAAGCATGAGAGAAATGAGAATATGATATAAATTGCACAGATGATATTTTCTTTCAATATTAAAGAAATTTTCATTAATAGGTTTCTTAAAGCTATACAACAGTATCTTTAAGATTTTGAACTTATATTCAAATTTAAGAATATTTTATATGGAAATAGTTGTAAATGCTCGGGAAATAGGAAAAATAGTCAAAAATTTGGTTTTAATCTTGGAATTTTCCACTCTTCGTATAAGAATTCTCAGTACATAGAAATTTTTTTGTCTTCTTTTAATGTTACAAGTAGACTATTTTGTCTTATTATAACTAATGATTCTGGAAAGGATTACTAAAAAGGAGAGTTGCCTTAAATATTGAGTAAGAATCCCTATGTGCATGTAGGACAAATAGTGTTCTTTAAGAAACAAAATATTATAGTAAGTTGCAGAGTTTTGGAGCTATCATGTTAACAATGATAATGATAAAAATCCTAAGAATGTGAGCACTAAGAAAATAACTTTATAGCCTGACAACCACCCTCTGAGGTACATACAATTAAACCAGCATGAACTAAGCAGTTGGTTTTATTTTAATCCCACCCCAGTTTAGCAGCTAAAGGATAGTATAGAAAAATAAAACATAGCTGAGCTGTATATAGAAAAAAACTTTTTTAATAAACTGAAGTCATGAGTCTATTTCAGTTTTATTTTGGGCTGAAGCATATCAGTTAAATGTGTATGTGTGTTTTAATGTTTTTTTTTAAAATTTATTTATTTACTTTTAGAGAGACTGAGAAAGATCACAAGCAGGAGGGGCAGACGGAAAAGGAGAGAGAATCTCAAGCACACTCTGTGCTCAACATGGAGCCCAACCAGGGGCTTGAACTCATGACCCTGAGATCATGACCTAAGCTGAAACCAAGAGGCAGATGCTCAACTGACTGTGCCACCCAGGTGTCCCTAGTGTGTGTTTCTTAAACTCAATATTATTATTATTGCTGTTATTTTACAGCATAATATATACTTTTAAAATCTGATTTTAAACTGGCATTGCAAAAATATGATATTAAAATAAAATTAGGAATTCCAAACACATAGAAATTTACTCTATGATAGGTGCTTCTTTAGGTCAAAGAGAACAATTGAATATATTTAATAAATACAATTGTATCACTTTGTTAAAATTTGGGGAAATACTATAATTTCCTTTCCGTCTACATCCCTGTAAATTTGTATTTATCAGATGAAAAAAAAACCTTTTGAAGCATAAAATAATTGTAGAATTAACTAAATCAATTTAGCAGTCATATCAAAACACAGAAAAGATTAATTTTTAAAGATACAGTTTTATTTATTTATTTTTTAAAAATTTTAATTCTTTTCAGTGTTCCAAGATTCATTGTTCATGCACCACACCCAGTGCTCCATGCAATATGTGCCCTCCTCAATACCCACTACCAAGCTCACATAACCCCCCACCCCTCTCCCCTCCAAAACCCTCAGTTTGTTTCTCAGAGTCCACAGTCTCTCATGCTTCATCTGCCCCTCTGACTTCCCCCAATTCACCCTTCCTTTCCTTCTCCCAATGTCCTCCATGTTTTTCCTTATACTCCATACATAAGTGAAACCATATGATAATTGACTCTCTCAGCTTGAATTATTTCACTCAGCGTAATCTCTTCCTGTCCCATCGATGTTGATACAAAATTGGGTATTAATCCTTTCTGATGGAGGCATAATATTCCATTGTGCATATGGACCATATCTTATTTATCCATTTGTCTGTTGAAGGGCAACTTGGCTCTTTCCACAGTTTGGCGATTGTGGCCATTGCCGCTATGAACATTGGGGTACATATAGCCCTTCTTTTCACTACATCTATATCTTTGGGGTAAATACCCAGTAGTGCAATTGCAGGGTCATAAGGTAGCTCTATTTTCAATTTCTTCAGGAATCTCAACACTGTTTTCCAAAGTGACTGCACCAAGTTGCATTCCCACCAACAGTGTAAGAGGATTCCCTTTTCTCCACATCCTCTCCAACATTTGTTGTTTACTGTCTTGTTGATTTTGGCCATTCTAATTGGTGTGAGGTGGTATCTCAGTGTGGTTTTGATTTGAATGTCCCTGATGGCTAATGATGATGAACATTTTTTCATGTGTGTGTTAGCCATTTGTATGTCTTCTTTGGAGAAGTGTCTGTTCATGTCTTCTGCCCATTTTTTGACGTGATTATCTGGTTTTTGAGTGTTGAGTTTGAGGAGTTCTTTATAGATCTTGAATATCAACCCTTTGCCTGTAGTGTTATTTGCAAATATCTTCTCCCATTGTGTGGGTTGCCTCTTTGTTTTGTTGACTGTTTCCTTTGCTGTGCAGAAGCTTTTTATCTTGAAGTCCAAAAGTTCATTTTCACTTTTGTTTCCTTTGCCTTTAGAGATATGTCCTGAAAGAAGTTGCTGTGGCCGGTGTTGAAGAGGTTACTGCCTATGTTCTCCTCTAGGACTTTGATAGATTCTTGCCTCATGTTGAGGTCTTTTATCCATTTCAAGTTTATCTTTGTGTATGGTGTAAGAATGGTCAAGTTTCATTCTTCTATATATAACTGTCCAATTTTCCCAGCACCATTTATTGAAGAGACTGTCTTTTTTCCACTGGATATTTTTCCTGCTTTGTTGAAGATAATTTAACCATAGAGTTGCGGGTCCATATCTGGGCTCTCTAATCTGTTCCACTGGTCTATGAGTCTGTTTTGTGCCAGTACTATGCTGTCTTGGTGATCACAGCTTTGTAGTAAAGGTTGAAGTCAGGCCACGTGATGACCCCAGCTTTGTTTTTCTTTTTCAACATTTTCTTAGCAGTTCGGGGTCTTTTCTGGTTCCATACAAATTTTAGGATTGTTTGTTCCAGCCCTTTCAAAAATGCCAGTGGAATTTTAATCAGGATGGCACTGAAAGTATAGATTGCTCTAGGCGGTTTAGACATTTTAACAATGTTTATTCTTCTGATCCATGAGCGTGGAATGCTTTTCCACATTTTTGTGTCTTCTTCAATTTCTTTCATGAGCGTTCTATAGTTCCTAGAGTGCAGATCCTTTACCTCTTTGGTTAGGGTTATTCCCAGGTATCTTATGGTTCTTGGTGCTATAGTAGATGGAATCAATTCTCTAATTTCCCTTTCCATATTTTCATTGTTAGTGTATAAGAAAGCAACTGATTTCTGTGCATTGATTTTGTATCCTGCCACATTGCTGAATTGCTGTATGAGCTCTAGTAGTTTGGGGATGGAGTTTCTTGGATTTTCCGTATAAAGTATCATGTCATCTGTGAAGAGAGAGAGTTTAACTTCTTCTTTGCCTATTTAAAGACCTTTTATTTCTTTTTGTTGTCTGATTGCTGTTGCTAGGACTTCTAGTACTATGTTGAACAAGAGTGGCTAGAGTGGGCATCCTTGTTGTGTTCCTGATCTCATAGGGAAGGCTGTCAGCTTCTCCCCATTGAGAACGATAGTCACTGTGAGTTTTTCATAGATAGATTTTATGAAGTTGAGGAATGTTCCCTCTATCCCTATACTTTGAAGAGTATTGATCAGGAACGGATGCTGTATTTTGTCAAATGCTTTTTCTGCATCAATTGAGAGGACCATGTGGTTCTTCTCTCTTATCTTATTGATTTATTCTATCACATTGATTGATTTGCAAATGTTGAACGACCCTTGCAACCCATGGATAAATCCCACCTGGTCATGGTGGATAATCTTTTTAATGTACTGTTGGATCCTATTAGCTAGGATCTTATTGAGAATCTTGGCATCCATATTCATCAGGGATATTGGTCTGAAATTCTCCTTTTTGTTGGGGTCTTTGCCTGGTTTGGGGATCAGGTTAATACTGGCTTCATAGAAAGAGTTGGGAAGTTTTCCTTCTGTTTCTATTTTTTGGAACAGCTTCAGGAGAATAGGTATTATTTCTTCCTTGAATGTTTGGTAGAATTCCCCAGGGAATCCATCAGGTCCTGGGATCTTGTTTTTGGGGAGGTTTTTGATCCCTGCTTTAACTTCATTACTAGATATTGGTCTACTCAGGTTGCCAATTTCTTCCTGTTTCAGTCTTGGAAGTTTATAGGTTTCCAGGAATGCATCCATTTCTTCTAGGTTGCTTAACTTATTGGCATATAGCTGTTGATAATAATTTTTAATGATTGTTTCTATTTCTTTGGTGTTAGTCATGATCTCTCCCCTTTCATTCATATTTTTATTAATTTGGGTCCTCTCTCTTTTCTTTCGGATTAGTTTGGCCAGTGCTTTATTGACCTTATTGATTCTTTCAAAAAATGAACTTCCAGTTTCGTTGATGTGTTCTACTGTATCTCTAGTTTCTAACTCGTTGATCTCTGCTCTAATCTTGATTATTTCCCTTCTAGTGCATGGGGTTGGCTTAATTTGTTGTTGATTTTCCAGTTCTTTAAGGTGTAAAGTGAGCTTGTGTATTCGGGATTTTTCAATTTTTTTGAGTGAGGCTTGGATGGCTATGTATTTCCCCCTTAGGACCGCCTTTGCCGTATCCCATAGGTTTTGGACCGATGTGTCTTCATTCTCACTGGTTTCCATGAATTGTTTAAGTTCTCTTTTGATTTCCTGGTTGATCCAAACATTCTTGAGCAGGTTGGTCTTTAGTCTCCAAGTGTTTGAAATCCTTCCAAACTTTTTCTTGTGGTTGAGTTCTAATTTTAAAGCATTGTGGTCTGAGAATATGCAGGGAATAATCTCAATCTTTTGGTATCAGTTGAGCCCTGATTTGTGACCCAGTATGTGGTCTATTCTGGAGAAAGTTACATGTGCACTCGAGAAGAATGAATATTCTGTTGTTTTAGGGTGGAATGTTCTGTATGTATCTATGAGGTCTATCTGGTCCAATGTGTCATTCAAAGCTCTTGTTTCTTTATTGATTTTCTGCTTAGGTGATTTGTCTATTACTGAGAGTGGCATGTAAAGATCCCCTACAATTAATGTATTCATATTAATATGACTCTTTATTTTGATTAACAGTTGGCTTATGTAGTTGGTTGCTCCCATATTGGGGGCATAAATATTTACAATTGTTAGATCTTCTTGGTGGATAGACCCTTTAAGAATGATGTAGTGTCCTTCTGTATCTCTGACTATAGTCTTTAGCTTAAAATCTAATTTATCTGATATGAGAATAGCTACCCCAGCTTTCTTTTGAGTCCCATTGGCATGAAAGATGGTTCTCCATCCGTTCACTTTCATTCTGGACGTATCTTTAGGTTCCAAATGTGTCTCTTGTAGACAGCATATGAGCGGGTTTTGTCATTTTTTATTTTTTACTTATTTTTTATTTTTTGGGTTCTGTCATTTTATCCAGTCTGTGACCCTGTGCCATTTTATGGGAGCATTTAGGCCATTCACATTGAGAATGATTTTTGAAAGATAAGTTTTTACTGACATCATGTTACCTTTGAAGTCCTTGTTTCTATAGATTGTCTCTGTAAGCTTCTGTTCTATGTCACTCTTGGGTTCTTTCTTCTTTTATAGAACCCCCTTTATATTTCTTGTAGTGCCAGCTTGGTGGTCACATACTCTTTTAAACCTTGCTGGTCTTGGAAGCTCTTTATCTCTCCATCCATTTTGAATGTTAGCCTTGCTGGATAAAGTATTCTTGCCTGCATGCTCTTCTCATTTAGTGCCCTGAATATGTTTTGCCAGACCTTTCTGGCTTGCCAGGTTTCTGTGGACAGGTCTGACATTATTTTGATGGACTTTCCTTTGTATGTAAGGAACCTCTTCCCTCTAACTGCCCTCAGGAACTCTTGTCTAAAATTTTAGTTCTTGAATCTCACAATTAAGTGTCTGGATGTCTTTCTAGACTTGTTGATCTTGGGGACTGCCCTTTCTGCCTCTAGGACATGAACACTTGTTCCATTCCCTAGATTGGGGAAACTTTCATCCAGAATTTGTTCAGCTATATCTTCTAGTCTTCTCTTTTTCTCCACCCCCTCAGGGATTCCAATAATTCTGACGTTGGAACGTTTCATGGAGTCATTTATTTCCCTAATTCTGTTTTCATGGCTCCTGAGATGTTTGTTCCAGGCCTTCTCCTGATCCTTCTTCTCTATCAGTTTGTCCTCTAGATCACTAATTCTATCTTCCTCCTCAGTTACCTTGCTGTTAGATTTAATTTAATTTAGATTAGATTGGATCTCATTGATGGCCTTTTTTTTTTTTTTTTAACTTCTGCCAGATGGGCTCTCACTTCTGTCCTTAGAGATTCTATGTTGTCACCAATGCTTTTCTCCAACCTAGCCATTGCCTGGATAATTGTTACCCTGAATTCCCTTTCTGTCATACTGTTTATTTCCATATCCAATAGTTCTGAGGGAGAGGGCGCAGTCTCTGGATTTTTCCTCTGTTGGGTGTTCTTTCTTCCAGTCATTCTGATGAGAGGTGGTTGAGGGGATGTATAGCTAAATATATCAACCACGATCCAGGCAAGGTGCACCCTGGAAAGTTTTGGAGCAATCGGAATTCACCACTATAAAGAAGGAAAAAAAAAAAAAAAGAGAGAGAGAGAAAAAAAAGAGAGAAATCCCAGCCAAAATGAGCCCAAAAGTAAGATTTATAAGGTGTATAAACAAACAACAAAAAGACCAACAAACATAAATGACAAGAAGAAAAAAGAAGAACCCAGCCAAAATGAACCCCAAGAATAAGATTTATATAATACCAGAACAAAAACAAATACACAGAAACACTGACAGAAGAATAAGATGTGAGGGTGGTTATAAATCCTTGATGTGGGTGAGGAAGGTTATTTTGGATCTTTCTGGTGTATCTTGTTATCTTTGTTAAAGGACTCAACTTTCCAGAGATATAGGGAAATTAAAACTGGTTTATATATAGGAGTAGTGTTGAATAGGGAAAAAGGATTACCTTGAAGTTTATATCTATATGTATATTAAAAGAAAAAAAAAGAAAAAGAAAAAGAGACACAGGTATACGTATGAAAAAAGTTCAAGTTAAAAAGTTATTATGGAATATGTTGTTTTATACCTCTAGTTGTAATGGTAAGTATGTTAAAAAATTAAAAGAACAAGAATCGTGAGCATGAATTAAAAAAAAAGTTGTATCTATGAAATATACAGGTTTTAGGGCAATACGGGGAGCTTAATATATTGTTTTCCCCTGATGTTGAGGTTTTACGGTTTTATGGGGACCCTGTGGTTATTGTCCTCTTGCTTTTGGCTTGTCTTCTGGGGGAAGGGCCTGCCTCATTGTTTTCCAGTCAATCTTGCTTGGGTTGAGTCATCCCGTCAGCTATCTGGGCTCTGTGGAAACCGATTTTTCAGGCTTTTGCTCTCTGGAGGTTTTTGTCCTTTGGTGGCTTTTTTGTGGCTTTTCGGAGGGTCAGAGCAAAGATTCTGCCTGTATGCAGACCTCGGTCTCAGAGAGAAGCCTCAGACTGTTCCCCTCTGGGTGGTCCAGAACACCCAGACTCCCCCTCTGCAAACTCCGCTGCACACTGCAGCCTCCCATAGGTGGTGTGCACCCCCAGCCACCATCCCAGTGGTCACCCAAAGCCCCTGCTCGTCTCTGCACCCCCATGCCACTAAAACCACAGGTGATATTGGTCCGGGAAACCCACTTCTGGTTGCCTGCCTCTGGTGCCTGCCATTGGTGGGACTGCTCTCCAGGGTTCAGGCCCATGCTGGGTGTGCTCAGACCCCATGGGTCATGCAGGCCGCTGAGGGATTCCGGCCTGAGATTGCGCTGGGTGTGGGCTGGGAGTGTTCAGATCCCATGGCCAGTTGAGGAAGGCCGAGGTCCTAGAGACTGCCGGCTGGCCCCCACATCATGCTCTCTCAGGCACTTGCAGGAGTGCGCCCAGCCTGAGCGGTGGTACAAGCAGTAGAAAGCAGCAGGCTCATGAACCACAGACTGGACCCCTGCTGGTCTCTCTCTGACATGGGTGGTCACCCATGGTGACCATCCTGGGAACGTGGGCTTAGGCTCATGTCCATGACCACCAGATTCCACCAGTTGTCCCTTGAGATTTTTTGTTCTTTTTGAGTGTTTTTAACCAGACTCCAAGTTAATGCTGGTCCCCAATCACAGGGCACTTTCGCATTGGGGTATTACTTTCCAATGGGTCGCTTCTGGTGGCTCACTCCCCCTTCTGTTTATCTTCTGATATAAGTCCTAGCATTCCCACACCACTTAACCTCTCCACTGCTGTTCTGCCCCCACAGAGATCCAGAAGTGTATAATCTTACATCTCAGACTGGTTTCATGGGTGTTCGGAGTGTTCTGGTAGAGATTTAGCTCACTATAGAGGACCAGTTGACACAGGGTCTCCTACTTCTCCACCATCTTGCCCCTCCTCCTAAAGATATGGTTTTAAAGATTTTAGTATAATTTAAAAACTCCTCCATTTTGTGTAGTAATTATTTATAATGAAAGGTAGTTATGTTTCCTAAAACTGTAAGGAAAATTAAAAGCAATGGAAACCTTATCAGAGCATTCAAGATTCTCCAAAGAAGTTATCTATATCAAAGGAAGAATTTATATTTGAAGAGGTTACTAAATTATGAATAGTTCAAGACAGCAACAAACTTAAAAATTAAGCAAAGAGAATTCTAATTTTCCCTTCTTAAGTTGCATGTGTCCTTGAACAAATCACTTAAATATTCCACATCTCACTTTTGTATGTTAATTGAGACAAAGGAATTGCCTTTTAGTGAATTGAAGAAGTGGTAGAATCAATTTTAATAAACCTTAGATCTAATAAAATATAAATTGCTGTCTTGTGGCAAAAGAGAGTAGATAATCTTACTTAGGAACTATCAGCAGCATTGCCTTGAATCACAAAATGGGACACTTAGCAATCATTTATAAAGTTCACTCTTAAACCTTATATCCAGACATTAGAAGATTTTAAACAAATCGATATATATGGAAAATGCATGTCTTGCTTAAAATTCTACTCTGACATGTTCTATATTAAAATGTCTTATCATTTCTTCTAAAAGCCACATTTTGAGTCATATTGTTGATATTATTATAAAGGCTTATCATACAGTTTATTCATAAGATTTATGTAAATTTAAATGTCTTTTGCCTTAAAAATTCAAATTCTCAATAGGAATAGAGATTTAGAAAACAATAAGCATTAAAAATTGAACATTTCACATATTCTTATAGCATAATGTGTGAAGGATGTTAATTCCCAGAATTTTATGTGCTCATCGATTTAGTAGCTTCTTGCTTTTTAGTTGCAGGTAAGGAAAGAGTAACTTCAGTAGTAGAAAAGCACGTGATAAAAGTTAAAGTTAGACGTCCTTTAGTGTTTTATATTTTTTATAATAGCATTTTAATGATCCACATAGATGATTAAATTTCACTCCATTTAGATATAACAGAGCTTACATTGGTCTTATTAAATAATTGTTTTTCAATTAACATTTTGAAAAGAGAGCTGAAATTACTTTTAATTTCAAGCAAAATGGTATTTGCCTCCCAATGTTCTAACTGCTTGTTTAGATTAAGATAATTTAGGTAAAATCTATAAAATACAGTTGGATTTTTATCTTCCTTACCTATATTTAATTGTTATAATCATGAAATCAATTTTTGTCTATTGCATTTTTAAGAGTTTTTCAGTTATTGAATTTCTGTTATATGAAATACTAACATTTGCCAGTTTTATATCTCCTTTCCTCAAAAAGATATCATTTTGTTTTTCTCTCTGATCTTTTATTCTTCAAATTTGTTTAAATGACATCTCTTATTATAATAAAAAAAATCCAAGTTACATTAGAAGGTCTACAATATAGTAAAGGGTTGTTTTATGCAAAGAAAAAGGCAAAGTAGCTAAGAAATTTAGTGTGTTTTCCATACATTTTATAGAATTCTATTATTACCTTCAAAAATGTTTTGCTTATATAATAGCTTATCCCTCACTCAGAATTTTCTTAATATCAATTTAGCTGATAGATTAGTGGGTTTCAGGCAATCTCCTTGATTTTCTGCAGGTACAACCCCTACTGGATAGTGGGTTAGGAATATATTGTGAATGCCAGATGCAGACCATAAACCCTCTTTCAACAACATCAGCTTTGTCTTTTTCCATTTCAGTTACTCCTGTGTGTGTGTGTGTGCGTGCGTGTATGTTTTATATTATCTTTCATTATATACCATGGTTTCTTAGGCTGAAAATTCTGCAGATATCTGTTATAAATTATATTGTCCTATAAGCTATCTGTTTCAAAAATATTTGATCCTGGTACTTTTACTTTGGAACTATAAAAATCCCTAAAACATTTTTAACACAATTTGAAAGAACATTCTGTATGGTATAAATTTTTGATTCATGAAAATCTTTGAGAATCTTTGTTTTAATGTTATTATTAGTCATAATTATCCAGAAATTAACCTTTAAAATATTATAAATGTTAAGAAAGTGCTTGCCTAACTAGATTTACCTTAAACTATTTTTTAATATAAATTATAAAAATTACATGTTTCTAGTTATAAGACTATGCCATGTATCATAACAGAGTTAAATGTTAAAAGAGGTATCTATCTGGATGGATAGATATATGGATATAATGGGATATTAATTAGCTTTAAAAATAAAAAATGATCCTGTCATTTGAAGCGACATGGATAAACCTAGAGGGCATTATGCTAAGTGAAATAGGCCAGACACAAAAAGAATTTTAAAAAGTTTCTTTAATATTGAAAAATTTTAAATGTGAATTATATTATCACTTAAGTCAATAAGAGTTCTCTAATTTGGACCAATTTTTTTTTAACTATTGTCTATGGCTATGTTAGGAAAAAATATTTGCGAATGATATAGAAAGATTTTATTATAAAAGTATTTCTTCTCTGAAGAGTATATTATTTTTCTTTGACATATTGTTTCTAGTTTGTTTAGTTTTTGATAACTTTAGGTTCTTCCTTGAAAAAATGTTGTAATACATGCTATAAACGAAGAAGAGATGAAACTATTTTAATATATATAGTCATTAGAATATAACACGAAGTAAAAAAATTAAAAGCTGCACAAGTTATGATTTCTTGGGTAGCTTCCAATAAGGTTTAGATTTCATGGAGTATTACAACAGAAATGATTCTTTGACTTCACAAAACACAAAGTTGCCATGGTAACTTTATTTCTTGCACATACTACATTTTCTCATATTGGATATTACATCTAGTAATATCATTGAATTATACTGTATATATTCTATACATTATTTTAAATTGTCCTAGGAAAACACTATTGGATTTGAGAAGAAAATTTTAAATCTTACAACCACAATGTTTTTTGTCTGGTAAGATTGAATAAAAACATATAAAACTGTATGTGAGATTATAATTTTTTTCTGTATATGTTCAAATTAGTGAATGTGGCTCCTGACAAGAAAACCAAAAAAAATTTACATAGAAATAATTAAGCTGATTAAAGCTATTTAAGATTACCACTATCTAGCATGTTATATGTTTTATTTACCTTGTTTATTCTCTATTTCACTCAGTATAGTATAACTTCTATAAGGACAAAAATTTTGTTCATGACAGTGTATCTCCAGGGCCTGTGATGGTACCTGATACACAAAAAAATGCACGATAAATATTGTCAAATAAAAAATCAGATTATATTCTTTTTATAATTAGAAAATTCTAAACATCTTTAAAATATTTGTTGAAGTCAGAAAGTTGAAGTCAGAAAGAAGTCAAAAGTATGTTAATTCTGAATAAGACATATATTAAAAAGTTTGTAAAAGTTTGTATTCTGACATTCCTTCAAATTTCTAAAGAATAATTATTCTCTTTTTTTGATTCTGCATAATAATATCCACATTAGCAGAATAGAGTGAGCTCAGCATAGCATGCCCTGCCAAGGTTCATTTGTCAGATACGCAAACCCTAATTTATTATCACCTGATTTTTAAACTTATACTTATGTCAAAAAAATTGAAACTGATATGATTTGGAACCACTTCCTCAAATCGAATAAGAGGGAAGTTAGATTAAAAATTCTTCCCTTTTTTATTCATGGAAGTAATGAAATAGACTAAGTACCGCTTGTCAAAAATGCATTTTTTATGCTCTCTCATTAAATACTTTTGGATTGAAGTCATGGCAGTATTTAACTGTGTTTATACTATGAAAGAAGGACTCAGTATTATACATTCTGAGTAAGGTTCGTGATCTGGATATTCTAACATGTGTTTGTTATAAAATGATTAAATTTTCCTTTTAAATATAATTTTGTAGATCCAAATAGAAGAACATTATATATATTTTAAGAAAGAAGAAAGAACTATGGTGCCACAATAAAAAGGCAGACTCCATTAGCCTTTACAGTCTTTGGAAATGAGACTGACAGTGTTCAATTCCAGTCAACAATCCAAATGAAAAGCACTGTTACCTCATTCTTTTTTGTTTTCTTGTGTTTTTGTTTTGTTTTTTTCCTTAGCTCAGATTTTGGAAACAGTTTGCCAAGAACTAAATAAATATTACCTATCTTTTTCCTCCAGGAGAATTCTCATGTAATTCATATTAGAATAATATTTAAAATGAGGTGTAATTCTTAACCAAATTCAAGATAAATAAGAACATTGCTTATGATATGTTCTTCATTTACTATAAATATTTATATTATATATTAATTTTTAATAGTGGAAATTATGCAGCACATTTATAATAATTTAGTGTGTTTTTTCTTGAAGTTAATTATGTATGAAATGGAAATTGGCTAGCATTTGAGAATTAACAAATGATATTTTAAGTTCTCCAAACCACAGTACTTGACAATCTACTCATTTAATGCACACTTAAATTAGTTTTAAAATTATATATATATGCATATATATAAATACACATATTAACATCCTTGCCCATGTAGTACAAGAGGATAAAAAAATGGATACAATGATATTCAATTTAGTGACATTGTGTCAAGAAAGTAATTTAATTCCTCAACATACTAAGATACTTTTTTTAATTTCCATCTTTAATAAATGTAAATATTTCCATCTAAATGACCAATTTATATAAAATGGAAAAAATAATGACTTCTGTCTTTGCCTTTTTAATAGGATTGATACTTGTCAATATTTTTCACTTTGAGTTGTATACAAGGGACAGGGAAAAGACTCACTTAACTTGTCTGTGGTTAGCCAAATACTGCCCTCCCAAAAAATATCCACATCCTAATCCCTGGAACCTCTGAACTTTACATGGCAAAAAGGATTTTGCAGATGTTCTAAATTGAAAATCTTGAGATGGAGAGATTACTCTGGATTTTCAGGATGGGTTCTAAATGCAATCACACGTATTCTTATAAGAGAGAGCAGAAGAAAACTTGACATATGTGAAAGAGAAGAGGACACTGTCACCACAGAGACAGCTATTGGAATGACATGGTTATAAGCCAGAGAATGCCAGCTGCCAACAGAAGCTGGAAGAGGTAAGGAATAGATTCTCCCATAGGACCCACAAAGAGACTACAACCCTCTTGACATCTTGGTTTCCTGCCAATAATACTAATTTCAGACTTCTAGACTCCACAAACATGAAAAAATAAATTTCTGTTGTTTTAAGCTACCAAATTTGTAGTAATTGGCTACAGCAACTCTAGGTAAATAATACACTGTCTCTCATCAAATATACAACTATGATGATGAAATATTATTTAATTTGCTGTTTGTTAAAAACACATCCCCTTTCAATCATAGACATGGAATCCTTTTTGTTTCTAAAACGCAAGACATGTTGCATTCTTTTATTTATTTATTTGTTTATTTATTACATATAAGTTGTATTCTTTTTAAAAAATATATCAACATTTACTAAGATTTCTCCTCCTTATTTTCTATCAGTATTGTTCTGTCACTGTGACATAATATTCTTTTATATGATCTCTGTTTTAATTTTAGATTGATAATTAATAACTCTTCAGGCAACTCCAAGTTCTGCAAAGAAAAAGAAAGAATGGGATTTATGATTTTAACATGGGCCTTAATAACATAATAAGAAAATATATTGGCATTGTCAGCATTTATCAGTTAATTATAAGTGTTCAGAATTGGAAGTGTAACAGAGTCATACATAAAAATTAATTCAGATGTAAAAACAAAACCATAATATGTATCTAGGTATATATGTATGTAAGAGTACATGAGCATATATAAGTATATATGTAAACTGCATACATATGTAATTTGTCTCCATGTGTCATTTTAAGTGGGATCAATTGTATATCTGAAAATCTGTCATGAATTGATTGGGATGGGTGTTTAAGGTATAATACAAGGGACAAAAGTACATCTTTTTGTTATTAATAGGAAGAATTTTCTTTAAATTTCTTGATTGATATGTAGAAGTTTCCAACTCAATTTTTTTCTGTAAATGTAGAACTAATATATACATCGATTTTACATTACAGATGAAAGATGCATTTTATATAAATGAGTTAATTAGAATTTCATTGAAAATATTTGCTAATGAGAATTCCATAGCAAAAGTTAAATTAATTTATGTACCTTTCTTATAGAGTCTAACTAGGATGGATGTTGGATAACAACTCAATGATTTTTTTTTTTAGAAGACGTATGTAAGAGAGAAACAAAAGTGAATGTCAAGACTATAGAACTATTTTCAGTTCAGAGATATGAATCTTTAAGTCCAAGTAAACTTCGTAGGACAATCAGAACAGGTGTTTATGTAAATGCAATCTTAAAGTTTACATTATATATGGGTAAAATATACCAATATATGACAATTTTCCTTTGAATATTTAAAGTACTTTAGTTTCAGAAGTTATTTTATAATCTCTCCCTATACTCAAAACATCATCATTTTACATCAAATTAAAAAAATCTAAACACAAAAAAGCTGATATACAAACATTTAATTTAATTTTAAAAATATTATTTTCCCAGTATATTAAAAGTACATATATCTATTACGACATTTGTAATACTCACTCAAGAAAGAATGCATGGCCATTGGTCTTTTCTGATATTAAAATAAGATAGTAGCTTTGGTCATGAATGGAAATAAAGACACGTCTGTCCCTGGTTTCATATCTGGTTCTGTCTCTGGGGCTTTGCAGGTCCTATAACTAAAGCGTGCAGCAGATTGGTTAATTCCTCTGTGTGTGAACTAGAGCACAATGAGAGGGAAATAAACTCTCCTCTGGGAACAACCGAGATGAAGTCTGTCTGATAACCATCTGATTCATGATCACCGCTATATTTTAGCTGTTGAAATGAAGTACTCCCTAGTCAAAGACTCAGCTATAAAATAATGGGTGAATAAACTTTAAGGTGCTTAAGTTATGGTGTTTAATCATGTATTTGAATTGCATAGTATAAATTATGTTGATCATGTCACAGGTCAATTGTCTCTGAACATATAATTTAACTATATAAAAGGCTATAAACATTTATTATATTAATCATAGAAGTTAATCAAGAGATGCTATGCTTATATTTATCTTTTTTAAATTTAACATTACAGTATTTTAATGAATCAATGAAATAATTTTCCTGACAATGTAAGTTTAGCTGTCTACATAAGGGTCAATGTTCAATTATTGTAAATACCTCTTTAAAAAAGTACATACTTTAAGAAGAATTTTGATTTTTGAATTTAAATATGCTTTAACATCAGTTTTTTTTGCAAAGCGTTAGCAATGTTTTTACATATGTTACTAATGACTAACATGTTCTTAGATCACTGGTTCATGTTTGGTTCAATATTGAAAGCAGTAAATTATTTTAATCGCTCTTATGACTATAAAATTAGATTATTGTAGTTTGGGCATAAAAAATGAAGTATCTAATATGCAAGAACCTGTATATATGGCAATGAAGTAGGACAGGTTTCTCTAGATTGTCAACCTTTTAGTTTTGCTCAGCAGATCAGAAACCAGGAGTTTCTGATCCTATATCCATGTCTATCAACACTTCATTTACTAAGTAGTAACCTAAAGCCTACTATTTATAAGGGATGGATGTGGAAGTGAGAGCTACACTAGTGAGCAAGGAAAACATTGTCCTTGTGTGTTTAGAGCTTATAGACTAGCAGGGATAGAGAATGTAAACTCAGTAATTCCCCAAGTCATATGTTAGGTGCTTAGCCTGCATTTTCTGTAGTATGAAACCCCAGAACTAATTTGTTTCTTTATCTTGCCTTGACACACAAAGTCATTGTGAAATTGCTCTAAAAGAATAAAGTGCTATGGTATGTATATTAGGGAGGCCTAACTAAACCTGGGCCTTACACAATTCTTCCCTAACAACATTTGAACCAATTATTTAGAATGCAACCAGAAGAATGAAGAGTCATTCAAATGGACAAGGTAGCTGACAGGATATTTTTAGCCTAAGAAACCTGCATTCAGAATTCTGAGGCAGAGGGGCGCCTGGGTGGCTCAGGGGGTTAAGCCTCTGCCTTCAGCTCAGGTCATGATCTCAGGGTCCTGGGATCAAGCCCTGCATCGGGTTCTCTGCTCAGCAGGGAGCCTACTTCCCTCCCCCCCCACCTGACTCTCTGCCTACTTGTGATCTCTCTCTCTCTGTCAAATAAATAAGTAAAATCTTTAAAAAAAATTCTGAGGCAGAAACAAATACACCTGAGTTGAGAATATTAGGGATCAATGAGGCTGTAGTTTAGAAAACAAGGCTGGGGATAGGGAGCAACGGACATATATAATGTTACGTAGGACACTGTGTATTATATTAAGGATTTTTATTTTATGTATTGACAAACATCAAAAGGATTTAGAAACAGAAATTGACATTGTTTACATGTTTGAAAGTTTCTGTTCTTTGTTATGTTTTATACTACTCTCCATATACAAAAGATTTGATTCAGTTGATATTCTCTTAAATAATGAGGAAATGATATCCAGGTAAATGAGCAAAGAATTCTCTATATAATAATGCTTTTATTGGGACGCCTGGGTGGTTCAGTGGGTTAAAGCCTCTGCCTTCGGCTCAGGTCATGATCTCAGGGTCCTGCGATCGAGCCCCACATCGGGTTCTCTGCTCAGTGGGGAGCCTACTTCCCCCTCTCTCTCTGCCTGCCTCTCTGCCTACTTGTGATCTCTCTCCTCTCTGTCAAATAAATAAATAAAATATTTTAAAAAAATATGCTCTTATTATAGGAGTTATGCATAAAAATATTATTTTCCTCTCAGGGATTATTCTTAGCTCCAGATATTAGGCCATTTTCATAAAGAATCAATTTACGCTGAAGTCACCTTGTGGAAAGCACAGGTGCTTATTGGTAAGCATCTTGTTTGTGAATCCCTGTCACAAAGTAGCCTAGAAGGCTTTTTTTTCAAGCTTTTACAGTTGATGAAAAATTACTCAACATGACTTTTGTACTGTTTGAGTATAGCAAGCAATACTGTCAATAGAAAAAAAAATCCATATCTGAAAAATAGAGTCTTAATAGTGATAGCAACACTGATAATCAAAAATGAATTAATGTGGGTATTTGGAAGAAAGGGGCTTGCAGTTTCCACATCTTTGCAGTAGAAATGCTGCCTTGCTAGACACATGAGTGCACTGGGGTAAAGGTGGAGGCTCAGTCTAATCTAAAAATCTCTGTAGGGGGCACCTGGGTGGCTCAGTCAGTTAAGAGTCTGCCTTTGGCTCAGGTCATGATCCCAGTGTCCTGGGATTGAGCCCCACAGAGGGCTCCTTGCTCAGTGGGGAGCCTGTTTCTCCATCTCCTCGTACCCCTCCCTCCGCTTATTCTCGATCTCTCTCTCTCTCTCAAATAAATAAATAAAATCTTAAAAAAAAAAACAGTGTGCCTTCTGCTCAGGTCATGATCTCAGTCAGGGTCCTGGCATCTAGCCCCACTTCTCCCTCTCCCTCTGCCTCTCAGCCCTCACCCCCATGCTCTCTTCCTCTCTCTCTCTCTGTCTCTCTCAAATAAATAAAAACTTTTAAAAAAATCTCTGTAAGGCATTACAGTAATAATGTACACTGAATTTGATCAATGATATGTATACACACCATAAAATATTGAAAAATAGCCCTGCTATTATATCAAAGAATTAGATAACATATATTTAAAAAGGTGCAAAACATCTCTTTGAAATAAATGATCAAGCATTGTTCCTTCATAATATGACTTCAATAAAAAGGTGGACTTAATCAAAGAAGATGCCTTTCAAAACAAAGCAAGCAAACAATGGAATTATACCAAAACTATTTTCACATGTAAATATTTTTTTAAAAAGAAAAAAGAGAATAAAAAAATCTAAAGACTATCCAAATAGAACTGCTTCTCAGTGGCAGCAGTTTATTTCTGAGCATTGTCGTCTATAAAAAGAGTATGTTTCCCTGTGTTCATAAACATCCAGGTATAAGTAGACTGTGGCAGAATCAAATTTCTTCCCCCAAGTGAACTGTACTAATATACGGAATGATTCATATGAACTGTTCGAAGAACTTTCATGGGACTCCTTCAGATCCATATAACAAGTCACTCCATGAAGCCATCTCTCTGTTGACATCAGAGCTGGAGTAAAGGAAACAAAAACCCCAAGCTGCAGATTGAACAATCACCAATATGTGCACCACACAAACAACTGACTATCAATATAAGTGACTTTTTCTGAGATATCCAGGCTTTCTGATCTATCCCCAGGCACCTGGGCACACACATACTCTCTGCTCTTCAAATGTAAATAAATGGAAGGACAGAGTGCAGTTCCCCATACTTTATCCAAAGTTCTGAATTTCTTCCAAACACCCATTCACCTAATTTAACCTGCAGGGGATGTTTTGGCTTATATTGTTTTTGCTTTAGTCTTTTCTGTAAGTAGGGGGGAAAAGGCGATTGAAATATTCTAAGTCCATTATTTGTGTCAAAGCCTACCTTTTGAGAGCTCAAACAATAAAAAAGAGAAATGTTGGATTTTGGAAAATGTCATTCTATATTTTACTTGATTTATTTCTTTTGATTTCAAGCATAGCTTTGGGTTATTTTCATTATTTTTTATTTTTTCCCTTTCATTTGAACAATAAAATTTTAAATATATATTCATTTTATATGGTACAAAGAATGTAATTACACATCCAAAAATACAAGAAATAAATCCTAAGAGTAAAAATGAAAAAGAGAAATAATGTGAGCCAACCATATTTATCAATGTAGCAAACTATAAATTTCATTTTAGTGATTATTTTGTACAAACCTGACTGTAGTCCCCAGTGGGAACTCGTCTGGCTAACATGATATTCTTTATCAATGACAACTCTAACCCAACTATAGGGTGTTGGGCTGGCTGGGTTAGGGGACCCAAAAGGAACCACCCCAAGATGGCGGCTGAGCCTCCATCTTAGTCCACTCAAACCGCCAAGTCATCCTAAGCAGGAGGAGAAAACCTAAAGCTGTGCTGAAACCCTGCCATATAAGGAAATAACCCTGCCCTACTTACCCCTGTCCCACCCAGATAAAAACCCCACTACCCTATCCTCGGGCGTGAGTTCCTCGGCCTTCCATTTGCTGTTGGACCCGGGAACCTCGCCGGAGAGCACCTCCATTAAAGCCTACTGAACCACTTGCCACCTCTGAGTCTCTCCTTTATCCTTTTCCCGCAGCTGAACCTTACATAGGGTATATGATCAAGAAACTTCCCCTTCTCCCTGATAGCACCCAATGCAAACCAGACTAGCGCTTTCCTAATTGTTTCTTAGAATCACCCAGCATGATACCAAAGCTGGTGATAAACTGATCTCACCTCCCTCTTACTGAAAGGTCCCCTGGCTCCTCTGATGTGCGTACTCCTTTACTCCCACAAGTTAATAATGGTTTGCCTACAGACTTGGGCTAAGTGGTTTTGCCTGGCAGACTCTAACAAGTTAAAGAGTCATTTTAAAGTTCATCACTAACTTCACTGGGTGTGTTAGAACAAGTTCTTGGGTTTGTTAAAAAAATGAGTGTACCAACTATAACCTTTGCTTCCCAAATTGAAGAAAAACTGTGCAATTGCAAAGATTCTTATTTAATTGGATAGTTTTATTGAACACTTACTTGGGGAAAAAGCTTTTTTCATTACTGAAGTATAGTTGACATATAATGTTAAGTTTTAAGTGTACAACATAGGGATTCAATTCTATGGCTTATTCAGTGCTCACCACAATAAGTGTAGTCACCATCTGTCACCATATAACATTATTACAATATTAGTGGTTACATTCCCTATGCTGTACTTTTCATATCTGTGACTCATTAATTTTATAACTCAAAGCTTCTACCTCTTAATCTGCAGCCATTTCACCTAATGGTTGTATTTGATACACGAAAGTAAGGCAGTCACTTTCTCTAGGTAGCTTATAATCAGCTATGTCAGATGAAATCTGCTATAAATAATCATATTAGAAACTTAGTGATATGTGCCCCAGGAGAGATACTAAAAATAACATTAGGTTTCCTTCATTTTATTTAATCAGGAGAGATAAAAACTACCTTAAGTTATCTTAATAGAAAACAATCTGTAAGGGACATCTGGGTGGCTCAGTCGGTTAAGCGTCTGCTTTTGGCTCAGGTCATGATCCCAGGAACCTGGGATCAACTCCCACATCAGGCTCCTGCTCAGCAGGAATCCTGCTTCTCCCTCAGCCTGTTCCTCCCCCTGCTTGTGCTATCTCTCTGTCTCTCACAAATAAAAAAAATCTTAAAAAAAAAGAATACAACCTGTAAATGGCATAAAAGAGATACTAAAGTATTACTATATCCCTTAATTTTCTTATTATTCCAGTTCTCCCTTCCATATTAAAGTGATTATTTATTTACATTGTAATTATACGGTTTCATGTTATAATTTAAATATTTATGCAAAAGTGCAATAGCGGGGGCGCCTGGGTGGCTCAATGGGTTAAAGCCTCTGTCTTCGGCTCAGGTCATGATCTCAGGGTTCTGGGATAGAGCCCCACGCTGGGCTCTCTGCTCAGCAGGGAGCCTGCTTCCCCCTCTCTCTCTGCTTGCTTCTCTGCCTACTTGTGATCTCTCTCTCTGTCAAATAAATAAATAAAATCTTTAAAAAAAATTGCAAGAACAATATATATTTGCTGGTAATGCTAATTTTTTTTTATTTTAAGATTTTATGTATTTATTTACTTAACAGAGAGAGAGAGAGAGAGAGAGTACAAGTAGAGGGAGGGGCAGGCAGAGAGAGTGGGAGAAGTAGACTTCCCGCAGAGCAGGAAGCCCAACATGGGCTCAGTCCCAGGACCCTGGGATGATGACGTGAGCTGAAGGTAGACACTTAACTGACAGAGCCATTCAGGTACTCCTCTGGTAACATTAGTTAAAAGAAAAATTATTATAGAACAAGAGGAGGTATAGTAGTAATAGACTATGCTTATTCAATACCAATAAATCACTCCCCAATATCTGTGACTTAACATAATACACTTTTTCTCACTGTACTATACATTTAAAACAAGTGAGTGGAGAGCTCACACAGTTCCATGTGTCACATAAAGATCCAGCATGCCACGCATACTCTGTTGGCTCTCACTGATCTTATTTTTGTGTGACCCCTTTCCTCTGAGTGTGGGGAAACCTGTGGCTTTCTCTTAACCAATAATATATGGCAAAAGTGATGGGATGTCATTCCCCAGATTGCATTACATTATATAAAACTCCATCTTAGCAGATGGAAAAAGACTCTCCTTTTGGCTTTAGAAAAACAGACTGCCATCTGTGAAGTGCCTATGGAGAGGATCATGTGGCAGAGAACTAGAGGCGGGCCCTACGGCCTGGAGGTGGCTTGTATGGATGTTCAGTAAGAAGCTAGGACAAGCAAATTAATTCTGCCAGCAACTTGAATGAGTTTGGAGGCAGGTTCTTCCCCAAACCCTTCAGCTGAGAAAGCAAACCAGTCAATATCTTGATTGCAGCCTTGTGATACCCTGAATAGAGGACCCAGGTAAGACCTGCTCAAACTTCTGGCCCATGAATATGTAAGATTTAAAAAGGTATGTTGCGAGGTTGCCTGAGTAGCTCAGTCAGTTAAGCAACTGACTCTTGGTTTCAGCTCAGGTCATGATCTCATGGTTGTGGGATCAAGCCCCTCATCAGGCTCCCCACTCAGCAGGGAGTTTGCTTGTCTCCCCCCTTTCTGCCTCTCCCCCTGCTTATGCTCTCTCTCTCTAAAACAAATAAATCTTTTTTAAAAAATGGCATGTTGTAATAAGCCTCTAAGTTTGTGGAAGTTTGTTACATAGAAAAGAAAAAAAACAACAAACTAATTCCACAATTTTTTAGTAGTATCTTTGTAACACAACACACCTCTTCCATTTTAAGGTGGAGGAGAGAACAGTCTGAAAACAGGTACGGATTCTTCTACACTTCTGCCTGGAAATACTACCTGTCACTTGAACTCACAACTATTCACTTGGCTGTCTAAATGAAAAAGGGCTGAGAAACATGAGAGCACAGATGGTTTGCAGTGTACCATTTTGTAAGCCACAATTTACCTTTTTTTTTTAAACAACAAAATATGTTTCCTCTTCATTTCTGCAAACAAGCACATTAACCTTGCCCCATGACAGGTAACACAGAATCTAAATCAGGCATGGTCTTAAAATTGAAGTAAAATTATGAGTTGTATGTGGTACTACATAAGGTCTGTAATTAGGTCTTGGTCATAAAAAACAATTTTATGTCCTACTCACATCACAGTACCATTGTGGGACAGGGAAAGGGCAAACCCAAACCCAATTAATATTTTCATTTGGCATGCTCCTTGATTATACTGATTTTCTGTCTGTACAGAATCATCTTTTTTATTCCTAATATTTACCTCTAAATTTTAATTTTATTTTTCATTTTATTTCATTTCATTTTTAATTATCTTGCTTAGCCATATCTGAAGTGTTTGAAAATATCATCCACTGAAGATTCTGCAGCAGCTTATTATATATATTTTACTCATAGAAGTTTGAAGGCTCAAAGTCATTTAATATATAAAACTATGGTGGAATGGTATAGTGGTGGTGTGGTTACGTAGGGAAATACCCTTGTCTGTTATATGGAGTTATAGAATATTGTGTTGGCAAATTACACTCAATGGTTCAAGAAAACAAGTTATTTAAATAACATTTGAAATTCCTGTATAAACTTTTGGAATGCTTTGAAATTCAAGAGGAAGAGGACAAGGAGAGGAAGAGAAAAAAGGCTGTATTCAAAAACAATCAAGGAAACTTAAATTGTCATAGCCAAATCTTTGTAGAAAAGACAAAGAAGTTCGAAGTGGACTTCCCAAAATTTGTCAATTTGCAGAAAAGGGCATTGATTCAAACAGAAAATGGTATGAGTGTCTTAGTGTGGTGAAGAAATGAGTTTGAAATGTAGCTGACAAAAAGAATGGAACTTCAGGAAGAGAGTGCAAGCCCCATACTGCACATAAATTTTAACATTAGGCATGTGCTAACTTTTGAAATTGCTCATGTATAAGATAAAACGTCAGTAAATAAAACAAAAACCAACAGCAAATATTCTATTTACAGATCGATGATGTAAAGAGTTCGGGGATCTTATTTCTAGTGAAAACACTATAACTGGTAAAAATTATTGATAAATAAAAACATTTAAACGCTATAAAAATGTCCTAAGGGCATAGAGCAAATGGAGAAATATTTGTTTAATAAAACATACCAAATTTTAGGATGCATTTAATAGTAATGTGTATACTTACACTTTGAAAATTATAAAACATTTTAACAAAGAAATTAAAGAGATAGGGTCACCAGGGCACAGTCAGTTAAGCATCTAACTCTTGGTTTCTGCTCAGATCTGATCTAAGGGTTGTGAGATTGAGCCCTTCATCAGGCTCTGCACTCAGTGCAAAGTCTTCTTGAGATTCTCTCTCCCTCTCCCTCTGCTCCTCCTACTCTTGTTCTCTCTCCCTTTCTCTAAAATAAATAATTAAATCTTAAAAAAAAAGAAATTAAAGAGACATAAATAATCAAAAGACAACCCATGTTCATGGAATGGATTTAATATTGCTAAATTGGCACTATTCTCTAATTTTATCTGCAAATTCAATTAAATTCCTATCACAATCACAGCGGCCTTTGTATATATCTTGATCCTGAAACTCATGAAAATGCTGAAAACAATCTTAGAAAAGGAGAAAAAGAACCAGAAGACTCACATTTCACAATTTCAGAACTTATGACAAAGCTATAATAATCAAGAAATAATGAGACTGGCATTTGAATAACACTGTAGATAATGTAATGTAATAGTAGCAATGTAATAAATATAATTGAGACTCCAGAAATTAATCCTCACATCCATAGTCTACTTTATTTTCTATCCATAATGAGAAAGAAACATCAAATTTCTTTAAATGTTCCTGTCACTATATATTTCAAATATTGTTATTAATCAAAAGGAAAAACTTTCATCTCTGAGTGGGATCCTAGAACCACTTCAGTCAAGTAGAGGAAGGCTTTTCAGATTTCAATGTGCGTATGAATTACCATGATATCCTCTTAAAATGCATATTCTGAATCATTAGTTCATGGGTGGAGTCTGAAATTCTATGAATATATTGGAGACTTACTTGGAGTAACAAGCGACCACAGTATTTTAATTTAAAGCATATATTAGTAAAATGAGAATTTCTATGTTAGTAAGAAAAAGCAGATGATCTACATGGTCAAGAAGTCTGGATAGACCTCAAATACACATAATTTGCAAAAAAAAATCTCATCCTGGGAGCACCTGGGTAGCTCAGTCTGTTAAACGTCCTGATTCTTGGTTTCAGATCACATCATGATCTCAAAGGTCATGAGATTGAGCCCCATGATTAGGCCCTATGATGGGCATGGAATCTGCTTAAGATTCTCTCTCTCCCTCTCTCTCTGCCCTTCCCCTCCCCCAGGTCATGCACACACACATGAGCATGTGTGCACTCTCTCTCTCAAAAAGTAAAGTTTCATCTTGGTAGAATATTATATTATCACAATGTTTTCATAGTAGATATAGAATAGGAAATATGACAAATTAGAAAATACCAATAGTATTAATTGATAAGAAAAATCTGTGTTTTAAGATGGCTGACCAAGCCAGCGGGGGAATCCCAGTCCTTGCCCCAGGGCCCTTCCAGGTTCTTCTTCCTGCCCTGCTTGCTGTGTGTGTGCCAAAAAGTGCCATGCATATGGAAGTAAATGTATAAATTATTCCCCTTGCTTGTGCTCAGGGCTCAGACCTTTGGAGATCACTCTTCTCTGAGCCTGCCATTAGTAAATAAACCTCATATCTTCCAAGATCTCCGAGTGCCACTTGGTTCTTCCGTTGAGTGATCGAGATCCAGGTTCCGTAACATAATAACCTATATTTCTTTAGAGCTCATAGAAGAATTTTATATGACTATCGTTCTTTAATGTTACATTATGTGATATGTTAAAGAGAAAACACCACACAGAACAAAAATGAGAAAACAGAAGCTGATTTATTCTGATACTCTCTCTCCAGCAATAGGGAAGAGAGCACGAAGTGCATACCCAGTTCCACAGACACAAAAGGCAGGAGTACCTTTAAATGCTGAGGTGATCTAGTGGAAAAGTACTGAAGGACATTAGGTGGGAGGTTGATCAATGGAATGCATCCGTTAAGTTATTCCTGAGTTTGCAAATGTTTTTCTCTGTGATTAGGCCATCTGTGTTTCCTAATTGACTTTACCCAAAGGAAAAACAAACTTTCTCCTATCTTGATCACCAGAAGTAGTTTTACAGCTTGGAGCAAGACTCCAAGTTATGCTGGAGTCAGGCTCCTGCTCTCCCATAGAGACTGAGAAATAGGGATGCCTAACAGGGAAACTGAATTGCAAAGAGAGGGCTCCCAGGCCAGGTTTTTGAGAAAGACAATCCTGGGTTGTCAAACTGGCAAGAGGCTTTTCAAAAGATTTACATCTCAAAGGGACAAAGAAAGAATTTAAAATTACAGATTTTCCAAAATAAATGCTCTTAGAAAAGGAAGGTCACTGCCTTCTTTACCAGGTACCTAAGCATTTTTCAAATTCAGTGCAATAGTGAGGTAAAGCTATCTCTGACGTACACATTCAAATGTACACAGTGAATGTCCTTCCCAATGACAGCAAAGACACATGTGTTAAAATGTGGCTTATAATTTCATGCACAGTTTATCCTAATCAAGTATATCCTTTTCCCTCCCCAATTTTATTGAGAAATAATTGATATACAACACTCTGTAAGTATAAGGCATGGAGTCTGATGGTTTGATTTACATATATTGTGTAAACAAGCATCTGTCATACATCCAGTTCACAGTTTCTTATGCCATCCTCCTTCCATCCCTCAGTGCTGCCCACTACCCTCTGCTTCAATCCCATCAGCCTGGTTTAGGCCCCTCACATTTCAGTGTTGCGTGGATGCAATAGAAACCCAGTTCCTTGCTGCCCAAAGTGTGGTTCACAGAGCGGTTTCCTGAGAGCTTGTTAAAAATACAAAATCTCAGGGGCACCTCCGTGGCTCAGTCGATTAAGCGTCCAACTCCTTTTTTTTTTAAAGATTTTATTTACTTATTTGACAGAGAGAGACACAGCAAGAGAGGGAACACATGCAAGGGGGAGTGGGAGAGGGAGAAGCAGGCTTCCACTGAGCAGGGAACTGGATGCGGGGATCGATCCCAAGACCCTGGGACCATGACCTGAGGGGAAGGCAGACGATTAACGACTGAGCCGCCCAGGCACCCCAAGCGTCGGACTCTTGATTTTGGCTCAGGTCACAATCTCAGGGTTGGGAGGCCCCACCTGAGATTTCCTGAATCAAACTGCAGATATCAACAGGATTCCCACAGGATTGGCATGCACTTTGAACTTCGGAGAGTCCTCTTCTAGCTTGCTTCCTCTATTCACCATTTCAGCTTCTCCAATTTACTGTATACAATACTCATTTTACACAGAGCTGCCAAATGCAGAGATGTTACATAAGGGCCTATCATTACCATAATATTTTTGCCAAACAATGCCACGCAATGATTTGATTAGGAATTGTAGTTCTGGATAGTCAGGTGCAAGCCTCCTTCTTACTTTTCCCTCCCTCTCTTTCCTATACCAATGCAGCAAGTGTCTTTACCAACCCCTCTCCCATTTAGGAAATAGTGTCACTTCTCCTTTCTTCCCATACTTCAGAGTCTTTTACTCTACTGTACTCAGACAAGCACAGATACCTATGCAAGGCTCTCCCTTCTAAAAAGTAATTTCTAAAATCTTCTAATTGCAGAAAGGAATAATTAAGTGTACTATAAATGGTGTAAACCTTGGTATAAACTAATCAGTCTATAACATAAAACTAAGACAGATAAAATCAACACACAGCTCTCAGAAAATAAACCTCAGATGCCCTTCAAGAATATCAGATAGTTACAGGGAAAAAAAGGATATCCTGAAATAAGCAAGCCTCATTCTACAAATGTCAACACTCGTGGTAGGAAAAGATGCAAAATTAGGAAGTGGTTATAATTAAAATGCAGGTATGTTTAAAAAAATAAAACGGGTATATTGTTGATTTTTTTATACTTTTGTGACATTAGCTTAAAAAGTTTTATTTAGCGTTGAATTATTTCATTATTTTCACAACCTCATGTAGTGGTTCAGAAAATGGATTAAAATTTGGAAAACTTGAGACAGAGTCACAGGCCATCTTGTCATTTAAATGTGACCTTGACTAGTAGCTTAACCTCACTATCTATGCCACGCTGTTATTCATATGGAAATAGTGTGCTATCTTACAGGTTTTTTTTGTGGATATTAAATGTACTACTGCTTATGAAGCAAAGAGTATACTGTCTGCTCTAAATAAATGTTATTCTGTAATTATCATTATCATAATGTATTCAAACTTATTTAACCAATATTATTGTCATATGGTATCTGATTCAGCAGATCATATGCTTACCTAAAGTTTGATCTGTATATATGTAGCTATTGTTTCTATTTTATTGAACATCCAGCAAATGTTCAGAAAACAGATGAGATTTCAATGATCCAAAGAACAACAACAACAAAAGGTTAGGAGGGTGTATGTTCATTAAAGGTACAGCTTTTCTGTATTCCTTACTGTAAACTACTTCTACATCTAGGTTTTGGCATGACCACGCTATTTTCCTTTGTTGGAAAATATTCTTTTTACTTTTCTACTGATGAAGAGTCCACAGATTTTCATTCTAGAATTCTACCTTTTCCAGACAACTTTCTTAGACTGAGTCAACCTATCCCCTTCTTCTCTGAATTTCTATTAATTTTATCACTAAAACATTGTTGTACACCCATTTCTCCACCACTGAAAATGCTAGCTGTTTTGTTGTAAGCTACTGAACAGAAAACAAATTATAAAATATATTTTGTTTCTTCCTTGACTCTCAGCTAACTTTGGTTTTATTTGGACCAAAATAAATACACAAAAATGTATTAATAGCAGATTGAAAATTGATAGATTGGAAAGTGATAGCATAAAATGGTGTAATTTGAACTTAGCTTATTTAAATCAATAAACAACTGGTAGGAATTCAATATTTTTACTTTGAGTTGAGTTGCAACATTGTATTAACTTACAAAATTATTGAACTCCATTTATGGAAGAGATTGTCAGACATGCTTTTTGAACTTTGAAAGACTGGAGATAAATATTCCAAATGGAGACCCATTTCTCCATTAAAGAGAATACATTAAAAATGAAATACAAGTTATTAAAACATCCATTCACTTTCTATGTACATTTTTAAATTTTTTCTGCTATCAAAATTACTTTTCTTCTTTGAGATTTAAGACATCCTTTATGCCACTGGATTGTAATCTATTGATTACAATATAAAGATCTTATTGGTGTATCTCTATAATTATTCAAGAAGCAAGAAAGGGAATAGGTAATAAGATATGATGAATCGACAGCTATTCCTCTTAATATTAGTTGCAGAAGCTCTGGACAGACTGTTTGACCTTAACCAAGCAGTTTACCTTCAATGCTCACAACCAATGTATGTACATGATCAGTTGGCTGTCAATACTCGTAACCATCTGTTATAATGGCAACAGGCCTACTCTCAAAATACTGTGATAATTTAGACTGCAGATGCCAAGTAAGTAGATTGGCAGCCTGAAATTCTGAGAGCACTTTCTCTTCTTCCACAGAGAGTGATGCCACATTAACACCAACATGGCCCCATACCCCCATACCACCTGTTCATTCATTTTAGGCCAAAAATATTCATGAAGGGGGCAATTGTGAGTACCTGGGAAATTATTGAGTAAGGGTCTGTTGTGAAAGAATAATATTCTGTTATATTCAGATCTATATTTTAAAATGACCTTATATATTTGAGAGTATAAAACCACTGTGCCCATGAAAAGTCACATTAAAATCCAAGGATTTGAAGGCAATATTATTAATATAAAGTGGGCTTGGGTTAGTGTGGATTTTTAAGCATATATAAAATCAATAATTTGTTTCTAGGACTTAGGCTGGAGGAAGTTCCTATGCTAAATATATTTCCGTTTCAGAATTCCAGAGCAAGGGGCAGGGCAGGGTTTGGATTGTCATTAAAACTGGATTATCGTTCAAAGATTTTAATGTTAGCTGGCTTTGTAATGCATGACATATGCTTAAAATTACCCTAATATTTCCTTCCATTTCCTTCTTTCTGTCCGTATGTAGTATCCCAGGGAAAAATTATTAATGTCCTGGACCTTTTTTCCTCCCAGTATGGTGACACCTTGAATCTGAAATGTTAACATCCCCAGTTTCAGAATAAAAGGAGGGCCAATAATTGTCCTCTGTAAGTATTCCATACTTTCTCAATTCTATTCAAACTACAATCTTCCAAAGAGGTCAACTTTTGGCTGGAGTCTCAAGGCTTTTATGTAATGGTGGCCTGTGTATTGGAAACAGAGTCTTCTATGGTATGTCTAGTCTATGAGAGTGAAAGTACTGGCATGTTTGGAATAATGATGGATCCTAGCAACAACGGTAGAAATCTGGCTTGTGCAGTTTCATCAGTAGCTTGATTCCAGTTGGTCATATTAGAGAACAGGGTTTGCTGTGGCATCTGCATGAGTGACCCAGAGGTTTGATAAGAAGCTGGAATTCTTTTTCAACTGTTCACTACCTCAAAGAGTACCTTTAAATCTCTCAATCTTTAGTTTTCTAAGTGTCAGACCAAACAGACCATCAGTAAAAATAGAACAAAATTTATTAAAAGAATTATTGACCATGGTAAGAGAAGGGCCTTGACTTCTGTCCACTAAGTAGAATAATCAGGCCCCATTTAGGCTCTAGTCTGAAGCTGCAGAGTGGATAATAAAGTGTCTACCACAGATGGGAAAAAAATGTTAATTTTTCACAATTTAAAGCTGAAATGCTATTGGACCCAAGCTTTCCATATTCTTGGACATACCGATTTCTCCTTCACAATTGAGGCATGTTGGACCTTTCCCATGTATGCTATTATTCACCAAAGTGAGTTGACACACCCAAAATAGAAATATCAACAAACTGTCACAGGATCTCCACTGTTCTGAGAAAATGTGTTGCTAGCTGATCTATCTTAAAATAAACAGTAAAGGAAGTTCTTCAGGCTCATACAATCCAAACCACAATCCAAAACAATGAGTACCAGAAACAGTAATTATATAACTACAAAAGAAGTTAAAATGTTATGTTTCTTTCTTCTTTTAGTTGATTAAACTGACTTTTAACTGATTTTTATACAAATATTTTGTGCCCAATAAACATATGAAAAGATGTTCAACATCACTAGACATGAGGAATACAAATTAAAACCACAGTGAGATACCACATTACATCCACTAGGATAGCTATAAAAATAAAAAAAAATCAAACAGATAATAACAAATATTGGCAAGGACGTGGAGAAATTGGAACCTTCGAACACTTCTAATGTGAATGTTAAATTGTTCAGTGACTTTGGAAAGCCATCTGGCATTCTTCAAAATATTCAACATAAAATTACCACAGGACTCATCAAATTCACTACTAGGTATACACCCAAGAGAGCTGAAAATATATGTCCATACAAATATTTATATGAATGTTCACTGAAGCATTATTCATAATATACAAATGTTCATCAATTGATAAATAGATACATATGATATGATATACTCATTCAATATTATTTGGCAATAAAATAAATATTCTGATTCATACTACAATTTAGATGAACCTTGAAAGCATCATATTAAATGAAAGAAACCAGCCATGAGGCCTGCATGTTTTATTATTTCATTTATATGAAATGTCCAGAAAGGAAACTCTGTAGTGACAGAAGGAAGATTAATGGTTGCCTAAAGCTAAGGCTGGGAGTTGGGTGAAAAAGAGGAGTGATACCTGAGGATTTCTTTTGGGATGATTAAATGTTCTAAAATTGATTGTGGTAATGATTGCACAACTCCATGGACATACTAAAAATATGCACTTGTATATTTTAATTGGTGGATTTTATAGTAAGTGAATTATGTCTTAATAGACGTATTTAACAACTTGTCTAGTTTTGCGATATAAATTCCTCTGCTTAACACAAAATATTTCACCCAAAGCTCAGTACCTTAATAAAATATCATATCTGTTCCTGGAGGAAAATCAACAAAACGTAAAGGTGAACTGAGAAGAGGAGCTTAAAGTTTATGAGGTATGCATGTTAAGGGACAAAAACAAGCTATTTCAGGATAAATAATAGTAAATTGATTTTAATCTGGAACTAATATCAGAGATCACTAGTTTTGTTTTGTAGCTGGGGATGTTATGATACTATGAGTTTGTTTATTTTTTAATTTTTAAATTTTATTTACTTTTTTTGAGAGAGAGTGAGTGCTAACAGGGGGAGGGGCAAAGGCAGAGGGAGAGAGCAAATCTCAAGCCAACTCCATGCTGAATGTGGAGCCTGATGAGGGGCTGGATCTCAAGATCCTGAGATCATGATCTGAGGTGAAATCAAGAGTCAGATGCTTAACCAACTGAGCCACCAAGGCACCCCTGTACATGTTTTGGTTTTAAATCTTCAAAATCAAAAGTAAATGTTTGGGGCACCTAAGTGACTCAGTCAGTTTCATCTGCCTTTGGCTCAGATCACCCCATGGTCCTGGGATGGAGCCCCGCATTGGGCTCCCTGCTCTGTGGGAGTCTGCTTTTTCCTCTTCTTCTTCCCCTCTCTGCCGCTCATGTTTTCATGCTCTTGCTCTCTCTCTCTAGCATGCTCTCTCTCAGTTAAATAAATAAAATCGTTTAAAAATATTATAAAAAAAGTACATGTACAATCTCATATTTAGTTCTCTATTGAGTTCTTTGATAATTTTGTACTAGTTCTGAGTTTACATGGAAACTTTTATGTTCATTATGCTGTTATTTTGACTTTCATATTGCAAGTCAGTCCAAATAATTTTAGAATTTTTGAATGTGATGACTCAAATTTCTAATATATTTTTAAAATGCAGCAATTTTGCACAGCTTGCTTTTATATCTGTTATATTATTAAAATATGTGTTTAAAGTATACATAGAACATACCTTGAACTTTAAAAAATGATATTTTCTATACCGTCATATATAGTGTATCAAAAAACCCTTTATTTTTCAAGTAATATTAAAAAAATCAAATTCACTAACCAACTAAAGAATATGTTGGTTCACCAGTTTCTGATCATTACTCTAACAATTGGCTTTATCTTCACACTGGCTTCCTTTCTGGTAGGAAATTCACTAGTAACAGATTCTAGGTTATATGCTTTTACTTTTATGCTATGCAAGAAATAAGTATCACAGTGTTGAAGAGTTGCGGGTTCTTGTCTCATAGAGGCAAAGAGTAAACATCGCAGACAAAAGGGTGAAGTGAAGTGAAAGTTTATTAAATGAAGGTGAGAACAGAAAGGAAAGAAAGGTGCTCTCTAGAGTGAGAGGAGTCCCAAATGGGTTGCCACTGAAGGCTTTTATGATCTGTCTTTTACAGAAAATTGACCAGAGAACTTGATAAATATCTTGTCTATAAGATTTAAGACAAACAAGGTGGATTTGTTATATTCCCTTCTCTCAGGTTAATATCTTGTCTGTAACATTTCTCCACATCTGGAATTTCAGTGAGCCTGGTTATGTAGCCCCCTGTGTGAGCCTAAACATGGAGCCCCCTACCTATTTCTCCCTATCTAGCCTATCCTGTCCCCTACTCAACAGCATTGCTAACAAAACCCTAGAGAAGCACTGACTGAATTAGCTTTATGTTATGAGTAAGTAATACGATCCACATGACCAAGAGGATAGAATGTATAGTGATTAAACTTAGCAAACTACACACCTCAAACTGTCTGTATTTTGATAGTGGGATGGTTTTCAGCATTCCAGACTCATATGGACCCCTAAAAAAAGCTAGGAATTCAGTGGAAAGTAGAAGAGGAAGACAGTGTTGGAAAGGCAGACCCAAAGATCCAATAAATAACTTAATTTTGTAATGAAATTATTAAATGCAGGGTTGACCCTAAATTTCATTTGTTATGAGAAATGTCAAGGTTTGTTTGTTTGTTTATTAGATAGGTATTCGTTATCTCAAGGAAAATTTTTACAAAATATGGCAATAAAAACTTACAGTGTTATTTATTTTTTTTAAATATTTTATTTATTTATTTGACAGACAGAAAGAGATCACAAGTAGGCAGAGAGGCAAGCAGAGGGAGAGGGGGAAGCTGAGCAGAAAACCCGATGCAGGGCTTGATCCCAGACCCTGAGATCATGACCTGAGCTGAAGGCAGAGGCGTTAGCCCACTGAGCCACCCAGGTGCCCCAAACTTACAGTGTTTTTAATCAATTATTTCAATATCTCCAAAGACCTCACATTGAGATCTAAAATAGGACAAATTTTTCTACTCTTCAAGGTTCTTCTAGCTGTTCTAAGAATTAAATTGACAGGAGATAGATTAACAGAAGAAAAGAATCAAAGTTTAATTATATGTGCACAGAGTACAAATAATAGAACTGAGATTTGAAGAAATGAGCAAGGCATCCAGTTTTTCTACATTTTAGACACAGAAACATAAATCTGTGAAGAATTGACAGGATGAAGAAAATTTATGTTTGGGAGCTTCAAATAGTAAGAAATTCTAAAATTGGGTTGCAATAGTAAATTAGTAAAAGTAACATGGTTTGTTTAAACAGTCTCCTTGGCTCTGAATTCCTTACCTCTGGTGATAATGATATCTCTTTACTTTTCTGTATAGGAAGAATATCTGTCACATGGGGGATTTATTCCTGCTTTCTGGAGACAAAGGAGGGTCAGAGTATCCTTTTTGCACTGACTGTCTCTTAACTTTAATTCAAAATGATCAAAATGCCATTCTGGCACATTTTGGGGCAACCTGCCCTGGATTCCTATAATAACAAGTATAGCAATGGGACATATTCACTTAAAAACATCTGTGACCTCAGGGATTTGTTGGACTGTTACTGAATAAAGTTCTTCTATTTGTGAATATTTCATAATATTCTTACTTATATTTACTTACTTATGGAGACCAAATCAATAAAAAGAAATATAATAATGATAATATTGATAAGAATACAGTCATGGGAGAAAGGTTATCAAATGATTCAGAATCCAAAAAAAATGAGTGCACTGATAAATTGGCACTAATAAAGTGATCTCCTTCAACTATCATGCTGTTTTCATGTTGAGCTAGACTCATCAAGAATGAAGAATGTTGAAAAAAAATGAAAAATGTTGGTCACATATATTTTGGTATATGTGAAATATTAAATAATTTTAACTGTATGTAAATATTTATAATATATATTTATATATAAAATCAAAGATACAGGTATATATATAAATTAAGGCAATGAATTCAGAATGGTGGAGGGAATGGAACAGAGGAAATTACTTTCTAAAACATCTTGAAGATTTGTTTTGTGGATGAAAGTAATGCTCCCCAGTACCAGCTTGCAAAAATTTGGAACTGATTAACAAATAGAAAAAAGGAGCGCCTGGGTCGCTCAGTGGGTTGGGTGGCTGCCTTGGCTCAGGTCATGATCCTGGGGTCCGGAGATCCAGCCCTGCCTCGGGCTCCCTGCTCAGCAGGGAGTCTTCTTCTCCATTTCCGTCTGCTCCTCTCCCCCCCCTTGTGTGCTCTCTCTCTCTCTCTCTTGCGTGTGCTCTCTCTTTCAAATAAATAAATAGAATCTTTAAAAAAAATCAAATAGAAAAGAAAGAATGGGGCAATGATGCTATTATCAGAATAACTGATAACAATGTGGTCCCTGCACCAAGGAAACGGAATCAATTTAGGGACTTAGAAATGCAAATTATGAAGTCCTGCCTCAGAAAAAGAAACTCTAAAGTTGAGTCCCAGTCATCTTTTAACAAGCTCATCTCATGATTCTGATGCACAGTAAGTTTGAGAAATTCCAAATTCTCAAGGTTTTTATTTTTTAGAGAAAAATATTTAAAATTTATATTGAAATTATCTTGGGCATTGGTGGAGTCAAGGGGAGTTTTTAACTATTTATAATTTTTATAAATTAAACTGCACATGATCAGAATTCAGGAATAAACAGTTGAATTGTGGGTAGACCTTTTCTTACGTTTGATTTTTGTAGCGCTCTTTGTACTTTTGATTTTTTTTTTCACATCAGATAATGTGCCAACATGGTTGTGGCAAGATTTGAAGAACACACACATCATGCAACAGCATGAACATCCAATCATCATGCTTATGAACTACAAAAGGGTCTGTTTGATTTTTAAAATACTTGCACATCTTGAAACTATTTGTATTTAATAGGCATATAACTGTGTCAAGATCTGTGCTGAACCATATGCACAGTGGCTTCTCTGAAGCACATGATAACATTATATTAAACAAAGTATTCATATCATCATCTTCCAGCTGAGGAGGCTGTTGCTCAGAGCAGTACTGATCTCATATATAGATAAGCAGGGGCGCTATTTCGGCTCATGCTACACCAGGATTCATGAAATCCCATACTTATGGGGGCTTTCTTAAAAAAAAAAAAAAAGCCCCTCTGTGACACAGGTCTGTACCAGTGGTATCATCTGAGTAGGGAGTCCTGAGTCCAGCCTGGTTCCTATTTCAGACCCAGTCTCTACTCCTCTCCTTAGGGCACTCTCTTGAACATCCTTTCCTAACTCATCAGATATTGCAAGAGGCTTGGACATTCACATGTATAGTGATGTCCCAGAGCCTATTGATTCTCATCTCTGATTCCAGAAGAGCAGTCTGGCAAGTTAATCACTCCCACTGACCACTATGCCATTTGTTTCATTGAATAGTGCACAACTACTGTCAGGAAGTGGCAGGCATGCTAATTTAGGGACACTCAGATGATTTATATGGATAGGATTTCTGCAAAAAATATTTACCTATGCTCCGCACATGCTAAGGATGCCCTGAGCACAGATAGTGCACGTAACTGCTTATGGTCACATGGCTGGGAAGAAGTACAGCTAGGACTTCAAACAGTCGAATTCCTTTCTCTTAAATACTATTTTGTATCCATTTATAAATGTTTGTTTCTTTGAACGTGTAAGTTTTGGAAGACATTAAACCTTAACATAGTTACATAAATGAATGATACAAAACATAGAACTTAATGAAATAGTGTAGTTGCTAAGTATATACTTTTATCTAAATTGAAAATCAGTGGTACATTACTTGAATACATTTATTTTAGATTTGTATACTAAAATACATATAATAGTAACAAAAATCTACAAACAAGAGTATCAAGTATGTAAGTGTGCTTATTAGTCACTGAGCAAAGTTAAAGTGGCTTTATATAATCTATCTCATTGATTCATTCTAGTTATATTCTCATTATTCAGACAAGAAAACTGAGACTTAGAGAAGTGAAGCAACTTACCCACATTCACACAGCTACTGAATGACATAGTCAACATTCAGATTCTTGTTTGTCTCTGGAGTCCCAACCTTTTGTTGAGACCTTACTGGTTTGATTGGCTGGGAGATAGAACAACCATTGCCTGAATAAATGAATTTGCTCAACCTGTGAATCTATAATTTCATGTAATTTTACTAACACTTGATTATATGTTTTAGTTATTCTCATTTTTAATTTGTTTTTAGTTTTTTTAAGATTTTATTTATTTGTTTGTCAGAGAGAGAGCCACAAGCAGGGGAAGTGGCAGACGGAGAGGAAGAAGCAGGCTCCCACTTAGCAGAGAGACTGATGTGGGGATTGATCCCAGGACCCTGAGATCATGATTGAAGCCCAAAGCAGATGCTTTGCCTACTGAGCCACACAGGCACCCAGTTATTCTCATTTTTTAAAGGTAATTCAGCATTAAACGTGCTTAAAGCTTTAAAAAATAAATTCAGGAAGGATCTAGTTGACTTCGCATTACTTAGATACTTAAGAATATTTAACATTAAACTAAAACATACATATCGTTAGAATGAATACATGCCTTAATATCACAATTCATTATTTTCTAAAAGTGTACTTCAAAGTAGCTGTGTATTTCTGTGCATAATTAGCATTAATCCCAAAAAAAGCTCCTTGACAAATTTTACTTTAAGTATTATCCAGACAATAGCATCTTATTGGAAACTACTGGCAAACGCCTATCCAAACGACCTTCAGCATAAAAGAGAGGGTTTGAAAATATGATGTCAATTTATTACAGTCTTCAACATTTACTCAAAGTGATATACTGAGGAAGGAAGTAAAAAGAAATAAGATAATCTATCACTTCATTACAAAGAAGACCTATGATCTTAATGTCCCTTCATACTGTTATATTCTGCCAGGATTCAATGAGAGCATGTTACTGAAAATAAAATTTAAGAGGTATTAAGCCACAAATATGCCCATACTGAAGGCAGTTCCTGAATTCTGAAAGAATATAGTATAATACTAGTTTTGTTTTTCACCGGATAACTTTTATTTAAACTTTTATGTTTTGTAGTATCTGGTCATACAGTCATTGAACTGTATCCATTTTGTGAGCTGAAAAACAATAACGCTGCTGTTTATTAAATTCATAAATAGAACTGTTTCCACTCCTAATTATATTTTATTTTATTTTTTAATTTATATTCAATTAGCCAACATATAGTAAATCATTAGTTTCAGATGTACTGTTCAATAACTTATTGGTTGCATATAACACCCACTGCTCATCATATAACGTGCCCTCCTTAATGCCCATCACCAAGTTACCCCATCCACTCACCCACCTCCAGCAATCATTCCTAATTTTAAAGGCACTGAAACAATAATTACATTTCAACCTTCCCTTTGTGTTAGGAGGGCAAATGGTGGGAAAAAGAGTGGGTATAAAATGGTGAGAAGCAGAATTCTCACCATTACTACTCTGCAATGTATTCCTATAACACTTACTAAAGTGAAATTCTGGAGCACGTGATTGGCTCAGGCCATTAAGCATCCAACTCTTGATTTCGGCTCAGGTCATGATCTCAGGGTCCTGGGATAGATCTCCATGTCAGATTCCCCGTGCAGTGGGGAGTTTGCTTCAGCATTCTCTCATTCCCTCTGCCCTTCCACACTCCTATCTCTCTAAATAAATAAGTAAATCTTAAGAAAATTAAAAATAAAATGAAATGAAATATGTACATGACTGTTTTAAATCTTGGGACTATGAGAGTCAGTCTGTTTTTATTATACTAACGTCACTGTGGTCACTGAGGACCACAGGCTGTAGTAGTAAATGTACACCAATGTCTTAACAGTTTCTACCCTATTTCCTGAAGTCTCAGGACTGAACTATTAGTTTTATTATTAATTAATGGCTTTCCTTCAACATAAAAAGAATTCAGCAATCCCTTCTATCAGAAGCCACCCACCTGAGACCTTATGCTGACTCAACTATTTGCATGTTATAGGGGTCTGTTACTTGCACTAGCTTTTGTTAAATACCACTATTGGCAAATAGTTCTTCAGTGTTTGGATTGTAAAATGGTGAACAATTATGGTTGGGTTTACATCATTTGCAAACCAAACAGGGAAATTTAATACAGATTGTAGCTCATGAAAGCAGGCTAGTAAAACTTTTGAAGACTGAAAATGAAAGAATAAGAAATTATTTTAATAAAATTCTAAGTTTAAAAACATTAATGAATTATTTTCAGATATGGTTAGATACAGGGCCCTGAAAATATAATTAGGGAGTTTCTTTCACATTTTTTGGGTCTATTTTTTTGTCTCCCTTTGCTCCTTGGTCTCATATTCATCTATATGAGTAGATAATTCATAGTGAGGATTCCGATTGGTTCCGCTTCATCACTGTGCTCAAGCATGCATCATTTGTCCTGCCGAGAGAAATCAACCTCATCCCAAATACAGGCAATAGAGGTTTGAAGAGAGTTTTAACCATAAAATAGAAATTTAGTGCAAATAACGAGTATGAAATTTTGAATCGTAACATTTATTTTATATGTGTTTATCAATATGTGTTACTTAGATATTTCATAAAGCAAAAAGTTAATGGCATGATTGCTATTTTGGGAGGAATAATGAGATGTGATTCCATCAACATAGCTGAAAATCAGTCACCTTCTCTCCACCCCACAGATATTTTGGCATGACCCCAAGTTAAAGAGAATGAGAATTAAAATCTTCATGTTTCCATTAAGAAAAGTAACTAAATTTAAGTGCATTTTTTAATCACAGAGAAGATTCACCAGTAATTAAAGTTGGCTTTAATTTTTTCCACTTGATACTCCTTGATAAAGGTGATGAGCTCTTACATCTAAACAATTAGAGAAATTCTATTGTGAAAGAAGGACTAGGTAGTAATTTACAGCTACTTTATCTTGAAGGAAGTTAACGGCTTATTTTGCTAACATTAAAATAATAATGACTAGCAATTACTATTGCTGAAATTAAAATGATAGAAATGCTGTGGAATTTCATAATCTATATTCTCTGAAAAGATATGTTAAAAACTGAAACCAATCTGAAAGCCAATATGAAGCTGACGTAATTTATCCACTATCCTTTTGAGAAAGGGATTTATTTCTCTCTGTGTTAGCATTTTCTTAAAATGCTTTGGCTTACTTTTCAATTTGTTTCAGCATTTCAATTTCCTGTGAGTGCTTTCCATTTGTCACTAATTACTAAAAAAGATAGTGATAGTAAAAATGGCTTAACCATAGCTGTAATTTTCATGACAACACTAGAGTATTCCAAAGAATGAAAGGGAGATAATCCAGTTAAATTGCTATTTTCCATCCACATTGGAATTTTAGATATAAATGAGTTCATATAAATAGAAGAACTGGTATAGAGGTAAGGCCATTTAAACAGCTGACTTCAATTAAAATAATTTGATGACAGACCAACATGTCATGCAGTAAAGCATAGAATCCATTCTACAATCAGTAGCTTTTGTCAAAACATTTGTAATCAGATTCTATAAAAATGGGAAAGGAAAATACTTAATTTTCATACATTATATTTAATGCCCAGGTATTGGATTGTTAGTGTACTTATCTTTAGAAAAATAAATGATGTGTTCGAAAGGTGGGGCTATTTAATGGGTGTCCACAATAAATAAATAATACATTATTTTTTCTGTAAAAGATCATTCTGGTTGGACTAACAGGGTCGTGCTTGTGGCAGTAAAAAGAAGACAGGAAATGAGACCAAGCACATAGAGTGGTAAAATTTTTGTTTGTGCTATACTCCCAGTGGGTTTCAATAGAGAGCATTTAGCTGAAGTATGGATTTGGGGTTTGATTGACGTCAGTCTTCATGAAGGGTTTAAAAAAGAAAATTGATCATGTCATTTAGTTCATGTGTGTACTCAATGACATAGCATATATGTCACCTAGTAGAGTGCAAGAACATGATAATGAACAATTCTTCCTAACATGATTTATAAACATTTGTGTGTAACTAAAGCTTCTTACAGTTCAAGAGGAGTTAAATGGAGTGGAGCAAAATGTTTGCACAGTAATTGGTGCAAATTTAACAATCATTTTTACATATTTGGAGGGTAGAAAAGACATCTAGCATACTAACAGCATCATTTTAAAGTAAAGAAGAGCAAATAATTATTTTTATTTAAAAGGCCCAAATATGGGGCACCTAGGTGGGTTAAAGCCTCTGCCTTCGGCCCAGGTCATGATCTCAGGGTCCTGGGATCAAGTCCCACATCGGGCTCTCTGCTCAGCAGGGACCCTGCTTCCCCGTCTCTCTCTTCCTGACTCTCTGCCTGCTTGTGATCTCTCTCTCTCACCTTCAAATAAATAAATAAAATCTTTTTAAAAATAAATAAATAAATAAAAGGCCCAATTATTCTGTTTTAAAAGATGTTATAGTGTTCCTTCTTAAGATGTGTAAGCTATTTGGAAAATTGCTTTCATTAACAATCATAACTTTTTCAAATGTAAATTCAAATTACATTTTACACCACAGGAATCGGCAAGGAAGACAGATCAAATATTTAAATGGATATTTAATTTTCTGACTATAGTTATAAACAGAATATACATCAAGCCAAGTTTGAATGGGTGGTATTTATCAATTAGACATTCACTAGCAGAAGAAAATTATTTTTGGGAGCATGTTCTTTTTTGTCTCTTCTAAAATATTATTTTTCAACAATATAAATACTTGCATTGAGGAACCATAATGTTGAACTGAAGATGCAGTTTGAAAATAATGGGTCTCATATTGTTTACTTTTTGATTATAGATATAACTAATTGATGCTTTTATACAATGTGTCCACATAGTAGTTGAAACTAAAGTTAATTTAGGACACAAAAGCAGTCACAAATCTTTATCATTGGGCACATGAATTGAACATCCATGAACAATTTTAAATATGTCTTTCACATATCAAGCACAATGCGAGAACTCTGTCTATACTTAATGATTATCTATCATCTATGTATCTATCTATATATCTATCTACCTACCTATCTAAATATTAACTTATTTATTTGGAAACTAAGTGATATGTATTCACCAAAATACTCAACAGTTAGACATAAATATTTCCTAAATACCTGTTTATTCAGGAATGAGTTTGCACTTCTCCTATGGGCATCTTCACTATTCTCTGCCTCAGTGACACAACTTTTTTTCCCTTTCAATAGATCTCCCAATTTCTGCTGTATTGTGTTGCTTTGTTTTTGGGAATGTCCTCAGATTTATCACACAGATTCACTAACTATATTCTAGTATGGAAGGGATATGTGAGCTTGAAAGTCTGAATACAGTGGATCATTATATTATTTTTTAAATATGTTTGATTTGAAAATTTGAAAATGTTTGGTTTATCCTTATAAATGCTCTCTAGCAATATTTGTCTACAATAAAGAACTGAGGGGCACCTGGGTGGCTCAGCTCAGGTCATGAGCTCAGAGACATGAGATCGAGCTACACATTGGGCTCCATGCTCAGAGGTGAGTCTGCTTGAGATTCTTTCTCTCCCTCTCTCTCTGTCCTTCCCCCACCTTATGCACACACACTCTTTCTCAAATAAATAAATCTTTAAAAGAATAAAGATAAAGAGCTGAAGGAAAATTATATTATTAAGAGTTTTGAAAGAATCAGCCTTTTGAAAAAGAATAAAGAAAGAGGAAAAGTCACAAATGACATTTTGTGCAAAACTAGTAATATCTAGAAACTTCAAAACCCTGATGTAAGATAAAATAGGACAGTAAAATGCGAAAAGGCAGAATTGCTTACAAGGGTGTATGTTGGAATGGAGGGGGCGTATCACGATTGGCTAATAGTAGCAGAACATATAAAACCAGTGAATTCAGGGGAAGCATGTAGAGGTCATTAGGATCCTACGGAAAAATAAACAGAATGTAGGGGGGGAAATGCAGTGTGTGCATGTGTGAACGTATTTCGATATGTCTATGAAAAAATATAAAGGAAATACATATGAAACTATATATTTCAATATATACATTATATATATTACTTTTATATGTATTATATAGGTATATCTCATTATGTATTGAAACACTTTGGATGTGTGAATATATGCATATGTATATAATATATATTTTGTCAGTGAAATATTGTGGGTTATGTAGTACTGGGTTATACTAATCCTGCATGCCTGATGCTTTCTAGATATGGCATATCCTAGTATCTTTCCCTTCTGACATTGGGATCTATGTAGATACTAATGGGTGTTTATAAAGTCAGGTGTTTATATCATCTAGTTTCTTCTATGCATTGGTAGACTTGTTTGCCAGAGCTACTTTATCAAAGTATCACCAGCTGGCTGGCTTAAACAACAGAAATTTACTTTCTTATGGTTATGGAGACAAGAAGGCCAACAGCAAGGTATTGGCTGGGTCGGTTTCTTCTGAGGTCTCTCTCCTTGGCTTTTAGATAACTGTCTTCTCCTTCTGTCTTTATAAGATCTTCCCTCTGTATGTGTCAGTGTCCTAATGTCCTTGTCTTTTTCTTTTTTTAAATTTTATTTTATTTATAGTTAATACGTAGTGTTAGTTTCAGGTATACAATATAGTGACTCAACAATTGTATTACATTACTCAGTGCTCATCACGATAAGTGTACTCTTAATCCCTTTCACCTGTTTTATCCATCCCCCTACCCACCTCCCCTCTGGTAATCATCCAGTTTGCTCTTTATCGTTAAGAGTCTGTTTTTTTGGTTTATCTCTTTTTTGTTTTGTTTTGTTTCTTAAATTCACATATGAGTGAAATCATATGGTACTTGTCTTTCTCTGACTGACTTCCTTCTTTTTCAAAAATTTTTTTAAAAGATTTATTTATTTATTTGAGAGAAAAAGAGAGACTACTTGAGTGAGGGGAGGTCAAAAGGGAGAGGGAGAGAGAATCTTAAGCAGAATAAACAGAGAATGGAATCCCACATGGGGTTTGATCTCATGACCCTGAACCAAAATCAAGAGTCTGATCAAGAGTCAGACACTCGACCAACTGAGCCACCCAGGTGCCCCTCTTTTTTTTTTTTAATCTTGTTTTTCAAGTTTTTATTTAAATTCCAGTTAGTTAACATAGAGTGTGGTATTAGTTTTAAGTGTGGAATTTAGTGATTCATCACTTACATAAAATACCCTCTACTCATCATTACAAGTGCCCTCCTTAACCCATCACTCATTTAACCCATCCCTCTGCCCTCCAGTAACCCTCAGTGTGTTCTTTATAGTTAAAAGTCTGGTTCCTGGTTTTCCTCTCTGTTCTGTTTTTTACATGTTCATGTTGAGTTTCTTACATCACACAAATGAGTGAAATCATATGGTATTTGTCTTTCTCTGACTGACTTATTTTGCTTAGCATAATACTCTAGCTCTATCCATGTCATTGCAAATGGCAAGATTCCATTCTTTTTATGGCTGAGCAATATTTCATTATATATGTGTGTATGTGTAAAACTGTGAATATATACATGAATAAATGTGTATATATGTGTGTATATTACATATATATTCATCTATCAATGGACACTTGAGTTGCTTCCATATCTTAACTATTATAAATAATGCTGCAATAAACATACGGATACATATATCTTTTCAAGTTAGTGTTTTTATCTTCTTTGGGTAAATACTCAGTAGTGGAATTACTGGGTCAGATAGTAGTTCTATTTTTAATTTTTTGTGGAATCTCCATACTGTTTTCCACAGTGACTGTACTAGTTTGCATTCCCACCAACAATGCAAGAGAGTTCCTTTTCCCCCACATCTTTGACAGAACTTGCTTCTTGTGTTTTTTTGTTTTAGCCATTCTGACAAGGATAAAGTGATATCTCATTATGATTTTGATATTCATTTCCCTGATAATGAGTGATGTTAAGCATCTTTTCACATGTCTTTGACCATCTGTATGTCTTCTTTGGAGAAATGTCTGTTCATATCTTCTGCCCATTTTTTAATCAACTTCTCTTCTTATAAGGACTCATCATATTGGATTAAAGTCATATCCTAATGACCTCATTCTACTTAAATTATTTTTTCAAAGGTGCTTTCTCCAAATAAAATCACATACTAAGGTATTGAGGATTAGGACTTCAACACAGGAATAGGGAGGGGGTGGAAAATTGACATTATGACCTGTAAAGAATATTATACTGGGAATATCTAGAAACTGTTATCCTGATGACCCATTTTATTTATTAATTTTTTAGTAATCTCTACACCCAACATGTGGCTTAAACTCAAGACCCAAGATCAAAAGTTGAGTGCTTTTCAGACTGAGCCAGCCAGACACACCAGGAAATTGTTATCCTGGTAACCCATTTTAGTTATGTATGAGTTACAGCAATTCGAAGCTCACTGATTTTTGTATTTCTCTCTGTAATTCTTACTATGCATGGGTTGGCTTCCCCTACAAGTGGTGTTAGGAGTAAAACAATGAATCACTTAAGTTAAGAGACATTTATTTTTTGTAGGATAAAATAATCTAAAATTTCTGGATTTTTAAAAATTTAATATTCATTAGTATATAGTCAACATCTATATTTTTTATTTAAAAAATCTGTTGCATGTCCTCATTCTTAAAGTACTGAGTTAAATTGAATAAGGTAGTGTATTCAACTACCTTATTTCTATTCAACATAGAAATTTGTATCTATGAAAATAATTTTAAATATTTGTATTGAGATTCATATGACAAATATAGGAAAGTTTCTCTTATTTAAAAAAATGAGAAAAAATAAAGTGAAGAGATTGAAATGAGGATTTACAAATACTGCCCTTATTTGAATGCTTTTAAACCTATTTAAAAAAAAAATTAGCTGAAAAACACTCATCTAACATTACTTTTATAATAACCATTATCATTTAAATGCCACTATGAACAGAATAATTATGTTCATTGAATGTTATTCTAATTTAATTAAATTTAAATTACTTTAAATTACTTATAAATGGTATCTTCATATTTACCATTTAATGTTTGGCATTTTGAATCAATGCAATGCAATGAATTAGGGAAATAAAGCATAATTTCTCCCCTGATAATGTACTCAAGACCATAATTTGAAATCTGTTCTGTATCTGAGATGCTTTGGGGTCATTGAAACTTATTGTAAACATCATCTTTGAATGAGTTTCCATTTTTATTCAGCACTTACATCTTTAAAATGCTCTATTGAAGGCCAATGCATAATCCTAGTGTGTGTTGCTCGCAAAGGGAATAAGAAATTCTAATAAAATTAAATTAAATTAGTTTTTCAGGAAAATTGAAGGGAATGGCATTTCTACTTACTAGTAAGAAAGAAATCATGTTGTGTAATGTGACTATATGGAAACTTTGATTTAAAAGTCATTCTTATAAGATTTTAATCCTACTTTTTAGTTGGAGGTGCAATCATTCCTCAAGAAACATAAGATTCTTTCTAGGAATACATTATTAAATATTCAGTATATTAATTCTGCATTTAATTATTGCATTGCTGCATTTTTCCCTAAATTAAAAATATTTTAAAGTGTCTTATTAAGGAACAGAAAAATTTGATCACTCCAAGTTTTTAAAAATATAAACTGATATTTGACACCTGTATACAATTCTTCTAGGATTTACATGACTTATGAGTATTTCTTTGGAACAAAAATTAAAGTTATAGAAATTTTATTGATAGCAGTCATTTTCTCTTTGTAGCTCAATTATTCAATTCTTATTTCATTCATAGGTCAAGTTCCATAGCACATATGCATGTACTCTAAAGGATAGATTGAGGGTTGGACTCAAGCATATTAGTTAATGAGAATTAGATCATACTTAGATCTTAAATAAAAATAGTAAAAACAGATGGGAAATATTTTTGTTAAAATTAAGTATTTCAAACTTATAGTCTTAACAGTAAAGAATATCTAGCAATTGTATTTTGAATTAAGTTAAAAAAAAATATACAGACACACACAAGCACATGGCTTAGTGTTTTTGGAAGAAAGAAGAGCCCAAATTGTGGAGGATTTTGCTCATAGGCCCCCTCGTTCAAAAAGAAATAGCTGGTTCAATAACTAAAAAACTAAAAAAAAAAAAATAAGAAAAAGAAAAAGAAAGAAATAGCTGGAAGATTTGTGGGATACGCAGGGAACCAGGTACTTGGAGCCATTTCCACCGCAGAGTATCTGCAGCAGCCATGAGGTTGCAATCAGCAAATCACTGCTGGGCATCAGCATTTGTGCTCCTTACCCGCATACGCTCTTCCTCCCTCCTTCTCTTTCTCCTCCTCCTCTTTCCCCTCTCATCCATATTTTTTTCTCTTAAACACTTGTCTTAATTAATAAATCAAATGAAAGCATGTTCTGAAGGAGAGTATTTTTAAGCTGTCA
>CM052898.1:175689036-175755050 GCA_028534135.1 Potos flavus | reverse complement strand
ACTGCCCACTGCGCTAAGAAGGCGATAGTATGTATCATTTAATCTATTGGATTTATGAATCAAGTTTAAGTCAAGGGGGAAAAAAAAAGCAGCAGTACGTACTAAGTCTGCCTTCATATGGCCTTTTGCCTAACACCTGCTTCTGCTTCTGGATAGCCTCTGAGACCAATTGGATGAAGTTAAATTTTTGCTGGAGGGCATTTCTTAAGTTATCAACTGTTTTCCAGCTGGAGAAGTGGGGAATGATAAAGTTAAAGTTTCTAACCAAGCAAGTCCTGGGCTGGAAAAGTGTCTTCTAGAAATTTCTCGAAAAAGTAACAATTTCTTCATCAGTTCCTCTCTATCTGCATCTTAGCATATGCAACTAAAACAAACCAATTGGCAGTTATTTAATATCTTGCTGGAGAATCTCTTTATGTACATATTCATTTGGCATATTTTTGATCTTCTGTGTTACTGCAGGCAACTATTGTATATTATATGTCTCTCTTTCTTCACCTTCCAAAAGCAATTTCTTTGTGTTACTGCAGGCAACTATTGTATATTATATGTCTCTCTTTCTTCACCTTCCAAAAGCAATTTCTTTTCTCATGTTGCACACTCCACCACTAATTAGTTTACTATTGCTTTAACTTCCAATCACAACATTCTAACCATCTTTCCTGCTGTTACTTATTAACAGTTCCAAAAGCCAAAGCCATGTATTTCATATTTTGTTGCAACAGTCAGTCCACTGACTTCATTAATATCTGATTATTTAGTTATCGTGATTATTAACTTATTGTGATATAACAAATCTTATGGAAACATAGGGTCTTGAAACAGTAAAAGTTTATTACTTTTCATGCTCCTGAGGATTGACTAGGCACAAATGGTGCTGGCTGTAATCAGTCATGGGACTTCATCCACTTAGGGACTCAGCTGGCCTGAAATATCCAAGGAGACTTCCCTTCCAGTATGCAGTATTAGTGCAGGCCATTGACTGGACAGCCTTGGCTCTCTTCTATGTGGGTTTTCTCATTCCACATGGTTGCTCATCATCTAATCATTTAACCTGTGCTTCTTTATAAGACTGAAGCTTCCAAGAAAGAGTTTGTTTCAAAATGCACGTGGGAGGGGTGCCTGGGTGGTTCAGTTGGTTAAGCAATTGCCTTCAGCTCAGGTCATGATCTTAGGGTCCTGGGATCCAGCCATGCATTAGGCTCTCTGCTCAGCGGGAAGCCTGCTTCTCCCTCTCCCTCTGCAGCTCCTCCTGCTTACGTACTCCTGTTCTCTCTCTGTCAAATAAATAAATAAAATCTTTAATACAATAAAATAAAATGAAATGCACCTGGGATTTGTTTTTATTCAAGTATACTGAGTCCAACAGATCAGAAGACCACTGCTTTTGAAAAGAGTTTGTTACTCACAGTTCCTAAGTGGAATGGCCACATGGGGAAGCATCAGGGGCAGTCAGGAGGCAGAAGATGCCAGGGGAAAATGTAGGCAGAAAACTATATTATGTTTTTTGTGGGAAGGAAAGGGTGTTATGATAAGCAGGTTTAAGATTGGAGACTTCAAATAATTTTGGTGGGCTCTCTACTGTGGGCATGGTACCTAGTTGTCCAATACCTGACCTTGGGATGATTTAAGGTAGAGGGATGGTGTCCCTACTACAGGAACAGATGGGGATGTGGACTCAGATTTGGTTGATATGCCTATCAATAATATGCTCTCAGGCAAGAGAACCCCCTGATAAACATCACGTATCTTAAACTCCAACTCAGAATCTATTCTTGAGGGATCCTACCTATGAAAAATAGCATTATTTCAAAATGCATTTCAATTAGTTAAAGCAATTCATTTTTTTCAAATTTTTATTAAATTCCAGTTAATTAACATATAGTGCAATACTGGTTTCAGGATAGAGTTTAGTGATTCGTCACTTAGTTAAAGCAATTCAAAACGTCTTCCCCAATTCAAAGGGATGGCAAAAATGGACTTCACTTCTTTAAAGGAAGAGCATCAAGAGCAATCTGCAGTCAGACTTTACATCTCCTACAGACACCAAGATTTTAGTGCAAGGTTATGTCTTTTGACATAGAGAACTGTTTGCCAACTAAGTAATAGTTTTTGACATGTTACTGAAACTTATTGGAGTCAGGAGACTGAGAGTAGGATATCAAGTACCTAAGTGACCAGAGTTGGTCACAGTATTGTCAGACCCACAAAATAATTAGGCCAGCAGGGATGCAGGTAATCAAACCTATGATGGAAATGATCTAGTTTGGATAGTTCAAACAGCTCCAGAGAGAGCAGCAAGCCACTATGGGCAGCTGAAACAGATGGGTCAGACTCCCATCTCACCTACATCTTTTGATCTGTTCATCTCTTCTTAGACTACACCTATGCTTCTGTGTGTGGTTTCTTATATGTACTTAACGAAGGAAGTTAAAAATCCTGTGTAGGTCATAAAATTGCTCAGTATGTTAGAACAGAAAACAAATAACCGCTGCATTATTGCCTTACTTAATTATAACCCTAGCAAACATTAGGAATGGAAAATCCTCACTGGAAGCCATATTCTTTTTAATAAATTTTGTGCAGTTGTGTATGTAGCTTGATGAAGACATATATATGGATTCCTGGACAGTGGTGATTGGCTTAGTTCATAAGTAAAATAACTAGAAAAAATATTACTAAAAGTTTGGAGACAAAACAGTTTAGAGAAGAAGGATAAGCATTAATGGGAACACACTATGTGGATCTTTGAATCTTAAAGCAATGCCTCTGAAAAAGGGGAGCACCATTTGAGATGAGTTATTTCAGAACTAACTGGTAGGGTTCATATGATGGATCGTCGAACATAGTCTCTATGGTGCAAAAAGATGAACACGATGTATGAGTACAAAAACATGGCTCCTGCCACTGCTGAATTCGGGATCTTTCAACCACAGAAACCTATGCTGCACTCTACTCTGCATAGCAAAGTCTCTTGAGAAGTTCAGGTAGGCACTTGGTGTCAACTTCAGTACAGCTAAATTATTCTACCTTTGAGAAGTTGGAAATTTATTATTCCTGGAATTGACACCTATTTCTCAAATGGGTCTATCCTTCTTGCTGATTGTGTCTCTGCCATCACCACAGTAAGAACTGATGATTATTTAATTGTGTGAGACCTTGCATGACTTTGCAGTAAACCAGGAGACACATTTAATGGAAGAGGAGGTTCAACATGAAAAAATGATTATGTTTACCCACTGGTCCTACCAAATAGTACATTCCTGATAAGTACCTGAACTGTTAGAATATTGCGACGGACCATCAGAGTCCAGATATGGATTCAGCTGGTTCAGCTTGGGGACGATACTCAGAAAATTTAGTTTAAAGCTTTCCAGAGTTAGTTACAGTCATTGAGCCAGTGACAAAGCATGGTATTGGGTGCCAAAGAGCTAGAATACATCATACACGGGTCGAGAAAGCAAGGGTGGAAGTAGGATTGGCCCTTCTCAACAACAATCCCGGTGACTCACTTGTAGAATTATGCTTCCTATCATGGCAAATGTCAGCTTTGTTGCATCAGAACTCCTACTTCCAAGCAGAGATAGTTTTACTGGGTGGAAATAGGGATAGGATTTCTATGGAATGTGAAGCTGTGACTGCCTCATGGTCATTTGGAGTCCACATAATAGCAGAACCACAGATTTAAAAAACGGGGTGCTTCTGGGTGGCTCAGTCAGTTAAGTATTGGACTGGCATCATTTTGACTCAAGTCATGCTCTCAGCGTTCTGGGATCGAGACCCGGGTCAGGCTCTGCACTCTGTGGGGAGTCTGCTTAAGATTCTCTCTCTCCATTTCCCCTCTTCCTCTGTCCCTTCCCCTGCTCTCTCTTTCTCTCAAAAATAAATAAATAGATTCTTTTTTAAAAAGTTACTGTCAGTGGTTAGACTTCCTGGTACAGATTGGAGCATATTTAGAAAACAGGGGTTATAATGTTGCTCATCTGCCAGGTGATAATAATGAATTAGAAATTGCAGTAACCCCAACCTTGATAGAGCAAGAAAATAAATGGGTCATACCATTTAGGGATTAAGCTCTTGACTACCCAATCATCCAAGCAGCCTAGATCAGCAGCCGTGCTGGAGTGGGTGGTGACGGAAGGAAATAATGATCCTTTATGGCCTCCGGTAAAACACTTTGCAACAGCCCTCCTATATTAAATGTTTTCTTTTTTAAAAAAATGCGTTTAACCACCACCTTGAGAATACAATAACAGAGGGGACTTTCGAAGCCACAGGAAACCTTTGAGAGTAATATGTATGGTCATTATTTTGATTGCAGTGATAATTACATACACATTTCATATGTCAACATTTATCAGATTGCACAATTTAAATATAGTTATTGTACTATACATCAATAATTAATCCATCCATTAAACAGAGACAATATATCTAATGCACACATGTAAAATAAACATTCATATATGTATATATGAATGTCTTTGTCCTTGCAAATATCTTAAGTCTTACTCATCCTTGCAAGTTGTAAGCAAGATACTGTATGGTGAGAAGAACTTATTTGCCTTTATTATGTCACAGCACATTGACAATCTAGAAGCCTAACATTATTGTTTAGGATTTCTGATGCCTTAACTTTACTGAAGTTCATGAGTATGAAACAAGTTACAATGCCACCAAGTGATGCTTTATTTTGACTATATGGGATTGTTATAAATAAATAAATTTTTATAAATAAATATATTCTACTTCTGATTTCTTCCTACCTACAAAGTTGTTGTTTGACAAGTAGTAAGACAAATGAATCAAATAAATTTAGAAAACAATGAAATTCTAAAGGTCATTAAATCACTCTGAGGATTCAACGGAAACTATGACATAGAAGCAGTGAATTTTTTTTTTGCCATAATTATACATTTTATAGCATCCAAAGTTAAAATGCAGGGTTTAAGTTGTTCTATCAAGCGATCCTTCACTACTTCAAACAGATAATATTATTTGTATGACTTACATGGAACTAAAGAGTTAGTCATTCCATTGAATGGAGGGGTAGCAAAAGGTTGATGGATATTCTTAAAACAACTGTGGAGCTGACACATATTCAGAGAGGAAGTGCTTTGCTTGTTTTCAAGAGGTGTGAGCCTCATTTGTTTTTATCTTTACTTAGTTCTCTGTAATGGAAGTTACTATGTGTGTTCATTAAAAATGATTGGAAAGAATTTAGCTAGGATTTTGTGGAAATAAATTCAATCCATAAACGTGACGCATAAGAAATTAAGAAATATATTTTTATATGTGCTTCCAGAGATGGGATATTTACAATAGCTTTTAACAGCAGAAGCTACATGGTACGCTAGACTGTAATTAGAGTACTCCTGAGCAAAAAGATAATTGCACTCCCAGCATCCTGAGATAGCAGCGAGATGCAGCAGGTGGACAAGAAACACTGCAGTATGCCAGCAAGAAACAACATTTCGCTGAACGCAGCATGTATCATGCAAGCGAAATAAAATAAATGAAAGGAGAGCATGAATGTAGCAGTTTCAGTTTGTTAATTAGGCTACATTCATGCTTCAGTGATGCTGCAATTGCCCACCCAACCTCCTGGAGCCCATTGTGCAAATGCTCTCATGCTCCTAGTAGCTGTCAAGGGTGTGTAATATGTGTATCCTACTGAGACATCGTTACAATGTTACAACAGTGTCCATAGAATAGTATGTTTTTAAAAATTTATAATATTTTCTTTTGCAAAAAAGATATTAATGAATCCGTTACAAAAAATAATTTGCATATAATTCTAATATCTGCCACTAAGACTCAGATTATTAAACTTGTCTAGTTACACTGTTTAGCAATATTACTTATTTTTGTAATATATACACACTATTCACATAGCACCTATTTGCAACTTAAATGCTGCAGGCTATCTCTATACAGGTATATGGAGGTACTGAAAAGAATCATGATACCTTAATAATTTAGAAACACAATTTAAGAACATAAACTTTGATTAAAAGTTGATTATTGTGCCCTTTGTGATACAGCATATACATGAAATCATGCATTCTTTTCTATTTGTGTTTTTCTTTAATATTTTGATGATGAGTATTTGATACACATTGGTATAGACCAATACAATGACACCACACAAATATGTCATGGCAGCTGAAATGCCGGATAAAAGGTTTGGAAACATGCTCAGTGCAAGTTGTAATCATGGCATTATTATCAGTTGTGAAAAACAAGTAAAACTTTTGACACTTCTATCAAGGAAATTAAATGAGAAATTGCATGTTCAGATATTGAGAGCAGGGCCTAGCTCATAGGAAATGCTCAATAAAAATGTAACTTGCTATTGTTACTACCATTGTGGATGGTTTTGTGTTTACTATAAATTGTTTCTGATTTATATGGGTGGAAATACATGTGAATTTATTATACATTGTTAGTTACTAATTTTTAAAATGAAAATTTAAAAATGGGTAGAGAAATAGAGCAGACATATTTTTCCCCCCTGAAGGAAGACATGTAGATGTCCAACAGGTACATGAAAATGTGCTCAACATCACTGATCCTCAGGGAAATGTAAAGCAAAACCATAAAGAAATATCATTTTATACTTGTTAGAATGGTTATCATCAAAAAGAGAAGACGTAACAAATGTCAAGGATGTGGAGGAAAGGGAATTTTTGTGCATTGTTGGTGGGAATGTAAATTGATACAGCCACTATGGGAAACAATATGGATGTTCTTCCAAAAAAATTAAAAAATAGAACTACTATATGAGGGCACCTGGGTGGTTCAGTCAGTTAAGCAACCAACTCTTGGTTTCAGCTCAGGTCATGATCTCAAGGTTGTGAGGTCAAACCCCACTTTAGGCTCCACACTCAGCATGGATTCTGCTTGTCCCTCTCCCTCTGCTCCTCCCCCTGATCTCTCTCTCTCTCTCAAGTAAATAAATAAAATCTTCTAAAAAAAAAAAAGAACTATTATATGATACAGCAAATCCTCTTCTGAGTATTTATTCAAAGTAAGATCACCATCTCAAAGAGATATCTGAACTTCCATGTTCATTGCAGCATTATTAACAACAACCAAGACATTATTCAGCCATAAAAAAGAAGGAAATTCTGCCATTTGAGAACATGGATGGACCTTGAGGGCATTATGTTATGGGAAATAAATCAGACAGAGAAAGACAGACATTGTATGATCTCACATATAGGTGGAATCTAAAAAAGCCAAACTCATACATACAGAGAACAGATTCATGATATAAACTGAGTTATAAAATAAAGTCTAAGGATATAATGTACAGCATGGGGACTACAGTTAACAATACTGTATTGTATATTTGAAACTTACTAAGAAAATAGATAATAAAAGTTCTTGTCACAAGAAAAAAATTGTAACTATGTGAAGGAGTGGATATTAAATTATCATGATAATCATTTCACGATATATCCAGATATCAAATCAGTTTGTTGTATGTCTTAAATGAACACAGTGTTATGTCCATTTTATCTGAATAAAACGGGAAAATTAAATTTAAATTTTTTATTTCTCATTCTTAAGCGTTTGGGATAGTTTAATTGAAAAACATTCTGACACTACAAAATAGCGTGTTAGAAAAATCTTGCTGTTTTGGAGTTGTGTATTTTAGAGTTTTGAATTGTGCAGGATATTTCCATCATATGCGAAGGTTGAGGTGACACTTTAAGCAGTAATTCCTTCTTGCAATTCCAGTCTTTGTTTGAATGGTAAGTCTGTTTATTCTGATTCTACATGTTCTAAATTTGAGGTATGTACGTGTAAATACATATAAACTAATAAAATATTTTTCAAATTCAAATATATATAAATATAAAATATATACACACATTATACGATTTTATGCCAATCATGCCACATTTTCTTATATTTTAAAGCACTCCTGTTCCTATGGAGATAGTCTAATGTGAATCTAAGTACAAACAAAATCATAATTCTTTTTCTTGAGTATAATATAAGTAATCAATCAGATTTCATTTTTGGCTTTTCTCTCCTTTTCTGTCAATAACAATAAATGCAACCTATCAAAATAGTAAGTGGTAAAAAGTGTGACACTAAACATATAGAAGATCGGCCACTTTTTCATACTTAGCATATTCTGAAGAATTTTCAGACCTGTTTATTTTTCCCTGCCCTCTCTAACATCACTTTCTCAAATTTAAATGCCTCTTATTTAACCAAAGCAGCAATAGCTAAAGGCATAGTATGGATTTGTTTTGTTGTCACTCAGAATTACACACGATTTAAAACTAATTTTAAAAATCTTTATTGTGTTTTCTTTTCTTATCTACTGCTTTGAAGAAACACTGTGGGTTTAATTTTTTCTTAAGGCCCAAAATGAGTAAGTAGTACTTTAGGAGGAGAAAATAGCTCTCCTTTTCCTTTCTAAAAGCTCATAAAAATGATCTTAGGCTGCATGAGTAATAAAAGTATCACCCCCATGTTTAAGTTAGTGAGTGCATTGATCAAACACAGCAGACAAATCTTTAAAACAGTCAGTTGTTGTACTTGCCTACCAAGACCCGAAGCAGAGAATAGGACTAGATGATTAAAGACTGTGCCCCTGAAAAATATTTCTGTATTCTCCTGTGTTTAGTAGTGTTCCAAGGGCCCTGATTATTCTGATTAAGTAAAAATAGTTTAGCTGTTTAATTTGAAAAATGTGTTTGTAAATGAAAAAGTAAAGCACTTAAGCAGCCAATATAAGGTGGGCAGGAAATAATCAAAATCTTTTCTGTTCTGATCGCAGACTGCAAGATTTTCTGTAAAAGAGCAGGAATCAAGCAGAAGCAGTTTATCTAAATGAATAATATACCAAGTATGAAATTAAAATAACAATTATAAAGAACAGGGTTTCTTTGCATTTTCCATGTTCTACATGTCTTCCAATGAGAAGACTACTTTAATGAGATAGACGATTTATGTCAACAGGGTGATGAAAGTTATTTGTTTGTGCATTTATACTACCATTAAGGACTACTATTTTCCTACTAGGTAACTAAGGCCAGTGTGATAATGAACTCCACAGGGACAAATGAATTGTATAAAAGGCAAGGATGATCACTGCAATAATATTGAAGGAGAAACTGCTGCTCCTTCTTTCCTTTTACCAGCTCTATGCTGGCTTTTCACTCTTTTTTTTTTTTTTTTTTTGGGTGGGCAGGATTCCAACTTCTGAAAACATCTTTTGCTCCAAACTTCTCCCCCTTGGTCAAGGGACTATAAAGAGTAACTGGGCAGTGTGTCTCAAAGGACCAACAATCTGCTAATTGGTCCAAGAATGCCACAGTTGTTTAGAACAAGACTGATCGTTATGCCTTATGGAGAAAAACTTTATTTTATTGATAATATGGAAAGAATAAAATCAAGTGAAGTATTAGATTTGTGTTTTTACTTGGTATTTGGTGTCAGTGGGATGGCTAGAACACCCATTAGAAGATAATGTTCTCACTTGGCAGTATTCCATGTATAGTCTTGAGGGCTGTTAAAGTTGTAAGATTAGTAGAAGAGAAGAAATAGGTGTATTATTAGCCATAATTCCATAATACGTGACAGCTTAAAAAATCATCACAAAGCTGTGTTTGAGCTCAGGAGAGATGGATAATGTTCTACGGGGTTTTACCAAGGTATTCAGTTAGTTTTTGAGAAGAGTTGATTAAAGATGGATTTCAAAAGAGGGAGGGATTGTTTGAGGATTTAGCAGCTGTTTGTTTGGTAATACAGTCTTATGAAGAGTACTGAAGAAGTATTTAAAGGTTAAGATCATGCAAATATCAGAGGCGGGAAAGAAAATTTACATGGCCAGAGTAATGTTGAGGGGATAGGTGGCTAAGTGGACATTTTTCAGTCCTTCACAACCTCTCAAAATTTTCTTCTTTTGGTCAAAGGAGAGATTGAGTCTCATCATATGGCAAATTTTGTTGGTTCCTCCAAATCCTTACCACTAGTATCACTGGAACAGCCAGGCTCATTGATGATGGCCGTTATGTGGGCTTTTCATGACTTTTACTTGTCATAGTTGAATTCCAATTATGACTTTTACTTGTCATAGTTGAATTCCAATTATTTATCAAATAAGCTGCTCTTTGGAATATTTTAAGTCTCCGGAGAACATTGCAGGAAAAAAGAAACCTGTGAATATAAGGACAAAAATTAGAATTCTTAGAAAGCCTTGAAATATTCCTTTAAGCCAAGATTCTTCCCAAACAGAAATCACTCAAGAGAACATGTACCATTTTAATCCCAAGTCTTTAAGGAAATGAGGCTTGATGTCACTAGACTTGTGTACAATGAAATCATCCTTCTGATATACGGTGACAGGTTAAAAGTGACTTAAGAATGCAATTTAACAATTAAAAGCTTGAAATCAACAGAAAGATGGAAAAATAAGCATGAAAGGAAAAAAAAAGAGACAAAAGGGAGCATGGTAATCAGTGGGTACCAGCACCTCAGACTCTCTCTCTATATGAAGGTTTGGGCAGAAAAAGTCTATGTTTAAACATTTAATAATAAGGTTCTTGAGAACACTCTTTCCTAATAGCTTCGCCTTTGGAGACTCCTAGAGAAATCTGCTTTAGATCAACCATCAGCATGGAAATCTGGGAGATGAGTGTGCGAAGTCTTTTAAATGGGAGACATAAATTCACTGGACAAGGTTTCAAGAGCCCTTTGACACTCTTCTCAGTAAACCAGATGTTGTTTAGAACTCAAGGCTCAAGGTCCTGTGGTCTGCCACTATGATCCCGTTAAACTAAGTACGCTATACGAATTGATTGTTTAACTTGATCTGGAAACATTTTCACGTGGCAATGCTGTGTTTAATTATTTTTTGTCCAGAATTCTTTAGTTATTCCATTAATTGCCTTTACCTCTTCACAAGTCTTCATACAATTTACTATAAAATAGTTTACTTTCTGCAAGTAGGTCATTTGTCATTGTTCGGAAAGACAGATAATATTTTCTTTCAATAATGTCTCTAATCCTCCATCCACATTCAAGGTGAATTAAAAAGAAAATCACACATAAACATGGCATTTCTAAACTACATATGTTTGATTTATTTGGCTTTCAGTTTCAACAATCATTATTTCCAGGTAACGTTTTCCATATATTTTTTTATCTTTTATTCATTTTTCATCATTTTTCTTTTTTGTCTACTATTGTTTTACTACTTCAAATTATTATGCCAATTTCAAATAATCTAAGATTTTTTACTTGTATCTAAAAATACTATAAGAATAGGCTAATAGTGAAGTAGTAATAACTAGATTAGACTCTTGTGGCCAAAAACCAAGTTTTTCAATGTATGTATATCTGTGTGTGTTTAGTGTTTAATTCTATATTATACAATAAAATAACTTTATTGTACAAAAATTAAAGTAACTACTTGTTAGCACAGATGCCTTGGGACATCTGAACAAGTTATCTGCCTAGATCATATAAATGGAGACTCAAAGCTGTTTAGATTTTAAGCAAAATTAAATTAAATCTTCCACTAAGAGTTCCTGATGTGGAATTGTTAAAAAATGTTTTGTAAATGGCCAATTACATGGAGTATATTTTAACCTTCTTTATCCTTGATGAACTATGTAAGACATGCTTATGCACCTTTCAAAATTCAATTAAAAGCTCCTCTTATGGGGAAATCTCTATGACTCATTTACTTTACACACCCTTCCCTTGTGCTCATTTATCTATAGTGATTTGAAACACACAGGATTCTAGTCTCCTGCACTAAAAGTTAATTTTCTTGACTCTAACTCCTTACTTGATTTTAGGTACCTAATGCCTATAACAGGTGATGAATACTGAAATCTCAATAAATACTTATTTAACAAATGGATAAACAAATGAAATGATCTGAATATCCAGAGCCTATGCATAAGAATGTGGTTATCATTTTTCTTCTTTTTCTCTCTCTTTCTTTTTTAAGATTGTATATATTTGAGAACAAGAGAGTGCTCGAGCAGGGGTGGGGAGCAGAGGGAGAGGGAAAAGGAGAGAGACAAGCAGACTCCATGCTAAGTGGGAAGCCCAGTGGGGTTCCATGCAAGCACCCTGAGATCATGACCTTGAGCCAAAGTCAGACGTTGAACTGACTGAACTACCCAGGCACCCCAAGAATGTTGTCATCATTTTTCTTTGTTTACAGGTTTAGCCATAAGCTACAGCAACAACAACAGCAACAACAACAACAAATAATTTTATAGTAGAGTGGATCTCAAATTTCTCTTCTTTGAGGACACTCAATCCTCTGTCTTTGTCTTTTGTGCATCACTCAAGTGATCAACCTACTATATTTGTACCAGCCACTTCCTTGACACATCAGACCTTTCTTTATAACTAAAAGATGTCATTCATTTTTGTTTGTTTATTCATGTTTTGTTTTGTTTTGTCTTTAGCCCCTGTATTAATTCCCTTTGGATTTTTGCATGTGTTTTTTTTAAAGATTTTATTTATTTATTTGAGAGAGTGACAGAGATAACACACAGGCCAGGAGAGGGGTGGAGGGAGAGGGAAAAGCAGACTCCCTGCTGAGCAGAGACACTGGGATCATGACCTGAGCCAAAGGCAGACACATAACTGACTGAGCAACCCAGATACCCCTTCTCATGTGTTTTTATCTTTCTTAATTTCACTGTTCAGATTTTTGCCTTTTGTTATTTTACAATTTTTATGAGTTAATGATCCTATACCATGTATTACACTTGGTAGTATACAAATCACAAAGTGAAGTTTTTATATAATACACAAAGTCATTACACAAGATTCTTCATTTATCTTTGATTTTTTTCTCTCATCTGTTTTCATAACTTATAAAAAATGATAATGAAATTATCTTCTTTGTTAAACTGTGGTACATCCATATTGCAAAAATGCATTATACATGAACACCACTTTATTTTGTAACATGACTGTGTTTTATTCATTTTGTAATACACTAACTCAAAATATGCCAAATAATATGTTTGATATTTCATCAGGTCCACCTTCGAGAGCTAAGCAATAATACTATGTTTACAGATCAATTTTTGTCTTTTATAGAATAGATACACTCTAAAACTTACAAGCCTTCATCCAAAGAATATTTCAACATGCACTACAAGAAATGTTCTATTCTCAATAATTTGAAATCTTAATTTACAGAATTTAACTGAGCTCAATAATTATTGTTGATCTTTTCTTTCACCAATTATTATAATTTATGAGCTATTTCTTTATGTTTTGATATTTATTTGGATGAATGTACAAATAGATATATAGTTAGATATGACACATAGATACATAGGTAGTGAATTTCAAATAAGTAATATTTTTTACTACATATGTATTCTATAATTGCTTTTTTCCCTATAATTGCTTTTTAAAAATATTTCTCAAAACATTTCATTTTACTATCCCTCTGCTTTTTAGGATCGTTAGCGAAATTTAACTTTGTGATTACATATAAAATATATTTATCAGTAAAAAAATTGTGTGTATAATTGGAATTATTAGAAAATTCAAGAAAGTCACTCCAAAATTAGATAACCACCTCAAGACAGGACTTGAATAAAAACTGCCATACAAGGTTTGAATGGCATAAGAAGCAATACAGATTTAGAAAAGTCCCAAACTCATTTTTAAAGGAATACAAATAGAATATTTTGCTCATTTTGAGCATATACCAGGGCTTCCAAAGTGAGACATTAATATGAATTCAAATTTCCAAAGTTACAGAAAAGTTCATGTATTCTTTTTATCTCCAACTAAAAACAAAATATAACTCACTGAGGACCTGCATGTTTTTTCTTTCAAATTTTGGTTTATAGTAAATTTCTGCATTATTTATGGTCAAAATTCTACTGGTTAGGTAGATAGAGTCTTTTCCCATGGAAATTAAATGTACAGCTTAAGAACTTCAAGGCTTATTTTATGGTTCTATTCTGTTCTTCGCTGTGAAGTTGTACGTATCTCTGCAGCCACACTGCCTTCCTGCTGCCATTATGAATGCCTCTGAAGCCAATTCCCATGCAGAAAAATAGCTTTAGGACGGACATATTATGAGTATTATAAGAAGCCAGTGTTCGGTGAACTGCCACAAAAATAAAATATTTCTCCCTCAGTCACCACTTCTCTGAGAATGTAAGGGAATAGAAATTGAATGCAGCTTACTTAATATGGATCAATTCAATTTAAAAACGTATAATTTCATAAATGTTCCATCGAAATGCATCTGCATACCCTATAGAACATTTAATGTACATATTTTATCACAAGATATACTTAGCAATACCCTTAACAAAAAAATGCATAGGTATACCCATTTGCTCTGGAACAGAATCCAGAACCAAAGGAGTTGATCAAGACTGGGAGACGGGTGGGTAAGAAAGTAAAGGAGCTTCTAGGAGCACTGGAATACAGCTTTTTTAGGTGTGTTTAAATTCAAGTTTGGTGTCTCTTCACCAAGTTACAAGTTTCATTACAGTTGCTTTCTTGGCATCTTCCCAGGATAAGATAATGGATGTATTTTCAAAAAGAAATAAATAACTGTGAGTGATGCATGCTAAAGGTGGTTGACGGAATACTTTTCCCATCTTTACCAATAATGTCATGGAATCAAGAATAACTCAATTTCTTTAACATTTCAGATGTTATTTTGGGGTAAAAATTAACTTTTACAAAGAAGCAACTCATCCACTTGGGTAGGCATCCTTGAGTGAGAAAAGACCAAGAGATTCTGAGTCTACAAAAATATAAGTAGATATAAATTTTCACCAATTTTTAGAAACAATGCAACCAACATAAAGGTGGGGCCAACCTATAGATATAAATCTATAATACCATTTCTAATTTGAGTTAAACTCTTATGCTGATTCCAGTATGGGATGGTGGAGGGCACAATAGCAGGTGAACCTGAGAAAGTACTAGAATAGGCTATTCGGACAAATGGATCAGAAAACACACACACACACACACACGCACACACAAGAGGCTTCAAGTGTTTTCTTTAAAAAGGTGTAAATGAGGGTGCCCTGGGTGGCTCAGTGGGTTAAAGCCTCTGCCTTCGACTCAGGTCATGATCTCAGGGTCCTGGGATCGAGCCCCGCATCAAGCCCTGCATCGGGCTCTCTGCTCAGCAGGGAGCCTGCTTCCCCCTCTCTTTCTGCCTGCCCCCCTGCCTACTTGTGATCTCTCTCTCTGTCAAATAAATAAATAAAATCATTAAAAAATAAAAATAAATAAACAAAAATGTGTAAATGGTATACAGAAATGAATCTACACCTTATTTTTTCACATAGGTTGATTATGGATCTTTGTCACAGCAAATATTGATAAACTGAACAATATTCATCAGAACCCAAAGATCTGTGAATTGTTCTATTCAGAAATATCTTTCAAGATCATATTTTCTTTCATAGATTTTATTTTCTGAATCTTCACAAATCCGCAAATATTAGATATGGTGTGTGTTATGATTGACCTATAGCCAATAAATAATGTTTCTAGCCCAAAGTGTTTATTTGTTTGATTGGATTTAATATGTTTTTATATTTACACTTTCACTTGATTATTTATTTCATTAAGCATGTATTAATTGACTTATCCATGTGTCTTATTTATAAATAAATATTTAAATATAAATACGTGCTATTTCATCCTGAAATAATAAAATGGGACAAATGCTACTCTGTCTTTTTCAAATACCAAAAACTTGAAGTTCAGAATTTAAGAAAATAAAATTATTTATTTTTTTCTAAAGCTGTGTCATGAGACAGAGTGTTTATCCTTCATACATTACCTAAAATTGTATTTTGACCCACTTTAAAATTATTTATAGCATATGTGTGCCATTTTAGCTGAAGATATTTCTTAATTAATTTATTCATCTATTTTTTAGGTATTTATTCAAATAAAAAGTATTAAGTGAATATATGACCAAGCACAGCATAAACCAACTCTTACCATCCCTTTCCCTAAAAACTAAACCTAAAAGACAAATAGCAAACCAAAAAATCCTGTAGGCTTGAAACATCTATTTGAAAACTTATTTTTATTTTACTGAAATCACATTAGGTTATTATAAAATGAAAAGCAACAGCTGTATTTAAATAGTACATAATAGATAAAAGATGTAGTGTTTTCCTTAGGATCTTCAGAGTTCTTCTGCTCTTAAGTTTAGAAAAGTAGCTCCCTCTTCAAAAATGAATATGTCTGAAACTTTCTTTCAAGAAATATTAAAATTCAAGAACTTCTTGGAAGTCAAGTAGATAACCAATATTTGATCATTATAAACTTGGGAAATGGTGTCACCAGCAGAAAAGAGAAAAAATACGAGTTTTATGTTTATGAAAATAAATAAGTGAATTTTTTGAGTAGAAAATTAAATTTAAAAAGAAAACTGAAAATTCTAAAACTAAAAATAAGCCCTGGAATATATAACAAACCCGAGTCTGTTTATTGGTTCTAGTAAGAATGGCATACTTGCCAGGACAGCTGTGTATGGGGCTACCATTTGGTTAAGCTTGCTGAAGTTCACTACAGCATGGCATGATGCATTTTTTTTTTGAAGATTTTATTTATTTATTTGAGAGAGAGAGCACTGAGGGAGAGTGAGAGAAGAAGCAATTCCCCATTGAGAAGAGAGTCCAACCTGGAGCTTGATCCCAGGACCCTGAGATCATGACCTGAGCCCGAGCCAGATGCTTAAGGGACTGAGCCACCCAGGCGCCCCGCATTTGATTTTTGTAGTAGTCAGACAGGTGGATCAAAGAAGAACACAATAGGGATCACCATTTCTGCAACCTTCCATGCCTTTCAGAAGGGCACTGATTTCTACTATTACCTCAGATGCAACATTGCTTTTATTTACTCTCTTGGCTGGGGTGTGAAGGGAAATCTTTTCAAGGTCTTCTTGCTTTTCCTATCACGGTAACTATCAACATTCCAAGGAACTGATGCAAGTATCTGTCAGCTGCTAGCTTTATATATCCATCTAGATTAAGCCTTTAGGACAGAGGGACTGACTTGCTGTGAGTTTATGGGGTCCCTGCACCCACTGAGATGAACACATGACTGAGCCAAATTTATTACCTTGTGTCCGTATATATGCTCCTACTCTTAAAAGTGTCTCTGATCACAGTTGGTTTCCCCTGATACCAGTGTCAACTCACACGCTGTATCAAAAGATGTGGCTGCTTCCTTTTTCACATGTACCCATGGCCATAGATCCCTGGGGTGAAGGAATGAAATCATGTTTACTGTATATCTGTGCTCTGGCAACAGTGCTGTTTCTCAGGAGGACACAGTCCCTGCTTTAATCATTGGACTCAGTCTGAAAATTGGCTCAGGTTTAGACACAAGGTTCAGGGATTAAGACTGTCCATTGGAGGGGCGTCTGAGTGGCTCAATCAGTTAAGCTGTTAAACATCTGCCTTTGGCTCAGGTCAGGATCCCAGGGTCCTGGGGTCAAGCCGTGAGTTAGGCTCCCTGCTCAGTGGGTAGTCTGCTTCTCCCTCTGCCCCTCCCCCTGCTCATGCTCTCTTCCTTCCCTCTCTCTCTCTCTCTTTCTCAAATAAGTAAATAAAATCTTTTTAAAAAGATTGTTCTTTGGAGTAGTTAACATCAACTTTCTGCTCATCTATTCTAGATATTTTTTGAATCTACGTACATATACAGAAACCCTTGTTGGCAACCTTTCTGTCTTTCGCTGAGAACTACGGTGGTCTTTTAGCCACCACCATAGATCCCTGCATAATAAGGCCTATGTTGTTTTGTTGGAGCTGCTCTCATAGGAAGTGTGTTGCTCCTTATGTCTTGGTCGCTAATGAGTGGTAAGTTGTACCACCTTGCCTTTGTTGTTCTAGAATTCTATATCACCACTGACACTGGTTCTAAAATATCATCACCTGCTCATCATTCTTGGCCTACAAACAGTAGACACCATCAAGCCTACAACAAGCACATTTATTATAATTTTAGTAAGGCTAAAACACCTTTGAATCATCCTAAAATACACAGTCGTTCTAGAATAACCAGTCCCTCAGCTTTTTTATTGGTTTCACACACTCTAGGCTGGCATATCTGGAAGCTTAACTCCGTGTATTGTGCCTCATAATATTTCCAGGATTCCTCCCTAGAGCATAATAGGATTGAGCCCAGATGCTCTTGACAGCCGTTGAATTTTGTATTCCCTCCATACCACAAAACTCTGTATCACTTAAAATCTCTCTCATTCTTATAGTCTGTAGCCAGGATTGTTTTTCTGTTTCCTGCTGGTACTTATTAGCCAGGGCCAGCAACTCCAATCCTGAATATTCTCTTTCCTCATTAATGGACTCCAGAACTTCTGGAAACCCTGGTAAAAACTGAATAATACCCTTTTGTTAAATGACCAAGAGGAGTTGTGGGAGAAGATCTTGTGGACAGTTATGTTTTGCAAGAAATCTGCCTCAGATTCATCCTCTTTAAAGTCTCCAGGAGTCTGCTATCGTCTAACACAGGAAAGTAAGCCCCTTTTGCAGGTGTAGAGGGTTCAAGATCTGTTTGTTCCATAGTTTTTAACCCATTTACTCAGGTTTCCCCATTCCAAGTCTCAGGGTCCTATCCCTTGCATTTCTGAGTCTGTTTTTGACTTGCTGAGCAAGCAATTTAATTAAAAGTTCTGATTTTACAGTTGGATCTTGGGTTAGATAATCCACATCGATTTCCCTTCAGTTGCCATAAAGTATATCTCTTTATGTGCTTACATGAATACTTTATAAATTTCGTACCATAAATTCAATTACTGATTGGTTTACTTGAGCCTATCATTTTCCTTGTTTAAAACATTAGTACTACATAGCAAAAACAATCAATCAACTCTATCGCCCTTATAATCACCATTCCTCCTATATCTTTCTAATTCTATAGATATAGTCTGACTCAGTAGACCTTATACTTGTATTCCATCCCAGATGATTATATCTCAGATGATGGCATATAAAATAATGTTCAATGATGATGCTACAATATGCAATATGCCAGAAATTAGTACCATCCATTCAACTTCAGAATCATATAAATATATTCCACTCTCTAGAACCACCTCTGTTACCCACTGTCTTAATTCAGGCTTCCCAGAAACAGATGAGAGACAAGGACTCATTTGCAAGCCTCCTATGAAGGAGAAACCCTCAGAGAGACCAATAAAGGCAGACATGGCAAAGCAAAATATGGAATGGGATCTAGTCAAAATGGCACACTTCCACAAAGAACAGCTTTATGGTAAACCTGTTGCAGAGCCCTGGGGATATTTGTCGTGATATAAGAAAAGGGAGCTGAGACAACACAATTCCACACGTCAGCTCTGAGTGAAGAGCTCTCTCAGGAGGGATCTAAATTCCCTGGCACTTCAGGGTCATACAAAGTGTTGCAGGGTAAACTCAGCTGTCCATAGGGAGTTCTCTATAAAAGAGACAAAGATACTGGCTCTAAGAAGCAAAACATACAATTTTGATCCTAAATAGTAACTGGCGTGGCAATTAATGAAGGGAATCCTCACTAAAATGGAGTCTGGAGGCCAGCAGGGGGCGCTCTCCCACTCTAGCACTCCTAGTCAAATGCAGACCAACAGGCGGAGATGTACCTTGCAAATCCATAGTACTTTAGCTACTACTTTACTACCCCAAGCCAAGAGGGAGAAAGCTTACCCTTTCCCCTGGCAACAGCCCAAATGGTGACTGAGTGTCACAACTCAGCCAATGAGAAGCCATTGTACTTCGAACTCCCAGTTTACTCCAATGTGCTTTTTATTTTAACAGCACCTCAGCTTCTGCCTAAAGGGTTGAACCTCTCCTTTCTTCTCTGGACTTGCTTATGGTTTTGCTGTAGTTTGCTTGTCCTGAATTCCAATTATAAACTATTGCTGAAGAAACCCATGTTTTGCTGATAAAACGAGTTTTACTGTTAAGGTTAACAGTGGCAAGGAAGAAATCATATGATAATGACATGAGTCAGGGCAAGAGCATTGAAGTAATAGGATGGCCTCATGGAAAAATCTATTTTGTTTGAAGTTCTGAAGCACACAAGGAGTTAGGTCTCAGACTCACTGGAGGGAGAGCATCCCAGGCAGAAGGAGTAGAAAAAGCAAAGGTCCTTGGAGGGGATCCTGTGTATCAGGCATAAAAATTCCCAAGGAGGCATTGAGGCTGGAGCAGAGTGAAGGAAATAGAAGGATGCCAGGAGATACAGTTCACAAAGTAAAAAAGAGAGCCATCATGTGGACGAAAAGAAATGTCCAGGCAGCCTATATGTTGCCCTACTTGGTCCGTGTTCACCGAGGAACATCTGCAGAGACAGGATGGCGCATATATGGGTCACTGCTCCCAATGCTCAATTCTTATCAGTGCACAGAGACCTGGAAATGTGAGACGACGGATTTCAAGAAAGCCACCCAGAGCTTTTTCGTTTTAAGCTGCACAAGGAAGGAATCACTGACTCCTTGCATCTGGTAAAATCGGTGCTGAGATAGGACAATGTGACAAGACAGAATCTTCAGCCCAGCTTCATCTTGCCAGCACTGCTGTCCCTGAGGTAGAACTAGATGCATCTCTCACATGTGAACAAACCCCACTGAGATCAGGAGTCTGTGGTAAAATCTTGGTATTCAGTGTGGGGCTAGGTAGAAGTTTGGTTTCCCTATCTAGAGCTTCTGGTCTTCATTCAGCTTTTCAGGTGGCCGGCTCCTCTTCATGGAGGAGAACCTGCAGAGAATAAATCTTATTCAAGTTAGCAATTACAAATCAGGAGCAGATCACACATGGTCTTGTAAATCATAGCATGATGATTGGTTTTTACTCTTGCTCAGCTGTCAGCCACTGGAAAATTTGAAAATACAAGTGTCAAGATTTCAAAGGGCAGTTCTGTCTTCAGTAGAGTCTACAGAAGTGGAAGTGGGGGGGCGGTCAGTGAGGAAACTATTAAAATATTCCAGATGTGGGAAGATGGTGGGTGGGACTATGTGGAGATGGTGGTATGGTGAAAAGTGATTGAATTTCAGATATATTTTGAAGGTAGAGCTAACAAGACTTTTTTGAAAGACTCCATAATTGTGTATGAAAGAAAGAAAGGAATCAATGATAACAGCGAGTATTTTTCTTGTGTAATTGAGAAACTTGAAATGTTTCAATTTATAGGAAATGAGGATAGGTACAAAAGAGACAAGGATGAAGGACCAGACCCTGAGACAACGTGTCATTTAGAATACAGAATGTGAAGAAGAATCAACCAAAAAACTGAGTAACATTGACCATATGTGTAAGTGGAAAATGAGATAAATTTTATTATTCTGAAAACCAAGGGAATAAATTGTTTCATAAGAAGAGAAAAATCAGCGGTGTCAAATCCTGGTGATAGACAAGTATTAATCACGGGAATTAGCAATAAATAGATCATCTGTCATGCCATAATTAATGGCCTGGTTTATTGCAATCGTATCTGTGTGTGGTGGAGACTTATATGCACATAGTTTATTGAGGCGTACTTTCTAGAACGACCCTTATAAAAAGTAATTGGGAGCATAACCAGGTGGAGGGAGAAAGTTGAACCATGATTGAGTTGCAAGAAGCTGCTAACCGTCCTCCAGCAAGTTTTAGAGTGGGATGACCCTTCAGAGATAAACTGAACTGAAGTGCAAAGGCCAAGTGTAGCTTGGGCGAGGCATCTTCCCTCAGGCAAGGGAAATTCCTGGCATGGCTCCTCTGGAAGCCATCAGCTGCCAACACTCTCAGCAGCTGGAGAAATGAATGCTTTGTTCCTGATGGAGAGAGTCTGTATGAAGTTTCACAGCATCCAAGAGAATATAATAACTGGTAACCCTGCTTCCTTCTTCGTTCTCTTATAGTCTGTTCTCAACACAGCAGTCAGAGTAATTCTGATGAAACAGAAGTCAGAAAACCCACCCATAGCTTCCCTTCTTATCTTCTTTTATTTTAAGATTTTATTTATTTGACAGAGAGAGAGAGAGAGAGAGCACGCACAAGCAGGGGAAACAGCAGGCAGAGGGAGAAGTAGGCTCCCCGCTAAGCAGGGAGCCCAATGCGGAACTCAATCCCAGGACCCTGAACTCATGACCTGAGCTAAAACCAAGAGTTGGAGGCTTAACAGACAGAGCCACCTAGGCGCCCCTGAATAAATATTATCTTCTTAAAAGACATTCTTTTATCACCTTATATAATATCCTAATAAATTCTCTGACTTCTCAAAACCTTATTCCCCATCCCTCCCATAGCTCTATAGTATTTGTAAACTTCTGTGTAGTTAAAAGATTTATTTTGTTTAATGTTTGTCTATTCCCACAAGTGTTGCATGGGTAATTTTGTGTTTGTCTCAGCATTAGAAACAGGCTGTAGAACAATGACGACATGGACAGAACCTCAAGGCAATATTTGGTGAATAAAATGAATGAATGAGCAAATGAATGTATGATTAACCATTTGCTCCTCCAATATTAATTTGAGTAAATTTAATCAGAAAAAATAAGTATGATCATAGCAATTGTCTTGGTGAGCAGATAAATTTTTATATCTACTGGCAAGATTTTATCAGCATACTGTAATACTATAATAAAAAAGCATTCATCATAAATTTTTTGAAAAAATATTGTAGAAAATGTTGAAATCACTTGGATATTACCAGTGAATCCATTATATGAAGAAATCTGTTAATAATGTCTTAATATTATCAACTAAAAAAGTACGATATATAAAAATCAATAAAAATAGAGCTAGTAAATGTTGGATTCTATTTTTACGATTTAGATATGTTTTACCTTCAATTATCTGGATATTCACCTTGAGTTTCCTTTACCATGTGATTGCATTTTTAAAAATAGGTTTAGTAGGAAAAACTTGACTTATTTTTATTAATACTAGCAATAAGATCACTTTGAGAACAATTTAATTTAATTGGCTTATGTGCTAAAACTTAGCAGGTTAGGTTGAATGTGGGTGAAAAGTATATTTATGTGTGTCTAAATATATATTGGTTGTTCTGATAAATTACCAAAGCATGAAATTTTTCACATATCACTTTTATTGGAATTATTTTCTGAGATAGAATTATTTTTGATGCTTGATAAACTATTTTTGTTACAGCATTCTACATAGTGTGATTAAATTATATGTTTGCATAAAGTTGTATGCATTGCAAGTCAAAGTCATCTTTCAAATTCATTCCTTTCAGAAGAGCAATGCATCAGTAAAAATATGCCATTTCACTTCATCATTCAAATGTAATGGGAGCACTAGAATGCATTAAATGCATAGAGTTGAAGCGTGATTTATAGATTTGTATGAAAATCTACTGATATTGCCATCTCAATATTATGCTTGCTCATCCTTGTTCTCTATTTTAAAACATATTCCATATTTTAAGGAAAATTAGTATATTGTAACTCAAGTTCTGTAATGATAATTTTATGTTAATGTACGAAATATGCTTTCAATCATTATCACCTGTAAAAAGTTCATTTATTCATTGATCTCCTTTTTAGGAATAGTTTTCCTACATAAAGTAGTATACAAACTTAAGGGGAAAAGAAAAAACATATGAAATTAAAGCCTAATACCATAAAATATCTCTCTTTCATACATAATAAAGAGACAAACTCATAGTGATTTGAAAAGATTAGCCAATGAATGCTTATGAAGGATCCTGGGATATTTACTTATTTGAAATTACTTCAAAATATATGCCTTTATGAGAGATTCTCAAGTCTTCTGCATTATTTCTGGTGCATCTCACTCCTATCTATCCTATTTTCCCTAAGACATATAGCAAAAGCAACAGAAGTATCTAACTAAATATAAATAAGTTGTCCTAAAATAATAGTTCTCACATAATCTAGTTAAAAAGATGAAGAAATTCGGGGCGCCTGGGTGGCTCAATCATTAAGCGTCTGCCTTCAGCTCAGGTCATGATCCCAGGGCCCTGGGATGGAGCCCTGCTTCAGGCTCCCTGCTCAGCGGGAAGCCTGCTTCTCCCTCTCCCATTCCCTCTGCTTGTGTTCCCTCTCTCATTGTGTTTCTCTCTGTCAAATAAGTAAAAAAAAAAAAAAATCTTTAAAAAAAGGATAAAGAAATTAAAATCAATGACAATTTTTTTTTCAGAATTGTTAATAGGATCTACTTCATAGTAAGATAAGACAGTCTTGAGGTCAATAGCCAGACTGCCTCACTACTGGAATCTTGGTAGTTTATGTGAACAAAAGATAATAAAGATACATTGTACATTTTTTAAAAAGAGAAATATAATTAAATAAATGAGTATATGTACTTTGTTTTAAAATAGTGTTTGGTACTTATAAACAGCAAGTATAACTAAAACTGTTATTTATCTTTAGATGTGATATGTACGTACTCACCCAATATACTTCTTTTATTCTTTCTACAGATTTTCCAAAATAATGCTTACTATTGTCTTTCATACAGAAGAAATGTGTGTTCTATTAAAGCTTTAACTGAGAGTCATTGCTGGCTTGTGCAGGTCATGAGGAGAAAGATGTGGGGTGAGTGGTCAAGAGGCACTTTACCGGACTCGTGGTAATAATTGTCTCTAGGGTAGTTGGAGACCAATGTGAGGGAGGATGGTTCAATGCCAATAATAAAGGATTTATGATTCTAATATTTATTAATTATGGCTATTAAAAATGGATGTGTAAAATATTTCTCTTATACGTTAGTTAAAACAAAAAAAGTTAAAGTTAAATGAAATCCATTTATCATTCTTTACCCAATTTTCCTTGTATCCTTATTTAATATATTTTACACATTAACTTAGTACAGAAATCTGGGCAAAAGTTAAGGAGTTAAGACTGTTCATTACCTTAACTCTATTTCAGTAACATCTGATAATTTATCCATTGTAATGCATTCCACATCTATTTTGCTTTGATTTTTTAATGCTAATTCTTCTTAAGCTCTATATATGCATGATAAATATGATTAAGCAAATGAATACAATGTTTAAGATACATTATAAAGATATAATTTGCAATTTACTTATGCTATTTCTGTGGCATTTTTCATCTTGTGCTAAAATTCTGTTTTGTAGTCAAAGTTCTCAATATTTTCTTTTTTTATTTTTATTTTTTAAACTTCTCAATATTTTCCATAGGACTTCTTCATTTTGTGTCTTGCTAGGATCACCTCCCCCATTAAAATATACTCCAATTGTACCTTTAATTTTAATCTGCACTTAAAAATATATTTCTTTGATATATATTTTTCGAATCTATGATGAGGATTTGGGGTCGGGAGCTGATGCAGCAGATTAACCAGTAGAAAAGATGTAAGATGTGATTAGAGCACCTCAAAAGAATGTTTTTGTTGCCCATTCTAAAGGAATACGTTTATATGTTCACTGTGGAGTGGTGAAATGGGGAGTTCTTGCTAAAATAGGGACATAAGATTTGAATCAGTCTTTGCCAGTGTTCATGAAAGCTTCAAGAAAAACGGGTTCGAATGATACAAATTTACCTTATCTTAAGAAAATATTGTAAAACATAGGGATATAAAGGATGTGAAGCCAGGAAAATAAATTTAATCCATGCAGCCTGCTTACCCACATACTCATTCTCATTCACTTCATTTTGCGTCTTCTAAATGCTCAACTGGGATAGATAACCCAGAGAGCCAAGCACTGGGTGCTTTCAAAGTTGGATTTACATTCTGACATGTTTTGCAACCTATTGAATTAATCCATCTAATTATTTGCATATGCAATGGAACAACTAGCTTTCATGCATATCTTAAGAAAAGCATCATAGAGAAAAATATTACGAGTTTTGACTTTCTAGAATCCATAAAATAATGAACATAGCTCTTAAACTACTTTTGCTTGCTTGACTTCAAAACATCTTCACATTAGACTTCATTTACACCTGCTACATTTGATATAATTTTGGTTGAAAACTCTGAACTAATTTACAACAGTCAAGTTTTGGATTCTGTATCTATCATATTTTTAAATATTTTATTGTGTTAAAATATATTTAACATAAAATTTGCCATTTTAAACATTTTAAGTTCAAAATTCGGTGACATTAGTTTCATTTATAATGTTGTGCAACAATCATGCATTTTTGGTTACCCAAGACAGAAATTCTATGCAATGAGCATTAAGCCACCATTCTCATCTTCCCTCAGTCTCTGATAACCTAGAATTTCTTCTGTCCTTTGAATTTGCCCATTCCAGATATTTCATATAAGTGGAATTATGCAATGTTTGTTTTGTAATCTCTGGCTTATTTCACCTAGCATAGTATTTACAATGTTCACCCATGTTGTAGTAAATACCAACATTTCGTTCCTTTTTATGGTTAATAATATTTCATTGTCACATTTCACTTATCCATATGTTGATGGACACTTGGGTTGTTTCCCTATTGGCTATTTTAAATAATGCTGTAATGAACATTGGTGGCAAATACCTGTTTGAGTTCCTATATCTAATTCTTTAGGACACATACTGAGGAACAGAATTGCTATGCTATATGGTAATTCTACTTTTAACTTTTTGAAGAACTATCAAAGTGTTTTTCACAGTGGCTATATCACCTTACATTCTTACCAGCAGTATATGAGTGTTACAGTTTTTCTACATCTTTCCCAAAGGATGTTGTTTGTTTGTTTATTTACTTTAATTATAGCTATTGTAGTAGGTATAAAGTGGTATTTCATTGTGGCTTTGATTTTTATTGCCCTGGTGACTAATGATGTTGAGAATCTTCTTATGTGTTTACTGTCTTTTTATTTTTATATATCTTCTTTAGAAAAATATCTATCCAAGTCCTTCGACCATTTTTTAATTAATTTGCTTGTCTTTGTTATTTGATGGAGATAAATTTTTATATATGTTGGATATTAAACTCTTATCAGAAATATGTTTTGCAAATATTTTCTATCATGCTGAGGTTCTCTTTCTTTCTTGATAACGTAATTTGATGCACAAAAGAAGTGCTTGAAGCTGTTTACTACATCATGTTAAGTCACTCCTGCATCTATTATATTTCTCCCCACTTAGAAATATTCCAAAATGCTACATGGGCAATGACAACATAGAAAGGAATCAAGTAATCTCTATTCAAAGTCTCTGCTTTTCAGATGTTAAACAGACATGGAAACATGTGCCACTTTACTTGTGACAGGAACAAGTCCATCTTCCTCCCAAGGTCATTAAATTTCTTTCCATTTTTATATTTCTAGGCATTTCCCAGATATAAAATAAAGATAGAATCCACAAAAATAAGTCACTTATATATTGTAGCAAACATACCATTTTTGCTTTAGTAATTTTTGTAGGTGAAGCATCTTAACTGTACATGTTTTAAACATATTATTAAATAATTATTTAAACATATTACTTAAAACATCTTCCAAGAAAAAAAAAGACAAAAACATATTTATTCACAGCATTACTTTAAAATATTTTGAAGTTCTTGATATAAGGCCTGATTAATATGTCTGGTTTAAAACGTGTTTTAGGGACACCTGGGTGGCTCAGTCAGTTAAGTGTCTGCCTTCGGCTCAGGTCATGATCCCAGGGTCCTGGGATCAAGTCCCGCATCGGGCTCCTTGCTCTGCGGGGAGCTTGCCTCTCTCTCTGCCTCTGCCTGCTTGTGCTCTCTCTCTCTCTGACAAATAAATAAATAAAATCTTAAAAAAATAAATAAATAAAACGTGTTTTAGAGCAGGAAGAAAACCTAGTGTGAGCAAAATATTCTCTGAGTCAGTTAAGTCTAGGGAATTCTAATGTATTCATGTACATGCAAGTTTATTTCTTGAAAACTAATCACCTTTTAGCTCTTGTCTTTGAGACTCTAATAAATTTATTTATTTATTTACTTATCTATCTATCTATCTATCTATCTTTAAGTAGGCTTCATGCCCAATGTGGAGCCCAACACAGGGCTCAAACTCAGGACTGTGAGATCAAGACCTGAGCTGAGACCAAGAGTCAGGCACTTCACCACCTGAGACACCCAGGCGCCTCATAAATTTCATTTTAAATGATGAACAATTAGTTGTACTTTTTTAATCGTCTTAATATATGAATGTTTCTGTCTTTAATTTTAAAATTTTATGTATTTATTTGACAGAGAGAGAGAGAGATCACAAGTAGGCAGAGAGCCCGATGCGGGGCTCGATCCCAGGACCCTGAGATCATGACCTGAGCCGAAGGCAGAGGCTTAACCCACTGAGCCACCCAGGCACCCCTCTATCTTTAATTTTAGAGGAGGGAAATAAGATAAGCAGAGAATTAGATATTAGCATTCTTATTGTTAAATATGATTTTATCATCTCCTTACTTCTGTCTCTAATTAACCACTAGAAATCCACAAACTTTTTATTAGTTGCTAGGGCAGAAAAATGATATTTATACTTCCCTCTGTCTGATTAGGTAAATAGATAACAAGGAAACTAGAGGAGAATCTTTAAATAGAAACTTTGTAAATTGACTGCATTTCAGTCTTTATGTGTTTAGCATAATGGGAATATTGAAATAAATATGCTAATGAGCAGATTCTCTAACCACTTAAGATAGTCCAGGAGCTATTTAGGGATATTTGGAACCTAATACATAAGATATACACGTGAGCATACATAATCAAATATACTGTTGGCGTTATTTTGAACAAACTGTCATGTTAGATCAGTTATGAATAATAAATCATGGCACAGTCTTAAGGCAAGAATTCCAATGATAGTATCTGAAGAAGGAAAATAGAATGATTTGGAAATGGGAATGGTTTCATGTGAGGAATACTTCTTCCCTGAGGCTCAATGTCAGAGTTACCAGCGTACAGGGTATAGGGTAAAAACATGCAAGGGAAAGAAAGCCTCTAACCCAGAAGCTTCTAGAGAGAGCAATATCTTCAGGTGATGTGTACATTTTAATAAGGGGAGAAAGATGATTAAAATATCCACAGGTATCACTTTCTATTAGAGGACTTCTAAAATTGCTTCATTTAATTCAATTCACAACCTCATTTTCATGATACTCATTTGTATAACTTTCTTTGATTTAATTTACCATTCTTTCCGTACTTTGGGACATTTTGCTTACTTGTTTGTTATTTTCTTTCATTTGACTTGATTTTTACCCCATTCATTCCAGAAGAGCACAGATTGTATATACTTTGCTTCATATAATAAATGTATTCATTACTAGAGCATAGATAAGTCTCATTTATTTAATTATTATTTATAGATGAATAAATATACTGCAGTCATGAGCTTTTCTCTGAGGGATGCTAGCTCAATTAGGAAAAAAAATAGATTGGTTACAGTCTTTGTCAAGAAGTGTATACTTTTTTTAAAATTTAAGTTTATGGGGATTTTTTTTTATCTCAGTGAGTATTAATTTCCTAATCTGTAATGTTAGCATAATAATACCTGTCCATATTTGTTATCACAATATAATAGACAGGTAAATTAATTCATATATGCTAACATATAAGTCATGGCATGATAGAGTTAATAATATAACAATGACTGGAGTACAGAAAGGCTGTTCCATCAGTCAGAATTCCAGAGGAAGGATGACTTACACTTAAACAATTTTGTTTTAGTGAATATGGATCGTATGTTAGGATATGTCACTTTAAATTCTTATTTATATTAGTTTGATTCCACATCCAAGTTTAATTGATGATGAAATTCCTGTAGGCATCAATTTTTATCTTTCACCACCGAGATTTAATTATTCTACGTTGCAAGATCCTTTTAGCATTGAAACTGAAGTATGAGGTCTAAGCCTTAAGTCTAGAGCTCAGGGCCAGTCATCATGTTCTGGTAAATGTTTAGCAACTGGTTTTACAGAAAAAATAAACCAATTTGCATTTTGCTTGTTTCCGTGGTTTAAATATTATCACTTTATGGGTGATTTGAAGCTGTAAAAATAACCTTATTGATCATAGAGTAGGGATGATAAGTTTGAGCATGTTTACTGTCTTCATTTTAGTATATTTTAATTAATTTTAAGTTGACAAAATTTACTGTTCGATGATGGGTGTTTTTAACAACCGGCTTGTGAAATTATCCAAAATTCACTTTTGGGGCCATTCTGGGCCAGTTCCAGCACATGCTGGCTGCGTAAGGCCAACCCCACTGCCTCTTACCTCGTCCTGCCGCTTTTCTAGCTGGAGTATGGAGCAGACTTGAACCCAAGCTTAGAGAAAATGCCAACTTGACTTTTCAACTTTTGCCCCGTAATAGAATCTCCTCTAAGAAGTCATGATTTATAAATCAAAAGTCAAGAAAATAAATGTTTGCTGAAAATTCCAGCATTTAGTTCTGAAATGGCAACCTACCTTGACACAACGGCACACAGAAGTACCGACGACCATCACGTTAAGTTTTCTGCCAGGTTCTCACTTGTGGGTCTTCAGAGAGTTAATCTGGTCAGTGTTCACTGGCAAGTTTTACACTCTAAAAATCGACTTTTTAAAAATGATTTTGTTAATCTAGTGGCTGTTTATGAGAGAATGAGAGTTATCTGGGGATTAGAGCTCTTTTGATATTGAGCTTCCCTTTTGATGTCTATGTTTTCAGCATTTGTATACCATTATCCTATTTACTAAAAAGCAAATGACCACTTTTTGGCACTGGTGTCAAATACTAAAAGCACAACCAGAAAATGAATGAACAGAGCAGTTGAAGGCCAGAGAGAAAAAATACCATGGACATGCTAATTACTTTTTGTTGTTTGATCCAATGGTAGATTCCTGTGCTGATTATATTGTACATCTGGATAGGCACAGACCTTACTGATCTCAGATAGAGCTGCCAGCCAGCATGGAAAAAAGTAAAGGCTTTCCAATGTGAAAATGATTAAAGCATCCTTCCAATTCATCTTCAATGTGATAGAAAGAGAGGCTGCTAAATTGTAAGCTGCATTAGTAATATACAAGATAATCATCCTACTTTTGCATAATCTATACATAATTTATTCAAGCCCCTTTCTTGTTTATTCCCAAACACAAGTTTTCCTTAATGTCAGATATTCACTCTGGGAAATTTTGGTCCCTCATTTTACTGATTTATTTGCTAAGCAGAATTTCATTTGGATGATACAACTCCTATTTATTTTCTAAATGTCATTTAAAATTATTTATCAAAAATTTCTTTATGATTTCCTAATTAAAGATTGCATCATACTAGAAATGGTGAATAAAATACAGAAAAACAAAATTTTATTTTCAATGACTTTTAGTGTTGAAGAACTTTATGAACAAATAAAAAGCAAGTGTCAATTAAGAGATGAGGGGTGTCCTGCCACCAATTAGAAGTTAAGTTTAGGGCACCTGGGTAGCTCGGTTGGTTAAGCGACTGCCTTCAGCTCAGTCATGATCCCAGAGTCTCAGGATCGAGTCCCACATAGGACTTCCAGCTCCTTGGGGAGTCTGCTTCTGCCTCTGACCTTCTTCCCTCTCATGCTCTCTCTCTCTCTCTCTCAAATAAATAAATAAAACCTTTAAGAAAAAAATTTAAATAAATAAAAGTTAAGTTTAACTTCTCACTTTTTCAATTGCTTCATCTCAAATAAAGTAAAATAAAATAACAATGAAAAGAAAAACAAAACAAGAATTTAACTTAAAGATCTGTTTATTGCTTTCCATTTTCAAGTATTTGAGTGTTTGATTATATTCAAGTACAGGCACACACACAGGTATGTGTGTATATATTTATGCACAAAAACATATCAGTCAAATGTCCCTGTTCACAGGGACAAAAGACATCAAAAGGTGGGTGGGGGTCAGAGTGGAATAGGAAACAGAGAGGAAAACAGTTGAGCCTTAAGAATCTCGAATTGGAGAGATAACAACAAAACAATTTTGTTAAACAGCACATTCTACCATTAATATAGCTTTGTTCTGCATGCTTCTATTTCCTCCACCATATAATCAATCCTATCACCATATTTTAGTTTCACTCTCCAGGGAAATAATTTTGTTAACCTATTTATTAGCCATCATCCTCATTTGAGTAGTCTACATATAAAGCTATCAGAAAGTGTATTTCCTTAAATTTTATAAATTAATAAATATTCAGTTTAACCCAAATATAGATAATATAGAGCAAATACAGTATATTTTTAAAGGAACAGGAAAAACAAAGAATGATGGGGTCACTAATTTATTAAAATCCAAATATCCAGAACAAGAGAAGTAAAGAAAATCTTCATATAACTAGAGAACAAGTCATTATTTCTGAAAATATTTTGAGACTATGGGCTGCTCTTTATCATTGCCTTCGAGCACTGATCTTCCAGCTTGCTGTCACACTTTATATTATGGTCAGAGTCACGTCTCTTTCCCTAGTCATTAGAGTTCTTAAAATTTATCCACCAGCATATACCATTTAGCTCATTAATTTTGTGGGTTAATTATATTACTTACATTATCTCATTTTATGCTCAAAATAACCCAATAAGGTAGGTTCTAGCATTAAGTCAGTCATAGATGAATCTTAAGTATATAAAAATTGTATATTCATGTATATAGTTTTCATATATCAAGTATTTTCCATGTTCATAAATATTTTTTTTATATACTGATACTGCATACATGGCTGAACACATGCATTCTCCTTACATATTATCACTTAAATAATCTATTAAATAATGTGTAATATGCAGTAATTTTAACATAAAATTTTTTGTATTTTCATGCTGAGCACTGAATGCATTGAAATAAGTGACTAATTTCACTTTAAATTCTTGTCATGATATAAAATTATGCTAGAAAAATGACCCATCAGAACTGAATTCATTAACTGATAACATTATAATATCTAACTTAATAATCTGAGGAGGAAAAGTCTGGGAAGTTATGGGAAATTGTTGATTAATTGCAATTGATCTGAAATTATCTATTCATTAGCATACCACATCTTTGATAGCTTAACAACTCAACTTTCATAGTGATAATGAAGCAGATAACACCACCCTGTGCATATAGATGTGGTTTCATAAAATTCAAGATGTTTACTCACAGGATACTAACGCTTGATTATAATCTTGATAATGGTTTAGAAATTTATAATCAACTGTATGTTTTATCAGTTATTGAAGCGGGTAATTTTTGGTTGGTATTTTTTTTTCCTAAGCCATAATGTGGTATTTCTCTAAGAGTACATACATCTTAAATTTTTTTTTCCAGTATTTTGTATATACATGCATTTGAATATGTAAACTATTTTGACACAATTTAATAATATTGTACAATGGCTAGGAATGAGTTTCTAGAGAAATCTTGCAGACATAGAAAATTCTCTGAAGTGTGAGATTTGAATAATGACTAAATACTGAAAAAAAGACCTTTTAAAGGGTTCCACAGGAAAAAAAATGCCAATATAATCACAGTTTAAGAACCAATTATTATTAATAAATAACTTCTTGAGGTTAAATGGTAACTTCTTCAGTGTATTTGTAAGACCTCAAGGTATTCTATATCTGTAAATCAGATTAATTAAATTTTAAAGGAAAAATTTCTTTATAGAATTAGAATACATTTTTATTTGCCATGGCAATGTCAAGATTTTTGAAGAAGTCATGTGAATTTTATCGAAAGTAACAATCATTTAATTTAGTGAGAACTTCACTAGGCTTTGCTAGAAGTGAAGTGTCTCAGAGAAATGCCATGGAATACTTGCTTCAATTCATTACCACACATGGCTGTTAAGTTTTAAATTTGCTACCACACGGTCAGGGAGGCATTAGAATGTAAAACAACATGAGTGAGCATCTTAAACATATTACTGTTTTTTCAGCAAGAGAATACATCTTTGTGCAAACTGAACTTATCTTAGAAGTCATTTTGTTTTCTATGCTTTTACTGAAAAAACAACTATTAGCTTAAAATCTGAATTGCATAATCTAGGTAGTGGGAATGTGAGTGTTAAAACTCTTTCAACTTTTCTTTGAGTTCTGAAGCTTCCAAAATGCTTGAAAAAATGTTAAATTACTCATTTAAAAAATTTAAAAAATCAGATAAAATCTGAATAACAAAAGAGATTCAAGACAATTTTAAAACATACAAAAGCCTTAGAATATTTAATTTCTCTCGGGAGGTACGCAGGTTTAAAGAATTGATAATGTATATAATGAAGTGATTGTAAGGAAACAAGAAGTAGGAAACCATTTTAAATTTGTAAAATGATGCTAGAAAATATAAGTCAAAACTACAATATCACCTCACACCTGTCAGAATGATTAAAATTAACAATACAAGAAACAACAGGTGTTGGCCAGGATGCAGAGAAAGGGGAACCCTCTTACACTGTTGGTGGGAATGCAAACTGGTACAGCCACTCTGGAAAACAATATGGAGTTTCCTCAAAAAGCTAAAAATAGAACTATCCTAGGATCCAGCAATTGCGCTACTAAGTATTTACCCCCAAATATAACAACACTAATTTGAAGGATGCATGTACCTCGATGTTTATAGCAGCATTATCTACAATAGCTAAAGTATGGAAAGCCCAAATGTCTATCGACTGATGATTGGATAAAGAAGTGGTATATATATACAATGAGATATTGCTCAGACATAAAAAAAAAAAAAATGAAATCTCCCATTTGCAAAAACATGGATGGAGTGAAAGAGTAATATGCGAAACAAAATATCAGTCAGAGAAAGACAAATACCATATGATTTCACTCATTTGTGGAATTTAAGAAACAAAACAAATGAACAAAGGGGAAAAAACAGAGCAGGGAGGCAAACCAAGAAACAAATTCTTAATTCTAGAAAACAACTGGATGATTACTGGAAGGGAGGTGTGTGTGGGAGGAAGGGCTAAACAGGTGATGGGGATGAAGGAATGCACTTGCTGTAATGAGCACTAGGTGTTGTATGGATGTGCGGAATCACTGTATTGTACACCTGAAAGTAATATTACACTGTATCTTAACTAACTGGAATTTGAATAAAAACTTTTTAAAAAGTTCTAATGTAAAAGTATCAAATTGGTCATATGATTTTAATGAATTTTAAACCCATAAATGAAAGAAATGGAGAAATTACAAGTTATCTCAAAATATATATTGAAATTTCCTAATTGAAACCTGAACATAAACACAAAAAATATAAGTTATGAACATAATCTAGAGGAAACAAATTTATAGCAGTTTATACTTTGTACTATGTATATTTTACACTATTCAAAATAAACTTTTATACTACTTATATCAGTCCTATACGATGTCCCTAGATGTCCTCAAATAGGATAACAATTCTCAATTTCCTGGACATTTTCAATATATCAAATTACTTTTAATCATCTAAACATGATAATAGTGAGTTCTTTTTCCCCACAATGCTATGTATCAAGCTGTGTTTCAACAGACTGTCACAAATAGTTGCTTTATTTAACCCATTTCAAGAAATTGCTCTAGCAAAAAATATGTTTTTGATACTGACTTTGCTGAAAAGTAAGTTTTTCAATGGTATATTAAAACACAAAATAGGGGCGCCTGGGTGGCTCAGTGGGTTAAAGCCTCTGCCTTCGGCTCAGGTCATGATCTCAGGGTCCTGGGATCAAGCCCCACATCGGGCTCTCTGCTCAGCAGGGAGCCTGCTTCCCCCTCTTCCTCTGCCTCTCTGCCTACTTGTGATCTCTCTCTCTCTGTCAAATGAATAAATAAAATCTTTAAAAAAAACCACACACACAAAATAAAAAATAATACCACTTAGTTTCTCTATCCCTAAATCTAATTCTTTATGTGTTTAATGGAAAGTGATCAGAGCTCTTCTGCATAAATTAAAATATGCAGAAGTAGCTAATTATATAGAATCTTAGAATATTGGAGAGACATCTGTTTAAAATATGTCACTGATTCTCTTTACATATCAAGGTCTGCTGTTGGATACTCCTTATCTTTTCAGACTTATTTCCCAGAACACTGCCAGAGAGCACATGGTTTAGTCCAGAACTTCACAAACATTTTTGGTCATATAACACTTTTTAAAAATTTTCAAGTATTATAGTGACAAAACACTAGCTGGGGCACAAAATGAAAGACTCTCTTGAATTAGAAATAGCGGTGTAACTAAATTATAGTAAAGTGTTATTGGAATTTGATGCATGGTTTTATATAAACAGTATGACAAATATAATTACAATTTTATTGCATGAAGATGAAAATAGCAAAATGATTGCATCATGTCATATTGTGATACCTTTGGACTAAAGCAAAATTTGAAGAACAAAGGGACTCTGCTTTTTGTTTTAACACACACGGCCTGCCTTCATACACACATGCTGGGCAGAGAAGGTTTAAACTTATGATATTTACTTAAAATTGGGAGATAATGTTACAATAGAGCAGTGATCATCAAATATACTAAGTAAATTAATATAAAATTTGGTTAGTAAATGCTTTCCTTGAAATAAAATGCCAAGCTAAAATGTTAAGGATAAATATATAAATATTTTAAATACCTTAGATAAAAATATATGTTTAAAAATAATTTTATAGTGAAAAAAAAAAAACCTGCCAATTTTACTCACCAAATACTCTTATTCCCTTTTCCTGTACATATCAGCTCTGTGCAGACATCAATTTTTAGCCATCTCTTCATAGAAGTCTCCTATTACTAATCCATGTAATGCACACACAAAAACCTGTATGACATATTGCCTTTATTATATTATGTAAAATAAATTCAGTTTCACTTCTGAATTACTGTCCAAGAAACAGCAATGATGGCTGAAAAAGCACATTAATGTCATGTGAAATGCTTTGGTGATTGTTACACTGTGATTTTATCATATTAAAGAACAGAGAGTATAAATATTTCTCTATAACAAATTGTTTAACAGACACATTTCTCTTTTTACTTTATACTCTCAGGTTAATCTCAGTAGTGTATAGGGCATTATGCTTTCCAAATCTAATATTTTATCTCCAGTTCAGTTCCTTCGATGAGATCAAGACATGGAGATTGAACATACACTCGCAAGATATGTAAAAAGTACCAAGTCCAAGGTCAGTTACGGGAAAACCTCTCTTTTTCCTAACCTTATTCTTCTAGTTAGAAGAAATTCTCTTAGAAATATTAGAATAAATTCTTACTCTTTGTCCTCTTCTTCCTCCTTCTACTCCAGGAGAAAAGACAGGATTTTCATGCTTCTCTATGGTTGCTTGGAGAAAATATTGAGCTCTCCTCTTGAGAGTCACCCAGCCTCTCCACAGTATTTATCTGTTTTGGTCAGTTTTCTGCTTTGTGGTATGGTGCTGCACCGGGGGAGGAGCCTGCTGTTATCTAGACAGGCCAGTAAATAATTCAACAGCCATTTCCCCAACTCAGTGATACATTAACTATCCTACGAAATATCCTAGTAGTATCCTACTAATTTTTAGTTGAGTTTCAATAGTCAATTCACTGCTACATCTACTTTTCAGTCGATTATAAACATGTAAGGGGAAAACAGTTTATGACAGTCAGTCTCCAAGAAGCCCATGACCCTATTGTCCTGAAATTCACAGCCTTGTGTAGTCTTCTCGCACACTGAATGACCCTGACCTGCATAATTAGCAGCATAGTAATGTGGGAATGATATTGCGTGACATTTGAAGCTTGGTCATAAATCTCACTGTGGCTTCTGCCTTGCTTTTTCCTGGAGCTCTTTCCTTGTTCTTTCCTGCCTTGCTTCTCCAGAATGGCTCATTTCCAGATGAGCCATTCTGGGGAAGCCAGCTGCCATGTCATAAGCACACTAGAGCAGCTCTAAAAGGAAGTTATTATGGTGAGAAACTGAGGCCTCTTCCTCGGTAAACATTAACTTGCAAACATTGGAGTGAGTTCTTTAGAAACAGATCTTCCAGCCTGACTTCTGACTATCAGAGTCAGATTATTGCACCCAGCCACCATCTTGACTGTGATGTCATAATAGGCACAGAACCAGAAGTATCCAGTTAAACCACTCTCAAATTCTTGATGCAAATAAATTGTGTGAGTTAAATATCCTGATTGATTTTGAAAACACTAGTTTTGGGAGTAATTTTGCAACATAGTGACATACCTAGTATAGATATGTTGTTAATTGTCCATCTCGAAAGCCAACATTCATTACTCCTAACTGTCAAAAAAGAAAACTCCATCTATCTTCTTTATCTCAGGAAGTTCAGTCACCAATGATCAAGCTCAAATATATCTGCGACTTTCTTCACTTTCTCTACTCTCTGTCTGGTTAGTCACCAATTGATCCTTATTCTTCATAATTTTTTTTTTAAAGATTTTACTTATTTATTTTTCAGAGAGAGAGAAAGCACAAGCAGGCAAAGTAGCAGGCAGAGGCAGAGGGAGAAGCAGCCTCCCCGCTGAGCAAGGAGCCCGATGTGGGACTCGATCCCAGGACCCTGGGATCATGACCTGAGCCAAAGGCACCCACTTAACCAACCGAGCCACCCAGGAGTCCCTTTCATAATTTTTAAATAAAATATTTCTATATTTCTCCAACCCCATGGCAAGTAGTCTATGTCAAGTCACCATAATAATTCCCCTAGATTACATCACAGTTTATGACCTGTTTCTTGCTTTGTTTGCTCTTTTGGAACTTTACATGTATTCCCTACAAAGTAGCAAATAAGAGAATTTAAGAATATAAAAACACATCATTTAAAACTTGTTAATATTTAAGTCCTTAGGTTCTTGAAAATACAGTTTTTTCCACATAATTTATAAAGGCCTGCATGTGTTTAAACTCTGCTTTCTATCACCTCTTTCTTCTATCACCTCTGTTCTCATTAGCTGGAGTGTGTCTCCCAGATGTCAGTATCTAACTTTGAACAAATTACTGCAATGCCTAGTTTCTGATTTTCAACTATTGGTTTGATGAATTTACTTCCTTTATTTTGATAAATAGAAACATCAGAAGATGTTTGCTTTTACATCACTGGAACAACAGAACACTTTTGTTATTTGGTCTGACTGATTCTCCTTCTTATGAGCTGTATGCCAAAGTACTACGGAGTTAGAGATCATGCTGTCTATAACTTCTTTCAAATAATTCAGAAAAAAAATGTTTTAAAATATATATATAGAGAGAAAATATGGCAAAATAGTTAAAAAGTAAATAATCTAAGTGAAAAGTATATGGCTGCTGGTTATATTCTTGAAATTCTGCTATAATTTTTAATTTGTTCAAAATTGAAATTTTAAAAAATAAAAGTGAAAGTAAGTTTTTCTTACGGAATAGCAGGAAACAAATTCCCAACTGAAACAACTGAAAGACTAATCTAAATGTATGAAACAATGGTCCACAAACACCCTAGATGACAGACAAAGAAATCCAGTGATCTTTAAGAGTTGGGGGGGAAAATCAGTAGAGCTGTAAACGTGTCCCAGCCTCCTACCCAAAGAGATCCCAAGCTACAGCATAAGCAAGAGAAACCTGGGACATAACCACAGTCTCCCTGAGTTCAGCAGACTGAGATAGCAATCCAGTCAAGCCCTATGGCTCGAGTTTGTAGGGCAGAGCAGAGAAGAGCTGCTTATAGAGAAACTGAACATCGGAAATTCTTCATCATACATTACAGATCTGGGTACAGATTAGGGTACATGTATGAGGAATCTGCCTGAGGCCAGAAAAAGAACTACCTAAAGTCTAAATATTAGAAGCAACTGGGCCAAAACACACACAGAGCAAGTGGAAAACCTCTTAATTCATGGACATTCGATCTAGTACTAAGAAGGACCTTACATTGGTAGCCATGAAAAATCCAGAGATTAAACATTGTGTCAAAAAAAAAAAAAAGAAAAAAAACAAAACCATTGTGTCAATAATGCTTAAAAGACCCAAGAGGATTGATTTTAAGTGATTTAACTGCATCAAAAACAAAACAAAACAAAAAAACCCAAAAGAACAAAAAAAGCAAAAGAACTTTAAGAATACTTTTTATGAATACAAATATTTAGCACCCAACAAAGTAATTTCACATTATCTGGCAAGCAGTCAAAATCACCAGCCATTCAAAGAATCGGGGAAAAAAAAACAACTCACAGTAAAGAAAAATTACAATGAAACAATATGAACAAAGAAGTGACATAAATAATAAAGTAAGTAGAAAAGTCTTAAAGTACTTTCAAAATATATTTTTCAAAGGACCAAAACAAACCAAAAATGCCCTTTCATCCAAATTATAACGTAATTGAAAAATCAAATCAAAATAAAATAATACAAAACTGTCACCCTACATTTATTTGCCCAGTGACTACATATTTCAAAAGGAAAGTGAAATAGAGACAATATATAAAAACTTAAAATTCTCCTAACCAGCAGATATACAGTACAAAAATTTTAAGGGAGTCCTTCAAACAGAAGAAAATGTCATAATAATATGAATGCTCTAAATACTTCAATTAAAAGGTATACATTATCATACTGAATTGAAAAAAAAGTAAGACAACTATATGGTTCCTACAAAAAAAGTTTTTTAAATATATGACACAAGTTACAAGTAAAATGATAAAAAATATCATCATATACTAAACACAAAGAAAGCTGGAATGGCTATATTTATATATGAAAAAATAGTTTTTAGAGCAAAGAAGTTTATCATAATAAAGAGGGTCATTTCATACCAAGAACAGGGTCAATTTTAATGATAAGACATAATATTTATAAATATTGTTATCAACCTAATATCAAAGCTTCAAAATTCATCAGGCAAAATCTGATAGACATTTAAAAAGAAAAACACAAATCCAAAGTTAAAATCAGAGGTTTTAAACACTCACTGTAAATAGAAAAAATAGAAAAAAATTAAATATATAGAAAATTTTAATAACTCCATCAAACAAATTGATCTAATCAGCATTATGTAATACTTGAGCTGAAGATGGCAGAAAACTTTGTTTTTTTTAATTTTCAAGGAACATTTAAAAGATACACCAGATTCTATGCCCTAAAATAGGTCATACCCAATAGGTTCTCCAAATACAATGATATTCAACCTAATCAATAACAAAATAATATCTGGAAAATCACCAAATATTTAGAAACTAAATAACACACTTCTAGATAGCCCAAAGGTCCAAGAAAAAACTTCAATGATAAAATGTATTTTAAAGTTAAAGAAAATTAAAATGCAACACATCAAAATTTGTGGGAAGTAGATGAAACAGAACTTAGTGGAAAATTTATACCATTAAACACTACTAGCAAAAAAAAAAAAAAAGGTTCTTAAATAGTTGACCTCACTTTTCAAATTATGAATCTAGAAAAAGAAGATCAAATTACTCCAAAGTAGAGAGAATAAAGAAGATAGTAATGACAGGAAAAATTGATGAAATAAAAAAATAGAAAAAAATAGAGAAGATCAAGGATATCACACAATCAAATCTTTTTTTTTTCTTATCTATTGCTGAAGATACTAGAAAAAGGAGCAGGAGGAGGAAGAGGAAGAAGAGGTTAGAGGAGGAGCAGGAGTTCCCTTGTGAACAGGATCTTGTCTGTCTTACTCAGAGCTACCTTTGGAATCCTATATATGGCAGTGAAAGTATTCGGAATTCCAGAAGTATTTGGTGAATAAATAAATTAATGAATTAATATTTCATTGGCTATTTTCTTATCATACCATCCTTTATTTTCTGGTTAAATAGCATAAAACACTAACGAAAATCATTTTGTCTTTCAGGTATGCTGTTGTGGCAAAATATTATCTTGTGATAAAATAAACCCTCAGTGGGTTTTGAAATAATATAAGATAATATTTATTTATTTAAGTTTTTATTTATTTGACAGAGAGAGAGAAAGCACAAGCAGGGGAAGTGGTAGGCAGAGGGAGAAGCAGGCTTCCTGCTGATCAGGAGCCCAGTGTGGGACTCAGCCCAGGATGTTGGGATCATGACCTGAGCTGAAGGCAGACACTTAACCAACTGAGCCACCCAGGCATCCCTAAAAAATTATATTTAAAAATTCCTCAACTGTTGTTTCCTGCTGCATAGATGGTACAAATGGAGACAATATGCAGAATAAAATGAAAACTACTCCTTTTTTTTGTTTGTTTTTATAAGAGGGAGAGAGAGAATCATAAGCCTCCACACCCAGTGTGGAATCCAACTAGAGGCTCCATCAAATGACCCTGAGATCATTAAGCTGAAATCAAGAGGTGGACGCTTAACCAACTAAGCTATCCAGGCACCCCAAAATGAAAACTATTCTTAATTATACACTACAATTTTGAAAGGAGTGCACAGCCATCTAAACTTCATAATTCATCAAACAAGCAACAAAAGCATTCAGGTATATGATTTTTTAATAGTGTTTGGTTTGTATTTATCTATCATGACTATCACATCATGACTGTAGGATCTAACAAAAAAGATTCTATGTCTTACAGAATACAGAGCACATGCATAATCAGAACCATACACAAAGATTCATAGTATTTCTTAGAAAACATACTATTTAAATAATACATATTATATTTTTTAAATAAATGTAAAATAAATGTTTTCCTGTTTATTCTTACTTTAAAACTCTTCCTGGTTCTTAAACTATACATATTTTATTCCTAAGAGGTAATTTTCTTTTTTTTTTTTTTCCAAGAGGTAATTTTCTTTAAGGTACTCAAATTTTTCCTTCCGTGATTGTTAATTGAATCTACTGTTTTTCCAGATCTTCAAATCTCCACAATACTTAGTGTTATGTGGACAAAACCTAGATGTGTATTTATTGAAATAAAATATTTTAAATGGAACATTATCTTTCAAAGTCTTTTAAGGAGTCTGGAATATCAGTTACTACCTTATCCATAAAAATTTATCTTTGGTCATTCCATAAGGCAACTAGCCTATTATTTTTTCCCTAAATTCCTATCTATGATAAAATCTACCTCCCTCACGTGAAAATGCATGAACTGTTAAAGTAAATAAAATGTGTTGCAGTTAAGAACCTAACACATGCACAAGTTTGTTAATTATTACACACCTCATTTGATAATAGACAATCATACATCTGCCTGGTGTTTATTTGAAAAGCAAAAATAAAAACAAAAAAACCAAAACCCAAAAAAGACCCCAATATTTTTCCCTTGAGCAACACCTTTTACCACTAGGTGGTAGTATATCTTTTAATTTTCCCTTACATAGCATTTCCTCATTGAACTAAAATTTCAATTTATCCATTTTAATTGTGATGAATCAAAGAAATCACATTGTTTGCAGCTGACATTTTTTAAAATTTCTAGATTTTCAACATCTCATAAGACACCTAATTTTTCTTTAATGTCTACTGGAAACTATTAAAGATATATGAACTAAATACATTTATGATGGCTATTAATGTTCTGCTTCTTATTATTAAGAGAATATAGATGTCATTGAGTTTTTGAGAGAGATCGGTACCATTTTTACTGCTACGGATTGGAAATACCACTTTGTCCCACCAGATTATTTTGATACCTAAGTTATACTTTACAGACTTTCTCCCTCACCGGCACTCCAAAAATAATTCTTCTATACAGACACTCTCTTTGTGAAGGTATCAGTTCTGTACTCTCAGGAGAGAAGAAAATACAGTGTCATAGAGTTTATTTTTCAATTAAGAGCAACAAAGAATTTCACAGGATACTTGTGAGTAGTAGTCCTTTTTCCTAGAATAGTGTCGCATTGGTTTTAAAGAAACCCAAAAAGTGCCAAAGCCATGTTGTTCTTTTCCATACTTAGCAACATAAATGCTATTCAATGTCTTTAAAAATAAGATCTATTGCTACAGATTCATTCACTGCATCAAATTAAATATTTTTAATATGAAGGATTGGCAAATTATTAGGGTACTAAACCTCTCAAATCCTACTGGTGGATGTATAAACAGGATAAACTATCTGGAGAATAATTGGGCAATATGTTTGCATTTGGGTGAAATAAATGAGCACTGCAAATATATTTCCAAGGAAATAATGAGAAAGTCTGAACAAATTATCCATAAGGATGTCCAGTACAGTATCATTTATAGCCATGAAATATTTGATGTAATCTAAATATCCAATAATATAAACTTGTTAAATTTTTTATGATGAATCTTACAGTGGCTAACTTCATAATTATTAAAGTCAGGTAAGAATGTGTTTTCATGATCATAAAAAATTAATAAAATTCTTAAAATAAAAATGCAACTTATTAAATATTAAGAATATTACTTATGTAAAAACATGTTGGTGTACTTATACCTATATGTATCTAAACAATATCCATAACACTATACCTCCACGTCTATCAGTGCATCCTAAAAAATATAAAGGATTAGGATCTAAGCTCAATGTGAATATTTCTGATAATGAAAATATAGAAAAAAAATTATGTTATACACTGAATTAGAAAATTTAAATTTAAATTTAAAATACACTGGGGGGCACCTGGGTGGCTCGGTTGGTTAAGCATCCAACTGTTGACCTCAGCTCTTGATGTTGGGGTTGTGAGTTCAAGCCCGGCACTGAGCCCCATGCTGGGTATGGAGCCTACTTAAAAAATAAAAACAAAAATAAAAACCACTACATACAATCAGGAAAAATAAAATTTTAAATATAATATTGTTTAAAACAAAACTTTTTTTAATGCTGTACTTTTCATCTCTGTGACTATTTTATGACTGGAAGTTTGTACCTTTTATTTAATCCCCTTCACCTATTTCACTCATCTCAACTCACTACCCATACTCTGGCAATCACCAGTTTGTTCTCTGTATTTAAGATCTGTTGGTTTCTTTGTTCATTTGTTTGTTTTGTTTTTTGAGTGCACAGATCAGTGAAACAAATGGTATTTGTCTCTTTCTTATTTCACTGAGCGTAATACCCTCTATGTCCACTATCATTAAGAAACCAAGAAGTGTGAGTATTGCTAAATTATTATACTGTAAATGTATGCTTTACAAGATACTCGTGTCCAAGCATTCACTTTAAATTTTAAAGCATCTATTAATTTGTCAGTAATTAGTCTGTAATTTCAATTTTCTAGTATCAGCACTAAATGTTTAATTATAGAAAAACTGCTTGGGATACCACAGTATAGCCTCTGCCAGGAGTATAGCATGTAATAGATGTATAGAACATATTTGAAGTTCATTTTTTTGTTAAATGAGAGAATATTCAGAGATCATTCCAGACCATTCTAGAACATACCAAAAATTCATTTTTTCCCCAGCGCATTTATGCCAGAAGAGCCTTCTAATAACTATGAATTACCAAGTATGACCTTGGCAGGGCAGACTGATTTCCACACGTCAACTAGGACTTGGGGACATGGTCACAATGTACCTTCAAGGAGATCACTAGCTTTCAGAAATTAATGTCATAGATAGCCTTACCAGTTCTCTCTTTCAAACATCGTCATTTCTTAGTCTAATAATCTGCCTTCCTTCACTGAAGTAAGTGAATGACCTTCATTTTTAGAAATTCTTCTTAAGCTATTTAGTTTGTGTTTTTCAAAGGCACCAGATTGTCCCTTCAGGAATGCGTTACTTCTCTGGATGGTTACATTTCTTAAATTGCTAAGTTCCCTCAATAATTCACCGTCAAAGGGAAACAAGATAATAATATGCTTTCATACTAAGTACCTACTGTATTTTGACTGCAGATTATTTCCTCTTGAAATCTAAATAATTTTGTACTTTTAAAAACAGAGGCTCTAGATTTAGAAATCTAGTTATTGCCCATGTAGTGAATTTATAAGATTTCATTGAACAATGGTGAACTTTTAGCAGTCTCAGGATTACTTCATGTAAAATTAAGGCACTTGTAGTAGTTTCTATTGAAGTATAGGCTCCCCATAGGCATAGTTTCTGTATATTTGAGGACAGCTTTGTTAAAGCTACTGAAAGTGATTCTCTTTCTTTCTCTCCTCTCTCTCGAAATAACAGCCAATAAATAACTCAGCAATAAATCTGATCACCCTATTTGTTGAGTCAGTTGAAGCAAGCTGGGTTACTGTTTTATGGGCTATTTATTTTAGTTGAATTATACTCAATTCTCTCCCTGCCCTGAATTTTATGTGTACAAAAAATCAGATGAACTTCTTGATTATGGCAGTTTTACTTGTAATTGCCAAACCTTGGAAGCAACCAGGACATCCTTGGTAAGGATTGGAAAACTTAATGTTATTAAAATGTTCATACTACTCAAAAGAATCTACAGATTCATTGTGATCCCTGTGAAAATCCCAATGGTATTTTTTAGCAAAAATATATAAAACAATTCTAAAATATATATGTAATCTCAAGGACCCTGGGTAGTTAAACCAATCTTGAGAAAGGAAAACAAACCAGGAGTCCTTGTGCTTCCTGATTTCAAAACATACTATAAAGTTTTATTAATTGAAACAGATTGGTACTAACAAAAAGACAGACATGTATATCAATGGAACAGAATAGAGAGCTCAGATATAAAACCTCCTATAATGTGGTCAAAGGATCTGTGATAAGGTTGCCAAGACTACACAATGGGGAAAGGATAGTCTCTTCAACAAATGGTGCTGGGAAACAGGAGGTCCACATGCAAAGAATGAAGCTGTAGCATTACCTTACACCATATAGAAACATTAATTCAAAATGGGCTAAAGGGCTAAACATTAGACCTAAACCTATGAAACTGTCAGAAGAAAACATAGGGAAAATCTTCATGGCATTGATTTGGCAATGATTTCTTAAATCAAAAGCATGGGTTACAAAAGCAAAACGACATAAGGGACCACACCAAACTTGAAAACTTCTTTACAGCAAACGATACATTTAACAGAGTCAAAAGGCAACCTACATAATCAGAGAAAATATTTTCAACCCATATATCTAATAAAGGTTTAATGCCCAGAATATATAAAGAAACCCTACAACTCAACGCAAGAACAAATAACCTGACTTAAAAATGTACAAAAGGATTTTGAAAATACATTTCTCCAAAGAAGATATACAAATGGCCAAGAAGCATATGGAAAGATGCTCAACCTCACTAAAGGTCAGAGAAATACAAATCAAAATCACAATAAAATATCACCTCACACTTCTTAACATGGCACTAGCAACAAAGTAAAATAAAATAAAATAAAATAAAATAAAATGAAATGAAATAAAAAGTGTTGATGGACACATGGAGAGATTGGAACCCTTCTGTACTGTTGGGAATGTAAAATGGTGTGACTGCTATGGAAAACAGTAAGGAGGTTCTTCAAAAAAATTAAAAATAGAAATACCATTGACCCATTAATCCCACTTTGGGGATTTTCCCCAAAGAATTAGAGAAAAGATCTTGAAGAGAAATTTCATTTCACGTTGACTGAAATGAGTGACTCATGTTCAGTGCAGTGTTATTCACAATAGCCAAGAAGTGGAAGAAAACTAAATGTCCATTATGTTTGAATAAATTTTAAAAAATGTTATATAAACACACAATAGAATATTATTCACCCTTATAAAATAAGAAACCATCATATTCTACAACATGGATGAAACTTGAGGACATTATGCTAAGTAAGATAAGCCAATCGCGAAAATACAAATACTGAATGATTACATTGACGTGAGATCCCTAAAATAGTAATACTTTTAGAAACAGAAAATAGAATGAGGTGATTGCCAGGGGTTGGGGGATAGGAGGAAAAGGTGAGTTGTTCAATGCATGTAGAGCTTCAGTTTTGGATGGAAAAGTCTAGAGATCTGTTGTAAAACAATGTTAATATGATTAACATTACAACACTGTGCACTTCAACACGATTGAAAGGGTATATTTTGTGTTGTTGTTTACCACAATAAAAAAAATGGAGGATTGGCAAATAGAATAATAAAAGTCCACAAATATGAAAAATCAGGCTAATAGAAAATATGAAAAAAAAGTCAATACACACTATTTGATTGTTTAAATATTTGAACATTTGAATACTTGATTATAACTCATTAGAATACTAAAGTGGTCTGTTATTCAATGCATTTGCCACATTGTGTTATAACCTAAGTATTCGAAGAAAAATCATTACAAATTCGACAGTGAAAAACTCACTGAAATTAATGAGCATGATAAATAGCCACCCTGTGTGTGGATTCCTACTAGTTTTTCTGAAGGCCTTTTCTTAATTTAATTTAATCCCTTTTCTTTTCTAGTATCTCTTATCCCTTTTGTGACTATTTTTCTCTTGCTTTATTTCTCTGTTTTCCCATTTATATTGCTGTTAATCCTTCTACCTACAAATAAGCAGGTAAAACCCTTCCAAAAGGTGTACTTTCATGTTTAAAGCATTTTAATTCGCTTCTCACTTGGGCTTTTTAAATCTCTAATCAGAAATCCTTTAATCCCCCCTCAGTATATATTCTATTTTTTTATTTTCAACTCTTTTTCAGATTGTCTCATAGATAACCAAGAAATTTGCATGACCTAAACTGGCATTATTTTTTCTCAACAAAACTCTCATTATTTGATTCTAATCTACTGGCTCTGTCATTTCCCAATCACCAGAGCTAAAACTTTTCAGTGCAATACACTTTTCTTTCCTTTGGCTTTTCCAGTGAATCTATAATCAAGTTTCTTAAATTTGTCATTTTGTTTATATATTTTTACCCACCATATAATTTTACTATTACCATAACCTGGGACAATTTTATATCATAAAACTGAACTAGATAAATTATCTATAATCTATAGTTTTAAAATGTCTCCTCCTCTTAATCTGCAAGCATTTACTAGATTAATTTTTCTTAAGCAAGGATGTCATAATGAAATGCCAAACTCAAAATCTTCTCTAGAACATGTAAATCCCGATCTCTGTAACCAGACATGTGAGTCCTTCCGTATTACTTTCAACCTTATTCCATTTAAATGGGGTGTGTAACTCTCAATTGACATGGTAAAGTGAAAACTTCTAACTTAATTTTTTTCTTAGCTTATTTACATGTGCAACTCCCATTCTGTGTTAAGTGACAGAAACACTTTTAGTATATTTGAACTTTCTTGTTCTTAGCGTCTGTTCCGGAGTTGGATTTACTTCTAGCTGGCATATGCATTTGCCAAGGTATGGGTACAGGGACAGGAAGACACTTAGCCCTTGGTATCTGGTTCCATCTGTCGATAGAGATATTTTAGCTCTCCTTCCTGAGTCTCAGTTATTAGACCATATAGATTGCCGCTAAGATCCTCCTGGTTCCCACGGACATGATCCCTTCTGTTCCAGTGGCAGTCTCTGTGCCCCATTTTGATGTGAATAAATCATATCTGTAGCTTCAACATCTCACTAGTTAACAGGGATCATTGAAGGTTGTTTAAATATTTGCTAATATTTGTTTAAATATTTGCTAAGACTAAATATTTAGCCTCGCTCTACTTGATGTCTTTTCACACTGTCCAGGGGTTTAAGGAGTAGGATAGGGGTTTTCTCTTCTCTCAAGTTTCAAAAACTTTGGAATACTGTCACTTTATTAAGCCAAGACTAGAAACAACAGCCAGGTCCCCTTCATTTGTGACTCAAAAACATCTAGACTCCCTTGGCTTTCTTCTTTGTTTGCCGTAAGTGATGGGGTTTTGGAATATAAGTGTGGTTTGGTGGGGTGAGTTCTGGAACTGACGACCAAGAAGGAATTCTTGGTGCAAAATGGGCAGAAAGAGCTGCTGCACGGTAGTTGTGAGGGGTGGCTGATTATATGCTATAGTGTTGGGAGAGGAAAGGAAAAGGGAGGTTTCAAAAGAATCCTCATAGGATACCGAAAGCCCTGCCATTGTCAAGTTAAGTTTGTTTTTCCATCTAGCAAGGCATTAACATGAAGATATTTGGGAGCTTCCTGGAGGAACATTACACTCTGCCCTCTTCAAGTATCTTCTATGGGCTGCAGGTTAGAAGGACATTTAATTGTATCTCCATTCCCTTCTGGAAGCTAGGTTATTGATAGAAATGTTTTGTTCCTGTAGATTGCTAAGATATTTGTAAACTGAGGGAGATTCCTGTCTTGCAAGATTGTGATCTCTACAAGTTAACTATTTGTTTTTCCTTTCCTTAGCTTTAGGGCAGCCTGGAGTGCCTGAAGAATGTCACTCATATCCCATGATGAGGGTGGGGTGGTGTCAACTTCTGCTTTGTCCTCAGCTTGCGTTCTGTTCCCTCATCACTAGGGATACCTAGATTTATATATTTCTATCTGTATCTATATATTTACCCCCCCCTTTTTTTTTTCTATTTGAGACAAGGAAGATATAACCTAATCAGATCTTAGGTTAACAATTTTGGTGATTATCCTTGAAACAATGAATACAAAATATTCCTGTCTGAGCAGAGGGAGAAAAACAGAGAAAAAAAACCCAGAGAAAATAAATACATGGCAAAATAGCAAATGATTCAAAGTGTATTCAAACATCATTTAATTTAGATGAACTCATTGCACATTAACTATTTGCTAACATAGCAAACCAGCAAATATCAAAGTCCATAAAATCTTTCATTTTTCTTTCCTCATCTGTGCTCATGAAATCCCTTTCCCTCAGTTTCCCTCAAATTTCAATTATTCTGAAAAGTCTCACAGCAGCTTCAGATGAAGGTGGTTTCTTGTGGTTGATCTCTGAAGGCAGGATGAATACCTCACTCAAAATTTAGTTCAGAAGAATGATGATCCCACATACACACAAGTAGTTTTGAAAGGTTTGTAACTCACTAATGAGGCTTTCTAGGGAGAACATGGAAAATTCTAAAACAGGTCTGAGAGACAAGTTTGGAAAGAAGGTATGGATGAGTGGCTTGTGTTTTCTTATTTAGGGAATGGGGCTAGAGTGAGGATTCCTACTGAAGAGGAAAAATTACCCAGGGGAGGCCCAGGCCAAGAGGCCCCATAAGATGGAAAGTTACTAACAATAAGCTAGAGATAACCAGAAGCCCTAATGGGAGGAAGAGATAACTAGCCCCTTCTGCTTCTGTAAACAGGCTTCCCACCACAGGCTCCCTGTCCCCCCCGCAAAGCAGTCCCCACTCCCCCAGTTTAAACCCACCTACCAGCAGTCAGCATAGTCCTTGGAACCTGACTACCTGCAGTTTCCTATAAAAGCCCTATATCCCTGTTGTCTGGGGCCCAGAATTTCAAGCATGAGCTCATCTGGGTCCGCCATCGTAAAATAAACCCATGTTCTCCTACTTCTCTGAGTGTCACTTGCTCTCTTGCAGGTCTGATTATTTTATGCAACACTATGGGAAGGCCTGGATTTGAGTGACTTGAATTTCCCACCACAATCAAGAAAGAGAGATGGGATTATTTATAGGCTTACACATTGTACTAAAGTATTCCATACTGGGTATGGATGATATGACCTAAGAGTAATATATTAAAATGAAATGTTCCACATTTATAATCAGCTTCAGAATATCAGACCCCATAGATATTTCCCTGTGGTGAAAATAGTTAATATGGTTAAATATGTAGTAAAGCTGTCTTTGAAACACATTGTACAAGAGCTACTTTGAAGTGGGGTGATTACTCTCATTTTTTCTCTTCATTTAACAACTGTATTTGGTCTGAACTTAAACCTGGAAATAATCAGTAGCACTTAACACTGGATAATTATAAATTTAAAATCATACTCCCCCCCATAAGCAATATTATTTAGATTGCTAACTCCATCCAACCCAGTCAGCAACTGGTAAGTACTTTGCAGGCATAGATGCAGTTAATATATTCTGTTTAGTGCCTATTTCAGCAACTTCTCAGCTACAATTTGCCTTCACCTTCAAAAGGACACAAAGGGACATCTTTAAACGGCTACCCATGGGGTGTCTCAAAGCCTTACCGTTGCACATAATCTTTGAAGGCAATATCTAATCATATCCAACTTTCAAGAGTAGAAGCATGACATGACATTGATGGCATCCTCCTCTGAAGAAATTCATTCTATGTACTTACTCAGAGCAGGCAGACATTCACAGAGGAGCTCACAGTGATGGATCATGGTCTTACACAAAGTACAAGGCCCCAAGACCTCAATAAAATTTGAGAGTTATTTGATTAGATAAGGGGTTCTCCATCCCTGACACTGTTAAGAAATTGATTCATCACCCACAATATTAAAATACAAACCCAGTATCTTTTAATTTTTTTTAAGTTCTGGGAGCAACACATTCTTTATTCACAAATTTTACTTAAGCATTTGTACACTGATAACTCACAAACTGACCCATTCTGAATGGATGATCCCCAACAAATGTTCTAGAACGTGTTAGAATATTAATACAACAAGCACTCCAATTAGTGTCCCACAGAGACTTGTTTAGAGGATTTAACAACCTCCTTTCATGTCTTTTAGAGTCTAGACCACCCACAATGTTGTCCATGGGTTTCTGATGTAAGAAACTACTTTTCTTCTGTTTGTGCCATCGGAATGCTAATAGCTGGTTGGCTACTGCACTTTCCTTGTATCAGAGGCTTTCACAGGCCCTCAGCCCATAACTCACTATATTCATATACCCATGGAAATAGCACTCCGCAACCTCAGTATGGCTACCAGTCTCTGGCTGAAACAAAAATGCTACCTACAGGAGAGAGCCAAACCTGTAGCCTGTGACATATACAACTTTTAGGAGGAGCCATCCTTCCTTGTTCTCAGCCCCTGCTAGATGTCACAGTGCTGGAGATGGCCATCCCTGTCCTGGATCCCACGGCAATTGGAAAGTCTTTTGGGATCAACAGAATGAATGTGAGTAAGGGACAGGCAGGGCTGGGTAGGGAGAAATAGGGGCCTAAGTGATCAGGCTCACAGAAATCCCAAAAATGTGGAGGTGTGGGGAAACCAAAGATACTGGAAAAAACCCAAACCATACCACCCTGCCCTAGGCATGTAGGGTGGGGTGTCTTTTTTATGATAATCACCTATGACCAACAAAGAAGGCCAGACCCTAAAAAGGAAGTCAGTCATCGAATGTGTCCTAGTCCTTGTTCAATGGTGATATCAATAGAGATGTTAAAAGGATTTAAGTTACCTGGTTAGCTTTCTATAAAAGTCCAACTTTAGAGGCCCACAGTGACAACCCTGTCAGGACCCCTCTCACTCTTAAGAGTTTCTTCTGTCTCTTCACGTAATAAACTTCTGTTGCTTTACTCACTCTCTTTTGTCCACGAGATTCACTCTTCGACTCTGTGATACAAGAACCTAGCTTTCTCACTTCAAACAGAAAAGATATTTTTTATAATTTATAGATGGAAGCATCGACATTGCACATGATGGAGTCTACTGGATAGCTGCTGCTTTTCATCCCTTAACTAGGATATCCTTGATTAAGGATAACACTCTGGCTCAGCACAACTGATCAAAGTTCACAGAGTCATTGAAAATCTTGGTCAACAATGGGCCCATCTGCATATTTTGACAGAATCATTTGTCCATGAAAATGGTCCTGTCACCTGTCCCAGCCAATTGCAACAACAAAATTTCCATATACAAGTTTTTTTCCCTTAGGGAAAGAAATATGGGAATTCTGTGCCTCACAAATGCCCACAATATAATCAAGATCATACATCTCTCTCCACATAACTGAACCACACTATAAGTTTTTATAAAGACACTCCTTATCCCTTCAGAGTATAGACATTGTTGGTAGTGATCAAGACACTCACTTCACAAAATATGCAATATTGAGCTCATGCATTAGGGTCCTCTGGAAAAACAGAGAAAAAAGGATGCATGTGTGTGTGTGTGTGTGTGTGTGTGTGTGTGTGTATGAAAGCAATTTCTTTTTTTCAAATATTTATTAATTTGCTTGAGAGAGAGAGAGAGAGAGAGAGAGAATGAATGCAGGAGGGAGAGAGAAACTCCAAGAAGAATCTGCACTGAGCATGGAGCCCAGGGTGGAACTTGATCTCAGGTCTCCAATATCACCACCTGAGCCAAAATCAAAAGTTGGTCACCCAATTGACTGTGTCACCCAGGTGGCCCTAGAAAGATTATTTAAGGATTGGTGATTTTGTAGACTAGCAAGTCCCAAGTTCTGCAGAGTGAATCAGGAAGTGGGAAAGCTAATGGTTTATCTCCAATCCTAAATCCAAAAAACTTAGAACCAGGTGATGGCATAGATCCAGTCTAAGGTTGGGCAGACTCAAGACCCAGAGAGAGCAGATGTTTCAACGTGAGTTGGAAAATAGGAAACAAAAACAAAAACAAAAACAACGTCTCAGACAGGAAGAAGTCTCCTTATTTGGGAAAGAGTCAGCCCTTCCCTTTTCTTCTTTTCAGACCTTCAACTAATTGATTAATTCACACCCACATTAGGGAAGATAATCTACTTTACTCAGTCCACCAATTTCAATGCTAATTTGATGCACAAACACCTTCTTAGGAACACCCAGAATAATATTTGACCAAATATCTAAGCATCTTCATGACTCAGTCAAGCTGACACATAAAATTCATCATCACAATTCATGATCAAAGTATTCAATGGAACTTTTACTTCCTTACCAGCCTTATGTTACAACTCTCATACAGTGTCATAATGGCTTATTTTAACAAGTTCATATACGATTAAATGAATCATGGCACATTTTAGTTCAGTCAAACACAAGGGTAAGTTATTAGAGTGTGAATCTATTTTTGTCTTCTTTTTAACAATTTTCATGCCCTACCACTCCCCCTTCCTCTTTTGTCCCATATCTTGGCAAGCCAATAATATAATCTGTCTCCCTGCCTTGGTGCCAGTGGGAACCACATATACCCCACCCCAATGCACAAAACCCTCACCTGGCCCCAACTGTAACACAATAAAAGGCACAATAGTAATTTCTCCATATTTTTTCAAGCTATTTTCAGACCTGTCTGGGAGCCCACACACTCCAGAAACTTTTAGTATGTGAGAAATGAAACATTTCATATCCCTTTTATGCATATGTGGCATCATCAGTGTTGATATTTGAACTAAATTTTGGGTCACAGGTCATTCTTCCTTCACCAGTTGGTTATAAAATGTCTCTTCTTTCTGTCTTCCCATAATATCATATAATACCCCTTTCTATTCTGGAATCTTGCCTTTATATCTATGCCTTTGCATCTAATACTTGAAGTATGATCTTATAAAATTGACATGACTATATTATATTTACCTGGACCCACATTACTCAGAAACAGCAAGATTACCTAAAAGGTAAAATAATATTTAGCATATCTAGTAATATACTATTTCTTCAAGGTTTATGGTAAAAGGAATTATGTATATTACTTAGGTATACAGCTTCCTCGTGCAACCTACAAATCAAACTAATCCAATCCTCATGCTGGAAAAAGCGTAACACTGTACTTTAATCTGAAAGTGATTAATATTTTCATTATTTCTATTTTTCTGCCATATTATTAAGTTGTATCAAGAAAAAATAAGATAGATAATGGTGCTTATTAAAAAGTATATATAATAGTTATGGTTAAAGATTAAACAGTAAAATGGCTTCAGATTAAGCCTTAAAAATGTAAAATAATATAAAATTATAGAGCAGTCTTGTTGCACTCATTATCAAGTTAAAAATGTGTTCCAAAGTAGACCCCTTATTTTCTTTCTTTAAGAAATGCAGACTATACACGTCAGGTATTCAGGCAAAATCTCCACAGCAGGATATACAAATTCAAAACCTTTCAAAAGGCAATGTTTTTATTCCCTGTAATTAGGCAATTAATTCTACTGGCATTTATAGGCTGCATGTGGTAAGAGAAAAAGAGATAAAGAAAAGCAGTAAAATCAAATATTTCAATTTTACTTTAAAGGTCACTGAATTATATGACCTACCTTAGAAGTATTTAACTTGAAATAAAGAAGTCAGGAAACAAATGAGCTGAGTAACTCAAGTCATGAAGTTTGTTACTTTAATTAGAACATAAAAGATTTTCTTTTTAAGAACTCACTGGTATGTTTGAATAAATGATTTCTTTGTGAATGCCTTAAACTAAAGCTTTTTACTTCTGATTATTTTATTTCACACATGTATTAAATTCAATATTTAGTTTGTGTTATGATACAAAATACAGAATTAGAAGAATAGTTTTTTTCCATTGTAAAGCAGGAAAATATGTTTTCAAAGAGTATAAACAAGCATGTACAGGCTTAAATGTCATGCTCCTGAAGCATAGTAAATTTACCTGCTAAAAAATCATCAACATTTACTAAAATTTATGTGTTAATAAATTTGTCTCTTGGCTAATGATCATCTTCTTAGTGGGAGAGATAATAGAATATTTTTAAAAATAATCTTTTATACACAAAATAATTCAAGAGAAAATATCTAGAAGTTTGAAATCTTATAAAATAACTATATGTGAAAAGTGTTTTGGGGGCTCCTGGGTGTCTCAGTCAGTTAAGCGTCTGCCTTTGGCTCAGGTCATGATCCCAGGGATGGAGCCTCACATCAGGCCCTATGCTCAGCAGGGAGCCTGCTTCTCCCTCTCTCTCTGTCTGCTGCTTTGCCTACTTGTGCTCTCTCTCCATCAAATAAATAAATAAAATCTTTAAAACAAAACAAAAAAAAGTGTTTCGTAGAAGAGATAATACATTTTCTTTGAAAGTCCCAAGAGAGTACATAGGACCCCAAACATTTATCACATATCAGGCCACATGAAAACTCTGAATAAATTCTCGAAAGGAAAAACAGATACACTGACAGAATATAGTAAAAGTAGGAAATAAAAACAAAGTGTTAGGAAAAACAAACTAACCTCCCTTAGGCGATACTTAAAGTGATACTTACAAATTAGTTGTTTTTTTTTTTTAGATTAGACTGTAACAATGATTACTGTAGTGTATACTAACATTTATCTCCCAATTCAGGTTCTAAATGTATCAATAATGAAAGTTTTGAAGACTATACTTGTAAAATTCTTTTCCAGTTCCATATGCAATTAGGTCTAGATTCTGACTCATCATAAGAAGGTAAAGTGATGTGTTCACCATTTTTAAGGGGAATGTAGGAGAGATTATAAACAAGACAAGAGACAAGAATAGTGAAGATGGAAAGCTGATAAAGTACAGTGATGTCTTTGATGTTTTTGGGGGTAGAAGGTAGTATGAGCTACCAGGAATAAAAGAAGGAGAAGAAATCTAAATGAAAACTAGACAGGGGCTGACTCAGTGGGGAATGTGAAAAATATCAGAGAAAAAACATATAGAAAGTTTGAAATGCAGCATCTAGCACTCTGCTTTATCTAAGCAGTATTATTTGTGGAGGATACAAGTGCAATATCAAAAAAAAAAAAAAAAAGCAGAGGAAGGGTAGATAAAAAGATGGTGGTGGTTCCCTAAGATTCCTCTAGCAATATTAAACAGAAAATCCACAGTTGGTAACTTTTGAAGTGATTACAAATATTTTATCAAACTTGTTGACTAAGAGATTGACTTGTAAACAAGGAAAAATAATTAAGCAATCTGTGTTGGGTGACAAAATTCATGACCTAAAATGTCCTATTGGAAAAAAATTGTATCTGAATCTTAATAATCTTATTAAATAACATTACCATATAAAATAATGTTCCTCATGACCTAAGGGAGAAAATTGTTCCCTAGAAATAAAGCATCTAGATTAAATTTGTTTTAAATTTACTGACTTAAAATTCTAAAACCCAACAGAATTTGGCAAAATTCAGTTACAGTAGCTAAATTCTCTCTCAGCATTTATCTACTTGAATCATTTTGCTTTATCTGGTAAACAGGACCTGGCAGACTTGGATTTATTGAAAATATGTAGTAATTAAATCTATCAAGCATTTAAATGTCAAAGTCTATAATACATGTATGCACCATATTCTATAATCATTATATTTTCATTTAAAACAGACCATTGAATATTTAATTTGTAAAAGGCTTTGAAAATAAACACAGAGCTCTAATCTGTCTTTAGTTTATTGATATGAGACATTAAAAGCATAAAATGATGTGTTTCTGTAAATTAGAATAACATGAATTAAGATATTGAGAAAATGAGAACTAAAGATAGAAAAGCTATCAATTTTAGGAAAATTGAGATATTTATAAATTATATTTAAGTATAAATTTAACAGTAAAATTCTAAATTATTTATTACTATTGAATCAGTTTAATAATGAATAATACATATACAGTAAAATATATGTATTTATTTTATTTTCTCATTTATATTTGGTCTGTTTTTAGATAAATTATGGACATGAAGTATAGGTATTCTCAAATTCAAGTTTTTTGTTTGTGTGTTCATGAACATTTAAATGTTTGCCTTTCATTCATCTTGACCTAATAATTTATTCTTCAATGTGATAAGAAAAACATATAATAATATATTTGAGCAAAATCATATAGTCTTAATGATACAAAATATATGACAATTTTAATATTCACTAACAAAATAACTCTGATGAAGTTGCATTAGATCACAAGCCAACTCACTGAACTTGTTAAATATTTCATCAAGGTATGCACTATAAAACCTTCCAATTTTTTATTAGAGTCATATGGAATTTATCTATTCTTAACACTTGTAGATGTGCATATATTTAAATGCAATCAGCATTCAGTGTTTTAACTATGTAAGTTTATAGTTTTTTAGATTTATATAGTTCAATAGGTTAGTTGAAGATCCTGATGCCATTATGAAATGTGATTGGTAAATGTCTTTCCTTAAGCTGACAAACTATTTTCTACTAAACACTGCACAAATGTTTCTAAGTATATTCAAGTTGTTGTTGTTGTTGTTGTTGTTTTTCAGATTGTCCCTGTCATATTTTTGTATTCAGGTTGTATTAGCTTTAGAAAATTATTATTATTTTTTTTTAGCTTTAGAAAATTATTGAAGAAGTATTTTCTTCTTTTCTATATGCTGAAATAGTTTATAAGACATTAGAGTTATTGATTCTCAGAACTTCTCTATAAATTAATCAATTTACATTCTCAGTGTATTCATAAATTCATCTTACTGATGATATATGCATATATTTATTGTTATATGATAAACATATACCATATACGGTAGGTGTGCGTATTTATATGGGATATGGTATGTTATGGTATCTATACTAACAATCATCATATTCATGGATTGCATTTTTCCAAATTCATCTACTAGCTAAAATTTATTTGTAACCTAAAAAATCACTCGTGGCACTTTTTCATAGTCATTCATGGACGTATGCAGAGAAACAAAAATTTCGAGTTGCGTAACACATACATTCCTAGATAAGATTTGACATGGCAAAGCTCTACCTTCTACTTTCTCACTATAAGCAAGTTTTCCCTTTGTGGGCCATTTAAGGACAAGTTTTCCACATTTTTGTGGTTTCTTTGTTTGTGTGTTGTTTTTTTCTTTGATAATTGTCCTGTTCAAAATGTCCCCAAGTCATAGTGTTTGAAATGCAGTCTTGTGTTCCTAAATTCAGGAAGAGTAATGAGGCTTATGGGGGAAATTGCGTGTTAGATAAACTCTGTCCAGACACGAGTTATAGTGCTTCCCAGCAATGAGTTAAATGATGACAAATTAACAAAAATATTAAATAAACTGTTTCTAAACAGAGGAACACATAAAACAGCGGTAGACTGATGGACTGATAAAGATTACATGTATTTCCTTTAAGTGTTGCTTTAGACTGAATTTAGTTAGTTTTGGTATATGTTTTTATATTTATATTTATTTATTTATATTTTTATTCAATTCTATGTATTTTTTTTCAATTCTATGTATTTTCTGTTTATCATGATAATAGCTTTGATCTGTGAGATTTTTTAAAATATGGATTAGAGTATAAGTTCATTTTTAGTTTAAATAGATGCAGTTGATTGCATAATGCAATATTGAAAATTATGCATACTTATGTAAGTCTATCTGCACACACATATCTCCCTTCCTCTTTCACATGAAAACCTCTGGGAACAAGGACACTTCAAAACAATGAGCACACTTAATTCTCAGATCTTGATTTCTAATGGCTTCCTCTAGTAGAAAGAATCAGGGCTCTTTGGAGAAATGACTGATTGTAAGAGCATGGCAGAAAATAGATGAGATGATCCTGGAGCATCCAGTAGTGTTAGGAAGTAGAGAAGGAAGAACTGACAATGATGGGAGGATGTCAAAGGGACACAAGAGCCAACTAAAAGAGCTCCCAATGACTGAATTTAGAACTATATAAGCAACAAATAAATTAGGTATGGTGGATTATAAGTCAAAGTAAAAAATTTCACACTGATATAAATAAATGTTTGAAAATATAAATGAACGGAGAAAAGAAGCCACAGATTTGGACTTGAAAATTTCAAATCATTTATGTAGATACTTTGCTTTAAAAAATGTAGAGCATAACTCCTTCCATCCTAAGGATAAGCTGCATGCAGTGATTTCTTTTCAAAGTGTATGATATGAAAATGAGGAAAAGGGGCACCTGGGTGGCTCAGTGGGTTAAAGCCTCTGCCTTCCGCTCAGGTCATGATCTCAGGGTCCTGGGATCGAGCCCCGCATCGGGCTCTCTGCTCAGTGGGGAGCCTGCTTCCCCCTCTCTCTGCCTGCCTCTCTGCCTAGTTGTGATCTCTCTCTCTGTCAAATAATAAATAAAATCTTTAAAAAAAAAGAAAATGAGGAAAAAAGAGTAACTTTATAGTGCAGAAAACTAACACCACCTCACCCAGGTGTTCAAAGTTAACATTACTGAATAATATGTACTTTTTAAAAAAAATTATATATGCTCTTGATATCATATAATGAGAATGTCACTTTACCTCTGTGACCTTCTTCCCTAAAACACATTTACCGAGTCTAATCATAATACAAATATGACAGATCCCTAGATAGATCATCCAGACAGAGAATCAGTAGGGAAACAGCAGATTTGAACAACACTATACAACAAATGGACCTAATAGACATATACAGAACATTCTATCTGACAAAAGCAGGACACACATTTTTTTCTCAAGCACCCATGGAACATTGCCCAGGATAGACCATATATTTGGCCACAAAACGAGCCTTAATAAATTCAAGAAGATTGAATCATACTAAGTATTGTCTCTGATACTCCACAAAGGTATGGAACTGGAAATCAGCAAGAGGAAAACTGAGAAACTCATAAATACATGGAAATTAAACAACATTCTCTTGAACAACCAATAACTCAAAGAAGTTAAAGATGAAATAAAAAAGTATCTGGAGGGGCGTCTGGGTGGCTCAGTGGGTTAAGCGTCTGCCTTCGGCTCTCTCTGACAAATAAATAAATAAAATCTTCAAAAAAAGTATCTTGAGAGAAACAAAAATGGAAACACAACATAACTAAAACTTATGGGATATTTTAGCAATAAATGCCTACCTTAAGAAACAAAAGAGATCTCAAATAAACAACGTTGTTCTATGCTTCAAAGAACTAGAAAAAGAACAAATTAAGCCAAATGTTTGCAGAATGGAAGAAATAATAAATATTAGAGCAGAAATAAATGCAATAGAGGACAAGAAAACAATAAAGAAGATAAAACTAAAAGTTCGTTTCTGGAAAAGTAAACAAAATGTGCAAACCTTTAGCTACACTAACCAAGGAAAAAAGAGAGAGGACCCAAATCAACAAATTTATAAATGAAAGAAGAGACATTATCACTGATGCTACAGAAATACAAAGGAATGTGAAGAGGCTACTACTAGGAGCAACTATAGTTGGATTATCACCATGGTAAATTGGGATAATCAGGGTGAAGGAGATTACCTGGGGTGGAAAACAAAGAAACAACCACCCAGTTGACTGATAGATAAACAGGACCTCACTATGAAGGCAACATTTCAGCAGATTTCAAGGAAATGCTAATTAACCCAGGGAAAAGCCAGTGCAAATGCTATAGGATGGGATTGTGTTTGATTCTTTGAAGGATTGGATTGAGAGACCCATGTGGCTGTATAGTATAATGTGAGGGGAAAAGTGATAAAAGAGAGATGCTCATTGAAGGAGAGGGTGAGGGGAAAATCACAGAGGGTGGGACTGCATGAGGACTGTATTGTCTTCGGGAAAATGAGGAGCAATTTTGGGATTTTGAGTAGAGTACTGACATGATCAGAACTCCATTTTTAAAAAGATCATAAACTATAGAGCTTTGGGGAACTGAATAATACAACTAAGAGAATTTTATGGAATATTTAAGTTCTCATTTTATTATTCATACTAGTGTACTAATACAGGGAAACTTCTATCATGACTCACTATGATTATATTTATGATTAATTATGATTACATTTATGATTAATTATGATTAGTTGGCAGAATCCAACATGTTCTTTTGTTTATCTTAAGTAAAATAATAGGTAATGAAATTGAGTTTTGCATACAAAATTTAATGGAAAACATTTGAGCATAACAGACTTTTCTAATTACAAAATACCGTGCTTTAAATTTCAAGCACCAAATTTGTAATTGTGAAGAGAGAATTTAAAGAAATCAACTAGGCAAATTATATTAATAATTTAACATATTCTACCTTAAAGAGGAAGATTGATATAAAAATTAAATGATTTTATGTGCCAAACATAAAGTAGTAGAAACAAACCACCATCTGTTCCATTTAAGAGCATTATGAAAAATAAGGCTTATAGTGAATCTCATTTTGTAATCTTAATCCACACTATTGAGAAGAAATTTTCTCCAGTATTTTATAGATTGAGCTGTCTGCATGAACAGCAGCTTTCTTCATTCATTCTTTAAAATAAACGAAGTTATCTAAAGTAAGAAGGAAAAGATTATGTAGCAGAACTAGTTTGGTTCAATAAAGTATATCAGTATCCAAACATAATATTTCTTAATATCTTCCTAAAGTAAGGAATGAAACACGCTCATATCATTTTTCTTCCCTAAATGTTAAAGCATTTGTTCCTAAAAGTGCAAAACCAACAATAAAGCACACCTGTGATGATCTATGTAAGAGACACACAGCCATACATACACAAACATGCTCATGTAGAAAATATGTGTATGCAAAATATTCATATTTTAAATACACATTTTAGATGTACACATGATTATTTATACAAATATGTATATATATATATATATGTTCCTTAAAAAATATATAGGGATAATCAACATATATCTCTCTCTATATATATGTAGATATATATATACTACATGAAAAAGCTTCAGCCAGGTGTAGCCAGGGCCTCAGCACCTTTATTGCACAAGGGCAAGATGATTTTGATCTAGCATGAGAAGTGCATTACAGAATAAGGTGCCATGCATTCTCCAAAATTACATGAGAGGAGCAATACCGAAAGCAGGTTACACGGTGATTCTAAATATTGTAATTACTGTGTACATTATGATTAAATTTTATTAATTAAAAAAATACTTAGCAGAATACAGAAATGCAAATAGCCAGAGTAAATACGAAGTCTTGGAAAAAGTTAGCACATCTTTCAATTCCAAAAGGCCAGTTAGGCTGATTTGGTAGTAAAGAAATTTAAACTATGAATAGTACATTGTCAGTGGGGAGGGAAATTCCATGCCATGTTGTTCTATAGAGTGATACATGGGAAGCTCAAACCCCCTGTATTCTCAAGACTTCAGTCGGGCCATATTCATAGCTACATTTGTACCATTAGTTTGATGTCAGGTTCGTGGTCATGCACCTTCATTCACTTGATCATGCTTATGACTAATTCTTCCAGATAGATAAAATACTTTTTCAAATGTGACTTAATTTCTGCTTTCTTTAGTTATCCTGTTAATCTATTTAGCACTCTACTCCTAGCATCTGTTTGATAATGATTATTTAATTCAAATATTTTTGGGAATTATGTGGCGGTTACTCTGATCATGAAAATGTGAGACAACCAGTATTTTTATTAGCTATTTCGATTAAAGAAGGAGAAAAAATGGGTGACAAGTAAGTATAATAAAAGTGATTACTCCAAAAGTGTGATAAGGTTTAATAAAGATATATGTAGAGGATAATAGGAAAGTTGTAATCCCTGAATAAAAATAGTTATTTGGGCAACTGCTTCCCAGTATTCTATGAAGAAAGGACAAGAAGGAGATCAAATACTATATTGAGAGCCTGTGAAAGATTAACTACAGCAATAGGACCAATAGATATTACTTAACAAAGATTTAACTCTCTCTACTTCCAATGTAAGTTTTATGGGATGAAGAAAAAGGACGTACTACTTATGTAATTTTCCTTATGATGGAAACCAGAAATGCAAAAAAGATATTTTTCTTCTGTAATGATTAACTATTGACTGCTATATTAGTAAAATTATTTTTATATAATTATATTTCCACAAAGCTCTCATATTTTGCCCATATTATGCCTATACTTAAATCCAACATTTTATTTTATGCATTACTTTAAGATAATTTTAATTGTACTTTTATTCCTTTCAGTATTCTGAACATTATGGACATATTTTTATAATAAAAATCAATAAGATTGATTTTTGCCCCTCGTCAATCCTGGTTGAACACTATTTGGAAACATCTTTACGTTTTTTGAGGAAAATAAATTTAAAAATAAACTAAAAGTAATTTTTAAAAGAAAATGACTAAACATAATGGAATACTAACTAGCTCAGTGAAAGTATGGCTACCATTAAGCCACTTCTCACCAGGACAGCAGGAATGAAATTGGAGATGAAAATACCAATACTTAGGAGGATGTCAGAGTGAGAATGAGTTGGTGGTTGAATTATTGAGTATATATTAAATAAATTGCTATAGAAAACATTTCAGAAATATTTACAATTCTGTTACAGTTTGAATTGTATCCCCTCAAAACTCCTATGTTGAAACTCTAATCCCTAGTACCTCAGAATGTAATTGTATTTGGAAATAGAGTCTTTAAAGAGCTAACGAAGGTAAAATAAGGTTATATACAAGGGCCTTAATCCAATAAAACTGGTATCCTTAAAAAAGAAGAGATTAGGACACAAATTTGCATGGAGCAGGAGGAAGAACAGGTGAAGACACAGACAGAATACCATCATCTACAAACCAAGGAGAGAAACCTCAGGAGGAACCAGACCTGCCAACAACTTGATCTCAGACTTCTAGCTTCCAGAATTGTGAGAAAATAAATTTCTCTTGACTTAGACTCACCCAGTCTGTGGTACTTTACTGTGGTATCCCTTGGTAACAAGCACATATCTATTCTCTTCATTTTGTTTTCATCCTTTATTTTTCCTTCTCTCCTTTAATCTTTTAGAACTATCAAAGGAAAAACTAGTTCTCACCAGCAGGCAAGCATAGTACAACTACTATGGTCTGGTGCTTCCCACAAGTCCACACTGGCAAAGGACTGAGAATGTTAGATGGCCTCCTGTTTCAGTTATCAATTTATTGTCCTTCAGTTCTGAGTGTACCTTTCAATATGTGTTCTGTGATAAATAAAAAATTACTTAAAGTATTGATCCTTTACAGTGAGCAAGATGTTAAGCATTCTTAGGAAAGACCCCAAGAAGAATATTGTAGGAAAAAGACATTGTTCCACCATTTTGAGAGTAAGAAGGTACACTAGTGCGGGTGTGAGAGCATCTGGAGGAGCCTGGTAGACCAATAATCTAGTACCTCTGAACTCGCAGCCTCAGCCTGATGTTCACCTTTTCATTACCTCCTCACTTGGAGACAAGAGCCCCTGACTAGCCTGAAGTTCGTATAGACCTCAATAGAGTCCACAGGTGTCTGCTGGTGGACTGGAGGGTCTTATGTGGAGCTGACATTCCTTTGGCAACCCCCACATAACCCCACACTATGGAGACGTCCTGCCCTCTCTTGGACTCCCATTCATGCTCACACCATACTGCTGGTGGTTGACTGCTTCATCCACCATCTATGTTAGTCAGGTGGTCCATTGATTACCCAGTAACTCTGGACCATCTCTGAACTGACCAAACAAGTGAGGTTCCCTACTATAGGATAAATTGAATCATATCTTCTCCAATGGGTCTGAACCTCTTTCAAGTCCTTTCTTGGGTAAATCTCTCAGGTCTAGGGTATCATACAGTGTTTCCAAACACCTTTTCATTACTCTCTTA
>CM052898.1:175665400-175688936 GCA_028534135.1 Potos flavus | reverse complement strand
AAAAAAAAAAAAAAAAAAATCCCTCCCTCATTTGGCTTAATCTGAGAAGAGAAGATATCAGAATGAAAATAAAGGTGTGTCACAGTCCAGCCAAACTGAATATTTTTTTGGATATTTTTCATTAGGCATTCTGGTAAGTGTGTAATACTATCACATTGTGGTTTAATTTACATCTTCTTGTTGGCATTTGGCACCCTTTTATATGCTTCTTGACCATTTGGATAATCATTTCATGATATAGCTATAAAAGTTTGGGCAATATTTAAAATGAGGTGAAAGGCAGGGTTTGAACCATAAATTCACTATATTGATTGCAGTCAAAATATTTTTCAACTTTCAAAGGAAATGTAAGGAGTAAAACATATGTGCACCCCTAGTTTGTGTTCTAAAAGAGGTACCTATAAGATAAATAAGGTTGGGAAATGTAGGATTATCATTATTGGGAAATGAGATTATCAAAAGACTGATCTCATTGAAGTGGAGAGAAAATATCATATTTGAAGAAATTCCCACCTTATTAAACAGGTAATCATAGAAACAAAAAGGGATAAAGTCATCTTCCTAAATGTAGGTCGTACCTCTGGAATGCCATATTTGTCTTGGCACTTTGTAATACAAATAATAAGGCAAAATATTCATCACAGAAATTATAGGTTTTCTTGTATTTTATTCTGTTATTTCTTTTATATTTTCTCTTAGAACCATTTAAAAAAATAACTTTTCTTCAAATTTATTTGATGTCCTCATTGACTAAATTATTTAACTTGCCATGGATGTGTAATATCACAGTCCATTACTCTAGATCAGTCCTGGGGAGAAACAGATGGCATAGATCATTCAGATTATTTGAGGATAGTTTAATAAATCAAAGTGTAAGATTTATTAAGCCAAAAGGATTATTGCCATTTTCTGGGGCTAATAACAGAATTCCATTACTTCTGTTAAGTTGAGAGGACAAAACTAAGTGCTATTTTTCGAATTTGGAACATGAGAGTAGAGTGGAGAGAGGACCTGATTGACAGGAGCTGTGGCATAGAGAATGAAAAGAAGGAAGAAACAAGATAGAATGAAGCCATAGTTTAAGTAATAGGACAATTTGTCATTCTATCTACTCAATTACATTTTAGCTTTATCCGAAGCCTAAGATTCTTTTTTTTTGTAAGATTTTATTTATTTATTTGAGAGAGAGAGTACAGAGGGAGAGTAAGAGGGAGAAGTAGAGCCCCCCGCAACGCCCCCCGCCCACGGCAGAGAGCCTGATACAAGGCTGGATCCCAGGACCCTGAGATCATAACCTGAGCAGAAGGCAGACTCTTAACTGATTGAGCCGCCCAGGTGCCTCTGAAGCCTAACATTCTTAATCCCATCAGGAGAATCTTCATTTACTCTCAGTTTCTCAGTAAGCAAAATTAGCATTGATACAAATTTTTAAGGAACATGTTACTTCTCCTTACCTCTGCCACTTTGTTTCCTTATCCCCAGCATCTTGCTAAATTCAAGTCAATATTCTGCTTGAGAAACATGTGGGTGTAGAGAAGTATACACCCACACATACACAGAGTTTCAATTATTTCTCAGATTTCAGATGTGATAAGTTAATTACACACCTCTGCCATCTATTTGTTTCTTTGTAGAAATACAAAGTGAGTAGGTCTTTGTAGAATTAAGCAACATATAATGAATTACTTTAGAATTTTGATTCAATAGTATTTGTTTCAGTATGCCTCATTGCATGTACATAGATACATGTTTATTCTTTTATGTAATCTAAAATTCCTCTGCTTTCCCAAATTTATACAATTTTATGCTTGTTGGGCTTTTTTTTCGTTGTCAGAAATTTAAAACAAATGTTCAGTTTTACTCAGTAATTTAAACAACACATAGAAAGTAGTAAAAAGACCATAAAGCATTTACAAAACACCACATCCTTATATCATACAGAATGTCATCACACAGAAACTGGAATAACCTTCAGGATATAACACAAACTTTGCATCCTTGTTGGTTTCTTCACAAAAGACACCAATTCAATTTTTTCCCTTTCAGGGAATTTAAACTCCATTCCAGGAATATAAAATTTCTCCTTTATAGCTTTTATTTCTTGGCCCCAAACAAACTAAAGCTATTCATTCTACTTTCATGTAGGTTATAATTTATACATTTTGATTTATCTCTGTCTGTGGAACTTTATACCATTTACTATTTTCTCTTAGTTAATGATCCCCAAAAGGAACGAGTTACAGAGAGCTCTGGATTATTGCTGTCCCTTAGGCACTTACTAACCATCCAGTATGACTTAGAATCAGGTATCTGTCTCCATTTGTTATTGAGAATGACATGCTTTACAATTACAAGAACCCAGAGTAGGTATTTACCAAAAATGTAATAAAAGCATGAATATACCCCAATAATACAGAAGGTGTTCAGCCATTCCTGAATGCATGGAGAGTAGAGAGGAAAGTACACCAAAAGCTAAAACGTGGCAGCTCCACAAATCAGAGAGTCCTGGCTTTCCAGTTGTGCATTTTCATTTCCATTTAATTGCTCCCATGAGCCTGCTTCCTCATCTTTTTGGGGCAGAAAATATACCATCATTCCTATTCTCCATGTTCCTCTCCAGGAGAAAGAAAGGAAAGAAAGAAAGAAGGAAAGAAAGAAAGAAGGAAAGAAAGAAAGAAAGAAAGAAAGAAAGAAAGAAAGAAAGAAAGAAAGAAAGAAAGAAAGAAAGAAAGAAAGAAAGAAAGAAAGAAAGAAAGAAAGAAAGAAGGAAAGAAAGAAGGAAGGAAGGAAGGAAGGAAGGAGGGAGGGAGGAAGGAAGGGAGGGAGGAAAGAAGTGAGGAAAGAAGGGAGGAAGGAAGGGAGGGGGGAAGGAAGAAAGAGAGAGAGAAAGAAAGAAAATAAGAGAGGAAGGGAGGAAAGAAGGAAAGAAAAAGAAAGAGACATACCATCATATCAATGCCAGCCTTTCCCCAGCTGAATCAGCTAGGTGACCTTATGAGCATTTGAATTCTGCTAGTATTCATTGCTAAAATACCAACTGGCCATTTTTGTTAATTTTGTTAAAGCCTTTAAGTGTGTGTGTGTGTGTGTGTGTGTGTGTTGGGGCAAGAGGTTATATGTTCTACTCAAATATTAAAACTTCCAAATTCTGTAGTATTTTTAATAAGACATTATTAAACAGGAAAACATATTTTTATATCTTTAAGATGTCCTAGGATTGAATATGGTCCATAGTGAAAGAAATTTACTGTCCTTCATCCATGTCTATTTCAGCTGAAGGCATGTGTTTTAGGGTAACAGATTTAATAACAAATCACAAATATGTATATCATATGTATATTAAAATGATCATAATGTACTAAAATTTGCACATGTAATCGAATTGTTTCTATGCCTCTTGGATCAGAGATTTTGTCCAACTATTCACTCTTTTTTTTCCTCTACAAAACAGAGAAAACATATTCTTACTGAGTTTTATTTCAAAATGTGCAATTTTCTTAATTAGCAGGACAGTGTGTTTTTAATGAGTACAGCAATCTTATAGAATGAAAACAAAAAAAAAATTTAATCAGCATACTTTTGAAGATATAAATACATCAATTAAATATAAATTGAAATCTAGGGATAGAAATTAGGACATGTAAAAAGTCTATGAAATTTTTTTTTATTTTTCACAAGGGCAAAATCGATTTGATTATCTATTTACTTAGATTTCTTTAAGTGGTCACCTAGAACAGTTATGTCTTAGCTGTACCTCCATCAAACTTTCTTCAATTACCTTCTTCCACTTGTTTTATTTTTTTCAACCAAGTTTAATTTTAGGTTTTTGTGGGGTTTTTGAGAATGTTAACACATGCGTATGATTCAACAAATTCAAACAGTACAAAATATTTCCAACTAAGGCAATTTGAAGATTTACATAAAGAAGCAGCCATCTATTTGGAATATTCACACTCGCATTTTCTTTAAATCTCTGCACCTCATATAAAGTAGCACTCATTATCATTTTGTTCTCCTTACATGTGTTATTCTTTTTTCACAGTGCTCTATCACCTGAAGTGCTAATATTTGTATTACTGTCCTAGTATCTGTCTCCCTAAGCTGAAAGGCAAGCTCCCTGAGATCAAGACACCAAGAGCCATGAAGGGTCTACAATTTTCCCCGTAGGCTAGTAAGTTAATGTGCCACTGGTTTATAGATGGTGGCAGAGGATGTTAGCTCCTGGCTCAGAGACTAAGGCGTTTTTATTTTATTTATTTACTTATTTATTTATTTTTTAAAAAGATTTATTTATTTATTTATTTATTTATTTGACAGAGAGAGAGATCACAAGTAGGCAGAGAGACAGGCAGAGAGAGAGGGGGAAGCAGGCTCCCCGCTGAGCAGAGAGCCCTATGCGGGGCTTGATCCCAGGACCCTGAAATCATGACCTGAGCCCAAGGCAGAGGCTTTAACCCACTGAGCCACCCAGGCACCCCAGAGACTAAGGCGTTTTTAGTCAGAGCACACTAGTAGCTCAAGTTGCATGTTTGTTTCTATCTCCTTGCCCTCAAGGATCATGGGGGTGATGTGAGGTTGCATAGGTTGATGCTACACACCTAGTGGATTTTTGTCATGGCTGAGAAATCCCAAGTTTAGGGAATCTCCAATCATATAAACATGCTGCTGGCCAACCTGCCCAGACTTTACTGTGAACAGAGACATTATCTTCGTTAGCCTGGTCAGGAAACAAAACTGACTCCGCCCTGTAAGAGGCTTTATCTTGATCTCCCAAAGCTGTTTGCTGTACCAAATATGCTTTGAAAAAAGTCTGGAACAAAACTGTCCATGTCCCTTGCTATAGTAATGTAAAAGACAAAGAGGAAATTGTGTTTCCCCCAGTATTTACCTCCCCTCCCCCACCTTCTACACCATCTTCGGTTCTGGAAAACGTTCTCATGAACACAACACTTCATCAGCTGATTTGACTGACATGGAATGGGACCTTATCTGTTGAATTTGATTCATGCAGCATTTAATTCAGGCCACTATCAAAGTACCCCGACTGAGGCAAACCTTCCGTATCAACTCAGTCATATCCAGTCATACTACTTCCAGTTTCCTAGCTGATTAAATCCCCTAAACCATTAGGAACTAGCACAGAAACTGAGGTAGCTTTCTTTTTAGTTTCCATATTGGCCTTTTCCATTTGGCTGAATCAGAGGCAAAATGGTGAGTCAACAGCTTGGAAGGTTTTCCTTTTTTTAATTGAAACATACAATTACTAGGTGATTAAGCATTTCTACTCTTATGTATATAACTAAGAGAAAGAAAACTACATATGCATACACAGACTTGTAAATAAATACTCATAGAAAAGTTATGCACAAGAGTTCGTCCTATAAAAAAATCAACTAAAATGTCCAAATGATGAATAGGTAAACAAAATAGGGTATATCCATACCATGGAGTACTACCCAGCAACAAAAAAAAAGTGGGGGTGGGGAGAACAGACTACTGCTAAAACTATAACATGGATACATCTTTAAAAAATGATGATAAATGAGGGGCACAGGGGTGTCTCAGTCGGTTAAGACTGGACTCTTACTTTCGGCTCAGGTCATGATCTCAGAGTGGGGAGATACAGCCCCGAGTGGGGTTCTGCACTCAGTGCAGAGTCCGCTCGTCCCTCTCCCTCTGCTCCACTCCCTTGTGCTCTCTCTCTATCGCAAATAAATAAATAAATAAATAAATAAATAAATAAATAAATCTATCTTTTTAAAAATGGTGGTAAGTGAAAGAAATCAGACAAAAAAGGCTACATATTGTATGAGTTCATTTATATTAAATTATCTATAAGGAATAATTCTACTGACAGAAATCTGGTCAGTCACTACTGGAGTGTAAAGATCAAAGGAAAACTTGACTACAAAAGAACCTAAAAGCACATCTAGGGTGATGGCAGTTTTTTAAAACTGGATGATGGTAGTGTTTATGGTAGTTTTTATACTTGATTTACATTTGTATATAAACATTCATCAAACTGAACACAACGTGAGCAAATTTTATTTTATGTCAATTATGCCATAGTGAGGCTGAAAATTACTAAAATTTAGGTGTGGGTACATGTATTAAATTATTTTTACATATACTTATGAAACTGACAATATTGGTGCCTTTAAGGAGAGGATGGTAGATTAGATTAAGGCTGAAAAAAACCTTTCTTTCTTTCTATGCAGATGACAGAACAAAGGAGGTACTTAGTGGCATTCCTGAACTACCATTAGTTGCATTCTCAACCCCATGAACATATATACAATGAACGTACAATCTAAGTAAAAACAAGTCAATACCACCTCAATAAAATTCCTTAGGTCTTTATTCATCATTCATCCTTTCCATAAATAATGTATTCAAACCTTATTATGCATCAAGTGATCTTTATTCCTGGGGAGAAAGTATTCTCTATTCTGCCATCTTCAATCTTTATTAGACCCTCCTAATAAATACATCAGTGACTCTACTTTTCAACTTAAATTTTCCATAAGATTAATTGCCTTTTTTGTTGAGACTTCCTGCTTGTGCATTGATTTTCATCATTTATTACTTTAATTATCTTAATATAATTATAGAAACTATGAAGTGTTTTGCTAAACTCAGCATCTGGACCTAATTAAAATTGGTTTATGTAGACTGCTTTTTTCAAATAAGTGCCACACTTTTTTATTGCTAAATATATTTAGTAATTTTTGTTGTGGTTTTTGAAGACTGGACTTTTTTTTAAATAATAAATTGTAGTGTGATTCTACAATGTAGTTTCTGCTTTGAATGTTTTCTTTGAAGGTAACCTGATTCTTATTTCCTACACAATTGATGTGTCTGAACTCATATTTTTGAATTTACATCCTCCATGTGTACAATCGTTTGTTAATATGTCTCTAGCTTATATCCTCAGGGACAGCTCTTGTACTTCTGTGGTTCAGGGGTCAGACTATCATTTTTGGAGGCTGTGATCAGACTCTTCAAGCCAATTAGGCTTTCTGCCAATTGAGATGTATGTGGATTAAAGAATACATCCACAGCCACAGCAAATTTTTAAGTCTCCCAGGCTTTAAATTTTCACTGGGATCCTGGTTTCTCCATTACAGAATGTGTACAGAATTTATTATCTTAGCCCATCTAAAAATCTCTCACTTAAGAAATTCCACAGTTAAAGTTCTTCTTCCAATCCTAGTCCCAAAACCCACAAACTTGCCATTCTTACCTCATGAGCTAGATATTTTTCATGAATTAGTTTTAGGTTTTGATTGCCTTTGGGAGTTTACAAATTTATTGCATTGTTATTTTAAAATTTTTCTTTGTTTTTTTATGTTTTAAATAATTGTTTTCACTTCATAAATAATTTCTCTGAAGTGAAACTGATTAACAATTCCCCAAACTGCCATTACAGAAAGTAATCTTAAATTTGTTTAGTAAGCTGTCTTTGTTAGAATAGTTCTGTGTTCACCTGGGTGGCTCAGTTGGGTAAACCTCTGCCTTCAGCTCAGGTCATGATTCCAAAGTCCTGAGATGAAGTCCTGCATTGGGCTCCTTGCTTGGCAGGGAACCTGTTTCTCCTGACTGCCACTCCCCCTGCTTGTGCTCTCTGTCTCTCTGACAAATAAATAAATGAAATCTTAAAAAAAAGAAAAAAAGAATAGTTCTGTGTTCTAAATCATATTCTTTTGCTTTTAATTTCCTTAAATCACGTTTTTGAGATTGTTAATAATCATATGACATCAGATTAATTTGAAAATATATTTAACATATTTAGCAACACATTTTATATAAAGGTTTTATATTTACATTAAGAGATTAATATGCCAAGTATGGTCATTTGAGCAGTATTTAGAAACATTAGCTTTAGCAGCTCTATACTTGGTGTAGATCTTTTTCCTTAAGAAGTTGCTAATAAAAAAAACTTCCTGTGACTTTTCCCCCTGATTAAATCATCTAATTAATTTCAAGAAACATGGTCTTGCATGATACTAAGTAGAAGACCTAGCAAGAAAATAACACTAAAATACCAAATAAAATTGATTGTTTTCATTGACATCAATGTTTTCAAACATATTAAATGTCAAATCATTTTCTTTTACATATTTATTGAATTATTATCTTACTAGAACATAAAAAGCTAAGTGTAATTTATACTGTCAACTAATAATCTTAATTATTCAGTAAAAAATAGTATGTTCCATTTTATCACTCATTGATCTTTTCATTAATCATGATTAATGGCTTGTTGTGATATCAGCACTAAATCAAAGCTGAAATTAACTAAAAGAGATAAAAGATTTCAAATGACAGAGACAGCTATTTGTAGTCACTTTTCCTGAAAATGGATATTAATTTTTCATAGTGTTGTAATACCTCAAAAGTTAATCAGGCTTTCTGAAGGCATATTATATGTGTGTGTGTGTGTGTGTGTGTGTATTCATTTATTTTATGTATATTATATATATTTTTTCAAGATATATATATGTAGAGAGAGAAATACATATATATTTTTATTTTATATATATATATATATATATATATTTTTTTTTTTTTTTTTTTTTTGAGAGAGAGAGAGAGCATGGGTGAGGATCAGAGAGGGAAAGGAAAATAGAGAATCTTAAGTAGACTCCATGCCCAGCATGGAGCCTGATGCAGGTCTCGATCTCATGTCCCTGAGATAATGCCCTAAGCTGAAATCAAGAGCTAGATGCTTAAATGACTGAGCTACCCAGGTGCCCCAGGTATACACCTTAAATCAAAGTTTTAATTATTGTTGAAAATATAATTTTAATAAATGGGGTTAATATATTATTATTATAAAATATAATTTTAATAACTGGATTCAATATAAGTGAAATAAAGTTTAACCTGGTACAAATATTATTAAACTTTTGAGTACTAATAATATATTCTAAGATGCTTAACTGTTTTTTTTTTCCATTTTAACCAGCATACCATGACCACCTGTCAACAAACAACTACGAGGCATGCTAAAAGGCAAAAACACAGTTTACAAAGACTGAACAGGATCAGAACCCAAATCAGATATGGAATAAATATTAGAATTATCAGACCAGGACTATGCAAAATGAAAACAAAATAAAAACTATGATTAGTATGTTAAGGGATATAATAGAAAAATAGACAGCATTCATGAACAGATGAATAATGTAAGCAGAGAGATGGCAATTTAAGAATGAATCAAAACTAAAAGCTAGAGATCAAAAACACTGTAACAGAAATGAAGAATGCCTTTAATGGGCTCATTAGTAGACTGCATGCAGCTGAGAAATCCCTGAGCTTGAGGATATGATAGTAGGAACTTCCAAAAACTGAAAAAAACGAAACAAAACTAAACAACAAACCCCAATATCCAAGAACCATGGGACAACTACAAAAATATAGGTAATGAGGATACCAGAAGAAAAAGAGAGAAAAGAACACAGCAACAATGACTAGGAATTTCCCCCAAATTAATGTTAGACTCTCTCCTTGTGTTTTATGTTAACCTTTTCGTGTCCTTGATTTTTTAAGGGAACCAAGATTTTTCATTTTTAAATGAGCTAAGGTTTTTATTTACAATTTTTGACAATTTTGCTTTCTCAAAATCAAATCGTAAGTGCAGTCTCAATCTTGATCCTGAGGCTTCCCAGGGAATCCTTGGAAAATCTCAAATGATTCATTCTTTCACCCGTAAAAAGAGATGTGTAAAAAAATAACTAGGTTTATCTGATATGTTGAGTTGCATGAAAAGCATTGTAAAATAATGAGATGCTTAGCCTTTCCTAAGTTTTATTTGTATGGGTAAATGCTATTATTATAAATATCTCAGAAGTTGTATAAACTCCTTAGAAATTTGTTAACACCTCACTGTCCATAACATCTGGTGCAATGTATCAGTCATAAGCCTGGTTGTTATTATTATTATTTTTTAAGATCTTATTTATTTATTTGAGAGAGAGGGAGCGCAGGCATGCACACACAAGCAGGGGGGAAGGGGAGAGGAGGAGAATGGGGAGGGGGAGGGGAAGGAGGAGGGGCAGAGGCAGAAGCAAACTCCTCACTGAGCAGGGAACCCAGGCTTCCCAGAGTGGAAGTCAGCCACTTAACCCACTGAGCCACCCAGGCACCCTAAACCTGGTAATTATTTTAAAAGATTGTGTGCCTCTGAAATAACCGAATTTCCTTGTCAAATGAATTCTCACTAGATCTTTAACCATGGCATTTGAAGTTTTTTTTGCTATCTATAGATAGTTTTTGTTGTATTGATTCCTATGTGAAAGTATTTGCAATTAGCTACATGTCGGAGTCCTTCCCTTTCAAGAAAAAGGACTGTTTTAGAGACCCATGGAAAGAACTATGCTAGGGACTTGGTGTATAGGTTTCTGATGGTAATTACTTTGAGACCACATCACTGGACTGCATAAGGATTTGCAGAACATTAGTGGAGAAGCTGAGGTGTTCATAAAACTACTAACTTAGAATCAAAAAGAACAAAAATTAATTGCATGGGGATGAATGAACTGATAAAGGGTGATTACTGCTTTATTTCAAATGTTGCTGGTTCTTTAATGTTCTGTTTTCAGGACAAAAGCTATGCCCCCTTTCTAGTCCTCTTAAGTTGTCTATAGCTTCAATTTAGTAGATTGTACTACTAAATTTTGTACACAAAGTGAAATATTTTTTTTTTCCTGACTGCTGGATCCCTCCAGAATTTGAAAACTTTTATTGAGTATTCTTATTTCCATGGCAATGTAATTATTTCACGAATTTAATAAGAATCTGTCTTCATTGTAATAGAACATCATTGGAAAATTTGGTTGTATAGTCAAGGCTTTGCAATATATATAAGAATGATGCATAGAATCAGGCAGTTTTCAGAAATTAAGGTTGACTTTATGGAAAATGATTATAAAGTCTTTCATATTGTTGTGTTATAAGCAATTTATTTTGCTTTGTTTGTTTACTGAGTAGTATTTCTTTATATAGCCATACAACTATTTGGTCTGTTTACAGTTGCAGATATTTAAAAAAAATCTATGAACATTTGTGTAAGGTTTGTGTGTGTGGACATATATTTTAATTTCTCTCAGATGAATACCTACCTAGTAGTGAGATTTCTGGGTAAAAGTATAAATGTGTGTTTAATGTGCTAAGAAACTGTCATATAGATTGTAAGGGTGGATATACCATTTTACAATCTTTCCATCATAATGGCTTCCAGTTGTTTTGCATTCTCACCAACATTTCAAATTGCCTTTCTTTTTATCGAAGCCATTTAGGTGGACTGATGGTGATACCTTGGGTTTTAAAATTTGTGTTTCCTTGATGATTGATGATATTGAACATCTTTTCATCTGCTTGTTTACCCTGCACATATTTTCTGTTGTATATTGTCTGTTTCAGGCTTGTATTTCATAGTTTTACTCAAATATCTTCTGATCATTCATTTTTAATAGTTTTTTTCTTTTTTGTATTCTATATACAAATTTTTAATAAGAAATACATTTCTAGATTTTTTTCTTAATTTCTGAGTATGTTATTTCTTTTTCTGCAAAAAAAAATATATATAGGTCTTTGTAAACTTGATGAAGCTCATTTTTGTTCTGTTATTGTTTATATGTAGTGCTTTTATGTCCTGGCTAAGTAACCTTTGCTTTCTCAAGGTTTGCAAATACTTTTTCCTATAAATTTTCTATATCTTTTCTTTCTTTTTCCTATGATCAGTTTTCAAGTTAATTTTTGTGTATACTATGATCAATTTTCAAGTTAATTTTTTTATAAAGTGAGGCAGTGATCAAGGTATTTTTCTTTTGCCATTGTTGTATTTCTTATTTTTAAAAATAAAGATTACAAGTTATTCTGGCATCAACTAATACATTAAGAATTATTACATTTTAGTATCTATTTGGTTAATGTTTTCTTTATAGAATGAAGTAAAAATAAATCACATTTATGTGGGACAGATTACAATACATGTTTACTATTAAACCACAGAAATATTTGAATGATCTTGCTCATTGCCATAACCTGATATTAAAAGACTTAAATTTGACTCAACTGAAAAAGGAAAAAAAATAAAGTGAATGCATTACTTGGGCCATTGGTACTATAGACCTTCCACATTTCTATTAAAAAGAGTTATTTTCTGGGCCGCCTGGGTTGCAGCTCAGTGGGTTAAGCCTCTGCCTTCGGCTCAGGTCATGATCTCAGGGTCCTGGGATTGAGACCTGCATGGAGCTCTCTGCTCTGTGGGGAGCCTGCTTCCCCTCTCCCTCTGCCAGCCTCTCTGCCTACTTGTGATCTCTCTCTGTCAAATAAATAAAATCTTTAAAAAAAAAAAAGTTATTTTCCTTAAAAACTCCAAAGCAAAACAAGTAGCACAAAGCCTTATTAGATTTTTGGTTTCTGGAGAAACCACATACCACAACTAGCAATGTTCTTAGCCCCATATTTACAAGTTTATTTATCTTAGAGTCTAATTTGGTATGGAACTCTGAGCACTCTTAGAACTTCAAATGCTCTTGCCCCTTTGAAGCTGCATATCGCCAGAGCTCAACAATATTAGAAATGTCAGCCATTCGCACTTATGTTGACTGGCGCCTCTGGGATAAGACCTTGACTACCAGGGGTGCCAGGGTGGCTCAGTTGTTAAGCATCTGCCTTCGGCTCAGATCATGATCCCAGGGTCCTGGGATCGAGTCCCACATCGGACTCCCTGCTCAGTGGGAAGCCTGCTTCTCCCTCTCCCACTCCCCCTGCTTGTGTTCCCTCTCTCACTGTCTCTCTCTCTCTCTGTCAAATAAATAAAATCTTTAAAAAAAAAAGGCCTTGACTACCACCAATAAATGACTAGTAGGATTTTATTAGAAAGTTACTTGAGGCTGCTGCCAAATACATTCCTTTTGAAATACAACTATTGTCATGAGCTTTAATTAAAACCGTTACTGTTATGAGAAGACATAAAATTATTTTGAGACCTGAAATACCTATTATTGTCACCGAATATGTCAGAACCACATTCCAATAGAGAATGTTACACAAAAAGTGTTTCCTCATTGAATGTTCAGGAGCATGTGTCAGGGGATTCCTGGAGGTACATACTGTATACATGAAGATGATGTGGTGATGGTGATGGTGGTGATGCACGAATTTATATTAACCCTGGGCAAAGCCAATGAACTGACAGTATGGTCCAGAAAGCAGACCTTAAATGATTGGAAGACGAAAGGAATCATAATGCAGGGACCATGTTATGGAAAAAATTGATTACTTATAAAGAAAAAAAACAACAACAAAACAACTTCTGAATTCAGAGAGGGAATGAAACCAAAAGTGGATATGCTCTTTGTTTTATTGGAAGTGGCCTTTTAAGTAGACGTGATGAGAGGTCATGAAGTCATACAAGCAATGCAACAAAGAGTGGACAAAGGCATATCCCAGATGCTCAGAAATGAAGAGTGTGACTAACAGTTGGCTTTTCTGTTAGTGGGAATATCACTGTCACTTTACTGAGATCAAGCCAACCAGTAAATGCTAAATCAATTATATTTGTTTAGTTGCCAGGATTACAAGAGGATAACTAGGGGTCTTAAACATGTATTGATTCTGGACACCTGAAGCAGATGTCATTAATATAATTAGAGTCTTATGCTAAAAATATTTGAATATACTATTTTAATTCGAACTCCCTGATCTATCAGGTGATAAATGGATCCATTTTACTGAAGGTGAACCAAAACACCAGACTAAAATTAAACAACATGTACGATGGTCTTATCATTTGCTTACAATACACATAAAGATAGATCATTTAAAATTGTAATAGGTGACTAAAATATGCTTGCTAAATTGAAGGTTCATAGGAGACTCAAGGGATGGCTTAGATGATTGAATAAATGTGTGTGAAAGTAAGGAGATCATTATTGGATCAATGCTTAAAATATTGTAGGGAGAACAGGAAAGAGATAATGGGGGATGACACAGGAACCTGCATGTTTTAAGTCTTTTTTTCCCTGCCTCAAATTGTAGTGCCAGAAAATGTGTTAACTTTATGAACTCTGAAAAAAACAAACAAAAAAAAAAAAACTTGATTGCTAAATATGACATCATGATCATTCCTTTAAATATCTCTGTCGAAAATTTCAGAATGAAGGGTGCCTGGGTGGCTCAGTCAGTTGTGCGTCTGTCTGCCTTTGGCTAGGGTCATGGTCTCAGGGTCCTGGGATCAAGCCCCACACTGAGCTCCCTGCTCAGTGGGAAGTCTGCTTCTCCCTCTCCCTCTGCCTCTGTGCTCTCTCTCTCTCAAATAAATAAATAAAATTGTTTAAAAAAATTTTTTAGAATGATTATTCCTCGGAGGAATAATAGGTTGTTCTTATATTTACTTGTCTAATCTGCCTCTTTCCTATATTCATGTACATATCTAATATTACTCCAAATAACTGGCAGTGGGAAAACACTGATCAGACTTATAATGCTGTCATCTCTACAGGTCAGTGCTCTGGCTAGTTTGACTATCAAACCCTAGAATAGAGGGTATGGGTGAAGATAAATGGCAAATGGAAAGAAAGATAATTGATTGCTGATTGACAGGGAGCCAATAAAGAGTTAATGCAAAATGAAAAGTATTACATTGCTTTGGCACTTCCTGAGAGGCTGAGAATGAGAAAATGTGTATTTAGATATCCATAAGGGGGATTGTCTGATGTAATCTACTATTTTATTTTGAAGGTAAAGATCTAGGTTGGGTCTTGATTTATTTAAGGATATTCAATGTGCTTTCATCTAAATGATGTAAAAAATGACTGATAATACCTTTACGTAAGAGTTGGAATAATCATAATGTTGCTTTATTATTTGGTTCATATTTTAAAAGTTATAATTATTACAGAGAACTTTTTCTGGGCAGTTTACATGTTTCCTATCAAAAGTATGCAGATGATTTGTCCAATGTCAGGACAAGCATCACAGTGTGAGTAAGAACATAAGGGATGAATAAGATATATATTATATCTGTTTTTTATGTATCTGACTTGCATTGGGAGTCCTGATAGCGTGTCAACAATGCTTTTTGTGAATGGAGGAAAATAACGTACACTTGGTCAATTCAAACCAAAGTTAGCTTAGAGGTTACATGGGGAGCTAGCATAGACACTATACTAATGATAGCCCCAAAGTTCACAGATGTAACCTATGGTAAGCTCTTTGGCACACTCAATCTAAAGTGTATAAGTGGCTAATACACTTAAGACACTATCCTAGGAAACTAAATACTTTTATGTTAAAAGTCTAGATTCAAGCTACATTTAAGCAATGAATGAAAACCACATACTTGATGGATAAACCAACACATTCTAAAAGAGTGTAAGAGTGACTTAAAACATAACTGACAGGGGCACCTGAGTGGCTCAGTTGTTAAGCATCTGCCTTTGGCTCAGGTCATGATCCCAGGGTTCTGGGATCGAGTCCTGCATCAGGCTCCCTGCTCTGCGGGAAGCCTGCTTCTCCCTCTCCCACTCCCTCTGCTTGTGTTTCCTCTCCCCCTGTCTCTCTCTCTGTCAAATAAATAAATAAAATCTTAAAAACAAAACATAACGAAACATAATTGACAGAAATCTAGGATTCCCAGGAAAAGCTAAACTAACCTAAAAAAAAGGATTCTTATTGAGGAAAAAGACTCATTGACAATGTTATCTTAGGAAGAAGGTAGAAGTGACAAGAAGTTTGGGTAAATAGCATTGATTCAGAAAAATGGATTACACAAGCTCTGCAAATAGTTGAACAAACTGTTGGGGGAGAAAGTTGGAACAGATTGTGAACACTGATTCAAGATGGTGTTAAATATATTCCTACAGAGAGAGGTGGACATAGGTGAAGGCAGATGGCCTGGGATCTTGGCAGTAGAAGTACAATAAATGAATTTGTAAGACAATTATGGCCTCATCAGTCTGTGGGGATTTAAAATCAGAAAATTTAATTTGCATATGGGCTGTCTAACTGCCAATGCTCAACACACAAATTAAAAACCAGCTGTGGAAGGCTCCCAAAATATGCCCACCTCTTAATCTCTGGAACCTGTGAATATATTACCTTTCATTGTATATGGGACTTGCAATGTGATTAAATTAAGGACCTTTAGATGGAGAGATTATCCTATATTATCTGGATAGATCCAATGTAAGCACAAGGGTCTGTATATAACAGAAGCAGGAAGGTCAGAGAAAGAGTTGTAGTGATAGAAACAGAGGATGCGGGGATGTGGGACACACACAAGCTAAAGAATGCAGATAGCCTCTAGAAGCTTGTAAAGTCCAAGAAACAGCTCTCCACTACATCTTCCAGAAGGAATGAAATCCTGCCAATCAATTTTATATAGAAAATATCCTGAATGATGGTTTGTACCTGTTTTCTGTTTTGGTCCCTTGATTTCTGTGATGGAGTATGGTCATATAGCCAGAGGATTATAAAAGATACTTCTTTGAGACTGGGTCTTCCCTGAGATCCAGATGTTGTATATGAGTAATTGGTGCTTCATGATCTAGAGACAAACTGTATCCTATGTGACTGAGAACCAACTCTGGAACCTGAATGTCTCAAACATCTTTGATGTTTGCCTGTGTTTTCCTTCTTCTGCAACTTTTTGTCCTTTTAACTATTATAAAGCCTTACATAAATATACCTTGCTAAAACCTCATGTGATTGCTGTAAACTGAAACCTTGTGATATAATGCAATACCAAGTTTCCTGGTGGGTTCTGAATCTTGAAAGGGTTTGATCATTGATATGACTTAGGTTTAAGTTTCAAAGTGACCCTGGTACATTTTGATCATCAGTAAGCTGCTGTTTTTTTTGTTTTGTTTTTGTTTTTAAGTGAACTGTTGAGTCTCACAGATCTCTGGGGAAAAGCATTGCTAAAATTTATGTTCTCAATTTATTTCTGTGAATTCGTTCAAATTTCTATCATTTTCATAAGCTTTGTATATTGCTTTAGAACTATACATCATGCTTACAAACTTGTAGCACCCACATAAAACATGAAACTATATATAGTTAAATATGTAAACATATATTTTAAAAGTTAAATATAGTTGAATATATAAATAATATTATATAAATATATAATATATAAATACATGTTACATATATAAATATATAAATAATCTTTTATTTATATTTTTTGTATTACCCATGTGGGTCAGCTTTTTTAATATCTGAGAGAGAATAGGGATAAATGTATCTTACTATATTGTTAGGTAAATGGAAGTAAGACTAAATATTCTAGAAATTCCTTAACCGTAGTTCTACATATAACACTCTTTATATAAATAACCTCAAAAATAAGCCTTCTCAGGGGAATACAATGAGAGGAATTTTATAAATAACCAATTTGTGCTACTATTTATTAAGAATTTATGTCATGCAATATGTCAGGTACTAGGAACATAAAGATGTCTAAAATCAAAATTCCACCACGCTTAAGATTTTGAGGGTTAAAGAAGCAAACAAAATCAAGTTCAATAAAATTTGAGGAATTCTACAATTATTCATTGCCACAAAAGTGCTGATTAGTGACATTTAGCCCATTTAATCAAACTGGTCAATATATTCTGGAAAAAAAATGATATGCCACTGAGAGATGAGGGATAAGCATTAACCAGAAGGTTCTGGGTTGGGAAGCCCTATACATTCATCGAATGAACACTACAGAGGAAAGATGATAAAAAGTGGATATGTCCATTTTGAGGAAAGGAAATATTTATTGTTGCCAAATAACAAAGTGCTCTTTGGGGTAGTGCAAAATTGCAGAAATGATGTCAGATCACACCTCAGAGGTGAGCAGGAACATGCATTTATGAACTCTACAGTAGTGGAAGGAAGCCAGCAATGGTCTCTCTCCATGAAGCTCTTAGAGAAATCATTTAATTTCACTACTTCCTATGTCCAGTTATTATGCTGCACATACTGATCTATTGTGCTTTCACAATTTTATTTTAGGTCTTACATTTGCCCTTCTAATCTAAATCTCTTATGATTGTGATCTCTGGAAGATTTTTTTTAAAAAGCACAAGATTTATAACGTATCACTTGTTCTGCCTGATTTTTTTCCCTTTGAATATGGACAACAACCTAATGCAAATAATGATGAATGTAGGTTGCCAAAAGATTGGAAACAATGCTGAAATATTTTTATGAGATTTTGCAGATGGTACTTATAGTATACAGTATATTGGAGAAAACACTATATATATATGTTGTGGAACTTTGGCATTCTTGGGCATTTCCTACGGAATTTCAAATTATGGCAAAATGATACCTGGTGTCTCAGAAATATAACAAGTATTCATGTGCAGAACTGGATAAAAAGGTTATTGAAAACAAAACTTGTACATTGTTTTCTATATTTGTGAAAACCCATCAGTTTACCGGGTTCTGGGATTCAAGCCCAGATATTCAAATAATTGAGGATATTCAATTGAGGATATTCAAATAATGTTATCTCCCTAGTGTGTTATTTAGTATTCAATTCATTTTTTGATGGTTCCATCTCTTAGTTTCAGGGGTAATAAGGCTTTTCTTTATTATTTTCATTGCACGTAGAGATGCTTTGACTGTTACCAGAAAGCAAATTCTAAAGAAAATTTTAAAAATCTGGAAATTAATTTTACTTTGTGATTTTGAACCACTGCTGAAATTAAGAGTCAACACTATAGTAGTCAAGATTAAAAAACAAAAATAAAAACAAATATAAAAACTCAAATCCCATTTGTATCAAATCCCATTTGTCTTCACTTTTTACAGTTTAGTCTTTATAATGCACCTTTTGTATTTATTACCTAGATTAAGTCTGTGATAATGGAACATAAAATGTGGAATTTCTTGGAACGATTACAAATTCAATGAATATTTTATATGCAGCCTGGATAACAAGGAGGACCAATGTTTAGAGCTGTAAATTAATTGGAATTTTTCAGTTTCTGATTTTTTATGACAACTGTGTTGAATGTTTGCATATTGATCAGCGTGCATCTAATCAGAACTCCAGTGTTTGTTCTGATTGAGTTATAAATGTGAACAACATAAAATCACAAATAGTTGGCATTATTCTAAAGTATTAACACCAGTTTAGTGGTAGAGGTCATTTTAGAGAATGGCTGCATAATGAATTAAGGATACAATCAAGACTGCAGTCAAGTTGTACATAAATAAAATATTTTGGTCAAACTAAATGTCCATGTGGCAAGGAGAAGAAGAATTGAGAACCAGGAGATCTAGAGGAAGAAAGTATAATTTGCCAGGTGGGCACACGGTCTTGAGGGTCAGGCTGCCTGATTCTAATCTCAACTTTGCAATTTGCTACCCAAAACCACTTGTGTTTCCCTGTCCATATTTTTTCTCATCTATAAAATAGGGCTAATAATATCTCCTTCCTCATAAACTTGTTTTAGATTTCAAATTATTATAAAAATCATTTAATGCAACTCTTGATCTCAGGGTGGTGAGTTTAAGCTCCACATTGGGTGTAGAGCTTACTTAAAAAAAAAAAAATCACTTGGAATGGTCCTAACACATAGCAATAATTCTTGCTATTATAGTTACTGGCTACAAAATAAGTGAACATAACTCTACTTCTTTGACCGCAAAAATTTTAAACCAAAAAATGAAAAGATAAAATAATTAAATAGGAATAAAACAATTGTGATGTTGTGATTTATAATAAAAAATAAATATATTTGGTCTTCATCCTGTTTCTGACAAAGAGCTTCTTGGAATTTCCTAAGTGAGAGGTGCGACAAAGGCCTTTTGTTATGTTAATGAGGTGAGTTTTGGAACTCACCTAAGGAGGGAAGCTGGTTGCCTAGGAACCAGCCCTGTGATTAGAGGGCTGGAACTTTCAACACTTCCTCCCAACCACTGGGGAGAAAGGGTGAGGGGCTAACAGCCAATGGCCCCTGATTTAATCAACCATGCCTATGTAATGCAAGCCCCCCAAAAATCCCAAAGGGCAGGGTATGGAAAGTTCTTCTGGGTTGGTGACTATGTGATGTGGGAACAGTGGAAGGCCTGGAGAGGGTTTGGAAGAGCACTGCACCCTTTCCCCATATCCTATCCTATGCATCCCTTCTACCTGGCTGTCGCTGAATTATGTGGTATGCTTGAAAGCTGTCAGCAACCAAACATCAAAAATGGACTCAGGCTCAAAATTTCATAATCTAAAATGTAACAACATATTTAAAGAGTTTTTAAATATAGTATTTATTTGTTTATGTATTTATTTACTTAAAATTACAAGGTTTTATTTTTTATTTTTTATTATTTAATTAAATATAGTTCTTAAATATATAGCTTATGGCATTATGAATTAGATACATTATAGGAAATAATTTATAGTAATCATTAATTACATAGATACAAGTGATAATTTTATTAGGCCTCTGAGAGCCAGAAATGGACTCGTGGAGGTGGCCTGAAAGATCAATGGATTTTGTTGAGTTGACCATCAAATTTAGTGGATGCTATTTCCCTTAAATCATTTATATCAAGAAACCATCTTCATGGTTATAGTAATTTTACAATGTGTCTGAAATATTGAGTGTGGGGCAGGTGGGGCTAGGTAGGGACAGATAGATAGTGGGCTACATGATCAGGTCACAGAAATCCCCAAAACGTGGAGGTGTAAGGTGGAGGTGTAAGGAAACCAGAGATAAGGGAACACACCAGACCACCCTGTCTGAGGTGCTGGGGGGGAGGGCCTTTTTTTATGAGTTACCTGTGACCAATAAAGAATAAAGAGACCCTAATAAGAAGTAAGCCATTAAAGATGTTATCACCGGTCCTTACTCAAACCATGACAACACAAGAATGATAAGGCCACAAGCTTCCTGATCAGTTCTAAATACAAGACTGTCAGTAGAGGCCCACGTTGGCAACTTTGTCAGGACCCCTCTCACTCCTGAGAGCTTTTTCTGGATCCTTGCTTAACAAAACTCGATTGCTTTATTCACTCTCCTGTGTCCACGAGATTCATTCTTTGACCCTGTGAGATAAGAACCTTGCTCTCCCATTTCAATATCAATATTCAATATATTGAAAAAATATTAATTATTCAATATTTCAATATAGATAGTCAATAGACATTTGCAGTATTTTGTTTCAATGGGACCCTTGGCCAAATATCAGGTTAGAATCCTCACTGTTGACCAAGATCCTAGGTTACTACTTAGGTACACTTTTAAGACAGCAATTTCTGTATTGTATAGAAATTGTACAGAATTGTACAGCAATTGTTCTGTAATATTTGTTAATTAATGAATACTATAATAACATTACTTAGCTCTTTTTTGTTGATTTTTCTTTGCTTAATCATTTTTCAAGTTTGAAGAAAACTGATGGACAAGTCCATGTTTTTTATTATATTTAGGTTTAAGACCTACTGACATAATTCGATTCCAGATTCTTGCTCATGAAAATAAAATAATTAAATCTTGTTTTTAATCTATTTATGGAAGTATGCAGAATTACATTCTTTTAAAAAATGTAAATATTTTTACTATTCTATGCATTTGTTTCCACCATTCAGTTTTTTTTTTTAGTTAATAGCCCTTTTGTTTTTCAGTAGAAAAATTGAGTGGAATGTACAGAGAGTTTCCATATACCCCCTTACCCTTAACCCAGGTTCCACATAACATCTTGATTAAGTGTGGAACATTTTTACAATTGATGAGCTGGTAATGATTTATTATTATTAACAAAAGCCAATAAAGTTCACTTTTTATGTTGTATAGTCGATGGATTTTGAGAAATGTAAAGTGACAAGTGTATAGGGGCCAAAGACCAATTTCCAAAATGTGCCACTTTGATACATGGAATATTTTAAATAAATGTACTGAAGGAACAACCAATGCAAGCACATGCAGATCTTCCTCTGTCCCTCTGAAAGTAGGACACACATTTCCTATGTGAAAAATATCCTCCTTATACTAAGAAGTAGAAAGACATCCTTATCACAAAGATAGAAACTTTAAAATTTACAAAGTTATAGAAATAAACCTTATTTTATTTTCTGAAACTAATCTACTACCTCAGCCCAAATTCCACTTAGAATTCCTTACTAATTAAAGTTCTCAAGCACCTGTTTTCCTTATACTAGAAATACTTCACAAATTTATCATTTCTTTGTCTAAAATGTATAGAAACCTACCTGCCTTGGTCATATCTTTAGATCTCAGTTTTGTTACTGGGTCTCTGTTTGCATGTAACAAAACTTCTTCTCCTGTTAACTTGCTTTATGTTAATGTAATTCTGAGTCCAGCTGGAAAACTTGAGGGTTGAGGAAAAATTCTCCCTCCATACATGGGTATCCACCTTTGTATTATTTTGCAGAATAGATTCACTGCCCTAAAAATCTCCTGAACTCCACCTATCTGTCCTTTTTCCCCAAACCAGCATCCCTTGGCAACCACTATCCCTTTATTGTTTTCATAATTTTCCTTTTCCAGAAGGTCTTATGGTTCCCACACAGTATGTTGCCTTCTCAGATTATCTTTTTTCAGTTAATGTGTATTTAAACTTTCATGTTTTTCCATGGCTTGATAGTATTCTTTTTAATTATGAATAATAATCCATAGTATGGATGTACCAAAATTTGTTGATCCACTGATCTATTGAAGAACATCTTGGCTGCTTTCAAGCTTTGAAAATTATAAATAAAGATGCTATAAATATTTGCGTGCATGATTTTCTGTGGACATAAGTTTTCAATACACTCAAATGCCAAGGAGCACAACTGCAGGATCCTATAGTTAAAAGAATGTTTAGTTTTATAAGAAACTAGCAAACTGCCTTCTAAAGTGTCTGTACCATTTTGGATTTCCATTAGTGATGAATGGGAGTTCCTGGTGGTCCACATGCTCATCAACATTTGGTGTTTTACCCCTCATTTTTATATATAGAAATTATATCTTATGGGTGTCACTATTCATGTCTTAGAGTTCTTATATCTTCCACTGTTTTCAGAGGAATAAAATATTTTCACGTGACAAACATCAAGATTTTCTAGGAATCCTCTGGGCATCTCATGTTCCTGGTCTGGTCTTTTGAGCTGTAGGTTATTTTTTAAAACACTCAGTCCATAATTCTCACCTTTATCTTACATATTTCCTGAGTCCAAATTGAGAATTTTAAGTGTCAGTTCATACAAAAATGAGCAGAAGACTGTAAGAACTTTTGAATTTTGGGCCTCACCTCAACTATCAAAAATAGTTTCTCTTTCTTTATAAACACTTCTAAACTATTGTCATTCTCTTATTAAGGTATTCTTTATTTCTCTGACAGTGTTTTTGATTTTTGATATCTATAATTTCTTTTTGTTTTTTCTTGGATTTCTATCTTTCTGCTTATATTCTCCATCTGTTCTTGCACGCTGCCTACTTTATCCATCAGAGCCCTTAACATATTAATTGTAGTTGTTGTTTTAAATTCCTGGTTTGATAATTCCAGTATCTCTGCCTTGTCTAAT
>CM052898.1:175641530-175664900 GCA_028534135.1 Potos flavus | reverse complement strand
CTTGGCTTGACAATAACTAGGTCTCCACTAAGAGTCTTTTTTACCATATGACAGCCTTTCTGAACACCCCCTTTGTCCTCACCTCCCCAGCTCCTGAGTATATAATCAGCCACTCCTCGGGACCACAGTGCAGCAGCTCTTTCTGCCTATGGGTCCTGTCCCTGTGCTTTAATAAAATCACCATTTTGCACCAAAGATGTCTTAATTCTTTTTTGATCGTCAGCTCCAGAACTCACCCTACCGAACCTCACTTACCTTCTAGAACTTCATCATTTGGTGCCCGAATGTGGGGCTTTGAGTCTTTACATCTGGACTCTGAGCTTTGGTAAAATTGGTGAGTACTTTCTCTCCTCTCCCTTTACTCTCATTTCAGGGGCTTTTCAAGGACTATGGTCTTATTGGAACACTTTCATATCAATTGCTCAGGCTGCAATGCTCTAGCCCATGCCTACTCTACGGGGGGGACAAAGACTGCCTTTTGGCTGGAAGTTAGTACCCTGGCCAGAATGGTAATAAGACCTAGAAACTTGATGCCCAACCTTATTCCTGTTCTTACACAAAGTTGTCTGTCTTGGGCATGGGACAGCCACGTAAGTCACCAGGATGGCTGCCAATCTTAAGAGTCCTGTGTGAAGTTTCTTCCTGATATATCATTTTAACTCATTGTTGATAATAACTGATTTAACCTGGCAGGGTATATATATATGTGTATATACATAACATATATCTATCTATCTATATCATCTATCTATCTATCTATCTATCTATCTATCTATCTATCTATCTATCTGATTTTAACTCATTTTTGTACCCCTGAGGAAAAGAAATGAATCTGGGAGGGAGCACAAGAGTTTGCTGATGAACTGGCAATAAGAGGTAGGGAACATTACCCAGTTGAGGGTGCTGCTGTCCCTCACACGGAGCCACACTAGAACTGTCAGGAGGATAGTCCAGGGAGAGGAAAATGAGACCATATGATTACTTGTTTAATAGAAGGAATGGAAAAAGCATTCTCTAAACTGTAAACTTTGATAAACTTCAGGAAGTTACACAAGAACTGATGAGAATCTAGCTCTATTTCAGGGCCAATTGGTAGAAGCCATCCATAAATACACAAACTTGGACCCAGCCTCACCTGAGGGAGTAACCATACTAAATATGCATTTTATAAGCCAGTTGGCACCTGACATCCACCAAAAACTAACTAAAATGGCTTTAGGCCCTCAAACTCAGAACCAGTGTGTGCTAGAAGTGGCGACCGGAGTCTTTAATAATACAGGTATGGCCTTAAGGCAAGAAAAGGACTGGAAAGCTAAACTGGCAGGGTAAGACACAGGCTAAAATAACGGCTGCCGCTGTTGTAGATTCCCCATGGCCCCAGACTAACCAGGGGCAAAAGAAAAGGCCGGTATCAAACAGAATTAGGTAAGCCCCCATGCTATGAATGTGGCCAGATAGGACATTGGAGCAGAGAATGTCCAAGGACTTTCCATTAGGGCCATGTCCTGTCTGTAAAGAAACAGGACATTGGAAGAGAGACTGTCCTCTCATCTCCAGAGAGAGAGGAAGACAAGAACTCACTTCCCGCCTGAGTCAAAGCTGGAGAAACTGGCATGACAGGGCCCTGAGGCTGGGCCAGCTCCCTTTGACATCAAGATGACTGAGCCCCGGGTTACCCTGGATGTGGGAGGTAAGTTTATCAATTTTCTTACTGATACAGGAGTCACTTACTCTGTTCTTATTCAGCACTCTGGCCCCACTTGTCTTTCTAGCCTTAAAATTGTTGGCATAGAAGGGGAAACTAAAACATGCTGTCAGACAATGCCCTTAACCTGTAAATATAAAAGTCAGTTGGTCACTCATGTTTTTCTAGTCCTTCTGTCTTTTCCCACTCCATTACTCAGACAAGACTTGATGTATAAACTGGGGAGCCGATTTGCTTTTTTAGAGGGGAGTGGCTTGTTTTCTATAATGACTGGAGAGCTAAAACCATACCCTACCATCCTTCCAATGTCTAGAGGGAAGTAAATCCACAAGTCTGGGATTGTGATATCCCAGGAGGAGCTCTTACAATCCAACTAGTTAAAATGACCTTAGAAGATCCAACCAATATACCTCATAAAAAACAATACCCTCTAAAACCTGAGGCCAAAGCTGAGTTGCAATCACTTATTGGTGTCTCAGACATGGTATTTTAAAACCTTGTCAATCTCCTTATAACACCCCAATTTTACCAGCAAAGAGGCCAAATGGGGACTATCGAATGGTACAGGACTTAAGAGCTATCAGTGAGGCAGTAACAGCTATTCATCCCATAGTGCCAGATCCGTACACCATTCTCACCCAGGTCCCCGGTGAACCCAACTGGTTTACAGTACTAGACTAAAAAGATACTGCCTTTTGTGTCCCACTAAATTAGGAAATGTTGTGTCCCACTAAATTAGGAAATGCAGCCACTATTTGCCTTTGAATGGATCTCACCTTCAAGCCCACAGGCTGCTCCATTAACCTGGACAGTTTTGCCGCGGGGATTTAGAAACAGTCCTCACCTATTTGGAGGTGCACTTAGCAGAGATCTCCGTGATATATTCTTGTCTCGAGGGACAATAATTCAATATGTAGATGACATTTTAATCTGTAGTCCTGCAAAGACATCTGATAGAAATTCTGTAACTTAATCTCTTGGCAGATAGAGGGTATTGTGTATCCCCTGAAAAAGCACAAACATCTATTTACAAAAAGTACAATATTTAGGGTACTAACTGACACCAGGTCACCATATTCTAAAAAAGGCTATACAAGATCTTGAACCCCCGACTATAAAAAAAACTCTGTGCTTTTCTAGGTAAGGCAGGTTCATGCCACCTGTGGATTCCTGGATTTGGATTCTTAGCCAAACCATTGTATGATTCTGTTACAGGCCCCAATGAGGAAACTTTGCTCTGAACTAAAGCTCAGCAGACAGCCTTTCGAACATTAAAAGCTAAACTTCTGTCAGCTCCAGCTTTGGCATTACCAAATTTAGAAAAACCTTTCACTCTATACGTAACAGAAAAGCAGAGCCAAGCCTTGGGAGTTCTCACCAAAAAATTAGGAAATGAAGCAAGACCGGTGGACTATTTTTCAAAATCACTTGACAATGTAGCCCAAGGGTGGCGGGCTTGTCTTTTAGTGGTGGCTGCCACAGCCTTCCTGGTAGAAGAAACCTCAAAGCTCACTATGGGACAGTCCCTAACAGTGATGACTTCACATCAGGTCCAGAGTGTCTTAGAGACCAAAGCCACCATGGATGATGGGAGGCCACTTTACTAAATACCAGGCTATGCTTCCAGATGAATCTGAAGTAGTAACTTAAAACTTGGCAAACTTTAAACCCAGCTACTCTTATGCCTGGACCTGACCATTGTACTTCTATAGAGCATAACTGTTCAGAGATCATTGATCTTGTCTATTCTAGCAGGCAGGCCAGATTTAAAAGACTCCCTTATTAAAAATGCAGATGATAATTGGTTTACTGATGCCAGTAGCTTCATGGACAAGGGAGGAAAAAAGGTCAGATACGCTATAGTTAGTTTGATTAAAACTATTGAGGCAAAACCCCTACTAATAAATACTTCTGCCCAAAAGCTAAAATAATAGCACTCACCCATGCTCTTCAATTGGCAAAAGGTCTAAGAAGTGACATTTATACTGATTCCAAATATGCCTTTCTGGTACTACATGCGCATGGAGCTATTGGAAAGGAAAGAGGATTATTATCAAGCCCTAACTCCACAATCAGATATGGGCCTGAAATCATTACCCTTCTTGAGGCTGTACACCTGCCCAAGGAGGGAGCCATAAACACCTCAAAGGACATCAAAAGGACATGGCCTTAGAATCTAAAGGAAACAGTTTAGCGGACCGTGCAGCCAAAGAGGCAGCATTAAGCCTTATACCAGTCTTAACTCCAATGGCGTCCATTACTCCAGTTCATTCAGCCCAAGAGATTTGTAAGCTCAGGAGTGAAAATATACTAAAAATACACAGGACTGGCTTGTTAACGATGAGGGAAAAATCTTCATACCGAAAAATAGCCAATGGAAGGTAAGACAGGGCCTATACGAGGCTACTCATTTGGGCAAAGACGCTTTAAAACATTTAATTAAATTTACTCCATCAAATACATTTTTAACAGCCACAATAAAACAAGTCTTCTGATCCTGTATTGTCTGTGGCCAAGTAAATCCAGAAGGTGCAGCTCGCCCTGCTCCTTTTAACTAGTCCAAAGGCATGGATCCTATCCAGGAGAGGACTGACAGCTTGATTTCACACAAATGCCACCTTGCAAAGGCTATAAGTTTCTATTACTGTTTGTCAATACCTTCCCTGGATGGATCGAGCCCTTTCCATATAAAACTGAAAGAGCTGGGGGGCCTGGGTGGCTCAATGGGTTAAAGCCTCTGCCTTCAGCTCAGGTCATGATCTCAGGGTCCTGGGATTGAGCCCGGTATAAGGCTCTCTGCTCAGCAGGGAACCTGCTTCCTCCTCTCTCTCTGCCTGCCTCTCTGCCTACTTGTGATCTCTCTCCTCTCTGTCAAACAAATAAGTAAAATCTTTAAAAAAAGAAACAAAAACTGAAAGAGCCATAGAAGTAACTAAGATTTTGTTGCCAGAAATTACTCCTAGATTTGGCCTTCCTTGATTTCTTCAAAGTGACAATGGTTATTCTTTTACCACTCAAATAACTCAACAAATAGCCCATGTTTTAAAAATTAAATATTTCTTGCATTCAGCCTGGCATCCACAATCCTCTGTAAAAGCAGAAAAATCATACTTTAAAACACCATCTTACTAAACTTAGTCTAGAAACCCGGGAAAATTGGGTTACTCTCTTGCCAATAGGACTTCTCAGGATAAGAACTGCTTCAAAACAACCTCTAGGACTCAGACCTTTTGAGTTACTGTATGGAAAACCATTTCTTTTTGTAGATCTTTTGTTAGATGAAGATTATAATGCTTTATTAAATTATTCACTGGAGGCTGGTTTAATTCATGTTACTCAATGAATATACTAATCGTATACTCCCCAAACCTGATTTAACTATAACTGAAAATCCACCCCATGTAAATCCTGGAGACATCGTTTATCTGAAAAATTAGAAATCAGATACAATAGAAAACCTAAATCCAAAATGGAAAGGCCCATTTCGGGTCATCATATGTACTCCCACTGCAGTAAAACTAGAAGGGCACTCTTCATGGGCTCATACATCTAGAATAAAACCTGTACCTTCTTCACAGGAACCCAGTGAGCAAACTAACGTGCCTTCCTGTGAACCTGTAGAAGATCTCAAACTTCTCTTCAAATGAAAATGAAGGTTGTATATCTTCTCTTTATTTTCCTTTCACCTATCTTAACTGACAATTCCTTTCTACAGTGGGCACAGCATTATGCTGAACTACAAAATCAAACTGGTTGTTGGGTATGTGGAATTTTGCCTATGTCAAGTATGTCTGGGTTACCTTGGTGGGTTTCCCCTTTACAGGGCACAGATTGGCACTCTCTACATGCTTATATTTCAGAAATAATACATGGAGATAGTATGTATCGGGATAAATCTATAACTAATCAAAATGTTTCTTCCTGGCCCATGATCAGTAGAACATGGAATTCACCAGGACATAACCAAACTTTTTCATACCCTCAAACTATTGAAATCTTAACTGACCTTACAAAGCCACAAATTAATACCCACCAACCAGTGCCTAAATTACAAAACCCTACTCACCGCTATACTGAGGATGGCATATATCAAATTTGGGATACATATTTGTGGCTTACACCCACTATTGGACAGCTCAGTCAGAAGGCAGTTTTATGCTGGGAGCAAAGAAATCATACATATGATACTTGGACAAATAACACACGACATCTAGGATGGCTATCATTAGAAATGTGTTCCCAAATAATAGTACTCCAGGCTACTGACTGGTTTGCTACTGATTGGGTAAGGCGACCTGGCATCAGATGGCTAGCTCCAAATGGAACCCACTGGATATGTGGAACTAACTTGTGGCCCTGGCTTCCTCCGGGGTGGATAGGTCGCTGCACCTTAGGTTTTGCCTGGATTTATGGACGCATTAGTAAAACCATCACTACTATAGATAATGTCCCCAATTTAAAGCAAAGATGGACACGATCTATTTTTAAGTGGTATGATCATTTAACATCCATTTTTGTTCCATCTGTAGGGCTAGAGAATGTAATTTGGCATGTAGAAGCCCTTAATAAATATACCATGAAAGCACTCAATGATTCACTAAATAGCATCTCCTTACTTAATATTGAAGTCACACAGATGCACAAGGCGGTTCTACAAAATAGAATGGCCTTGGATGTCCTAAAATCAGCACAGAGTGGCACATGTGCAATTATCAAAACAGAATGTTGTGTGCACATCTCAGATTATCACAAAAATGTCACAGAACTAATAAAAGATATGAATACCCTAATTGGGGCTCTACAAAGTCCTCTCTCAGTGATTGGTTAAGTTTCTGGTTTAAAGGAGGATTATGGTCAACTATTAAAGATCTCTTTGTTGGGCCTCTCATTCTTATAGCCTTACTAATCTTAATGTGTTGCCTTCTTCACTATTTTTCTACTTGGTGCCGAGACTCTATGGCTACAAGGACTTCACATCGACAGATGATCCTTACTACCCATGGAGATACTTCTTTACTGTCAGCATTGGATTCAGCTGCCTCCACCTTCCATAACTCCCTACACATTTCCCCAACTGACCAACGTTGACCCATAGGCAGGGACATCTCTACACCCCTCTTCAGCAAGAAGAAGTTACAGAAGATGAGACCTTCCACCTTCAACGACCTTAAGGATTTAAGGGTCAAAATTGTTCAGGGGGGAAATGATAAGGGAGCAAAAGCCTAGCTGAGGACAAATTAGAAACTGGCACCCTACCACCCCCCCTCTTGTGATGTGTGACATTCTCCAGACATTCCTGGCTGCCCCAAAGGAAGAACAACAAATGGTTAACTGATAGAGATCACAGTCCTGCAGGACAGGAGTCTCCTTCCGCTTACAAATGTCCTAGTGATTTACAAGGAAGAAGCTTTCTTATCAATAGCCTAACTTCCAGAGACCCATAACTCAGTTCCTGAAGCCCTAACATCACCCTCCCCTCCATAAAATTGAGGGAGGCTGAGGCAGAAGGAAATGAAAATAAAATAATTTCTTCTAAACCTAAGGGTCATTGACAAGGATGTGTGATAGGAGTGTGATATTCCTCCAGGAAACTCCCAATTGTCTTCATGTTGGTACCTCATTAGAGGGAAAAACAGCTTGGCTTGACAATAACTAGGTCTTCATTATCCTGAGAGTCTTTTTTACCATATGACAGCCCTTCTGAACACCCTCTTTTTTCCTCACCTCCCCAGCTCCTGAGTATATAAATCCTTGGGACCACAATGCAGCAGAAATACGGGTCCTGTAGCCATGCTTTAATAAAATCACCTTTTTGCACCAAAGACATCTTAAGAATTCTTTTGATCGTCACCTCCGGACCTCACCCAAAAACCCGAGCTCAGGTACTCTGGAAGGACCCAAACATGGGCATTTGGCAGGGACCAGTAGAACTCATAACATGGCAGTGAGCTTATGCTTGGGTTTCCACTAAGGACTGATCACTGTGGATTCCCTGCTAGAAATGTTAAAACATAACCATGGCCTGGTACAGCCAGGGTCTAGTCCCTCAGATGAGTCACCTGAATCTAGAAGAAAAACAGCCATCTTTCATGCGCCTCCCCAGTACCCACAAGGCCAAGTTCGTGATCTGGAGAGACCTCAAGAAGACGACCCAGAAAGCTGAGGAGATCCTACAACAGACTGGTAAACCCTCTACTCCTGAAAACATGTTATTGGCTATGGTATCTGTGCTTAACACAAGTTCTACCATGGTATGTATTCTTTTCTGTCTTCTGCTGATGTCTAGGTGCTTCACGTCCTTTTATTGGGCCTATAAATCCCCCTTCTGGAAACCTGTTACCTGGGCAGATGCCCCTTTTCCCATTTTCAACAATGCCACCAATCCTGTTAATCTTACCAGAGGTTGGGAAGAATCCAAATCCATTAGCATTCTGAATCAAGCATTATCTGACATCAAACGCCCCAAGCGCTTCTTGAGTCTACTCATTGCTGGCATTATCGTAGCTATCTCAATTATTACCATCACTAGCATGGCAGTTGCCTCTCTTTCTCACTCAGTTTAGACTGCTGCCTTTGTGGATCAACGAACTATTGATCAAAAAATATTAGCATTACCTTTAGCACTTACACAGGGTAACATTGAGTTCATTGTAAGTAATCAATAAATACTATGTATTACTATTATCATTGTTATCATTCTTTACATAATTGATTTGTAAATCCTTCATTGGTTCTTTTTTTTTTTTTCTTTTTGGTCTGAGATGCCAGTAGGAAGGGGTAAAGTCCTAATCCTTGCATTGAACTATGTTTTGCTATTTGTAGATATCTTTGCTTATAAAAATTCAATATTTTTATTTGTGTAAGGGCTAACATAATTTATATTATTAAAATGCATAATTTGCTTTAAAGAACAAAAAAAATATTAGGACATCTTCAACTAATGGAAACTGCTGTTGAATATCTTGAGGAGAAACAAGAAGACTTGGCCTGTTGGCAAGGCCTCTTACGTGACTGAGCTCACAGATCCATCTGTGCTACCCCTATGCCCTAGAACCAGACCATACATGATTGGGAAAAGATAAACAAATGCATGGATCACTTCATAATAATTTAACTTTTGATGTTCAGCAGCTAAAGGATCAGATATTCCCCTCATTGATGGTGGTGGAAAATCATAAGCTTCATAAAGAAGCTTGGCAATCTCTAACAATCTGCAGGGGCTTAACTCAGCCACACAATTCTCTTCCACAAAATGGGGATTCTTAGGAGTTGCTATTGTAGTAATTACTGTTTTTCTTCTCATCATAGTCTGCAAAATTAGAATAAATGCCCTATCTGCCACCAGAGATGTGAAGCATATCCACAGAGTGCAACTGTCTCAAGAACGACTTGCTGCTGCTTTAAAGAAACAAAAAGGGGGAGATGGTGGGGTTAACATAGAGCATGAAATTCGTCATAATACCTGGCTTGCTAAAATGTAACGCAGAGGCCACTGGGGGTGAAGAAAGGTTTCAGAGAAGGACGTGGGCATTTGGAACGCTGAGACCTGCGGGCCACTCTGCTATTGGAATGCTGCAGGAAGTTGCCTTCCCTGAAGCTTTCTCAGCCCAGACAGCCACCTTGTGATCTAAGAGATGTATGCATTGTCCCTTAGGCTATGCTTAGCAGAACACGTAGAACACACAGATGAGTGTATTGTATGTTTCCCATTAACAGATCCTCCTAGTTTCAGTGAGACCCCTTGTCACACATCACATGCTTGAGAAATAGTGATAAGGATTTGCGATTATCCTGAAGGACCAATAAAAGCAGGAGCAAAGAAGAGCAAAGGGTCTTAATCTCTGAGCATTGATCCCCTTGCCTTCTCTTCTCTTTCACAGAAAGGTTTGGAGTATCTTTCCTCCATCGGTACAGGGATTGCTGGCCATTCCGGGCAACTGAGATATTTCTTTCCATAGAAAGTAGTTTTGTTGCCACCATAAATCATATGCATATAAGCAAACATCACTTTTTTTTTCAATTAAGTATCAATAATTAAAAATTTTCACCTAATAAATAGGAAAACAGAAACTTTCCATTATAATTACACTAACCAAATAAAATATCAGAGTGTATTTGAACTAATACTTCAAGTTCTATCAGCTGATTCTGCCTAGAATTAAGCTTCATGCAATTTCAATATCTTTGGCTTTCTGTGTTGTAGATTTCTGCAAATTCATTAGAATTCACAGGTTGAATTGTTGTTCTATAAGAGAAGGTCAATGCTCTTCTCTTCCCTGAAGAAGTGTGGAATTCCTCCTCTGCTTTCAGAACGATTAAGATAAATGTAGAACAGGCATCTTCTCAGCTTTGCACTGTGGACATTTTGGGCTGTGTAACTCCTTGTGTAGGGACCTGTCCAGTGTGTTGTAGGCTGTGTAGTAGAATCTTCACCCAAGAGTTTACAACCAAAACTTTCTCCAGACATTGCTCAATGTTTGACTGCTCTAGAGATATTTATTTTCAAAATTGTTTTCATTGTTTAACTCAGTGGGAGGAATTTGATTTCTAGTAATTATTCACTTAATTCACAGGACTTTTTCGACCTTATCTCAAAATTCAAATATGATCGGAAAAGGCAAAACTACGTTGTTACTAGTTAGCTCTTTAGTGAAAATTAGTACTATATGTTGGCTAATTGGATATATAAAAAATTGGTACATCATAATGCTTTTTAACAAAATAATAAGATATTAGGCCTATTATATTAGGACAAAATAATAGGATATTAGGAGTGCCTGAAACCTAAAATCGTGGGGGAAAAGTTGGGAGAAATGAAATAAGAAACTATAAAACTTTAACTTCAACTTCTCTCACTGTCTGGGTTACAAGTCATTATAGCAAAAGTATACAGATTAAAATCAGCAAAGGTTAAAGTTGCACAGGACAGGGTCCAGAAGAGCCAAGATAAGCTTTATGTTGTCCTTTCCTAGTAGAATCTTAGAGAAAGTACTTAATTCTGCCAGCCATGATGTGTGGCAACATGTACAAAGTATTGCCAAACCAGTACTGTTCACCAGAGAGTTGAGTCTGGGGTTCCTATTAGGTCTTGGCCATGTATAAAATGAATGCCCATATGGCTGACTTCAGTTGCTCAATCTCCAGCTACTCTCTAGGTCAATTAATGCCACAGAGTCCAAGGCCCCCATTGTAAATCATATTGTTATCATAGACCATCTGACATGTTACAGTTCCCAGGTAAATAGACATCCTTTGCAGTCGGTATATTCCAAAGATTAGCGATTATCTCCCAAAAGCTGGCCAAGGGCCAGACCATTCCTTAGAATGTGCTGGGGTTGGAAAATCCCGGCCAGCTGACTAATTCTTTATTGCACATACTCCTTTCTTCACAACATCCACTAGGTCAGTGATATACAATCATAGGAATGCTGCATTGTTCTCTAGTCCTTCAAGATTAACTTTCCTTTTCAATGTCACTATGTAGATATCTCTCTCTATATATATATCTTGCTATTAATAAAATTATTATTATGTATATTCATCCACACATGTAATACACATAAGAGAAAGGTCTTATATTTCACTGAAGTAGAAAGTCAAGAAGAGCTACTATATCTTGCTTTCTGTGTGGCAACCACCTTGCTTTACACAGTTTAATAATTTAACAGTCACGAGAACTGTGTAATGATGTATCGAAGGCTGGCTGATTAGCTTTCTGTTTGTTAGGGCTAATCGTTAAATATCCAAAATTTTGTAAGCTTGTCGGCATCCAGTTGATAGCTTGACATTGGTTATTTACAATATAGAAATTGGAAAATAATACAAATAAGCATTCTTCTCACTCTAAAAAGTCAATACTTAAGTATTTTAGCCAGTATATCACAGACTATGAGATAGGTAGTATTAGATCCCAGTGACAGAGTCATGGAATACACCTTTTTTGAGACATACTCTAATTCATATCACTGAAACCCCTTGGGAAAATTATGCTTTTGATATTCCACTTCCTACTGACAACTGGAGGGAAAATCACCTATTAATCTGTTCCTTCCCTGGCAACAAAGAATATACCTCACTCACTGGTTAGTTCCTTTATCAACTTTTATCAGAAAATCACTGGCTCCATTTTGGAATTTATATATTCTTACGTATGTCCAGTAAGTTGTTTTGTCCTCTTTTGTGCTTGCCTTAATTTGCCTAAACAAGGTTTTTACATACTAACACCAGCACTCCCTCTAGCACAGAACCCTGTAAACCCAACTCCCAGGCATAGCAAGTCTTGACTGCTATTATATTACGTGTCAAATTTTATTTGTTCTTCCCATTGTCCAAATAATTAAAGTAGCATATTTCAGACAGTATTAAATGATTACTTCATATTTCACTTATCTTTTTCAGTTCAAAGTTATATGAAAGGTGTCTTCCAATTCCTTTCCATAAGACAGCAATAGAGGGACAATATATCGCAAACAGTAAGTACAGCTGGATCCTAGGTGTCCCCTAATATCCCTTAATTCAGTTGTAGAGCTAAATAAATATTGTTAAGTCAAATCACTATGATGCGGATGTGATATTGTCATGTAATAAGGAATATATTTGGTCTTTGCCCCTGGTTCCTGGCACAAGAGCTTCTAAATGCTTGGAATTTCCTGAGTGACAGGATGAGAGGAGTGTCTTTTGTTATTCATAATAACCCTTTTCTAAGTTTATACTAACGAGGAGACTCTTGATGGGCTTCTTGATACTTTCTTGATACTTTCAGGATGCCAGTTCATTACCAACCATGTAATTAGAGGGTTGCAACTTTTAGCCCCATCTTCTGACTTCCAGGGAGATACAGAGGGGCTGGAGATTGAGTTAATTACCTACGTCCAATGATTCAGTCAACTATGCCTAAGTAATGAAACCTCCATAAAAACTCTAAACAGCAAGGTTCAGAGAGCTTCAGGGTTGTTAAACACATTGAGGTGCTGGGACAGCGGCATACCCCAGAGGGGATGGAAGCTTCAGTGTGATGTCCTGCCCTGCCCCAACATCTTACCCTCTGCATTTCTTTCATTTAATTGTTCTGAGCTGTATTCTTTATAATATACCAGTAAGAGTAGGTAAAGCCTTTTCCTGAGGTCTGTGAGTTGTTCTAGCCAATTACAGAACCTGAGAAGAGGGTTGTGGGACCCCCAATTTATAGCTGGTTGCTCGGAAGTACAGGTAGTAACCTAGGACCCACAACTGGTAACTGAAGTAGAGCATTTTGGTAGAACTGAGCCCTTAAACCCATGGTATTGGACACTAACTCTGGGTAGTTAGTGTCAGAACTGAATCAGAGGTCCCTCGGTGTCTAGAGATTGGAGAATGACCAAGTCATTCAGTAGAGGAAAAAAAACCCTCATATTTGATGCTAAAAGTGTTGTGAGTGAAAATACATAGAAGACCAGTGGAACGACCTGCTAACATTGTTAAAGTCAACATTATGGGAAATTCCTATTTTTCATCCAAACATACTGAAATATAACTTATTTCATAGTTATAACCATATTAACTGTGTGACATAGATTTTCTGGGAAGGTATACATTTTAAATTGAAATATTTTATAAGATCGAACTTAGAGGACTGGCAGGATACCTACCTGGGATTGTAATTTGTATGCAGTGGTTATTGTAATATAATTTACCTACAGCACTCACATTAAAAGGTTATACCTTGGGGCGCCTGGGTGGCTCAGTGGGTTAAAGCCTCTGCCTTCGGCTCAGGTCAAGATCTCAGGGTCCTGGGATCTAGCCCTGCATCAGGCTCTCTGCTCAGCAGGGAGCCTGCTTCCTTCTCTGCCTCTCTGCCTACTTGTGATCTCTCCCTCTCTCTGTCAAAAAAAAAAAAAAAAAAAAGGTTATACCCTAGTATGTCTATTTATACCATGAATTTATTCTGATTGGCTAGTGTCTGAACCATACTACTTGATAAGTATTTTGAATATTCTCTCTGTCACAGGAAAGTAACTACCAAATGATAAGGAAGTTTTAAAATAAAGCACCAAGTGTATGTATTCCACAGATTTGAAGTAGTGTAATGAAATAATTACTTTTTCAGAGTATTTTGGAGTTATTACCAGCATGACATTAACTAATTGATTATTTTTTTTTTCATCTCATATGCGCCAGATTGAGTTAATCATACTACTCAACCGATGGGGCATTAGTATCATTAGTTTGTGCAATGTGGTCATTCATTTATTTATTCATTCTTTTTTATCTCCATACCATAGTAAGCCATTTCTCTCTCTAACAACAGAAATGTTTTAATATCCTTTGTGTGTATCATTTTTATCTGAATGTGTTTTCTAAATTATATAGCATCAGACACATATTTTAGTATAAAATATGCAATTACATAATTATATGTATTATACATATTTACACTGATATGTGTGTGTGTGTCTTTGTGTGTGTGAGTACATCTTGGTTCACTAAACACCATAATACTAAATAGAGTCCATCAAATTACTCTGTGAATATTTATCTAATCAGTTATTTCTGACTGCTGCCTTATAGCCTATAGTTTTCCTCATAAAATCATTCCTCTGTCAGAGGAAATCTGAGCAGTCATCATTGACAGAGGAATGATTTTATGAGGAAAACTATAGGCTATAAGGCAGCAGTCAGAAATAACTGATTAGATAAATATTCACAAAATAGGAAACATTACCATTATGAATATGTTGGTTCATGTAAGTGTATAGACGTATGTGGAAATTTCCCAGGGATGTACAATGAGGAGTAGCATGGTTCAGTAATTTGCACACTTCTCTACCCAATTTGACAATGAAATGTTGATAGGTACTTTAGCACAACACCACCATCAAACATTTCCACCAGCAGAGCCTGAGCATTCTTATCCCTACAGTCCCACCAATGTTTGACTTTATTTGGATATTTATGTTTTCTGGTCCAATACATATAAAATGGCATCTCAGTTAGGGTGTTTCTCCTACTCATGATTTCTGAACCTCTATTATATGTTTACTCTTTCGGCTTCTTTGTGTAGACTGAAAAAGTCTCTTACTCCCCCAAGATGTCTATGTCCTAATCCTTGGAACCTGTGAATATCACCTTACATGATGCAGGGGGCTTTATAGGTGTGATTAAATTAAGGATATTGAGGTGTGAGATCATCCTGGATTATCTCCAGAGGCCCAATGTAAACGTAAGGATTCTGACAGAGGGAGGCAGAAGACCAGAATCAGCAGTAGATGGGATGAAGAAATGAGGTTGGAGCAGTGCGAGGTTGGACCAAGAAGAAGGTGTCCTTTAGAAGCTGAAAGAGAGAAGGAAATGGTTTTCCCCTCAGAGCCTCCAGAAAATGTCAGCCCTGGTAATACTTTAGCCCTAATGAGACTAATTTTTTTTTTGCTTCTGGTAGATTGCATTTCAATAATACATCAAAAATTTATTTGAGCACCTACCTTATCCAAATACAGCCATGAACTTGTAGTTTGAATCCCAGAACACTATTATAAGCAACAAAGACACACTATAGCCACAAAGGTTTCTTGAACACCAAATATGTGTTCAAAGATGGGAAATATATAAAAGGAATGAGAGTAGAGGAGATGTTTAAATTGAATTAAAAAATAAACATGTTTAGCACTTGTCTTCTCAGTTAATCAATAGTCGGTCTTCATATGCCACCAACATAGGTCTAGATGTAGGAATGTGATGCTTCCATGCATTCAGTTCCTTCATCTTTTCCCATTTCATTAAGCTATTTAACCCAGAATGATTCTAGCTCATTTTGCAAATGAGGAAGACTGAAACTCACAGAGACCAAATGATTCCTTTCAGTTCACATAACTGATAAGGAGTGGACGCTACACTAAGACCCAGGTTCTCTGAGCCCTGCGCTGCTGTCCAATTTTATTAGCAAACATTTATTTTCACATAAATACTTACGTGTTTTCATATATTTAACATTAATACAAAGGCTGGAAGACAGATTATAAATACTGCTACTCAAAACAGTCTTTATTTGAACTGTTTATTACCTGCACTCCAGGAAACAATCAAGAAAGCTTTGCTAAGTAAAAACATCAGGTGAACTGAGCAATGTGCCTTACAACTTGGTTGATTGACATACTGGCTGCAACTCCTTATCTCATCCTGAATTAGTAACAAACAGATCTCACACCACATGGGTCTTTAAACCCCATGTAGAGTGACACAGATGGAAATTCCTGTAGAGTTGACCTGGAAATCTGGGTACACTAAAGATTTTGCAGCATCCAGATGATGAAGAGAAAGTTACCCATATAACCACTGTAAATTGTGGCTCCAGAAGGTTCAGTGGCAAGGACTGTCACTTACCTAATCAGTGAACTGATTTTTCCTTTTGTGTTGAGGGAACACACATATTCTAGGTATGCCATTATGCTTCCTCTGCCTGGCAACTTGTTTCTTCATGTGTGAACACTCCATTGCCTAACAGCTCCTTTTCCCCTGCCACTGCTACAACTTTTTACACATTTTGTGTATCAATAGCTGGGGACATGGATAGGGGGAAAGAGGGAACAATTTTGCCTCAGCCAGGTGTCATCTACAATTTTAAGGTTAGCTTCAAAAATGAAGTAGAACAGAAGAGTTTATGATGAATGAAAGATTCTGCTGAAGGATTTTATTTCCTCTTGTCTTGAGAAACTTCCTGAATAATAAGTACAGAAAGTATACCGAAGTCAACAACCTCAAAAATGCCAGTAGCAGAGTAGGTAAAGCTCAGGAGGCAAGTATATAAGATAATGAAGATTTAGAGCTGATTATGAACGGAAGTTATCCTTTGTCTACTTAGCCAGAATATTCTATTTCAAAAACAAGACTAGAACAATTAAAATACCTGGTTGAATTCTTTCCTTGGAGGGTTCTAAAAACTGTAGCCTCAAGTACACTCTACATTCTAAAGTTGTATGTACCCACACTGAAAAGAAACCCTTTGGAATTCTGTGAAAAATTATTTGAATCTGTTTAAACCATGTCATATTTTTAGGGAGTGTTTGGGAATTTCTAAAAGTGCATTTTGATAAGATGTAAAATCAAATATATCTTTCCCGCATGACACAGAAACCATTGAACCATTGCCCACTTGCTAGTCTATACTTTGCGTGCCTAGCTGTTTCCAAAAGAAATCATCCCTGATGATACCTTGACTTTGACCCAGTGAAACTGATTTTAAACTTCTGACCTCCAGAACTACATAATAATAAATGTTTAATATTGTTAAGTGACTATTTTATGGTAAATTTTTACAGCAGCAAAGAGAATTAATACATCTTACCTTATAAATTTATGATATTTTTGCAAAATTTTATATTATGTTTTCTGCTTTTTTCTTGTTTACTTATGCAAGTTTATTGATATCCTGGATATAATTCACATAAAATTTTTAGATATGACAACTATCTTCTTTTTTGCCATTAGCTGTCAGTTATTATTATTCATGGAATCCTTTACTGAACATGACTTTTGATAGAATTGTCATTTTTGTTTTGGGGTTTATACTTTTGAACAATTTTTCAGGAAGTCATCTTCCTTCGTTCATGAGGAGGCTCCATTTGCTTTTGCTAAATACATAGTTTTACTTTCACACTGAAGTCTATAACCATCTAGAGACCAAATTCATATTTTGTGTTAGGTAAACCATTATTAGCTATTTTATTTATATACATATATATATTATACAATATATATATAATTTTTATATGCTTTATTTATTTATATGTTTATGTTATTTATATATGCTACATATGTTTTATTTATTTATTTATATATAATTATTATGTATGTTATCTGTCTCTGTAATTTCTATATTCCTCACTATGACTATTTTTCTGTTTTTGAATTGATGTTGCATTATTCTTTTTAAATTTTTATTTATATAATGATTTCTCTTAAGGCTTGTACCCAGAGTTATCTATTAAATTCCTCACACACCCTAACCCCTCCAGGTCCATTTAACAATAACAACAAAAATAATTTTTAAAAGCTGCCTATTTGGTTTCTACTGAAACACGAGCCAGATAGTGGGCTGCACATGAAAAATAGTGGTATTTCACTTGCCTCAAGTGGGGGAAGGAGCAACAAAGGTGTGGGATATATGTGCTTGTTTAACCATTCAGATATTTTAGTTACAAATTTTGTTATTTGAAGATATTTTTCAATTTCTGTGTGAATGGGCATTATATACTACCCCATAGTGAGTGAGTAGATCATTTGAGAAATTATGATAATATGGCCCAGGAAGTTTGTACAATTTGAATCTCATTTTATGTGAATTAAGTTGCTAAATATGTCAAAAATGAAAATCGAATTTCAAACTGAGAATTAAGCTTTGTATTTTCCAAATAATCCAGAGTTTCATGTATGAGTTGAAGTAAAGGTTTTATGTTCATTAGCTCAAAAATTGAAACAAACAAATTCATCCCTGTCACAAGAACATCTTTGGACGTTCACAGTTCCAGAAATAACACCTATGACTTCAGACCAAGTTATTCTTCTAATCCTGAAAGCACATACATTATTTATGAAAGCTTTTACTTAGTAATGTAAATAATCCTTAATCCTTCCTATATATTATGCAGCTTAATATCTGTTCTCCCTAAATCAGCCTTTCATGCTTCCTTCCCTAACTCCTTCCACTGTGTTCTATACTTTTTCATAAAACACAAACATGGTAATGTCTCAAAAGTATCTCAAACTTCCCTTGCTTCTCATTGCTCTTGGGCTAAAGATCTACCTTTTTTGCCATACAACAAAAGTCTTACGTACATTGGTTTCTCATCTTCAGCTTCATTTTATTCCACACACCCACTTTTCTTCATAATCCTGTCACTTACCCACCTAAAGTTTTCAGAATAAGGTAAATTCTTACCTAGTGCCTCCCATCGCCCATCTACACATTGGTAAAACTCTCACATTCAAAGGTTGTGGATGTGTGTCTAGTATTTTCCTTCATTTATGTCAAAACTAAGCATCAGAAACCGGTGGGAAGGTCCAAACCATGACCTCAGTTCTGGATTATCAGGTTATATCCATGTGAACCTTTGAAAGCCTACAGTACAGGCTGACCACCTCAGCATTGGCGGACATAGTGTGGAATGGAAATCACATACTTGTACCAAATTTCTTCCAAATAATAGGTGTAATAACCGTACTTACAACATATTATCGCTGTGAGGATTAAATGTGTTGATAAGGACAGAGTCTGTAAAGCAGCATATGCCTTATTATTAAGTCAGTGTTAGGAGTTCTCTTTATATAACTTGCCATTTCCTTCTAACATGTTTGTTTCTTTTTAATTTGTACTTCATTTTTCATCCTGGACATGAAAACATTGAATGTTCTATATGAAGCTACTTTTAGCAATACCAGTGTTTGAAGAATACATTTTTGTCAACTGATACAAAATGAAACTTCTGTCCTTTAGCAAATTGCCACAGATATCAACTCGTTTCTGAAATACCTACAGGCCTATGTCACTTCATCATGCTTCACTTTGTTGTGCTTTTCAGATATTGCATATTTTGAAAATTGAAGGCTGGTGACAACTCTGTGTCAAGCAAGTCTATTGACACCATTTTTCTAATAGTACTTGTTCACTTCTTGTCTCTGCCACATTTTGGTAATTCCCACAGCGTTTCAAAGTTACTGTACTTGTTATGATGATCTGTGATCAGTGATCTTTGATGCTATAATCATCATTTTTTGAGAGGCACCATGAATGACACCCATGTGAGATGGCAAACTTGTTAAGTGTTAATGTGTGTTCTGAGTGCTGCACTGACTGTCTGTTCCCCCTTTTCTATCCCTTTCCTCAGGCCTCCCTATTCTCTGAGACACAACAATATTGAAATTGGTCCAATTAATACTCTAAAGTGGCCTCTAAGTGAAAGGAAGAAAAGAGCATCACTAACTTCAAATCAAAAGTTAGAAATGATTGAGCGTGGTGAAGAAGGCAAGGCCTTGTATTAGAAGAAGATGCCATCTAGAATTTTCATAGCTAGAGAGGAGAAGTCAATGCCTGACTTCAAAGGACAGGGTAACTCTCTTGTTAGGGACTAATGCAACTGATGACTTTAGGTTGAAACTGATGTTCTTTTCTCATTCTGAAAATCCTAGGGCCCTTAAGAGTTCTGCTAAATATACTCTACCTGTTCTCTATAAATGGAACAACAAAGCCTGATTGATAACTCATCTGTTTATAACATGGATTACTGAATATTTTAAGCCCATTGTTGAGAACTGATGCTCTGAAAAAAGATTATTTTCAAAATACTACTTCTCATTGACAATGCACCTTGTTACCCCCAAGAGCTCTGATGAAGATGTGCAATGAAATGAATGCTGTTTTCATGCCTGCTAACACACACCATCTATCTGAAGCTCATGGGTCAGGAGTCATTTTGACTTTTAAGTCTTTCTATTTGAGAAATACATTTTGCTAGGCGATAGCTGGCATATATACTGATGGATCTGAGCAAAGTAAATTCAAAAGCTTCTGGAAAGGAGTTGCCATTCTAGATGCCATTAGGAATCTTTTTGATTCATGGGACAAGTTCAAAATATTAACATAAACAGGAGTTTGGAAGAAGTTGATTGCAGCCCTTATGGATGACTTTGAGGGGTTCAAGACTTTAGTGGAAATAATAGCTACAAATGTGGTGGAAATAGCAAGAGAACTAGGATTAGAAGTGGAGCCTGAAGATGTGACTGAATTGCTACAACCTCATAATAAAACTTGAACAGATGAGGAGTTGCTTCTTATGGATCCACAAAGAAAGTGGTTTCTTGAGATGAAATCTGCTCCTGGTGAAGATGCTCTGAAGATTGTCAGAATGATAGCAAAAGACCTAAAATATTACATAAACTTAGATGATAAAGCAGTGACAAGGTTTGAGAAGACTGACTTCAATTTTGAAAGAAGTTTTCCTGTGAGTAAAATGCCATCAAGCAGCACTGAGTGCTATAGAGATATTGTTCATGAAAGGAAGAATTAATTGATACCAAAAACTTTGTTGTTGTCTTATTTTAAGAATTGCCACAGCCACCCCAACCTTCAACAACCCCTACCTTGGTCAGCAGCTATCAACATCAAGGCAAGACCCTCCGTCCACAAAGAGATTATGACTCACTGAAAGCTATAATTTTTTTAGCAATAAAGTGTTTTTAAATTAAGGAATGAGCATTATTTTTTTAGACATAATGTCATTGCATACTACAATATATTTTAAATATAACTTTTATATGCACTAGGAAACTAAAACATTAATTTGACTTGCTTTATTGCAGTATTCACTTTATCATCATGGTCAGGAACATTTCTCAGGCATGTCTGTGTTTTGATCCATCGATTCTCTATTTTATTTCATTGTCAATGATTGCAACAGATTTTATTTTTTTTTTAAATTTCCAAGAGTATTACTTGAGCTTTAATCTTTCAAATATATTTTGATCCTGTTTGACAAATATCATTATTTGGAATTACTGGGTTTACACATTTAGTCCTGGGTAGTTGCTATTTTGCCATTTTCAGCTCTTCCTGTTCATAAACATAGTGTATCTTTTGTTTTAGCTGGAAAGTTTTTAATGTGCTATAGTAAAATATTCTAATATTTTCTATAAATAGATCACTTGATCACTGGAGTTTCTGGTCTCAATAGTCTAACTCATATTCATTTTGTCACTGCAGTGCTATAGCTTATACTGAGGGATATGATTCCAAGGATAAATGGGAATGGAGCATGTACAGTACAACTCTGAGTGAGACACTTCACTTTAATTGGTCTGAAGAGTAAGCTGCCCTGCCTACCTTTATTCTTGTGGTTAAAGAATAAAATCCATTCCATAGGACTGATTTCTTGTTTGTTTTTGTCTTTACTTTCAAGGTCTTATTGGACTGAACCAATTCTCTCCTTAATTTACTAATTTAACTCTTAATTTAGCTAGCTAACTTTAATGTTTTTCTCCCTTCATATGCAATAGAATCCCCCCTTAATCAATACTCCCCTCAAGGGTAACCTTTCAATAACATTCTGGTAGGAATGCTTTAGCTCCCTTCTTATTTGACCTTTTTTGGAAAATAATCTTATCCTGTAATTTGGGCCAACGAATATGAGATAAAATTCAGAGATGGGACAAAGAAATGACAGGATATGTGGGTAACATACTGCTGGTTTTTTTTTTTTTTCTTTTTAAAAACAATTTCTCCTCACATAAATTCCAATTAAGCCAGGTTTCTAACTTTTCAGGTCTCACTTATTAGTGGTGTAAGTTAATGACCTTGCTTGGTTAGTTTAGTTGTGCTGAAAAAGTAGTTTAAGACATCTTACCTGTAACAACTTGCCATACGGGGCTCCTATTTTCAGTACAGTTTGTAAAAGTAGGTCAGACAAACACCATTCCTCTAAGGTTTAACAAGGGACTACTTAGAGTCTTCCTTATATTATTTTTCCCCAACTCTGTAGAGTTTTGAAATCCTACCTCAATTCCAGTGTTTAGCCTTCTACAGTGAATTGTTCTGATAAGAATCAGTGCCACTAAAGTTGAGAATTTTTCTTGAGAGTAAAACATGTCAAAATTCATTTTGTTTTCTAGTGTGCCTCTTTCATTTTCAATATGAAATCAAAACAATGCTATCTCCTCTAGGGAAAGGGAATGACACAAATTGATAACATATTCTTTGAAAAATATTGAAGAAAAAGAAGAGACATCTTTTCTATGACCATTCTAAGTTTCATTCTTAGAAGTCTGAATCAATAAACTATAATGAATTTGTTAAACAGATCTGTTAACTCTTTGGGTGAAGCTGCAATGCACTTATATAATGTTAGTAAGAGATATGCTTCAGATAAAAATGAAAAAAATATGCTTCTATTTTCTTCCACATATAAGTATATTGGTTGGTAGTTATAAGCATAATCACTCAGTTATTTCAAAGAATAAATATTCTACTCAATAATGATGTAGAAAAATGCTCTGCATTTATATAGTATTGCTCATTTCTTGGGTAGGATTCATTTTCATTAAGTAGGCAGTCTGAGAAAGTGAAAAGAAGAAAGTATACAGATGATTTTGAAACTACTATGTACATGGTCAGAGCTTAGACACTTATCTTTATAACACTTTCTGCAAAAAATCTAACTGTTTTTTATTAGGAACATGGCTAAGTGTGGTGAATCAGTCAAGGTTCAGTAAGAGACTTGACCTAAGGCAATTATGGGAGTCAGTTAAGCAGTGTCTTTAAAGAGGTCGTCTTCCTGTTGGATTGATGCTAACACTTGAAAACCACAGGGAAAGCAGTTGGGTTAGGCAGAAAGATGTATAGCTGGCAAGAACAAGTTGGAACCTACATGCATGAGCTACACCCCCTAGAGATAGACTGAAATGCCTATCAATTCTCATTGCTTCTGACTTTAGTAGATTGAGGTCCCTGAAGAAACCCGGGCCCTTTATCATGGAGCCAACACACACCCAACCACACACACACATACACACACACACACAGCCCAGCATTTGGGAGAGCAGGAAAAAAAAATTCAATACTTAAAGACTTAGTAGTTAATGATAAAATGTGACCAGTCTGTATATGCTTTAGTATGTTTTCCCAACTAAATTGAATGACCATAATA
>CM052898.1:175615916-175641030 GCA_028534135.1 Potos flavus | reverse complement strand
GTATGCTCTGAACTTTGAATGGCACTACAATTTCTAAGATTTTTGAATTATTTCAGTCATTTCTAAAATTATTGAAATATTTGTCATTTAAACTCATGATAATAAAAAGATAAAGAACTAAATAAATCCAGTTTTCAAAAGAAGAGTGTCTAATAATCTTTGAATTTTAAAATCCTACATATATCAAATGTTTTAATAAGTAAAGGAGATTTCAGAATGTCTACCCATTCTAAAATAGCTAGGAACAATAAGAACTCAAATAAAACTGATAGTAGGAAGAAAATAAAAAGCATAGGGCTTAAAACAATTTCATTTTGTTGTATAAATTATTAATATCTGGGAAGATATGCCATATTAAAAAAGGAAATACACTAAAATGAACATACTCAACTATATTCTCCAAAGTGAAAAAATCTGAAATATTAAAAGAATATTTTAATAGTTTCCTGCGGTTGCAATAAGAAAGAAACACAAACTGGGTAGCTTATACAACAGAAATGTGTGGCTTCACAGTTCTGATGGCTAAAAATTAGGAGTCCAAAATCAAAGTGTGGGCAGTGTTGATTCCTTTTGAGGGCTGTGAGGGAGAATCTGTTCTATGCCTTTCCTGGTTTCTGGTAGCTTCAAGAGTTTCTTAACTTGTAGATGCTTCTCTGTGTCTTCACATTATCTTCCCTCTTTACATCTCTCTCTCTGTGTCCCAAATATCTCCTTTTTATAAGGACACCAGTCTTCTTGGATCAGGGCCAACTTTAATGACTTTGTCTTAACTTGATCAGATACAAAGATCTTATTTCCAAATAAGATCACATTCACAGGTACTGGGGGTTAGAATGTCATGATCTTTGGTGGGGAGGGCACAATTCAATCCATAACAAGTATTTTGAGTATCACTGCAAAATAATTAAAGATCTGTTCAGGAAAGAAGATAATATGAGATTATTTAGCACCATTAGGATATTGTTTTCTCTTGCCAAATTAGATTATATTCTCAGGTTTTATTTATCTACTTTTTAAATTTAATTTTTATTTTTTCAGTGTTTCAAGATTCATTGTTTATGCACCACACCCAGTGCTCCACGCAATACGTGCCTTCCTTAATACCCACCACCAGGCTCACCCATCTCCCCACCCCCCTCTTTTCCAAAACCCTCAGTTTGTTTCTCAGGTTTTAAAATAGAATGTGCAATTGCAGTCTCTGGAATGTGGGAAAGCTGGTCAAAACTAGGTAGGAGTGTAATGGTCTCAGAGAAAGAATAGAAAAAAGGAATTTCCTTATATCAAATATCAATTCCCTGGATATTGACTTGGATATTAAGAAAAAAGGAGGAGGAAGGGGAGGAGGAGAAAGAAGGAAGCAGAGGAAGAAGAGGAGGAAGAAGAAAAGGAAGAAGAAGAGAGAAGGAAAAGGAGGAGAAGAAGGAGGAGGAAGAGGAGGAGAAAAAGGAAGGAAAATGAAAAAGAAGAGAAGGAGAAGGAGAAGCAGCAGCAGCAGCAGTGATTGCTAAGATGCATCAAAGTTTTATTGAGCATAAATGTATTTTTGGTTACGTATAGTTACTAAATGGTTAACTAATAAAATATACTCTTCCATACATCTTAACTGCCAAACACATTTCACATTGTTTGTTGTGATAAAAATAGGTAAAAGTGGGTTAAGAGATGGGAGATTTTAGTGCATTTTATCTAGTAGATAATTCCTAAACATTATGACTGAAAGAATATAAATTTGGACTATTGATTTAAACCATATCTGAGATATGAATTCACAATTGTCCTAGTTCTAAAATTTAGAAATGAGATGGGATGGGAGGAATATCCTAAAAGAGAGTAGAATCAAATTTAAAATGAATAATAAACACTTCAGTTGATTTAAGTAGTAAACCTAATGAAGATTTATTAATGGGGCATAAAAAAGGCAAAAATCTTTGGTGTGAACAATGTGTTAAAACATTATGAAAAATACTTTACAACTTCACTATACTTGAATAAAACGTCAGTAGAAATAATAAAACAATAATGTCATCAGTTAAGTAAAATTTCATTATTCCATTTTAGTCTTTATTTTCTACAGTTTGACAATGTTTTCCTTCTTTTGACATCAAACTCACAAACATTTTGAAAAACAGAATAATAAATAAAAATTTGAAAGAACTTGGTGGTGTATAATGTGGATTGCTTCAAATATTTGAACACATATTATTTGGAATATGATGGGAACTTGACCTGCATAATTTCAGAGGTGAGAATTAGAACCAATTAGATTTTACAGTTAAACAATTCTGCTTATTGTAAGGAATATTTATCTGGTCCTGATAAAGTTTTCACTGTACAGAGATGAAATGGACATTTACGTTCTTCTTTGCCCATGACCTCTGTTTTCTTCAAAGAACACTTACCCTATTCCAAACAAGCCACTTGAATAGAAGCAGCCACAGATCTGTAGACTTTTTAAGGGGAAGCCAGAATAATTTTTCCTAGTGTTTTATTTATTTTTTATTTTTTAAATTTTCTGTAAGGCTTTTTTTTTTTAATATTTTATTTTTTATTTATTTGACAGAGAGAGAGAGAGATCACAAGTAGGCAGAGAGATGGCAGAGAGACAGGAGGAAGTAGTCTCCCTGCCAAGCAGAGAGCCCAATGCGGGGCTTGATCCCAGGACCCTGAGATCGTGACCTGAGCCAAAGGCAGAGGCTTTAACCCACTGAGCCACCTAGGAGCCTCTTTCCTAGTGTTTTAAAGTGTACTTCCTGGTTATGTTACAAAAGAGATTGGTAAGCAATAAAATTCAGTGAATCTATGATTGTAATAATGTTTACAATAATCTCTGAGGTTTACAAAATATAGTCCTTCCATTTCTTTTCTCCTTTTTTCTTATTCAAAGCAAGAATGTTTTACTGCAACTTATATTTTAGATGAATGATACATCAGCTTTCCTCACTGTCTTTGCAGAACTGAGGAAATAAGAATCTTAAATAGATAACTCACTCCTTATAGTAGTTAGGGTAAGGACCTCTGTTCATTGTAATGAATTAGTTACACTCAAATAGTCTACTTGGGCTTACATCAGTAATAATGGAAAGGCATAACTGGAGATGCAGCATCTAAAAGAATCCCCAGGCAAGACTTGGGGACCTCAGGGAAGCGCACCATAGTAGGCTGCCGTTAATCATCAGATTGGGGAGTTGGTTTGATAAATTTAACAAAATTCAAATTCTAATCCCTGGCTATATGATTGAGCAGCGCATAGAAGGTGAATCAGACACTTGCAGGTAAATCTAACAACCAAGCACAGTGGAGACTAATATAAAAATGGAATGCTCCATATTCATTTAAAATGAAAATGATAACTATTAACTCGAATTGACTATAAGCCCTTTGGCCAATGAATTCTCTTAGGGGCTAGGACACGTGAGGATAAAAATTACAATTAATGGGCTATTAAGGATATGACTCACATGAAGAGAGTGATTTCTATGATTTAGTTTTCTGATGGCAGTGTCAAACATTTACTTGCTCAGTCCCAGAATAAGCTGATAGCTCAGTATTAGAAAAAGCCCCCTGTCAGATTCAAGCACAGTCAGGTTTAGACAAAAAAAAAATCTTACCATCCTCTATGGTTAAGTGATTTGACCAATGATACACAGGTAGTTAATTGAGGTAATGGGGACCCAAGGTTCAGACACTAATTAAATGAGTTTATAGGGACAATAGGTTCTGAGGTCCTTTTTTTTTTTTTTTTTTACAAAATGAGTCCTTGGTGAGTTTAGAGGCAAAATTTAGGCATGAAGGAGTATTGAATCTGAAACCATTTTATCACTTTATAATAAAACTTCAATTCATGTGCATTTCATTCATCATTAAGTTCAGCAAGTGGATCTGCAAATAAAGCACTCTCTTAATTTCCAGCTTAGCTGCCATTCTTCATTTTTAAGTAATCTTAACAAAACTAACATATGACTTGATATAGTTTCAATTTTTTTTTCTGAGAATGGTTATTGCTTTCAAAATACACTAAAAATCGAAAATGCACAAAGTATGAAAATAAAGTTTTCTTTACCAATTTCTAGCATCATAATCAATGGGAGACATATTGCTTGCAAGTGGGCAAAAATGGTTCTTAGAAGTGGTGAAAATATATTTTTTAATAAATCAAATATATACAGTACATAAACAGATGTACAGAATGCGTGTTATTAAAATTTCAAGAGAACAAATTAGACAAATAATTCTTAAAATGCAATTTAGAAGGATAGTAATGAAAAACATGTGAAGAAACATTTATATAAATAGTTTATTGAAACATTATATACTAAAACATTATATTCAATGTATTTTTTTTTTTAAGATTTTTATTTATTTATTTGACGGAGAAAAACAGCGAGAGAGGGAATACAAGCAGGGGAAGTGATAGAGAAGCAGGCTTCCCGCTGAGCAGAGAGCCTGATGCGGGACTCCATCCCAGGACCCTGAGATCATGACCTGAGCCAAAGGCAGAGGCTTTCACCCACTGAGCCACCCAGGTACCCCTATATCTCAATTTCTACTACAAAATCCTTTTTAGTGCTTTATAAAGTTTCACTTTCTAATATAAGATCACTATTTCCCACCTACGAAAATAGAGCCAATAATAATTGAATACAAATTACTAAATTTATTAACATTTACTTACATTTTCAAACAGCATGGTATTTTGTGATATAGCCTATTATCAATTATCTGGAAATTTATAACATTGAGCTAGCTATATTTTGGCATCAAATAACACAACACATTGAAATGTAGAAAATTTTGAATTTAAATATTTCAGTTGTGATGAGAGGTGTTAAAAACTGAAATAAAGAAAACTTTCCTGCTCAGAAAGCAATTTCTTTGGTGAAGATGCAATTATGTGGGACCACTTCAATAGTTTCCTTGTCAGTAAAAAGTGGATTTGAATTAATGAAGCTCAGAATTGTGATTGACACATTCTGGGTCAGGTGTTCATTCTGCACTAGGTTTGCTTGATGTATTGGTTATAAAAGGCTAAAAAGAAGCAAAGCTTAATCACTTGCAGATTGTCAGGAAGTGTACATGGAGGTGTGTTTTTGTAGTGATCTGAATCCATTCAGAATCTTCCTGCAACCTGAAATTGTCCACAGAGTGTTAGGAAGAGGCTGTACTAAGGACCTGTTATCAATTTCCCTGCAGCCAGATAGTCCACTGAAATCTGCATGCTGGTCAGTCCTGCCCCTCTGCACCTTCCTAAAGGTACCTGAAACTCCTGAGGATCTCCAAATGGCACTTTGGAGAATTCACATTGCCATGATCTGCTCAGGGGAAATGAGAACCTTATGTATCACAGATGTACAACAAACATTTAAAAAGGAAAAAATGTAACAGACCAATAACTTATAAAAAACACAAAAACAAACTTTGATCCAACAAAGAAACTCAAACAATCATGCACCTTTTCTCAGATTTATCTAACAGAAATATTACTGTTCCTATCTGTGATAGACTACATCACAGCTCACCAATATCTACTGCTCCTTTGCAGGGGAAGATTTTATCTTCCTACACCAATAAAATTAGACTCAACAATATGATTTGTTTAGTCCGATGATATGAGAGAAGAAGTAATACATGTCACTTACAGATCACAGAACCAGCATGGTTCCTCTTTCTTTCTCCTATGAAGACTAACTATGGTCCTGCTGTTGACCGCAACTTCAGCTTGAATCCTGGAGTGAAGATATTGTACAAGAAAATCACAGATGATCCATGGTGGACATGTAGCAGGAGAAAAACACAAACCCTGTTTGATGTAAACCCCAGGGTTTTGGGAGTTGTCATCCAGCACACCTAACCCATCCGGATCCAGAGTGGATCAATGATCTATGGCGGGATTTAAACTATGGGAAAAAACAATTGCTTTTTATGTTGTTGATAGCAAGTTTGAATTGTAATAACATCTAAAAATATCACTCTGAAAGTATTTATAAGAAGATACATAGACAATGACTCATTATTTGCCTGTTTGGAACACTAGGATGAGGGACTGCCAGAAAGATGGTGGAATATGAGCCTCCTGACTTTCCCTCATTCCATAGATGCAAGCAGTAAGTGGCCACGTATCACCTCTGCCTGGGAGAAATCTAGAAACCGAGAGTTTTCTACACATCAGATAACGAAAAACTACTCATATTTAAATAGATAGGAAAATTACACAGCTAAGGAAACCACCAACATAAAAAGACAATCTGTGGAATAGTAGACAGTATTTGCAAATCATACAACAGATAATGGGTTAATATCTGGAAGTATATAAAAAACTCTTACAACACAATAGCAAAGCAGACCAACCAAACAAAAAACAATCTGATTTTAAAATGGGCAGAAGAACTGAATAAACTTTTTTTTTCCCCAAAAAGATGACGATTGGCCAACAGGTGCATGAAAAGTTGTTCAGCATCACTAATAGGAGCCAGTTACCCACCCAAGGCATATATTCTGAAATATTAACTCTAATAAATGGAATTATATTGAAATTACTTGCACGTACTTTTGAGGAATAAAATCTAAATTCTTTAAGTTTATGACTTCATCTGAAAATTGTTACAAAGATAGCTAAAATCTCTAAATTTTGAAAATCTAAAACCTAGATTATCTAACACTTTATTGTGAGTATACTTATCAATAATCTGAGCTTTTACCCAAACTTAATGATAATACCACAGTCATATATCCAATGAGGTTTACATTTTTGTTTTGCTATATCATATTTAAACTATTTAAGATTTCTCTGCTTTTTAATAAAGAAAATATGAAAAATTTAGAAGTTAGAATGTCAGAATTGCATCCTAGTTATGAATAGTCCAAAACAAAGATTGGAAATAATTTCCCTCATATTCTTGAGTTTCATCAACACTCTGCCACAGTTCCTATGTCAGACAGTGTGAATTTTATAGGTCATATATACCATAAAAAGTTGTTAGAGTTCTTCCTATGCCACTAATTGTGAAAATACAAATGAATCTTTATTGTATGTCTGCCTGATGAATAAAAATTGATATGACAATCATAAAAAAAGATGAATGCATTTGTCAATTTATAAGTTACTTAGAATTGTTGCCCTTCAGAATTCAGAAATGTATATTAAAATAAATATGTCCATTTTTTAAAACACCACCTAATTTACTAATGGTTCCTTGAGAGACAAGGTTCTGTATAAACATCCTTGATTCAAATCTCAAGTCTGAAAGTTAACTCTGTTAGCATTGAATAAAAGACTTAATCTTTCTTTGGTTTGTTCAATTTTGAAATTGTAAGGATAATATTGGTCTTTATTTAAATTGAGGCTATTTTGAGATTATATGAGCTAATTTAGATAAAGGACTCAGAAAAAGGGCAGCAGATACCTGGCGTGCACTCAGTGAGAATGTTGGCCTTTATTCAAATAAAAGGTTATTTTGAGATTGTATGAGCTTTTTTGGGTTAAAGGACTCAGAGAAAGGGCAGCTGATTGCTGGCATGCATTCAGTGAATATAGACAGCCATTGCTTGCTGTTGTTATTGCTTGTTTTCTTGTCTTGTTTTGTTTGAGTTGGTTCCAATCATTTTTGGAGTTAGTCAATATAGTACAGCTTTGTTCTTTTTCAGTCTACATGGACATTTTTATTTCTAGCTGTGTCTTTCTGAACATATTTCTACCTATTATGATTCCCTAGCCTGAAAAAACACCGAGTACAACAGATTTTTTTTATCTGATGAAATTGTAGTGATATAATAAAATGTCATAATGTATATATACGATGTTTTATAGTTATCATATATAGCATGATATACATATATATGCGTATGTATACATAAACACGGGGGAGAGAGAGAGGCTATTGTGTTCAGTTTCATACATCTTTTACTTTTCTTTCATTTTTATCTTTTTTTTATCTTTTTACTTTTCTATCATTTTATCCCAATACTTTTTTCTTTTAATTATTGTAAATTTACAAATTTACAGATGGGTAAATAATATGTATTTTCTAAATATAGTTTTCTTTTTTTAAATATTTTATTTATTTATTTCTTGAAGAGAGAAAGAGTGAGAGAGCACAAGCAGGGGGAGCCCCAGGCAGAGGGAGACGCAGGCTCCCTGCTGAGCAAGGAGCCCAATGTGGGACTCCATCCCAGGACCCTAAGATCATGACCTGAGGTGAAGGCAGACGTTTAACTGACTGAGCCACCCAGGCTTCCCTAAATATAGTTTTCTTATGAATTCTTACTATGTGGTATTTCAGGTACAACATTTACATTACATGAGGACTTCCTCTGAGATTGAATTTTCTTGAGATATAAGCCACTATTCAGTAATTAATATCATCATTTTGAATGGCCACCACTACATTTTTCAAAAATGCTAGAAAATCAACACATTGAACATTTGATTTTATACAGCCATTTAGTTAGATTATTATACTGGAAATTTTGTAATAAATATGTAAGCTATAATCTCAAATCTACTTTTTCAGGACAACTATTTTGAACATAACTGCCAAATCACTAGAGAAGGAAGGGTAATTTAGAGGCCATCCTCAAGATTTGCTAAATCTCTATTTTCCTTGGTTTCCAAAGATTTCTGAGCCTGTTCTCTAGAGGGAGAGAGAGAGAGAGACAGAGAGAAGGATGTGGCTCACCTTAGCTTCAATTAAAATAGATTAAAATTGTTTTAAAATATTGAGTTTTCACATATATTTTTAGAAAAACATATTGTTATATATTTATTATATATATATATGTTATTGAAGTAATTAACATAGATTTGGTAATATGCTTTGATAGCCTTCAAATTATAGGAGTTTCTTGCATCAATGTTTTACTTGAAAAACTTACTTATTATTTTTTTTGTGTGTGTGATCTCTTTTATTTTATTCTTGATTTTGGTACTTCATGTTCATTCTCTCTCTTTCTCTCCTCCATACCCCCCTACTGCCTAGTCTCTGTCTGTCTTTCTAGGGATCTGTTAATTTTATTGATCTATTCAAAGAAAGAGCTCCCTGTTCTTTGATTTTATTTATGGTTTGCTGTCTTTAATTACTTTGGCTCCTGCCTTTATCTTTATTATTTCCTTTCTTTTGCTTTCCTTGGGTTTATTTTGGTTCTATTTTTCTGGATTCTTGAAGAGGGATTTAAATAATGGCTTTGAGACTTTTCCTCTTTTCTTCCTTTCTTTTTTTTAAATTGAAGTACAGTTGACATACAATGCTACATTAGTTTCAGGTGTACAACATAGTGTACAACAAGTCTATTTGTTATGCTATGTTCACCACAAAGGCAGCTACTATTTGTAGCCATACACAGCTATTATAATATCATTGACTATATTCCCTGTGCTGTTCCATTTATCCTTCATCAGGCTTTCAAATAATGATAATTGCCTAATTACTGGGCAGCAATATATCATAGTTTAGGACACAAGATTTGAAGTCAGATATGGTACATTTGAAATATACACTATACTACCTACTAGGAGACTAACAAAGGGAAAGATACTTAACCATTCAATGACCCAGCTCTCTCACTTAGAGTGAGAGAAATAGATTTCCATATTCAGTTATACTGAGAGTTGTGTAACATAATCCATGCAATGTGCTTAGAAGAGTCTAACATGTAAATTGCTTTTGGCAAATGTTAGCTAGTAATATTAAAACTCATTGTCATAATAGACAAAAATTGAATATAGATGCAAATTTAGACTAATGACTTTCTATAGAATGTAAAAGGCCATGCTAAATGTTAAATGCTATAAAATACAAAATTTACAGTTCAGGATTATATTCTAGTCCCTGGTAACATTCATGAGTGTTTTTGCTAGTCTGTAATAAACAATCAGAATGATTCACTGAGAAGTACATGTGTGATCTTTGTGGTTCCAGAAGGGAAATATAGCTATTCCAAGTTGATTTACAAACAACCATCTTCCACCTAAGACCTCTTTCCTTACATAGATAAATTTAACAGTTTAACAGTGTTACTAACACTGTTCTTACTCAATGAGCATCTCTGGATTAGTTGGAGAGGAAGGAGATTCCCAGCCACTAACAGAGAAAAACTCTTTCATAAATTAACCTGCAATCTTGCAAGAGACATCACATGCACAAAATGCAAGTAAATCAGTGCTTCTGGATTTACTTGAGGATATTCAACCTAAGTGAAATTAGAGAACATCGAAAATACATTTTAAATATCATACTTAAAATTTTGACTGCATATTAATAGAAAGCTTTACAAAAGGCTTAATACTTAATACTTATTTTTCCTAGTACTCTCAAAACAAGGATCCAAGGGAGTAGTATAAAGACAATACAACCCTATTCATGTTTATTCCATTTTAAAACTAGTATTTAAAGATTATCATACTTCCTATAAATTTCACATGGTCCATTATTGCTATTCTCAAAATTGCATTGCTAACATATGTATTTCAAGATTAAGGCATAAGTTTTGTAACCATCAACCATCTTGAGTATGATCCATGACTCTGTTACATATATAAGGCACTTTAACCTCAGAAAATTGACATTATACATTGTATAAAATAAAATATTCCTGAGCAATTTAGAAGTAAATAAATATCTATTCTGCTTTAGGAAAATACTGTCCATCCCTTTCTAATTTATATTGGATTGCAACGACTGCTCAATTAAAGCACAAAATCATATGAAGAAACATTCAGATAGAACAATCGATGATAAAAAATTATTAACATTTTCAGCATATATCAGAGTGCTTTTTTTCTCTTTTTAATAACAACATCTGACCAATTGCCATGTTCAGTGAATTATAGTAAAAATAGCTATTATGCTTTTTGGATTTCTACCAGATTCTGTGCCAAGAGCTTTGCATACAATGTCACAATGAATTCTTGCAAGAATTTGAGAAGTACTGCTATTTCTTCAAATTACTAATGCAAATTGACAATTACAGAAATTAAATGTTTTGGCCAAAGTATAAAAATCATTAAATGATGAGGATGGTGTTTGAAACCCGATCTACCTGAGTTCAGAGTCTCTGCTCTTCTCCAGTATATAAGGCAGTCAACTCTTAAATCTTGGAATCCTCGATTTCCAAACCCTTTTCCTGTTCCCTAGCTCAGATAAGCATCATGTCTTTTTTTTTTTTTCCAATTACTACAAGCACCTACTCATTGATTTGCTGTCTCCACAACATAAATCTAATCAAGTTATTCACTACTCTATTTCTTAAAACATGTCCAAGCAAGAAAATTGATTACCTAGCTTCTGCTTCCCTTTGTAGTCAGCCCTCAAAACTTCCTCATTTATAGGTAGTGCCCTAATTTTACTTTTTTTCTTTTAATTCACTGAAGATGCCAAGTTATTTCTTGGCTTGATACCAATGCCTGCAACCCTCTTCACTGACTGCTTTTCTCAGACGATGCTGTATCTTTATAGCTTAACTCAAATATCACATCTTATTAAAAAAATGGTCTTATCTGCAAAATCCTGCTTAGGTACCTTCCCTACAAATGCAACCAGGTCATACACTTGCTTCCTTGATTTGACAAGCAAACATATTAGTGAAGAGTCAGGGAAATTTGGATATTTCTGAGGGACAATCACCATTGGTAATCTAGATTTCTTCATTGTTCCACTATATACTATCTTTTCTCTGTTCAGGAACTGAACACTAACAATACAGCCAGTTTCTCTGGAGTCATTAGGCTTGTCTTGTAATAACCTTTGTTCAGTGTAACTCAAATTCACAGACCCCTGGACTCCACTGAATTTTAAGTAAGTAATTAAACCTAAATATGCATTTTTTTAAAAAAGCAAGTTCCTAATTGTTCCATCATTATGGAACGATGTCCTTACTCCCCAATCCACCTGGTGCTCAAATTTGACATTTTAACACACCACACTTCGTACTTGTTTATGAAACATTAGATGTATGTAAGGGGTAAAATAATATAGTGTTCTCTTCCCTTATCTTTTAATGTACCACCTACCTCGGTCCCTGGGTAGTGCTCCTTGATGCAGCTCCACAGTCTTGTTGGTCTTCACAAGGCATGACAGATAAGCAAGCTATTGTCTAAATGTATGTTGTCTGTTTATTTTTTTTATCAGGTCCTGATCACTTTCACTGGAAAGACTCCCATGTCCAGAGTCTGGGCAGATTTAATGTCCTTCCAATAAATAAGTAATACATATCACAAGGTATTACTACTAAGACTGGCACCAAGAGCTGTGTTTGATGCTTTGTTTCTTAATGTCAGAGATAGATAAAATTCAGGAATTAACCAGTATGTTCTTTGAAAGTAATACAAGAAAATGAAGAGCAATCAACTAGTTCTTTTTCGTGACGTTTTAGAAATCTCTTATAACATGTAATCATGAAGAACTAGATGGTATTGAATGGTATTTTGACCATGGACACCAAGATAATGTAATCATATCATCACCATTGTATGCTTCCCCATGATGCTCTCAATGCATACCATCAGACAAAGGTATAGCAAATAATTGCCACCAGACCAAACCAGATACCAGTCAAGCACACCCAGTTAATGCTACATGGAACAGAAAAATCACCTAGCCAAGACCTATACAGTTCCTGATCTACAAAATCGTGAGTATAATAAAATTATTGCTGGCTTAACCCATTAAAATAAAAAAAAAAACAAAAACAAACAAACAAAAAAACAATCTAGCCTTACTTGGTGCTGTAATTCCTACTGTTCCCTGTAAAAATGGTGAAATTTACCCACTTAATGTTAAAGGGCATGAGAGATCACTATTTCCTCATTGCCAATGCAGTCTTTTTTTTTTTTTTTTAATTTTATTGATTTATTTGACACAGAGAGAGAGAGAGCGAAAGCAGGAACACAAGCAGGGGGAGTGGGAGAGGGAGAAGCAGGCTTCCTGCCAAGCAGGGAGCCCAATGTGGGGCTCGATCCCAGGACCCTGGAATCCTGACCTGAGCCAAAGGCAGACGCTTAACAACTGAGCCACCCAGGTGCCCCCGTATGGGTTCTTTAAACAAGTGTTTCTTATAAATCCACCAGATTATGATGAATTACAGATATTAAACCATTGGGACTTTAATATTATTATACACCAAAAGAAACGTATTAGGTGATTAAATTCCAGAAATATGTAACATTATTTTTTATAAATATTTTACAACCCTAAATGATATTTTAGATTACTCATTTTTTCTTACTGACAAGAATAATCATTTATTCCCAAAATATTTATAATAAAAAGATTAATGCTATTATTTTCAAAATGATATTTTCAATGCCAAACCTCACATAGGCATAAATTTAAAAAAATTATTTAATTCAGCTTAATGATTATTTTGAGCCCCTGTTCTATCTAGACGAAGAAAATGTAATCTTAAGCATCTTTAGTTAAACTCAGCCATCCCAAGAAGATTTTCCTTCCCTTTTCATCTCCAGAGTGGAATTGTAGAGTCTTATCATTGTGGGGGAGGTGACTGCTTGTACAAATTGTCTACTATTGAGTTCTGCTACCATTCCATCTGTTTCTTGGGGAATATGGTACTATACATTTGAATCTGGTAAAAGATTAACATTGTGACTTGACTTATAAATAGGGTTGAGGCCAAGATGAAGTGATCGGGTCAATTAAGGCACAAAGTTTAAGGGGCACTAACTTGCGAGAGTCATTCAAGTGACAACTCTGATTTAAGTATATACCTGTATCACATTAACTTGAAGCTTCCCATTTTCAAAATTAAAAAAAAAATCTTTGCCCTCTCTTATTCAACTTTTGATCACTTTAAGGGCAGAGTTAAATTCTACCACTTCACTCTTCCTTTTTCACTTAAGCTAAAATTTGGTGACTCCCTCCCCAAATGTAATTTCTAGCATATTACATTCTTACCTCTTTAGTTTTAAGATCATTTGTAAACTCACTGTCTCTTGCAGAAAAAAGTTAGAACATGAATTTCTGGCCTCATAAACAAAACCCATAATTGAATTGCTTAAAACTGGTGGTTTAGAGAAAAATATTAAAGCAACAAGGAAAAAAAGACACATTGCATACAAAGGAAAATAAAGGTAAGGATGACAACCATTCTCATAAATGATGGAAGACAAAAGATAGTGGAGCAACATCTTTGAAGTACTGACTTCAGATTATAGCCCCAAGTCTGTTGTATAATACCACAATTTTTTTTTTTTTTTGCTTCCTAATATTTTCTCATTGTTGTAAAGTTCGTTCTTTCTTTCTTTCTTTTTCTTTCTTTCTTCCTTTTTTTCAAGATAGGGAGAGAGGGAAAGGGAGGGGCAGAGTCAGAGGGAGAAAGAGAATCTTAAGCAGGCTCCATGCCCAGCACGGGACCCAGACAGGGAGCCCAGATGTGGGGCTCAGTCTTACAACACTGAGATCATGACCTGAGACAAAATCAGGAGTTGGAAGTTTAACTGACTGAGCCATCAAGATGCCCCCATAAAGTTTTTCCTTTCTTCTTCTTCTTTTTTTTTTTTAAGATTTACTTATTTATTTTATTTTATTTTTTATTTATTTTTATTATATTTTAAAAGATTTTATTTATTTATTTGACAGAGAGAGAGAGATCACAAGTAGGCAGAGAGGCAGGCAGAGAGAGAGGGGGAAGCAGGCTCCTTGCTGAGCAGAGAGCCTGATATGGGGCTCGATCCCAGGACCCTGAGACCATGACCTGAGTGGAAGGCAGAGGCTTTAATCCACTGAGCCACCCAGGCACCCCTTAAGATTTACTTATTTATTTTAAAGACAGAGAGAAAGAAAGCAGAGGGTGGGGCAGAGGAAAAGGGAAAGAGAAACTCAAGTAGACTCCTAGCTGAGCACAGAGCCCCATATGGGGCTGTCTCATGACCCTGAGATCAGGACCTGAGCTGAAACTGAAAGTCTGAAGCTTAACCAACTGCACCACTCAGGAACCCCTAAAGTTATTTCTTAATCTACATGTTTCATAGTTATAAATATCTCTCAAACAGTATTCACTTTAAAGTTTAAATTTACTCCTAAAATATACGTGTCTGTGCTTATAACATCAAGATTTTTTGTTTACTTTACACCAAAACATACATACACTTTTGTTTTGAAAGATTGGGTAATATAAAAGAATGAAATGTGTGCTGGTGGCTCACATGAGTGTTACCAATTGCAGTAGGCAGAATTCTTAAGGTTTCTGTTCCCAGGTTATTCAATCAAACACTAATCTAAATACTGCTGTCAAGGCATTTTACATATGTAATTAAAATTATTAATCAGGTTCCCTTAAAATCGGAGATTATCCTGAATTACCCGGGCATGTCCAATATAACCACCCCTGCCTTAAAAGGTAGATAATTTTTCTCAGACGAGTCAGAGAGATCTATCAGAAGCTAAAGCAGAAGAAATGAGTCAGAAGGGAAGACATCCAAAGACATAGGGAGATTATTACACCAGGGTATTACTTGGAGTAGTGCTACCCAATGAGACATACAATCTACACTAAACTACACCATGGATGAGGGACATGATAACATTTCTTGTACTAACCCACTGAGATGTCTTCATCCTCCTGTGTATGTGTATGGGGTAGGCACAGAAAATACCGTATGAGCAGCAGGTGCAATTATTCTGGTGGCAAAGAATCTGGACAGTACTTCACCCATCCTAAAGAGCTCAGTGAATACATTGAAGTAAAAGGCACAGAAGGAACATTTTGATTTATGGTAAGTATGACTTTCTTTTGCATGGTGGAAATAGACATGAGAGATCTGACCAGAAACAGGCTTCATGGATTTCTTTGAGTTTAAGTATGAACATGATTATATCTGTACTATGCAGAACTAGGATCAATAATGGCTAAGTCCTTAGCATATAAAGTCTCAGCAATATCAACAATAACATGGTTGAAACAAAGTACTTGTGAGAAATATGAATGAGACCTAAAGAGAGATCGAGCATTGGGGGTGGTACTAATGAAAGATACTAAAAAAGAGAAAGAGAGAAATGCAAGAAATAAGCAGCATTAAAAAAAATTATTTCTGCAAAAAGCAAGGGCAAAGAAGTGATACTTAAAATGACAGATACAGAATAACAGATCATTCTAAAACTGAAAAAATTGAAGAGGAGAATGGTATGAATATTTCATTCACCAGAAAAAATTACCTCCAATAATAATACTCTTTTGTAATCAAGGTAAAATACATATATTTAAAGCCAAATAAGGGGGTGGGGAAGAGGAAGGAGGAAGTTGAGGAAAAGGAGGGAGGAAGAGACAGACAGAGAGACAGAGGGAGTAAGAGAAAGACAGAGATAGATAATTAGTAACTGTACTGAAGAAAATACTGGAATGTATTCTGTAAGCAGGAGAAAAGTGGAAGGTAAATATGCTACATTTAAATAAATATTGACTCTGAAAACAGTAGAAATGCCATGTGGAATTTAAAATACAGACTTAATTAAAACACAGAGAAGTAGTAGGATATTCTTGTGGTGGAGGATATGAAAGGTCAACACACGGCCTGGGAAGAGAGTCAAAGATTGCTGTTTATGTAAGACTCTTGGAAGTGTGAGATACTTCTATGTGTTGTAATCTCTAATGGGACCGTTATTATCAAACAATAACAAAATGTTATATGTAAGATCCAAAGAATAGAAGGAATAAAAGCAGAAAAACAGGAAGCAATACAAAATAAGCAAATGAAAGAGAAAAATATGTCCCAAGAAAAACAAAAAGCACATATTAAGATGACAGATTTAAACTTACATATATCAAAATTACACTAATTGGAAATGACTACATGTATCAGTAAAAAAAGACTCTCAGAACAAAAAAAAAAGCTAAACTAAACTAATTAGAAGAGAAGTATCAAAGCATAAACATAAAGTGTGTAGGTAAAACAATGTAAAGGAATATCCCATGCAAATATTAACCTATAGCTATATTAAGATCAAACTAATTTTAAGATAAAAATCACTACTGGAAATAAATGAAATATTTCATATTGATAATAAAATCAATTCCCAAGAAGATATCATAAGCACGTAATAAATAAATATAATTTCAAAATGTCTAACTTAATAATTTACAGAATAGCATGGAAAATAAACAAATCTACAAAAACAGCTAAATATTTCTCAGTAACTAATAAAACAACCAAAAAAACCCACCAAATTTCAAAATGTTGATATATGTTCTTTGTCCATAAAATAGATGAGAAATAACTAATAAAAGGATAGCTGGAATAAATTTGGAAATTAATAAATAAAATACCAAAGTAATCCACAATCATAAACCCACAGTAGAGTTAGAAAATATGTTTTACTGAATTATGCCAGAAAATATCAGTGACAACTTGTGATATCAGCTAAAACAGTGTGAAGATGAAAAAAGTGTTAAGTTTTATCCATTATAGTTAAAAATAATAAATGTGAAAATCAATGAAAACACCATCTATCCCAAAAAGTTAGGAAAAAGCACCAAAATATGCCCACAGAATCTAGAAAGAAGAAAATAATAAAGATATCAGAGAGTTAGGCATTTAAAAAAATCGTGTAATAGAATGCAAAACAAATAGTTCTTTGAAAAATTTGAAAATTGACAATAATTCAGTGTGGTAAAATTTAGCTACATTTTTACTTCCTATTTTCCTTCTGCCTAAAGCACACCTCAGTTTTTAGTTTTCCCTTCTCTGAAATTACATTAGTGAAAAGATTCTCTTCTCTCTCACATGAATTTTCTGAGTGTAAATACCAGTTTTACTCTTCTGTGCCTGAAACTTCTCATTTTAACACTAGAGTGGTGACATATTCTAGATCAGCTGCTAATGGCTCCTAGCCAGATAGCAAGATGAGAGAATAAGTAGGAGGTATTAACTTATTGATGGGGAGTGAGGGGGAGAAAGGAGGTCACTGGGGATGCTAGTTAATTAATGTGAATTCTGGAAATAAAGTCCAGTGGAAAAGCTTCAGCCTGACCTTGATACTTGTAAGGGTTAGTCTTAATCTTTCCCCTCAATTATACCTTATACTTCCTGAGTATCTCTCTGGATTTCATAATTCCGTCTCCTCTTGTCAGAAAAAGGATTGAACTAGCTTCTTTCACGGAGTGATTTCTAGGCCTAAAGCTCCATGAAATAAGCTAAACCCATTTAAAAACGTGTACAGCATGTGTGTGTTTGAATGTCTTCAAATTGCTAGTTACATTACCATGGTCAATTATACTTGGCAATTGAACTTAATTGAAGATGAAAGCACATTAGGTTTTTAATTTAAAAGTCATAGGTAAAACCACTCTAAAAATCCTATTCGAATAGGAAACTGGTGATGTTTCTCTCTATGTGCTGAGATTTTATGGTACATTAAGCTGTTCACTCATGTAATTAGAACAATAACAGGATGAGATGTTATACCAGGTGATACGCGATAGCACCTCCCATTTATCTCTACCGAGATTTAGAATAGGAACATGAAATTGCCTTTGAGAACATTCAGGGTAAAATGTTTCATAAAGATACATGAGAGAAAATAATCTTCTCCTCTTAAACACTCCTGATAAGGTGATGGTTACACAGCCACCAAATTGTCAGACAGGAATTGATAGTTTCTGTAGACTCTCTCTTCCTTGTTTTCGCCAACACTCCACTCTTGTATGAGTCACCATCTCACGTCTCTTAAATTGATCTTACACATGGCACTTTGTCTCCAACCCTGCTGGTCCGCCATGGCTCAGTTTCTGTCCTCGACTGCTTCATGTTCATCTTCCACACTGTCGTCAAAGTAGTCTTCACCATGTCACATGGTGGTTTAAAGCATTCCTTATTTAGGCTAATTCCCAATGCTCACATCACCTGCAAGTCCTGAGAGCCCCAATCGCTTCTGTCTTCTCCGACGCAGTGCTCACACGCCTTTTGTTTCAGCCGTGCCATTGTTCACATTGCTGATGCCCCAGCCATTATTGACCCTGATTCTGCACATCGCGGAAAGTACATGGCAAGACAAAAATGCCCTACACTAACATACTTGATCTTACACCTGATTAGACTGTAGGATCCAAGATAGACTGTAGGATCCAGGAGAAACTCACCATTTAAAACATCCATGATGCCTGTGTCTTGTTGGCTGCCTCATATCAAGTTTGCACTGAACCAACATTATTTTCCTTCAATATTTTTGCATCACCGTTTGTGCAAAGAATGGGGACTTGTACAATAAAGATGCCAGGAAAGCATGTAACTGTTACCTCTGCAAGTTGTTAATCTGTCTGAATAGAAGCCATAGACATATACCATAGGGACCAACCAGTTGACGGTGATGTTTATCAACTCAGTAGGGCATATGTAACACATATATTTTTAATGACATATTTTACCACAAAGTCTAAAAACTTATATCTTGTGGCAACATCTGTACTTTTTGTTTTTTGTTCAGGTTATATCCATTTCCAGATGTATTAACAACAGCCATCAGGGTACTTAAAATTAATTGCCATTTACATTAGATCTCTACCATTTTTATTATGCTACCATTGTAATCACTACATCTTCCTTTATAAAAATATAATAATATAATAATAATACCATTTATAACAATTTTTACAATCTCATATGATATCCTGAACATTTCATGCATGGCACAATGATATATTTGTCATGGTGTAGATGACCACACGAATGAGTAATTTTGCATGGTCATTCACACTGTGGTAAAGACAGCATTGTTCTGTACATGAAATGCTCAGGGTATCACATCTAACAGCAGATTATTTTAATAAAATAATTTAAAATAAAATCATTTTCTAAGCAATAACTTGATTATAAAGATATATCAGTAGAAAAATGCTCTCAAATTGGAAAAGCACACAACTCAGAGTCTCAGATTCAATTTACATCAAAAAGAAGAAAAATAAACATATTTATCATTTTAATGGTTCACTTTGTGAAATAGATTTTAATATAAATAAAAGCAATAAAACCTGTTGTTTTAATAACTGTTTCAACAAACTTAATAAAATTAAACCATTGTACATCCAGACAAAATTAAACTGTCACAGTAAATAATCTGTTGGTAATAGAAAACTATTCTCCTGTTTATTTGCTAATTGTTTGAAAGGTATATCCATATATTTTTCTCCTAAATTTTTATGAGATATCATAAACCATAAGTTGATATTCCTAATTTTCTTTTCAGCGTGGAAATGACCACTTTAAGACATTATATTTTGCTTTAGTTCCACTTTGAAATAATGGAAGGTGTAAACTCAAAGCTCAAAGTGACCATAATAATAGTAGGCAAATTTTCTCATACCTTTATTTTTTCAAAGCTTTTGAAATCCCTGATCCTCAACATCAGAGTATGTGCTATTCAAAAAGTGCTTCTTAGGTTATTTCTTCCCTCAATTATTCAAATTGGGAAAGACATGGCTATGAACGAACAAGTAAGGGGCTTTTCATTGATCTAAACCTAGAGTCACTTCTTGAGCCCATGACTTCCTCTGGGCATGTCTCCCTAGGGCTCTTGTGGTCAGAGGTGCCCTTTTTCTCGGGAAATTGGTTTTCCACCTGTAGGAGGTTATTTACTCTTGCTCAAAATATATTCATTTCTCTGAAGGCCATAGTTTTTCCAAGATTTTCAGGGTTGTTTGATGCTTCCTGTTGACCATGCTTTGATTTGTGGTTCCCGTTCTATACATTACTAAGATGCATAAAGTATACATCTCTGAAGGTGAGGCTTTTCTCCTGGTTGACTTGTTAAATAATCCACTTGATTATGTCTGGTGTTGTTGTCCCCCGGAGTTATTCTAAAACACTGGATGTGTCATTTTAGTTTAGAAAAAGGTATCATTATAGATGATCACCAATTAGTTTTTAAAGAGATACTTTGAATGTGAAATATTTCCTAATACAAGCCAACTTTATTTGATCTGATGTAGAGAGTGCAAAGATTCTTTAAATTTTACATAAAGTATACTTTACTAAAGTGTAGTCTTTCTGATCTTAGTTGAAGAAAGAGTATAATGCTATACTTTTGATGGTTTTTTTTTTGTTTGTTTGTTTAAATGGTCATGTTTATCCAAATGATAAGGTATCATGATAGATGTTTAAAGACTTAAAGTTCTAAGTAACACAATAGCTCTTTTTCACTGACAAATCTTGATATTAAACATAAAATATAATAGAGTCTCATGTCAATGTCACAGTTTTCAATTTTGATTAACAATTAATATGAATTTGTAATAATGAATATCGATAAGCTTCATGGGGTGATTTTAATATTAGCAATAAAGGAAGACCTATAGACTTACCGCTACAAATTAATGATACTTTATAAAAACTTTAATAGGTAGTCGTTATTTTTAACTGAGGGGATGATTCCCTGGAATTCTTTTTTTTTTTTTTTTTTTCATAACAAATCAAATGGATAGCAAAGGGTTTTAACCTTGAATTAGGTTGTGGAAGTTGACATCTCTAGTCCTTGAGTATAAATTATTAGGTGGTGCCCCATGTAAATGCTACAGAATCTATCACCTTCTGTTTAGGTCCCTCACACTGTCACAGGTCATGTCCATTCTTCTAAAGTATCAGAGTTTGCAAATAATCAATTTAAAAGCGCACATCCTTAAAAATGTCTATTAGTCCCTTTGTGGTCTGTCCTCTAATCATGTCTCCATTTTCAATTCTTTTATGTTCCCTTCATTCACAGTACTTCTGATATACTGGGTTTTCTTTAGTTCTTCTCATGTTCTTTATAATCTCTAGACATATGACCTTTGTACCTGCTACACTTCTTTCCAAATAGCCCTTTCCACACATCACTTTGAACTCTTATTCTTATGTTCTTAGTACATCACTATATTCTCAGGAAGACTCCCAGGATGACTCTGCCACAGCCGATGAAGGAGTAATATCCATAGCTTGCATGTATAAGGCTCTTGTTATGTATCAGAGAATGCAGCAAATATTTTATATAAATTTTTCATGTATCATAATCATCACCCTGAAAAAAATCTAAAATTTTTTATAATCACAATCACTAGCATTTCTTAAGAGCTTATTTTATGCTATACTCTATGTGTACTGAATAGAAACCAAATGTTTAATGTTTAAGTAATTTCCCTAAGTTTACACAGCTGTGAAGTTACAGAAAGTGTCAGAAGTTTGGTCAATAGGTTTGCTATCAATTTCAACTGGCTTGTGGGGCCCTTATCTTTCTTTTCTGGTAAAACACATTTCTTACACAACTCTACCTTCATCATCAAATTGATAGGATTTTATGTCTATATTAATTGATTATATTCTGACAGTAAAAACTGGGTTTATGGATTAGAGGCCAAAAGATTATTTATTTACAGCATATCTTAACACAGATTTTCTATGCCCCATTTCTACCTTTCCTCTTAAGGAAGAATCAGGAGATGGTAGCAAGGTGGGTGCAGGGAAGAAGACCATAGGAAACCTTGTTGTTGGTTTCTGTTTTTGCTCTTGCCTTCCTAAGGAAAGGGAAATGGTTAATTGAGTTCTAGAGCTGGGACATGGCTTTGGATAAAACAGCTGGTATTCTTCTTGAACCTGGAGGAAATGTGTCTCATTTACTGGTACAAAGATAACTTTCTCTGTGTTCCCCAGATTACTTGTTACCCTTCTACCAAGACCTCAGGTGCTTTAAAGATTAGGGGTGGGGCCAAGGCTTCACTGTACATGTAGCTCATCTGACTATGCTTGGGAACTTCAGGGAGAGAAGGGTGTGAATTTTTTTTTTTTTAATATTTTATTTATTTATTTGACAGAGAGAGACACAACGAGAGAGGGAACACAGGCAGAGGGAGTGGGAGAGGGAGAAGCAGGCTTCCTGCCTAGCAGGGAGCCCGATGCGGGGCTCGATCCCAGGACCCTGGGATCATGACCCAAGCCGAAGGCAGACGCTTAACGACTGAGCCACCCAGGCGCCCCAAGAGTGAGAATTTTTATAGCTCTTTTGGGTATAGGCACCCAAATTCCCACCCTCTTGTGGTGGGAATGTAAGGTAGAATGTGAAAGGGCAAAGCAATGATCTCTTGAGCCTTGGGCATTGCAGATGCTGAAATGTAGATGCTACACAGATGAAAACAAACTCTGGGGCAAGGAATCAAGAGGGAGAGAGAGAGAGGAAGTCTTTGCCTGCATTAGCTATCCCCCACCTACCCTTTGCCACTTCAGTTCCACGGGTTGGTTCTCAAAGCTCTAGCCAGGAGATAACAGGATCTCTTGGCAGCTATAACTTAACCCTTGAAGCAGTAACTTTCACTGCTGAGGCTTAGAGCAAAACATAAAAAGTTACAATGTTTTATCATTGTATGTGCAATGTTGTATCCTTGTTTATTGTATCGTTTCATTGCTTCTACATCTTAATATATGTTATTTACCAAATATATGCACATTTGAATCCATGTGTTCTTTGCTTGTAAATTTCCCATCTCATAAGGGCCAGAAGGGACCATCCCAACATCTCAATAGAGAAAAGCTGCAATTAGAGAAGTACATTAGTGGGAGAAATTCTCCTGTCATTTACAAACAGCAAATGAGTTATGGTTTAATACAAGTGCCTGTAATTTCTGAGGTCTGGTAGTCAGGGAAAATTGCTATGTTTCTGGCTACTTATCATGAAAAAAGGGAAGCTGCATGGAAAGGGTAGCAGCAGGAGATACTGCTTTTGGGGTTTCACACTTGGGTTTGGTAAAGCTACTAGACACATCCCTTTTCAAAAAGCAGCTATTGGCTTGATAATGAGTTCTTGTTGAAATCCAATGCCTAATCATAAAAATGTAATGATACTCCAGCCTGAGATATGCATTTTGGGCTTTATAACTGACAAGATTGAAGAAGCTCAAAAACGTTTCCCTTGTCAATAGGATGTGTTATCATAGAGAATACTGCAAATCTGGCCCCAGAAGCAACTCAGTTTTACATTAGAATGTGGCAGCTATCACTCACCGTTATCATTCCTAAATGTGACTTTGGTCCTTTGATTTTAAGATTATATAAATGATTAGGAACATAAGATGCTTACCTAGCAAGGTAAAATACATGTGATAAACAATATTCATATTGCAATTGCCCTGTCAAAGGCAGCATTTTTTAAAACTTTCTCTTTTTTCACTTAGAATATAAACTTGTAATGCAAGATAAAGATGATGGTTTAACTTGTTTTAAATTATCCTAAACTGAATGCAATTTCAATTATTTGTAAGATAAGGAGGAAAAAGGAAATTGCATCCAACGACAGGATAAAAATTGACCAAGTATTTAAAAGCTTCTTTTGGACAAAATGGCTTGGAAATAATTTTATTGATGGGCAATCATTCATAAATTTATCCACTCATCCATTAACAAATGTCGGTAATGTGAAACATCATAATATAACATGACAGTCATGATGAACATAGAGGTGGATAAGTTACAGTCTTTATTTCAAGCAACCTACAGTCAAATGTGAAATACCACATTGAAAGTATTGTATAATTGAACATAAACAAATGCGATGAAATGCACTTTAACATATACATAATGATCTTAAATACTATCAAATACAGCAAGGGAAAATTTATTTAATTATGTCTCAAAGAGATGGAAGAGAAACAATAAGTAGGTTTAATCTATTTACTGAGAGATTTATTCAAAGTATCAGATTGTCTATTATTTTCCATGAGTGATGATGACGTGTCGGAATTATCTATTATTTTCTCTTTACCACTTCACTGCTAGAATTTGCCAAGGAGAAAAGTATCTGACTGCATTATTTTTTAAAGATTTATTTTATTTATTTGAGAGAGAGAGAGTGTGCACACGTGGGGTGAGGGATAGAGGGAAAAGATCCCAAGCTGACCCTGCACTTGGGCTCAATCTCAGGACCCTGAGATTATGATCTGAGCCAAAATCAAGAGTCAGAATCTCAACGACTGAGCCACCCACGCACCCCTGACTGCATTTTTGATCACTCTGAAAGTTGTAGTTAACCACAGCTGCATATAAGGAGTTCATTTGTTAGGAATGGTAGGAAGAAAAATGTTCCCTCGAAATGTCCAAATCCTAATCTCCAGAACATATAAATTATATTAGGCTACATTTGCAAAGGTAATTAAAGTT
>CM052898.1:175589201-175615416 GCA_028534135.1 Potos flavus | reverse complement strand
TCAATTATATCTCTAGCTTAAAAAAATCTGTGCAGTAGTAAAAATTGAGCCAAAATTGCTGGCATTACATGATACAAATACAATTTATGAAGGTTCTTACTTCAAAGAAAATACCTCCTGGACTGATGATACTCCATAGTTTTTACAAGAGACTTGATCATCCTGGCAAAAATGAAAATTTATCATAGTTTATGTCTTACCCTTCATTTTTAAAGCAAATTTTTATTGGAAAATTACTTGTATTGAATGATCTGTGTAGAAGTTTTCTGGAATGTAAGGATAGCAAATTTTAACGTGATAGTTCTGCAAAAGCATGGCTATTCCAGGAAGCTATATGAGAAAACCAAACCATCACTCTAAATTAATTGAAAGGCCACTACCACAGTTTTCTTCCCTAATTTTAATCCCTATAATGTTACTGTATCATTTATATATGTATGAGTATACTAAAATTTTGCTTTCTTTTTTTAACTCTCATAACTGCCTTCCAGAATCAATTGTCTTCTTTGTGACCTATATATGCTTTAAACTGTCCTTTAATGAGGTTAAATTTCTGTATTGGATAAGATCTCTGATTAACATGAAACAGAGATTTTTAAATATTCATGTAAACTTGTCTCCTCCTGTTTCAGAGGCAGGACCCGAGGGGACTGTTCTTGAGAAACACAATCCCTAAGCCATTTGTAGTGAGAACTGATCTGCCTCAAGAGTAGGTTCTAAAACCTCTGTCACTGCTGCTCCTGAGGAAATCCGTTGCTTTTGCTGACTTGTCCATAGAAGATTCCATTTGCGTGGTTGAAGTCATTGTCTCTTATTTTTTTTTTAAAAGGTTTTATTTATTTATTTGACAGAAAGGGAAAGATCATAAGTAGGCAGAGAGGCAGGCAGAGAGGGGGAGGGGAAGCAGGATCCCTGCTGAGCAGAGAACGCAATGTGGAGGCTCAATCCCAGGACCCTGAGACCATGACTTGAGCCGAAGGCAGAGGCTTAATCCACTGAGCCACCCAGGCACCCCGTCATTGTCTCTTATGATCATTTCTCTCCCCAGGTCTCATGTGGGTACACCTAATTATTGGAAAATTGCTTACATAGGAGCACCTCAGTTACACATGGACCATGAATGGGATGATGTGTATGGAGGAATAAAAATTCCAGTATTTTTCAGATGACTCCTGATAGAGGCTACATTATACTAAAAATAGAGTTGTTGTTGTCGTTGTTGTTTTCCCAAAATGTGGGGTAAAAAACTTAACAGGATAATTGAAAACTGAGGGTTAATCGTATGCCCGAAATATAATACTGGCACATTGCTGAGGTAGAGGAGAAGAAAGGAACTCTCCCAAATTGTATTTTATAAGATTAAAATGCTTCTGTGTAAATAAAACCCGCAGGCAAAGTCTGGTTTTCTTTCTATTATTGGAAATAAAGTTTAACTGGAAAACAGACATGCTCAGTCACTTATTAATGGTCTGTGGCTGCCTTGTCTTACAATGACAGGTTTTAATAGTTGGGAAAAGACCATATGGCCTGCAATCCTAATATCCTTACTGTCTGGCCTTTTATGGGAAAGAAGTTGAACCACCTCTATTTAAGTAGCCTGCATCGATGTGTAGATTTGCCACTGGAAAGGAAAAGGTCACTGCAATTTGGTTATCATTGCAGAAATATAGCAAAATAACTAAAGGAACGAGAGGTGGTGTGTGTTTGGTAATATTAGGGACAACTGGATGGTGACAGCTCATCAGTACGTAGCTGTGAAGCCTCATGCTGGTAACAAATTCAGAGTGTTTTTAGTTCTTCAATAATATTTGCACCTGTTTTATGGATCTAACTGAAAGGTGTTATTTCCTTTGCCAGATGAAGTAGGCAATTGAGGGATTAATCTTTTAGTTTTAGAAGAAGATTTTATCTACTGAAATAAGGATGTCTTTGAGGATGTTAGATAGGAATTCACTTAAACGTGCCATAAAGATATTATAATTTTTCAGGTGGCCCTGACTTAGAAGGTGAATAAATTATGGTAAAATATAAGGAAGGAGATGCAGCTCAAACCTAAATGCAGCTGTTTTGCGAATCAACTAATCAGAATTCGTTCCCCAAGGACCAATAGAGAGTCCAGCCTAAAACACTGTTCCCCATGCTTTGAGGAGAAAACGAAGGAGAGGGAGATGATGTCTGGAGAATTAGCACAAGTAAATCACCTGGAATCTAGAATGTGTAGAGAGCAGAATCCCAAGAACCAGCTACAAATCACCACTCTATTAGAAAAGAGACTTTGTCAATGTCAGTTGACACCATTAAGTTCATGTCTAATAGGCAACTCATGTATGTTTTCAATAATCCACTGCAAGAATCTTTCATATTGTATGGGTGCCCTTTTTCCTACTGTGATTTTTTTTTTAAATCACACCACCCCCTTTTTATTAAAAATATCATTTTATTTTATTTTTTTTATTTTTTTAAAGATTTTATTTATTTATTTGACAGAGAGAGAGAGAGAGAGAGAGATCACAAGTAGGCAGAGAGGCAGGCAGAGAGATGGGGAAGCAGGTTCCCTGCTGAGCAGAGAGCCCGATGTGGGGCTCGATCCAAGGACCCTGAGATCATGACCTGAGCCGAGGGCAGAGGCTTTAACCCACTGAGCCACCCAGGCACCCCTGTTTTTTTCATTTTAAAGAAAATCTGCATGCATGCAAAACAAGAATTCTCAAACTTAATTTGGTATCACATCATAGTTACTTAATGTGATACTAGAGACTTTTTTTATTTATTATTTTAGGGAAAGAGAGAGCATGAATAGGGGTAGAGGCAGAGGGAGAGTGAGAGAATCTCCACACTGGGCGTGGAGCCCGACACAGGGCTCCATCTCCTGAGCTAGAGATCATGACCTGAGCTGAAATCAAGATTCTGACATTTAACTGCCTGAGCCACCCTAAATTAGAGGCTTTTATACACAGTTGTGGCACAATGCATCCCTCTAATAACTAGCTTTTGGAAAGGAAAAAGGGAGGATTTTGCAACATTCAGGTGAGACTGAGGGCTTTATAAAAACAAAGTGAATACTCAAAATCTTGTTTCTTGAGGAAAATGTTTCAATATATAATGGTTTTCTCTTCTTTGAAGGTTGTTTTTACTATCAACTGAAGAGCCTTCATATCTGGCTACTACGCGCTTGGTCAATTTTAAACTGGCATTAGGCCGTATTCTCTCCTCTTCAGCCATATTGGCTTCTTTCCATTTCCTGGATGCATGACACCAGTTGTGGCACTTTTGCTCTCTTAATTATCCTTGGTGTAAAGCCTTCACTACCCTTCCAACACATACACACGCATGCACCTACTGAAATTAAATATTGTCTACTCCTTCTTCAGTTTCCATTTTAATTTCCCTTAGATGAGGCAGACATCCAGGCCACCAAACTAGGTTAAACCACCAAGAAACTCTCTTCATATACTTAGTACGTTTTTAACATGCCTGATATTTTATAGATCTTTAATAAAATTCTTATTAAATAAATAATAAATAATTGAACGTTTCCTCCAATTTATTTGTCTTTTGAAGCCTGTAAATGGGAACAGGAAATGTTGTTTTAGACCAGGAATGAGCATATCCATTGAGTTCCAATTCATGACTATTTTAGTGTTCCACCCATTTTTCAGAGACTGACAGAGAACTGGAAGTTGGTAATGCTAAAATCTCAAGCATCTGCCAGTATTCCTGAGCTATTTAACAGAGAAATATGAATTACATCTCTTTTGTTCAGTACAATAGTTAGGTTCTTCATTCAACAAATATTTATCAAAGAAAAATATTCTGTACCAGACTCTGGTTCAGGCACTGTTGATGAATAATCAACGGTTGATGTTGGATAGAACTTGGGAAGTTTAACTGTAATATAGATGTAAACCATATCTAGAGAGTACTTTCATCTCTGTTCTCCACTGGGAATTCATTTCATGTCAAAAAGACAGAAGGATTGTTTTTCCTTCATGCTTTCTTTCCACTCTTACACTTGTTCTATAATTCAACAAAATCCTTTGTTTCCATAGTTGTAATGTAAGAATAAAATCAAACTTACAGAATGATTTTTTTTTTACTGTATCTAAGGACTTGCTGCTGAAATTCTAGAGTTCAAAAAGCACAGCCAAAGAAACTTACACATCATACACGATTTCATCTTATTTGGTTTTATTTTTGTCTACATATGACATATTCTCCCTAGTGGACACACAATGGACTTAGATCCCATTGTGAAAATAATTATTGATGACAAAGCAGCATGGTGAACTCCAGACAATATGGGCATGAATAACACTTAAATTCTGTAATCCAGGAACTTATAATCTTCTACAAGATCTAACAGAAATATACAGATAATAGGAGTAGTGGTATATATATATATATATACCACTATATATATATATATATATATATATATATATATATAATTTTATCAAGGAAAGGTTGTTTAGATTAATGTTGAAATCCTGATAGACTTTCAACACAACATTTTTTTATTTTCTAAGAAGAAAAGTTAGATTAAGAAGTTAGAGTGATTTCATCTTTTATGTTTTCATCTGTAAAATTGTTTCAAGTGATACACTCGTAAGTTGCTCTCATACGGACCAGTGAGTGAAGCAGCTACTAAATTATACTGAATTTCCACTCTCCTAACTAAAAGTTTCTGTTTCTTTTATGTGCATTTAAAGGTTTCAATCATTAAAATTTCGAGATCTTTTTTGGTCTTGGATATACATAGTTATGAGGCTAAATTAATGCCAAAATTTCCTTTTTCTAATTGAGCAGATCTTTAGGGATGCACATTTGCCACATATTAAATATATGTATAAGAAACTCAGAATTCTGGCATTTCACTCTTATCACAAATGACTTTTTAATAAGCAAGCACTGTCTTGAAGGAATTCTATATTTTGTGAGATAACTATACTAATTGGTCAGAAACAAATATATTTTCTTTGTATATTTCTGTATTCTGTGCAAGAAGATCCTTTACACTCTGCAGGTTTGATAGCATTTTAAAATACCAACCTTAATAAATGTAGTTAGCTGGGCATATTTACCCTGTTTCAAAAATAAACATAAGAGTTAAAAGAAGACTTCCCTTTGAAGCTTGCAAGTGTTATAACTTTAGTGTTTGGACAAAGGAGAAGGGTATGACACCAGCATATGCCTCTCTGACTTCACGTTTGGATGGACAAATTTCAAAAGAAATTGAGCATTGGAACCATGTCTCCAATGACCCAGGCTCACTTCCTAGTCTTGGATGGAGAGCATTTGTGAGATTGAGGTGATAACCTGGCAAAAAAATTGAAGAAATAATAATAGAAGCCCTGAAAGATAAAGCCTCCTCCTTTCCTTTAAAATCACTTGTCTTTAAAGAAATAAATATTGTGTCTTTTTGATTTCTGATTTGAGTACAGTACATAATCATTGTATATAGCTTAAATAACAAAGATTATGAAAGGAAAATACATTCATCCATAAATCTATAATACAGTAAGTGTTGGCTTGCAACTTTGGAGGTTTCTTAGATAAAATCTGAAAGTGGCCCCTGAACATGGAGGGCAGGGAGAGCTGGAGAAAGAGGCAGGGCACTCCAGGGTGCTGGGTGACAGTTTTAATAACCTAGAAAACTTACACACAAGGCTGGTTTTAGGAGGCTGCAAAATGAGTATCTCTCTGCAATCACCCACCAGAATCTTAAAAGTTTATAAAGAAGACTTTACTGGGGTGGGCACATATACAGTCCTCGCAACATAACACTTTGCTCTCTCAAGGCTGAATCCTTGAAAACAGCTCCCACTGTGTGAAAAGTGAGCAGAACATACAGTCCAAGGACAGGGAAAAGGGCGGAGAACCACTAGCTCCCTGGGTCCAGCTTGTAGGTTACTCACAGCCATTGTCCTCTCAATGAGCTCCTCCAATATTCCACCCTTAGGACAATCTTACAATCTTCACACCCCCATCTTTCACTATGTGCCCTGAGTAGTCAGCAAAGCATTTTACTAGCATGCATAGCATGCAGGTAGTTTGTTTGGTGGCTTCTAGCTGCACTGGACAGAGAAAACTGGTTAAGATAATGGTTCCCAAAATAAGTAACAATTTTTTCCACCAAGAGTCCATGATCTGAATTGTTACCTAAGCTGTGGATCAAATCACTTGGGACATTCACTTCTGTTCTCATGTGATTTAATAAAGATGACACATTATCAGACTCATCAGTTTATGAACACAACACAAACTTTTTGTTTGGTTAATGGCACAGGTGTGTCCTTGAAAGGAAGTAGTAATGTCCAAGGCCATCTTATTTTGGAGGACAGCCTTTCTCAGTAGAGACATTTCAGGCTTTACTAGCTATTATTTAAGGCTTGTTGGGTAAATTTAGTAGAGGCTTCTACATGTGTTATAACATCCTCCAGGTCAATGGAGGGAATAACAACAGTGGTCAAATGATCACACTACAGTGGAAAATAGGATGTGCCCATCTGGCCTTGAGAAGAGGGAGCTTGGCAATTTTTGTTACCATGGAGTAAATTCTCCCCTGTGTCCAGGGAAGAACCCAGGGTGCAGTGGTCCAGCCACTTAGGTGGAGCCATGGCCAGTAATTTATGCCACACCATCACTGGGTTCCACTGGGGCCTGTTCAATAAATACCTGGGTAGCATGGCCAGTCAGTGCCAAACCATTGTTGTCCATTGGTGTGACAGGATGACCACACAATTCCAGTGATGTTCATTCTATATTCCTGGTACAGTTGCGTTGGTTCTGTTTAGAGTGATTTTCCTGTTCACAATATAAGGGTGCCTGGCTGCTTCAAGGTTCATAACCTACAGTGAGCCTCATGAACTCAACCCAAATCTGAGCACAGCCACCCATGGTTCTCATGGTGGTATTTTCAGAACCCTTCTGATCTGCAGTTTGATGGACAACCTATGGCCAGTGTTCCATAGGCCAGGTTTCTGGATCAATATCAGTGATATCAGACAACAGCGTATTTGTCCTAACTCATTCTTTGGTAATGTACTGCCTTATGGTCTTCCAATCCCCTCCCTGGAATGCTGATACCCACCATGGCAATCCTGATGAGCTAGAGAGAGGAGTTGCCCACATACCCAAAAGCTGAACTGATCCCTTTATTAGGTGTGTGAATGGACCCACATAGAAAGGTATTTCCATCAGGTCCCCACTCTGTGACCAGACACAAGAGCATCAGAAAGCCAAGGTCAAAAAGGCAGATACTTAATAGGAACTTGTATGGGAAGGGCTTCCTCTTTTATAGGAATTACACTTGTGGCCTGAGCTTTAGATGCTAATGTAGATGAAGCTTTAGGAACTTGGCCTGGTTGTGCATATCATACATGTTGACCAGAGGATGCAGCACTGTCAGGCATGAAACAATGGGCTAGGGATAGGATATGCTAAGCCAGGATTCCTGCCTTCTCCCTTTGTCCAATGGTGCATGCTCCCTCCAGGTATAGTACGTTTACACAGGTCCATCTTGCAACTAGAAAATGGAATCCCAGTGGAGACTGACTAGTTCCCTTTCACTCAGGGGTGTGAAGTAACTCACTCACCTTGGCAGTATGACCCATTACAAATTCCAGTAGATAATGTCTTCTCAGGTACAATGGGACTTGCTGTTCCTAGCAGCATAGCACACTGATCCACAATAAGCATCAGGGCCATGGCTGTCTCTTGGGCCTCCCATACCTGTAAGGTGTTGGGTGTTTCAGCAGGAGTACCCAGTCTGGCATGTGGAAAAAATGGATCCTACTGGGTGATCATTCAAATGTATTAAAGCCTGGGACACTACTTTTGTCCATCCAACCAAGGTGGTTATACCTGTCAGTAATTTAATTATGACCGTTGGTTCCTATATTTCAAAGGCAATCTGGCATCCTTGCAATGTGCCATTCCACCCAGATGGCCCCTTTTTCTATTCAATCCACTGTATATACAAAAAGGCCCATTGCTGGGGTTCATACCTCAGCTAAGGAATCAGCTTCTTGATTGCCAGGGTGTCAATGACTTATGAGCTAGGACATGGAAAATAGTGACATTCAAGATAGTGTGGGTCTTGAAGTTGAACCCAAATGTCTTATTACAAATCCTACCCAACAGGGCCTACTCATGATCATCTACTCCTTGGCTTCCCATTTTTCAAGCCATAGAGTTAATCCCTTTGGAACAACCCAACTCTCAGTTCAGAGTTAACATCCAGGGTTCATGAGTGATGACCAGCCAAACCACTCTGAGTTCAGCCCATTGGCTGTTGTGGTTCCTTCATGAGAGGCTCTACCTGGAAGAGTCCTGTGTATACTCCTAGGGGACTGTTGCTCTATGGGGCACATCTTGTTTCTGTCCCCTTCCAGAACTGGAGCCAAAGGCCTACAGGCACTCTTCCTTTTGTATCTCTGCCACAGTTCCCAACCCGTACTTCCTGGAGTCACAGACACATCTAACTCCAATGGTAGCCATGCTTGGTTGATGCCCAGAGCTTTCTTCTGCTACACTACTATTTTTCCCTTCTCAAAGGTGGCTTGCTGCTCTCATCCTCTGTCCTCCATGGGCCCTATCTTTAAGGTGGCATAAGAGATGGAGGAATAAAAATCCTCCAACCCCCCAAACTGCTACAAAGTCTTACACTTCTTTCACCTTTTTAGTAGTTGGATACAATTACATTGTACCGATCCCAATTTCTGGGACAACATACATTCATCCTGAACAAATGACTCCCAGAATTTTATGGCAGTGCCTAGCCTTTCAATTTTCTATGGGCTTACCACCCAACCGTTTCCTCACAGATGTTCCACTAAAGCCTGAAGAGTGCCCTGCAGCAGAAGCAAATCTTCACGTGTCAACATTACATCATCAGTGTAGGGCCCATTTTACTGCTGTAGGGAAGACTAACAGGGATAGATCCCCAGCTACCATCTTATGATGTATGGTGGGACCATGCAGGTAAACTTGGGGAAGCACTTGAAAGATCTAATGGTGTCCTCCCCACATGAAGGCAAAGTGATCTTTTGACTCAGTGCCCAGGAAAAGGCTTTTGTTAAGTCCAGCACAGCATAGGACACTCCTAGGACTGTGGCCAAGGTACCCAAGATGGTGGCAATCTTGGGCTGAGCTACATGGATGGGAGTTATTGTGTTGTTCAATTCTCTGCAGTCCACTGTCATCTGCCATGGGACATCTCGCTTTTTAACTGAGCTGTTGAAAGCACTGTGGGCAGGGTGTACAATACCCACACAGTGCAGTTCTTGGGTAGTTTCTCCTATCTCCTTATTCCCCCCAGCAATTTTTATTGTGGCCGGCTTATGGGTTCCCAGTTGGTAGACAGTCTTGACCTATGTCTTGTATCCAGGGCATGGAAGGAACCCACCCAGGCTAGGACTGTACCCTGCGACCTCTGCTGGAGCCGGTTGGCTATCAGGGTTGGTAGGGGCAGATGGGGCAGGTTTGAACTCTTGTTAACCTTAGAAGTGTTCCTTAGGCTCACCAACACAGCAAGAGGTTGCCATTATATCTTTCCAGTTGGGTTCCTGGCAGCAAGGAGATCAAATTGCATTTGCTTTCCGGTTACTTTAATTGAATATTTTACAGCCATTTGGGGTAGCCTTTTGACTTTTTAAGCTCCTCCTCTGTCTCAGGAATTTTCCACAGCCTGTACCCACTTCCAAGGTTTGTTACTTTCCCCCACATCAGTAATGGTTTGCTTAACATCATAAATATCTTGTCCCATCACTGGGCTCAGTATGAATATCAGTGTCCCATACCAGGTGCTAGGGGTGTACTGGAGTATCTTGGCATTAATTTCTGCATCGAATGTGACCTAACCAGACCCTTCAAAGACAGGAAAATAGATGGCCTGTCTCATTCCCAACTTCTTAAGAATTTGTTGTACTTCCTCTATAGATTTCCTGGGTCCCACATGCCCAGGGAGATACCTCTCATTTGGCCAAGCCACCCTACAGGATAGAATAATCCAATCCATAAGAGAGTGAGTGCCTTAAATCCCCTGAGTGCCATTCAGGTGCTGAGGGAGGGCAGAGTGTGTGGTGATGTTACTCATTCTCTCTGCCTCCTGCCCAGACAGAGAAATGTCATCACCCCTATATCCCATAACCACTTCAACTATGCCTGGATACTTTCCCTGGTCTTTGTTGGAACTTAGCAACTCTATCAACAAGCTCAGTGGGACTATATTTTCTTATCATGAATGTTCCTTGAATTCGGGGCTGCCCCACTGTCTGTGCTTCTGCTTTCTTTTGTGTGAGGGGTCAGACACTGGGCATTTTGCCCATTTCACTATCAATTACAGCAACATACTCCTCTTAGTTCTCAGCACCTTCCCAGGGATTCCACCTCTTAGTATCCCAGTCACAAGCGTTCAGGGCTCAGACCTTAAATCCTCAGCAGCTTACACCTTCCTTGCTTTGCAGAACTGCCCACCAAGCTCGCCAACTAATTCTCTTGCTCTTTCACCCTGTCTGCCAGTCCAGAGACCATAGAGTAGTGAACAACCACACATCATTCTCTAATCTCAGCTCTGCTTCCAGCTTTTTAACTCAGGCTTCAGCCTCTGGCTGGGCATCAGTGTCTCGCTGAATGACCCACCATAAAGTCCAGCCCACCACAGCAGCTGTTTGCTTCCCTGATTTGCTGCCATGTGCGGTGTGTAGTTTTCCAAACAAGTGCATTAGGCAGGCTGGTGTGCTCACGTGGCAGTTCATGAGCTTCTGACAAATGGGCCACCCCTCCCCACGTCTCCCGACACCAAAGTGGATGGCCATCTAGGCATTGCCCTCCAAGGATGCTTCTTTCTCAAGACTCCTTTCTTCCGACTACTGACTGGCTGCCAATTGGTGGTTCTTTACAACCTCGGGAGCTTCCTGGATGAAATCTGAAACCCGCCCCCCGAACTAGGGTGGCAGGGCGAGATGGAGGAGAGAGGCAGGCCACTCCAGATTTGTAGGTGGCAGGTTTAGTTAATAAGGAAACTTACCCACGAGGCTTATCCTGGGTGCTTGCAAGACAAGTACATCACTGCACTCACCTGCCAAATATTAAAAGCTTATGTAAGTGCCTTTAACTGGCTTTAGTCATGTATATCATCTGCGTGGTCTCAGTAATGCATTGCTCTCTCCAGGATGCATTCTTAAAAATATTTCCCGCTGTGGGAACAGTGGGGAGACTGTCCATCCCAAGGACCAGGGAAGGCATGAGAAACCTCTGATTACCCAGTTCCAGCTTGTGGGTCAACCGGCAGATCACATCCTTTAGATGATCTCCTCCAAAGGTAAGTAACACTATATTCTGTTCATTTGTTTCCATCAGTTAAATTTATTGTTAAGGAGTATGGGCAAAAACTCTTCTATTCTGGTTCAAATTTACGTGTAAATAATATGAAACTCTCCCATGTTCACTTTTTCTCGTGGTGGGAAACAGAAAAATGGAGATGCATGACAGGCTGTTAATTTGGGAGTTTCTACTGAATTGCTGAGATAGAATACCCGAGAGTCTGTGGTTATTTATCAGACAGAGCAGCCGAGAGAGAAGGATGGAGGGAGAGCGTGAATCTGAGGGAAAATTGGTGCTGCCCGTATAAGTAACTGCAGACTCTTTTGTCATCTGTAAGAGACCCAGGAAACCCAGTTGCCAGATATGGACCCAAAGCAGCAAAGTAAGACTGGATCAGTTAAAATTAGCCCTATCTAAGAAGATATGCCAGATAAAAACTTGACCGAAACAATGAGAGTTCATGTGGGTTAAAAGCCTGAAAATCACAAATGGAAAGGAAGATAGGAATAGCCACCTGAAGCCAAAGGACCGTCCATGAAGAGGAGTCAGTGATGGAAGGACACAGCTGGAAGGTTGTAAAGAAACCTTTACAAGGTGGACAAGGACGCCTGGGTGGCTCAGTGGGTTAGAGCCTCTGCCTTGGGCTCAGGTCATGATCTCAGGGTCCTGGGATCAAGCCCCACATTGGGCTCTCTGCTCAGTGGGGAGCCTGCTTCCCTATCTCTCTCTCTGCCTCTCTGCCTACTTGTGATCTCTCTCTCTCTGTCAAATAAATAAATAAAATCTTAAAAAAAAAAAAAAAAGAAGCTGTGAATATACCCATGAAAAGTGTAACCTCGTCTTATTAAAGCAGAGGTCAAAAAGGAACTTAACATTGCACTGCCTACCCCATCCTTAAATCCTGCAAGTTCAAACACGGTAGCTCTGGGAAGAGGTAAGGGAGATTGAAGAAGGACTAGAGGGTCATCTGCTGCACGGCCCTTGCTGGTCAAAGGTGGAGAGAGGGACACCTTATTTTTAATTAAGATAGAATTTCTGATAAATGTATTTGGATGAGCATTTTAATTTCCAAGCTCAGCCCGTGTTCCAAAGTTTAAAGCAATTGTGAGGTTTTGTCTCAATTAAGAATGATCAGAAAACTCTTGAGCCTACTTGGACTTCCACACCATCACAGGAAAAATAAACACTTCACTGAATATTAGAGGGAATGTAAGACAAAATAAAAGTATATTCAAATTAATTATATTTTTGTACCATGTTATACAACATATTATTTACCATTTTTATAAAAAAATTGGCAATATAACTTTGTTTAAATTATTTAAATAATTTTCATTTACAAAGAAGAAAGAAATTATGTTTTATTTATAATGACACTTGAGATATTAGAAGTTAATATTGTCCCTGAAATACTTAATGGTGATTGAAATTATTGTTTAAATTTTTACTGACTTTCTTACCTAATTTTTCAATCATCTAAGGATAATACCTGTTGGGACCACTTAATTTTAGGCATGACTAAGAATTAGGACTTATCTCCATCTGTTCTATAGTTTGAGATAAAAAACAGCATTGTGGTAAAAATAGGACATAGGCTTATGGGACAGGGAATATTAACATAAAACATGTGCTTTTACATTAAATGTACCTGTAGCAGGATTTTGCTTAATGGTTAGTCATGAAACTGCTTTATTAAAAAATGTTTCTGAAAGAATAGGATATATAAAGATAAACACAGACTTGTTGTATTGGAAGTATAGGGGGCAGAGCAAAGATTCCAAATGCTAAGCCACCCACTGGTACTCTACTACACTGCCCATTCCAGCTTCTTGCAAAATTCCCTATGTTGTGCAGAAGAAATGTGAAATAAACTGTATTATAAAATAATACACTGTTCCCGATGAGGCTTCCTGGAAGAAAAGAGAAGCAGGAAAAAGAGAGAGAGACAGCTAAGTAAGATTTGTGATGATATTTTAAAATTTTTTCAGTATGCTAGGTGTTTGTGTATTGGTTTTCTATTGCTTCATAACAATTACAACAAAATTAGCACCTCAAGACAACATACATTTGTTCTCTTAACATTTACGTGGGTCATAGTTGCAGATAAGGCTTATATGGATCCTCTGCTCAGGGTCTCCCAAGGCTGCACTTAGGGTGGCAGCAGGAACTGTGGTCTCATGGAGGTTTAGGGTGCCTAACTCATGCTAGCAAAATTTAATTTTGTTAAAATTGGTTGCTAGCAAAATTTAATTTCTCACATGGTGGTGTGTTTCTTCAAAGCCAGCAAAAAAAAAACAAATGAGTGAGGGTGAGAAATAGAGATGGGTAAAGGCAGGGAGAGAGTGTCTCTTGCTTCCGGTCTTGCACTCTAAGATCCTGTTTTGAAGGTTTTGCCTGATTAGATCAGGGCCACCAATGGTAATCTCCCCTTTGTTTGTGGGCCTTAATTACCTCTGCAAAATCCTTTTACCATACAATGCAACGTAATCAAAGGAGTGATATCCCAGCATAGTCAGAGTTTCTGTTCATACTGAGGGAGAAAGGATTACCTCCAGTGTATACATCAGGGGGTAGGAATTTTGTAAGCATCTTGAAATTCTGCCTTCCACATTCTGCTTTCTGCTTTCCAACAGAGTTTAATATTTTTACTTATGATTATTGATAAGAAGCTAGTAATCTGTATCCTCTGGGTTTTGCTTCTAAAATTGGGCTTTATATAACTTCAGGGGTGCACATATCCTAGTAAGAGTTTCTGGATGCCGCAAAATTAAGTTGGTGTCTCTTATTTAAGAGTCAATTCTGGGAGAAAAATCGGAGTTTTGTAATTTTTTGCATACAGATCCTGCATGTATTTTGTTTGATTTATACTTCAATATTTCATTTTGGTACTATTATAAATGGTTTTTATTTCAACTTCAAATTCCAATTATTTTCTACTTTTATAGAGTAAAATGATTAACTTTTTAATCTAAACCGTGTATATTTGTTTCCTAAGGCTGCTGTAATAACAAAGTACTCTAAACTGTGTGGGTGGTTTCAAATAACAGAAATATATTCTCTTTCAGTTCTGAATGCTAGAAGTCGAGATTGAAGGTATCAGCAGAGCCATGCTCTTTCTGAGACTCAGTGTAGAACTTCCTTGCTTCTTCCTAACTTCAAGTATTAGCTTTCTATCCTTGATGGATGGAAAGTCATTCTTGGCTTACAGTTGCATCACCCCAATCTTTGCCTCTGTTGTCATATGATGTCTTCCAGATTGCCTCTGTCCAAATTTCCTCTTCTGATAAGAAGTCATATTGAATTAGAGTCCTCCCTAATGGTCTTATTTTTAGTTGAATTATTTCTGCAAGGACCCTATTTCCAAACAGATCACATTCAGAGTTACTGAGTTAGGATTTCAACAAAACTTTTGTAGGAAAAAAATTAATCCTATATATCCTGTGATATGGTACCTATGTGTGTGCACTATGTACCCTGGGATATTGCTATACTAGCTAGTTAGTTTAAGGAGGTTTTTGATTGATTCTTTGGGGCTTTCTACATAGATATAATATGACCTGCAAACAAAGACAGTAGTTTTTTGTTTGTTTGTTTGTTTTGTTTTTTTTTCATCCTCCTAATATGTATACCTTTTATTTCCTTTTCTTATCTTTTGCTAGGGAGGACTGCCAATAGGATGTGGAATAGCAGTGGTGAGAGAACATCATTGTCTTGTTTCCAGGCTTATAAGGAAATTGTCTATTTCCTCACCATTCAATTCGATGTTAGCTACAGATTGATTGTAGATGTTCTTTGTCATGTTGAGGAAGTCTCCCTCTATTTCTAGTTTGAAGAGAGTTTTCATCACAACTGTGTATTGCGTTTTGTCAAATGCCTTTTTAAAATATCAATTCGTACGATCATGTGAGTTTTTTTCTTTAGCCTGTTAAAATGATGGGTTACCTTGACAGATTTTAGAATGAATGTTGAACCAGCCTTGCCTACTAGAATATTTCCCACTTGGTGTATAATTCTTTTAATACATTGTTAGATTTGACTTGATAATATTTTGTTGAGCATTATTGCATCTATGATCATAAGAGATGATGACATGTAATTTTCCTTTCCTGTAATTTTTTTATTTGATTTTGTTATGATGGTAAACCCAGCCTCATCAATGTAGTAGGAAGTGTTCATTTTGTTTCTCTTTTATGAAGCAGTTTGTGAAGAATATAAACTCTCATTTGTTTCTTAGATGTTTGGTAGAATTTACCAATGACCTCTTGATTACCCAGTGCTTTCCTTTTGGAAGGTTATTAACTATCGATTAAAAACCCTTAATAGATATAGGCCTATTCAAGTGGTCTGTTTCCCCTTCTGTGAGTTTTAAAAGTTTTGGTTCTTCAAGAAATTGGTTCATTTCATTTAACCTATAAAATTTATTGTCACAGTGTTGCTCGTAAAATATTCCTTTATTATCTCAGTTAACTTGCACTATATCAAGCTCCTGCATCCCCTACATCTATTAATTCTATAAAGACTTCTAATTTTAGACCATTTTCACATTTTAAACAAAAAATAATAAGGAGAATATTATCCCTAAAATCTGGGGATCATCTCTTTTATTTGGCTATTTTAAAAAAAGTAAGAAATAAAAAGTGATATAAAAGTTAATGGTATCTATAGCTTTTATTTCAGCTTTCAGTTAATGAATGCATTATTTCCGTTATGGTGTTGCACTATTTGAAATATAATAGTTTTTTTTTTTTTCTGAAAAACATGTTTTGAACTATCATTGTTTCAAAAACTGCAGAGTAATGCACATAATTTATATTATCTATGGTTACTGCTATTCCGTAAAGATTTAAAAAAAGCAATAGCATAATAAAAGTAATAATATTTTATGTTGCTGAAATAATTTATACTTTTACATTGTTTTCACATGTTTTGTCTCATTTGATGCAGTTAATGTTTAGGGATCATATTCCATGAGAGATGAGAATGTTATATAAATAGCCTGAAAATTGCTACATTCTGGGCTTGAAATTCTCTTATAAAACACCTATTTATAAGCAGTATCTTATTTTAGGGGCCGATTTTCTCCTAAGATTATTCTTCAGATATTAGTTTTTATAGAATTGTGGAGAGATCACGAAGATGCATTGGCCTACAGTAAATTTATCAAGCCTTACCATTTCTAATTTATATGAAGGATTTTAGCTTTCTGAATATTTTACAGTCATTGTTATTCAGCGTGTATAATGCAATTGTGCTTAGCAGATGCAGGAAATCCTAAAGCATGTGCCAAAGGTATAAACGTATAAAGCTAATCATAGCATAATTTTTTAAACTACACCAAAATCAAATAACTTCACATGGATAACTCTGAATAAAACATATTTCATAAAGTATAGTATAAATAAGAAACACTTTGTGATTGGATTTAATGGTATAAATTCAAAGCCTTGTGGTCGTGATAAATGAAAATTATAGCTTTTAGAATAATTTTGAGCATATTAAAACACCTATAGAAAAAAATTACAAAAAAATAAAAACAAGATATAAGGGGAAACTGAGTCTGGTAGCAGAAATTATAGCCCCAAATCAAAACACAGTGGAGAGAGAATTTATCTGTGTCCCATGATCAAATTATGTATAATCCTGTACAAATACTTTTCTCTACTTGGCATAACTGTCAGCTATAAAACAAGAGGCTTGAACTAAGTGGTTTATAATCTCATGTCCATGGTCAAGAGTGCTTGGAATCATAGGTTTGGAGTAAAGGTGTAAAGCAATGATTTGAAGCACGTCTAATATTTATTTAAAGAACGCAGACAAAGGCAAGGCGCCAAGTTCTCTTTGGACCCTAAAAGGCTTAGAGAGTTCCTCTAGGGACATGGGAAAGACTGGCAGTGTCTTTCCTAAATAATGAACTCTTAAAGTGATATTTGCCTTAAAGATCAAAGTGGTAAAGATCTCATGCCAGGGAGTCTATTTTTTGATTAGAGAATATGTAATATGCATGACCAATTGTTCATAGTATCTTATCAATTTTTAAAAAAAATCATAACAAGCACAGATTTCAATGAGACATTAAAATAATGTTACAGCATAATCTGTGCATTAGCAAATATAGAACTTAGCTATAAAGAAAAAAAGATATTTTTAAATATCATTGGTTCTTAAAAAGTTATATATTCATGATTTCGAAAAAGATTGAAATTATGAAACAAAGAAAAAAGTTTTAATCAATAAAATATGAATAATTGGTTATGTTTTGGTGTGATTCAATGATTCTTTACTTTTGAAATGATTTATTGCCTCTCTTACAGAGTATAAAATGCTGTGCAAAGATTATTTTATATTCAAAACATTGATTTATACATAGTTTATATTGAGTTTTGCTATTAGGTTAAAATATTTATACTATTTTGCATTTGTTTTGAGGCGGCCATAATTTTCTTGCTATATACTGCTTCTTAATATAAATGTAAGTATCATAAAATGACTTAGATATAGTTTGGATTTCAAAATCATATAACATCATTTTATCATTTTAGTAATTTTTATAGGACATAATGATATTTATGCAAATGAATACTTATTGACATAATCCTTAATTTATATAAGCACAAATTTTAAAATATTATATTAATATATAAAAGTTTTCATATAAATATAGATGTACACAGTTATAAAATATTGAATTATATTGACTTACATAATGTTTTTTTTTTTTTAAAGATTTTATTTATTTATTTGACAGAGAGAGAGAGATCACAAGTAGGCAGAGAGGCAGGCAGAGAGAGAGGGGGAAGCAGGCTCCCCGCTGAGCAGAGAGCCCGACGCGGGGCTTGATCCCAGGACCCTGAGATCACGACCTGAGCCGAAGGCAGAGGCTTTAACCCACTGAGCCACCCAGGCGCCCCAACTTACATAATGTTTTATGCTTAAATTTTAAAGCATACAAATGTAATAGCACAAATGAACTTTCTAGTTTACTATGTTATAATTAATCAAGATTTCCAATTACATTGCTTAATGTTCAGCATATATATTCTAATTTTTAAATTTTTTTTTTTTAAGATTTTATTTATTTATTTGACAGAGAGAGAGAGAGAGATCACAAGTAGGGAGAGAGGCAGGCAGAAAGAGAGGGGGAAGCAGGCTCCCTGCTGAGCAGAGAGCTCGATGCGGGGCTTGATCCCAGGACCCTGAGATCATGACCTGAGCCAAAGGCAGAGGCTTTAACCCACTGAGCCACCCAGGCGCCCCCTAATTTTTAAACTTTTAAAAAATTTTTATTTTAGCCACTTGGGACTCATCATCACAAGTGCACTCCTTAATCCCCATCACCTATTTAACCTTTCCCCACCCACCTCCCCTTTGTGAGTTTGTTCTCTATAATTACCAGTCTGTTTTGGTTTGGTTCTTTCTCTCTCATTTTCTCTCCTATGCTTATAAATTCTACATATAAGTGAAATGTAGCCCAACCATGTCATTGCAAATGGCAAGATTTCATTTTTTATGGCTGAGTAATATTTCTTTGTGTGTATGAGTGCATGTATGTATGTGTGTGTGTGTGTGTGTGTGTGTGTGTGTATACACATCCCACATATTTTTTATCCATTCTTTAATAGATAGATACATGGGCTACTTCCATATCTTGGCTTTTATAATAATGCTGCTATAAATAGGGGTGCATATATCCCTTTGAATTAGCATTTTTGTTTTGTTTGGGTAAATACACAGTAGTGCAATTGCTGGGTCATAGGGTAGTTCTATTTTTAACTTTTTGAGGAACCCTCATACTCTTTTCCACAGTAGCTACACTAGTTTGCATTCCCACTAACAATGCATGAGGGTTTCTTTTTTTCCACATCCTAGTCAACACCTATTGTTTCTTGTGTTGTTGATTTTAGCCATTATGACAGGTGTGAGGTGATGCCTCATTATAGTTTTGATTTATATTTCCCTGACAATCAGTGATGTTGAGCATCTTTTCATGTGCTTGTTGGCCATCTGTATGTCTTCTTTGTAGAAATGTCTATTTATGTATTCCGCCCATTTTTAATTGGATTACTTATTTTTGGGTGTTGAGTTTTACAATTACTTTATATATTATGGAAATTAGCCCTATATCGGATATGTCATTTGCAAATGTCTTTTGCCTTTCAGTAGGTTGCCTTTTAGTTTTGTTGATTGTTTCCTTCACTGTGCAGAAACTTTCATTTTGGGGCACCTGGGTGGCTCAGTCTATTAAGCAGCTGCCCTTAGCTCAGGTCATGATCTCAGGGTCCTGGGGTGGAGCCCAGTGTGGGGCTCCCTGTTCTGTGAGGAGTATGCTTCTCCTTCTCTCTTTGCCCCCCACACTTGTGCTTGCTCCCGCTCTCTCTCTCAAATAAATAAATAAAATCTTTTCTTAAAAAAAAAAAAGAAACTTTCATTTTGATGTAGTCCAATAGTTTATTTTCATTTTTGTTTCCCTTGCCTTGGGGGATTTATCTAGAAAAAAGTTACCATGACCAAGGTCAGAAAAATTACTGCCTGTGCTCTTTTCTAGGATTTTTATTTTTTCCTGTCTCACATTTAGGACTTTAATCCATTTTGAATTTATTTTTGTGTATGGTGTAAGAATGTGTCTAGTTTTCCCAATACTGTTTATTGAAGAGTCTGTCTTTTTCCCATTAGATATTATTTCTTGTTTTGCCAAAGATTAATTGACCACATAGTAGTAGGTTTCTTTCCAGGTTTTCTACTGTTTCATTAATCTATATGTCTGTTTTTGTGCCAGGACCATACTGTTTTGATTACTACGGCTTTGTAATATAACTTAAAGTTCAGAATTGTGATACTTCCAGCTTTACTTTTCTTTCTCAAAGTTGCGTTTGCTATTTAGGGGTCTTTTATGGTTCCCTACCAATTGTAGGATTGTTTATTCTAATTCTGTGAAAAATGCTGTTGGTATTTTGACACAGATTTCAAATGTGTAGATTTCTTTGGGTAGTATAGACATTTTAACAATATTTGTTCTTTCAATCTATGAGCATGGAATGTTTTTCCATTTCTTTGTGTCTTTTCTATTTCTTTAATCAGTGTTTTATAGTTTTCAGAGTACAGGTGTTTTACCTCTTTGGTTAGGTTTATTCCTAGGTATCTTACTGTTTTTGGTGCATTTATAAATGGGACATCCCCCAATATAGTCCAAAATCAGTGTGAATAGATTTGTCTTACATTTTCCCCCAGCATTGTATAAACTGTCATTTTTACGTTGTCTCTCCATTGCAGGCTGCTCTCTCTTTAAGGGCAGAGACCCAGCTATGATTCACTCTTCTAGCTCACCCAGTGCTGAACCAGCTGACTTTTAAAGCTCCAGGGTTCCAAGTCCCACTGGCTTTACAAACTGATGGAATTTAGCTCCTCTGGTTTTTAAAACCAAACATCATGGGGATTGGTCTTCCCCATGTGACCTCCCTGGTGTGAGGGGCCCATTTCTCTCCCCTTTCTGTGTGTCACTCTTTCCCTCTTGTGGGCAGCCTCCCTCCACTTTTCTGACCCTCCTAACCTTTCAGATGTGGTTTCTTTTCTAATTTAGCTGTGGAGCTTGTCAGTCTTCAATCACTTTCTGGTTATTTTATTTATTTATTTATTTATTTATTTATTTATTTATTTTTTAAAGATTTTATTCATCTATTTGACAGAGAGAGAGAGATCACAGTAGGCAGAGAGGAAGGAGGAAGCAGGCTCCCTAATGAGCAGAGAGCCTGATGCAGGGCTTGATCCCAGGACCCTGAGATCATGACCTGAGCTGAAGGTAGAGACTTAACCCACTGAGCCACCCAGGTGCCCCCACTCTCTGGTTTATTAATTTGAATGTGGATGATATCTAGTTTTAAATGTGGGATGGGGTGAGCTCAGGATCCTCCTACTCTGTCATCTTCCCAAGACTCATTTTCTTGTGTGAGATAATATTACTAGGCTAAAATTCCTTTGATTTTTTTAGGAGTTGATATGTACATTTATATCACATACATTATTTTTATAGGTTTTTAATGTTTTAGTTGCATAGTTACTACTTAAGAAACTTGGTGGATGAAAGATTAGGCCATGCAATTAGACTTTGGTTTGAATCCTAGCTTCACAATCAACTTACTTTTTGTTGTGTTACCTTAATAATGTTCTTAAGCTTCTGAATGACTGTTCACTTGTTCTATTCTTATCTGGTAGGACCAGAACAAATAGAGTTTTCCAAAATTCTCTAGTTGTGGTGACTTTAGTATCTCCATAAATTTTTCATGGCATCCTAATTCAAGAAATAATGAAAAGTTACTTCATTAAATAATTGGGTATAAAATTTAATAAGTATTTATGTAACAATTTAGTAACTATTAAAAAATATACTTGCACATATATGTGCAATTTTGCTTTTTTTTTTTTTTTAAGATTTTATTTATTTATTTGCCAGAGAGAGACATAGCAAGAGAGGGAACAGAAGCAGGGGGAGTGGGAGAGGGAGAAGCCAAGCTTCCGCCTGAGCAGGGAGCCCTATGCAGGGCTCAATCCCAGGACTCTGGGATCATGACCTGAGCTGAAGGCAGATGCTTAACTACTGAGCCACCCAGGTGCCCCTAATTTTGCTTTTTCTGCCTATGGTTTTGGTGTCATAGCTTAGAAATCATTGCTAAGACCAATGCCAAGAAACTTTTTTCTAGGAGTTTTACAGTTTCAGGTCATACATTTCAGTCTTCATTTCAGCAAGAATTTACCCAGCTGATAAGTGTTAACAGAATGAAGGATACATTAAAAGAATGAAGGATAAAAATTGCATGATCATTTCAATAGATGGAAAAAAGAATTTAACAAAATTCAACATCTTTTCATGATAAAAATTCTCAACAAACTATGAATATAATGAATTTATATCAATACAACAGAGGCCATATGACAACAGCTAACATCCTACTCAATGGTTAAAAACTGAAAGTGTTTTTATAAGATCAGGAACAAGAAAAGAATGTCCACTCTTGCCACTTCTATTCAACATAGTATTAGAAGTCTTAACCAGAGCAATTAGTCAAGAAAAAAAAATATGGGTTACCTGGGTGGCTCAGTGGGTTAACCATCTGCCTTTGACTCAGGTCATGATCCTAGAGTCCCAGGATTGAGCCCTGAATTGGGCTCCCTTCTTGGTGGGGAACCTGCTTCTCTCTCTGCCCTTCACCCTGCTCGTGCTCTCTCTTTTACTCTCTCTCTCTCAAATAAATAAATAAAACCTTAAAAAATAAATAAATAAAAGGAATTCAAATCAGAAAGAAATAAGTAAAATTATCACTGTTTGCAGATGATCTGATTCCATATATAGAAAGCCCTAAAGACTCCAAAAGAGATATGTTTGAACAAATAAACAAATTCAGTAAAGTTGCATGATACAAAATCAACATACAAAAATAAATTGTGTTTCTATACACTACTAAAAAACACTTAAAAAGGAAATTTAAAAAAATTCCATTTACAATAGCATCAAAAATAATAAAATACTTAGGAATAAACAACTAAGGAGATGAAATACTTGTACTTTAAAAACTACAAAAATTGAAAGAAATTAAAGGAGACACAAATAAATAAAAATGCATTTCATGCTCATGGATTGGAAGACTTAATATTAAAATGTCCGTACTACTGAAAGCTATCTACACACTCAATGATGTTTTTCTCAAAACTGTAATGGCATTTTTAAAAACAAAAAATGGAAAAAAAAAGAGTACTACAATTTATGTGAAGCCACAAAAGATCTACAATATTTAAAGTGATTTTGAAAAAGAACAAATCTGGAGACATCACACTTGCAGATTTTAAAAAGCTATTACAAAGCTACAGTAATGAAAGCAGTATGGTACTGGTACAAAAACAGACATATAGATCAATGGAGAGCCCAGATATAAACCTATGCACGTGTGATCAAATAAACTTCAATGAGAGTACCGAGAATGCAGAATGGATAGTCTCTTTACAAATGGTGTGGGAGTGAAAACTGGGTAAGGTGAGGAGAGAAAGAAAGAAAGAAAGAAAGAAAGAAAGAAAGAAAGAAAGAGAGAAAGGAAGAAAGAAAGGAAGAAAGAAAGAAAGAAAAGAAAGAAACGGAAGGAAGAAGGAAAGGAAGGAAGAAGGAAAAAAGGAAGGAAGGAAAGAAAGAAAAAAAGAAAGAAAGAAATTGGACCTTACCTTACACCTGCACACACAAAAAAAATCAAATTAAAGAAATAAATATAAGATCTGAAATTACAAAAATCTGAGATCTATGAAAGGCATTCAGTTCAATCTAATGTTGAAAACATGAGCTGCCTCAAGCAAGTACTTTGTAAGATATCTAGCAGGTGTCAACTGTCATTACATTTCCTTAAAAATTCAAAATATCTGATAGAAGCCCTGTAAATACTCAGGCATCCTGGGTAGCTTTTTCCCAAACTCTAAAAATAATAGCTTTAAATTCTTTTCCTATACTTTAAGGATTTTACTGTTTTGCATTTGTGATATGAGGAAAATAAAACACGTTCATTGATTACATTTTGTATCTTGGGATGAGATGAAGTGAATATGTTATGTTGCTTAAATATCAGAAAAGATGAAATTGGGAGACACGTTAAAGAGGTATAGAATTTATATATTATGTAATGGGAAGAATGTTTTGATTTGAATTTTGTGTTAGTGGCATAAAACATAATTCAAAAATTATAAGTGTAATATCAATGAGAATTAGTTAAAATGGATTCTTATGATACAAATGATTCCTTCTTTTAATACCTTCTTTCCCCAAATCTCTGGTAAAATGAAAACAAACTTTTTAATCAGTGACTTTTTTTTTGAGACCTAAAATACAATATCATAATGCATAATAGTCACACTTTATATGAAGGATATACATTCTAAGACCCCCAGTGGATGCCTGAAAATGCAAATAGTACTGACCCCTATATATACTGGTTTTGTTCTATAGTTATATACCTATGATAATCTTAATTTATAAATTAGGCACAAGAAAAGAATAACAACAGTGATGTAGGGGAACAAATTTTGCCACCCAAATTGTCTCTTTGACATGTGAATAATTTTCAGCTAATTATTTTTAAGAAACAGAAGACCCAGGAAAATTTTCTTTTTACTTTCCCCTTAATTGCCTAAAATAATTTAGATAAAGGACCAATTTTAGGAAGGAAGCTATCACCATAGATAACTACCATATTATATGAACAAACTGTGGCAGACAGGGAAATCTAGCAAAATCCGTTTGTTAAAATTTCTCTTTGTTTCATTGTTTCTGTATGACCTAGCAACTATTTGTTTACCATTTACTCTTTTTCATCTCCTTGTAAATTGCTTCATTTCCCTTTGAAGACCCAGAAACTTTCCCATTTCTCCATTAGGTCATGATAATATATATATATATATATCTCATGCCTGATAGTCTGTGGAATCTCTCATGTTTATGTGGATTCCCATATATAATTAAATTTGTCTCTATTCTGTTAATCTGTTTTATGCCAATTTAATTCTTAGATCAGCAAAAGAATTTTGAAGGGTAGAGGAAAAATTTCCCCTTCCCAACAATAACTAATAAAATAGAACAATTATAATAATATACTCTTGTGAAAGTTATGTGAATGTGACCACTTTCTCTCTCTTAGAAAATCTTAATGTACTGTATTCATCTACTTCTTATGATGATGGTATGAGATGATAAAATATCTAGGTGATGAGATGAAGTGAGATTCATGACATAGATGTTATGAAGCATTGTGATGTCGTCTTAGGCTACTATTGACCTGACAATCCATCAGAAGGAGGATCATGTGCTTCCTGACCCAGTTTGACTATGGTAAGTGAAACCTTGGGTAACAGAGAGGAGAAGCTGCTGTGTATAAAACACCTGCTAAAGGACCAGCCAGTGAGTATTCAATTCCTCTAGCATCGCACAATGCTCCTCACTATGTTTTAGAACAGCCATTGTCAAAGTTTGATCTCTGGACCAGCAGCATCAGTATCACCTGGAGTGTGTTAGAAATGTAAAGTATTGGACCCAGCCCCAGATTAGCTGAAACAATAACTCTGGAGTGTGGGACAATCAATGTTTGTTTTAGTAAGCCCTCCAAGTGGTTCCAATGCATTCTAAATCTTGAGAACCTTTATTTAAAGCACTAAATTATCATTCCTAGTATAGAATATTATTATTACAAGTACATGAAAAATTAGCTAGGTTTATAGCAATTTATACAAAATGTTGGCTAGAATGTCAATATAGGTTAATAGTAAAAGATGGGTTTCTAGAACACCACTCATTGTTTGGGGAAAAAAAAAATCTTAGCCATGTTGATAATATAACTATGGGTATTTGTACTGTGACTTATTGTTATTGTCCTTATCAGTACAATGGGAAAATAATCATATGTAACTTATTGAGTTAATAGATTCATGTCTCTTTTAAAAGAGCCTAACACGGGAAATGAGAGATGACACCAATTTTGAGAATCAAACACAAACCCCTCAAGTCTCTATCCAAATATACCTTTTTTCCTTATCAATTGACTGGTAACATTTTGATTAGGACTACAGTATTTTTATTTTTTTTCCCAAATATTTTTATTTTATTTTTTCAGTGTTACAAGATTCATTGTCTATGTACTACACCCAGTGCTTCATGCAATACGTGCCCTCCTCAATACCCACCACCAGGCTCGACCATCCCCCCACCCTCTTCCCTCCAAAACCGTCAGTCCATTGCTCTGAGTTCAGTCTCTCATGGTTCTTCGCCCCTCCGATTTCCTCCAATTCATCCCTCCTTTCCCTCTCACAATGTCCTCCATGTTTTTCCTTATGCTCCACACGTAAGTGAGACCATATGATAATTGACTTTCTC
>CM052898.1:175573261-175588701 GCA_028534135.1 Potos flavus | reverse complement strand
GTCTGTTCATGTCTTCTGCCCATTTTTTGACGTGATTATCTGTTTTTTGAGAGTTGAGTTTGAGGAGTTCTTTATAGATCTTAGATATCAGACCTTTGTCTGTAGTGTCATTTGCGAATATCTTTTCCCATTCTGTGGGTTGCCTATTTGTTTTGTTGACTGTTTCCTTTGCTGTGCTTTTCAGGACAAGTTTCTGAAGGCAAAGGAAACAAAAGGGAAAATGAACTTTTGGGACTTCGAGATAAAAAGCTTCTGCGCAGCAAAGGGCTACAGTATTTTTAAATGTTTTATTAAATACCTTAGATGTAACAAAAGCTAAAAAATAAGATAACTAGAAATTCATCACACTACTTAGGATACATAATATTAGCCTTATAAATAATGCCCTTGGAAATTCTTAAAGATCACATTATCATCTTTCCTCCCCCCAAATTAGTGAATATCTTGAACATTACTTTATTATCCCTATTCATTTCTGAATATATCTGATCAGTATATTTGCAGTATCTTTTTGTATATTTATTTAATTTTTTTCCCTTCTTTATAAGTAGACTGCCTTTTCTCTCTGCCTGATCTTAATATCGTTTCTATCTCCTTTGGTATTATAGATTTTCACTACAATTTGTCTAGGTAAGGTTTTTTTGTTTGTTTGTTTGTTTTTTTAATTTGTTTGTTTTTCTTGGTTTTACCATATGACATTGTCATTTATAAGAAATATATTTTGGCCCTTGTCCTTGTTTCTGACTCAGAGCTCCTAAAACCCCTGGAATTTCCTAAGGGATGAGAGATAAAAGTATTTTTTTATGTTAATGAGTGGATTTTGGGATATCTCCAGGTAACTTAAGGATGAGCATTGATTGCTAGGGGAATCAACCATGTGATTGGTTGATTAGAACTTTCAATTCCACTCCCTTACCTTCAGGGAGAGGAAAGAGGCTGGAGGTAAAATCTAATGCCAATAGCCAATGATTTAATCCATCATGCTTAAGTAGGGAAGCTTCCATAAAAACCCAGAAGGTTGAGACTGAGAGAGCTTCTGGGTTGGTAAGCATTTGGAAATTCCAGGAGAATGGTTCAAGAGGGAAGAGACACTCTGTGCCCATTTCCAGACAGCTTTACCTTTGTATCTCTACCATCTGGCTGTTTCTGAGTTCTGTGAGCCACTCTAGCAAGTTAATAAAATGCAAGGAAGAGGCCTTTGGAACCTCCAATCTATAGCTGGTAAGTCAGAAGCCCAGGTGAAAATCTGGACTTGCAATCAACTTGAAATGGGAAGGGGAGGCTGTCTTATGGGACCCTTAACCTATGGGATCCGATGTTATTTCCAAGTAGATAATGTCAGATTGAATTGAACTGAAGGACACCCAGATAGTGTCAGAGAATTCCTTGGTGGTGTGGGTAAAAATTCACATGGTGGGATTGGTATCATCATTATATAGGTATGATTCCTCAAAATAAAGATTGATGCTTTTTTCAATTTCTGAAAATTATCAGCCTTTATGTTGATAAATGCTACATAAATATTGCTTCTTCCCTCTTTCTTTTTTCCAAACTTTTTTCAGAATGTAAATGGATATACCTTAGACCTCATTCAATTCTCTACCTCTGAACTCATTTCAGCTTTCAGAATTTCCATCTCTTACCTTTCTTTTACATGTGGAGTAATATGCCGAGATCTGTTTTCCAGTGCACTGATTCTCTTTCAACTAGCTGTGCATATTCTTCAGATTAAACTACTGATTGAACTTTTAAATTCAGTGGATATGATTTTCATGTCTACAAATTCCATTACATTAATTTTAAAATTGTCTTACAACACTACAGTTTCTTGTTCCTTGCTCACATTTTCAATTCTGTATTTAATTTTTAATAGTTGAATTATTATTATTATTATTTAAAGATTTTGTTTATTTATTTGACAAAGAGAGAGAGATTACAAGTAGGCAGAGAGGCAGGCAGGGGGGGAAGCAGGCTCCCCACTGAGCAGAGAGCCCGATGTGGGGCTCCATCCCAGGACCCTGAGATCATGACCTGGGCCAAAGGCAGAGGCTTTAACCCACTGAGCCACCCAGGCGCCCAATAGTTTAATTATATTTCACAGTCTGTGTATGCTAATTTAAATATCTCAAATACTTGTTTTTTAAGAGATATATATACAGATATATACAAAAGAGTAATTAATTTATTTGAGATTTATTTGAGAGAGAGTGGAGAGAGATCAGGCATAAACTGGAGAGGCAGCAGAGGGTGACAATAACCAGACTCCCGCTGAGCATGAGGGCCAGCTTGGGGCTCAATCTCCAAGTTATGAGATTAGGACCTGAGCTGAAACCAAGAGGTGGATACTTAACTGACTCAGCCAGCCAGTTGCCTCTAAATATATTTTTGTGGATACTCAATTATGACTCTTTCTCATGTTTTGAAATTTGGGCTGGCCATCCAATATTTGGATGATTTTAATCAGTAGAATTCATAGGAAATGGATCGATAGGGTTTGCTGCTGCTGGCTGCTCTAGTGTGTGTCAACCAACAAAAGACAAAACTGCATGCTGCAAAATAAAATGTGTGCATTTATTTGGGGTTTTGGGGATTGTAATCTGGGAGATATAAAGTTGACTGAAATCAAAGTCTGCTCTAGAGAGTTAAAGGAGGTTAGAGTTTTTTGGTTTGTTATTTAAGAGGTGAGGGAGGAGGGGGAGTGACAGAGGGAAAGGGAGAGAGAATCTTAAGCAGGCTCCGCACCCAGTGTGGAGCACCATGCAGAGCCCTATGTGGGGCTCGACTAGGGACTCAATCTCATACTGAGATCATGACCTGAGCTGAAATCAAGAGTCAGTCGCTTAACCAACTGAGCTACCCAGGTGCCCCATGGAAGTTACAGTTTTTAAAGAGGACAGAGGGAACATATACATGTTGTTTTGAATGAAGTGTGATTGATGTTGGTATAGCTACAGTTATACTACTCTATATGTGATTGGTTGCCAGAGCTATTGGTAGGCAAGAAGTCCATTTATGTCCACTCTAACATGCAGCAGATGCCTTGGCTTTTAGCTGAGTTCAGCAACAATTCCTAGAATTTGATATAAAGACATGCATAAGTCCTACTTCTCTAATGGCATCCTGGTCCATTTTTAAAATAACTCTATTAGCTATGCTTGCTCCATTTTGGTTTGCTCACAGGTGCCACCAACCTGGAAGTACTTTAAAGCTGTTAGTTGGCCTAGATTTTCCACTGGAAGTTCAAAATCCAAATATGAATAAGAACATAGCTATAGTTTCAGAATATCTTCAGAGGATAACATCCTCCCCCTCTCCCAGCTAAGACTAATAAAGATCTCATTTTATCTTCTTAATAGTGGGTGGATTTTTAGTTTACCCTTTCATTGAGCATGTGTCTTTTTGAAGCTTATGAATTCTGAAGAGACATTGTTCTGACTTCTTACCTTATGATACTGTCATAAAGGACTTATGTAATCATAGGGCAGGGCTTCGTCTTCCTTACTCTGGGCTGTTGCTAAGACTCTGGAATTAGCGAACTTCTTCAGGAGAGTCCCGATCTTAGTCTACACTGACAACTTTTCACTGATTCTTTCTTTACTTTTGGTTCCTGAGGACTTCCTTGATTTTATTGCAAACTTCAAAAAAATGTTTGTTGTATTTTATCCAGCCTATCCAGCCCTAGTAGTTTTAGGGAAGGATTTTTTTTTCAGATCGTATAAATATTCATGAAATCAGTAGCTGAATTTATTAAAAAAATTTCTCCTTCTGAATCTATTATAAAGAGACCATTACACAATACTAAGATAGAAAATATTCTTATATGGATCTTATTCATCAAAATAATTTTTCCAATTAAAATTATTTTCAATTATAGTTTCCTTTTTTAGATATATTAAAGAGATACATTTTTATGAAAAAGTTAGATCTCATTTTAATGCTACATAAGGGAATGGAAAATATTAGTTTATTGCTAAGACATTAAAATACCAAACTATGGCAATAAAACAAATCAATTTAAAGGGAAAACCTTAATTTCATAATATTTAGGTTTTATGGTGAAATGTATCATTCCAAAAGGCAACATATGCACATTAAAAAAATATTTTTCTGCAGAGTGAATCAATAACACTTAGAATCCATGTTGATAGAGTACATGGCAATTAGCTAGTGTTGAAATTAGGCTTTATTTTCCCCAGTTCCAAGTATTATAATAATAGTAATAATGTTTTTCATTTATATAATTATTTATAATTTATAAAACACTTTTCCTTTAGTTTTTATTTAAACTTCATAATCTCAAAGGGAGAAAATCACATAATTTTTACCTCCAAATTTTTAAAGGATCAAACTAAGACTCTGAAATTATGTGCCTTTCATGATATATCATGATTTTAAACAAAAGTGCAGATCCAAACTAGATCTTCTTACTCTGGTCCACCATACTCACAATTCTAATTTATATTTTTAATTGGACTTAAGAATACTTAAGGGATCCTCTTTTTAGTCCAGCATGCCAACTTTTTTTTAACGTATATATTATGTATTTCAGTCAAACAGGGCAGCATCATGGGCTGCTGAAAGTAAAAATACTTCTTTTATCTTTAACAATACAGCCTATTTGCAGAACTGTGAGTCTGATGAGGGATATTTCATCAACACAATAACACTAAATTTTGGTGTGCTTTGCTGTGAAGATTTTAGCTGCACCTTATCTTTTCTATAGACATGTGGTTCTTTTAGAAATAAATTATTCTCAACATAAATAAAATGTCAGAGTGTTTGATATTTCTTTTGTCCCCTTTAAATGTGTCAGGTGCTTCAGTAAAAGATGGGAAATTTGGATTTAGTTTTCTTGATCTTGCTTTTTATTCCAGTGTAGGAATTGCATGCACCTGCTCACATGGTAACTACCTGAGGCAATGATAAAGCAGCTTCCTGGTGAGGAAACTACAGTGAACATTACTCCTACTTCAGTAGGAGATCTGGGCAAATGAGCTCTTTGAAAGCCAAGAGCAAAAGCCTTCACCATAGATACTAATATACTGGACAGAGACATTTCAGCAATTTTTTAAAAGGTATCTGGCAAGAACATTTAAGTTTCAGGAAAAGTAATTTCATGAAGAAAACTTACTAATAGTGATTCAGTAGGTCTATAATACAACCTTGTCAATCAATTAAGAGGTGGTCCAGCAGCACTGGTATGATCTGAAAATTTGTTAGAAATTCATGATCCTGGACATCTCTACAGACCCATCAAATCAGAATCTTCATTTAAATTATATGCATATTAAAATTTGAGAGCATTGCTACAAGATGACTTCGGCATCGGTTTTATTAGTAGTAGTTTTCAAACACTCTCTTTGATATATATTAAATAAGTTGATTTGCTAAAAAAAAGTACCTAGCTCATTTTCCTATACATATACTTTGTAAGTCAGTCATTTTTCTAATAATAGATTGCAACAGTTACTTCCAGAATGAAAGGAATTTGCTCTGTGTAATCCAATTCCTTAGATTGAAAACAATGCACCAATTTAATGCATCTCCTGAATGTCAAGCTCTGTGCAGGCAAGGTGTCTCTTTCACATTTACTGGTGTATCCAGTTGAGTATCATGTTTTCTATTTCAAAGCACATGGTCAGGAAATATTAGAGTACTTGAGATAAAAAGAAATATACCATTGACTAATACTATTACTTCCTGGAAGCAGTTCAAGGAATGCCACAGGCCTTTCAAATTTTTGATTCATATAATTTGTAATGTAAGTGTAAATTTTCATATTATAAAAGTTTGTTGAATAAAACTTCTAAGATATTTTTTTCTTATACAGGTATTGAAAACTATTCCATTTTACATTTACCTATTTGACACAATATTATCTTAAATATTTATATTCTTTTTTTTAAATTTATCTTAGAGAGAGAGAATGAGAAGGGTGGGGGGCAGAGGGAGAGGGAGAGAGAGTCTCAAGCAGACTCCTCACTGAGTGAGGAGGGGGGGCTCCATCTCACGACTCATGAGATCATGACCTGAGCCAAAATCGAGTTGGAGGCTTAACCAACTGTACCACACAGGCACCCCTAAATATTTATACTTTTTCTTTTAAAAGATTATATTTATTTATTTGAGAGAGAGAGCGAGTGAGAAAGAATGAGCAGTGGGGGAGGGCAGAGGGGAAGGGAGAAGCTGGCTCCCCACTGAGCAGGGAGCCCAACTCAGGGGTCAATCCCAGGTCCCCAGGATCATGACCTGAACTTAGGCAGATGCTTAACCAATCAAGCCACCCGGGTGCCCCTAAATATTTATATTCTTAATTCATATAGAAACAAGGTAATTTTTTAAAAATTTCAGATGGCATCATATAGCTTTTGTTTATTTTAACAGCAAATGAAATTTACATTTCATTATTAGGGAGTGCAATTATATGGCACCCTTTGTGAGGTTATGGGAAGGTCTCATATGGTTCCAGTTTGGTAATTGCTCATTGATGTACAGTGTGGTTTGGGATCTTAGGGTCATACTCTTTTGAGAATACTTGCAGATGTAATAGTTCTACTCACAAAGGAACCAGAATTTCTAATCCAACTGCCTATTACTTACAGAGGGTTTGTATTTATAATACTCTTAATACATACTCTGATGGCAGCTTTTAACCACATTTCCTTTCCCAGGTCTTTGGTTTCTGCCATTAAAAAATTACTTCACTTTTAAGATGTAAAAATTAAGATAGCTAAAAAAACTATGTTTGCTCTGATGGAAAAACTCAAGTTTGTCTTATATCTATTAAATCCAGTGAGGTGCTCTTTGAAGATTATTTTCTTAGCAGTAAATTGCCTTCTCATAAACACTGACATTAAATCATTTCATATCATAAACCCATTATTTGAGTATTAATACAAATTGACAGAAAATACCTCCTCAAAGTGTGTACACAAGGGCAGTTTAGAATAATGCAGTGTAGAGATGCTAATAAAAATGCAGATTCTGATTGACAGATTTTGGGAAAATCCTGGGATTTTCAGGTGAGGTCAGTGCTGCCATTCTGCAGACCACACTTCGGAAAGATTTTAGAAAACACAAAAGCAAACACTAACACAAAACTTTTTCTTAATCTCATTTACTTTAACCTGTTGTTGATTTCTTAGGAATCATACACCCTACTGGGTGCTCCTACAAATATGTTGTCCCTTCTTCTCTCCCCATTTAATTAATCACGGCATTAAATATTATTACTGCCCTACTTACCTAATCTCAAATTAAATGTAGATAGACCATTCATATTTACTTTTAAGATAACTTCTGTCTTCAAAAATTTTCCCAAAATGGTCTTTTTAAACATAACATACTGACTCTTACATATAAAATTCAACAGGTATTTTTGTATTTTTCAGTGCCTGATTTTTTTTTTTTTTTCTTCTGACATCCATAATTGACCGATCGAAGACTGCTTCCTTCTTGAAACTCTCTTGGCTTCCTCTACTTGGTTATTTTCTTGTTCTCCTCCTCATATTCTGATAATTACTCCCCAGTGGTTTTCCTTGGAATTCTAAAAGCAGTCATTGAATATCAAGTCTTCCTTAGAAAAACATATTCATTCATTTGGCTTTAGCTATCTTCTGCATGTTGATGATTTCTCAATATCAAACACATGAAATATCCAAACCTGAATTGTTCTCCTGGCTTTCCAGCCCTCACCAACTTCACCTCTTTTATTTCTGTTGCAAATATTTTCAGCAAAATTTACTTAATTCCTATTGTTCCAAATCAATAAGTAGTCCTTGAACACTTTTTTAAAGTTTCCTGTTACTTTCTAGCAATACCTCCTTCTAAATATTCCAAGTATTTCCCCACCTTGTCATTCCTGAAATGTCCAAATCCATACTTCCGTCATGTAGTTTTGTACATGGCAGTAAACTTTTAACTGGTCTCCCTATGTCTTATTATCCAGGGCTGATCAATTTCTGTTGTCACCACTCCAGTGTTTCTGATTCATAAACGAACTTTAGATTCCTTTTTAAGAGTAATGCTGTATATCTCCCAACTACTTCAGAATAGAATATCTTGAAAAATCTTCAAAATTTGCACCATTCCTAATCAAAATCTCCTCCTTTTGATTCATTCTTCATCCCTTGCCTCACCCACATCCAACCTAAGTATAACATGCTTCGAGAAAAGCTACCTTTACCATCCCTTCTGGTATCTGATGCACCATTTATAATATCATGATTTGAAGTTTTTGTATCTGTTTCCTTTTATTTATAATCATATTCAAGATTATCTTCAGTTTTGAGAATAATGGATACAGAAAAAAGCTATTTAAAAATTTTATTGACTAAAAGATATAAATTCTTTCTTAAGGCAAAATTAACAGTTCTAAAATGACTTTTTGAATGGAAGGCACATAAAGACAATGAATTTTTTTATATTTTATTTATTTATTTGACAGAGAGAGAGGTCAGAAGTAGGCAGAGAGGCAGGCAGAGAAAGAGGGGGAAGCAGGCTCCCTGCTGAGCAGAGAGCCCAATGCGGGGCTCGATTCCAGGACCCTGAGATCATGACCTGAGTCGAAGGCAGAGGCTTTAACCCACTGAGCCACCCAGGCGCCCCAAGACAGTGAATTTGATAAGGAAATGAACTTCTATTCTTAATCTTTTATGACAATTTAACTAGTACTTTTGTGATTCATTTTCTATTTCTAAAAATAATGATGATATAGCTGCCATTTACTGTTCAGTTACTATTTAAAACACTTTATTTATATGGGACTGATTCCCAATTGGTAAAAGTTGCTAGGGATAGAAACCGAACTCAAACTGTATTATTTGAAACAAAACAAAATGAACGACCTACACTTTAATGACCCTGAAATAAAGCAGCACAAGGGATTTATATACATATCAACGTGGTTCAAATGCCATTAGCCTCATGCCCTACCTCACATACAACAACACATACTTACCTCTCTCTCTCACACACACAGACTTCATACATACACACACATGCTCCTTTCTACTTTTACTTTTGCTTTTCAATATTCCTCTGTCATGAAAACATTCTTAAAGTGGCACCTTCCTCACCTCCATGTTTTCTCTCTTCTAATATTTCTCCTTTGTGTCATCCTCCTCTCCTGAATATTGACTTGTGACTTGCTTCTAATCAATAGAATGAGACAAAATGATGGAATGTAGACATTACATGTACAAGATTACATTACATAAGATTGTAATGGCCACTATGGGAAGATACTGTCCCTAGCTGGTTTGCTGAAGGAAACAAGTTTGATGAGGAAACAATATATAAAAACATTGGGAACTGAGACTGGTTTCCAGCCAGGAGACAGCAAGAAAATAGGGCATTATTGCTATAAGCAGAAGACATTAAATTCTATCCATAACAACATGAACTTGAAGCAGAGTCTTCTTTAGTCAAGTTTCCAGATTTATAATACAACCATGGTGGACATGTTGATTAGAGCTTTACAAAAGACCTAGGTAAACCATGCTGGACTCCTGACTCTTAGACACTGTGACCTAATAAATGAGTGTTTTAAGCTAAGTTTGTGACAATATTGTCATGCAGTAATAACAAAAAAATCATCCTCCCCAAGCTTTTTCCATCTGTGGCAAAGAAAATTCTAAAATGACTACCTGAAGATTTCCAGCCCTAGTCCCCAGGACTGTGAATATGGTTATATATTCAGCCCATATTTATATTGAGTTGCATTGAAGAGATTTGGAAATGTAAAAAAGGTTACTAGTCTGTTGACTTTGGTTAGTAAACTCTCAAAAGGAAAACCGAGTGGGCCTAATTTAGTCTGTTCTTTTCAACTACAGTGTGGGCTTTTTTTTTTTTTTTTTTTTGTGGTTGTTAAGTTTGTAATGGTTACCAGAAGATAAGGAAGTAAAAGCCATTCTAAGTATGAGGAGAATTTGATGTCACAGCACTGGCTTGAAGATGAAGGGGTGCTACATGTCAAGAATCCAGGTGGCCTCTAGGTGATGATAGTGGTTTCCCACAGACAGCCAACAAAGAAGTGGGAATCTCAGTCCAATAACCAGAAGAACTAAGCTATGCCAATTACCAGAATGGTCTTGGAAGCAAATTCTTCCTAAAGCCTCCAGATTAGAACTCAACCTGATCAACACTTTGATTTCACCTTTGCGAGATCATAGGTAGAAAACCCAGTTGAGCGTATCTAGAAGTCATAAAACAAGATTATGTAAAACATTGCCAGTCACTGTAAGGATGTTGGCTATTAGATGTGAATGAAATGGGTATACATTGGAGTGTTCTCAGAAGAAGAGTGACATGACTTCAGTCATGGGGATGAAGAAAATGCTTTTCTTTTGCAAAAGACAAAATAATTTGCTAATATTCCCTTTGTCATTCATTTTATTTCAAGAGATATGAAGATTTAAGAGCATTGATATTGTGCACAATGAGCATATACATATATTTGTCTAGAAATAAAAACTTATTGGCAATTTTATAAAATTATGTTCATGTAAGAAAGAATATTCATAGCACAGATATGTCTCTCAACCATATATCTGATTCATTAGATACTTATTCAGTCTATATGCCAAGAAACATATTGAATAAAATCAGTGTTTCCATGGTTTATAAACTAGTAAAATGGAGTGAATTAAACACAAAACCCTAGGAACCACTTCTACTGAATACAGCAAGAATTCTTTATTTGCTCAGTTGTCCTAAGGTTTATGGTTTATTGATTTTGAGCTAAACGAAATGATTTCGTCATGAACAAAAATGTTTCAAGTGCAAAAAACCTCTATAGGAATATGTCTTTGTATGCTTATAAGACCATGATGAGCAATATCTTTTAAAGAGCTCTATAAAAATATAAGGAAAAGTGAATATTGAATAGACATGCAAAAAAGGTAAATTTAATTGCTCTTAACCTACTGAAGTAATTAAGATGTTCTTAATTTATAAAATTTTGCTTTTCATTTTGTGGATTTTTTCTAAATTTAATTGCTAACATTCATAACAGTTAAACTTTATTTGAAAGTGATTTAAATTTTTCAAAAGTAATGAGAACAGCCATAGTTTTATACATACACACATAAGGAATTAAAATTTTTATTTAAAAATGTTCTCCTCTATGCCAGATTTTCAAAAGTTAATAAAGCTTGTGCAACACAAGTTAGGTACTGAATATTAGTGAAATTAAGCCAAATAACTTTCAGATTGCCACATAATCAAAACAAGTGAAGAGTAGATGGAAAATTTGTTTTGCTTTGCAAATTAATCCTCTAAAAATTTGCCCAATACCACTTTTTCTCTACTGTGAAAACACTTTGTCCCTCATTTAAGAGATAAAGCTTAATTTTATCCTCTTATTGAGTATTGACCATTCTTGTGGCTAGCTTTGGCCAATAAAATGCACCAGAAGTGATAATTTGGGAATTCTGAGCTCAGGCATTATAGGAGGATAGCAAGCTCCACTTCCTCCCTCATGGAATCCAATTGCCATGTTGTAAGAAGCCCAAATAGCCACATGGAGGGACCACCTGGAGAAGAACCGAAGAGAGAATGCAAAAGCTTCCAAACATATGGCCAAATCAAAATATTCCACCTACCACCACTGCCCCTGGCATTCCAACTACTGTAGATATGGTAATAGACACATGAGAATAGTCACATTTAATATTGTAGCCCAGCAGACATGTAAAGCAGAAATGAGCTATCACCACTGGATCCACAGAATTGTAAAATGTGATGGTGTTATGCTAAGCCACTGAATTTTGGAGATTATTCTGAAGCAATTGGTACATGAACTAAGAGCAAAACACTAAGAATTGCAGCTTTATCCAAAGATTAAGTTTTCCTGCTCTAATTTTTGTGTGATATGAGTAACTTAAAAACCCTGGAAGACATTCACTGATATCAATTCCCTTTCACCAAAATGTACCTTTCAGTATATAACTTAGTATCCACCGGCATACATTATGATGCAGTAAGAGAGATAAGAAAAAAAAATTGAATGTTTTTGTTAATTCTGTCCTACTGGCTGTGGGAAAGTTACCAGTTCTTTTGGATTATCATGAACACCTGGAGACATAAAGCACTGAATAGTAGTTGAATGGTTAACTTTGAGAGATAAAAAGTTATTTTGCTTAACTTTTGTCTTTGTAGAGGATAGATCATGTTTTACTTAAATCTATGTATTTCATAATTAAATAAGTAAATTAATCATTTTAAAGATTTTATTTTATAATCAATATATTATTTCCATTCTCCTTATTTCTTGTGTGGAGACCACATTTCTGTTTCACTTCTATCTATTATCATGTAAAAACTCTAGATGTAGTGATCACTAATGTGATTGAATAGAATAGGCTTCATCTTTTTTTTTTCTCTTATGATTGTTTAGTCTTTATTTGCCCTTATATGCCGTTCAAAAAATTGCATTAATTGCTTTATGTACGCAGTATCAAACATGCATTACTTGGCCTTCCTAGGAACAGCAGTAGAAGAAATTTACATAAGTCAAATGTGATAAGTAACATTTTATGACACTTTACATAAAGTGATTTTATAATTGTGTTTCATCAATATAATTAACAGAGTAACATTTATTATTTGAATCTGAATCTGAAATTTACTCTCTAGGAATGTTTACAAAGTAATATAATAATTGCTTGTGTTTAATCAATATAACTAAGAAGGTAATTTTTATTAATTGCAGTCTGAATTTAAAATTTACTATTCCAGTAAGTCTATTGCTATGGACCATTACAGAGGTGAACTTCATGAAACTAATGGCACTAATCAGATCCATAATCATCCATTTATTTATTCATCTACTTATAAATTGATTAAGTGCTTTCTATTTCCACATAGTGCGTGGTTGCTAGGAATACAGGAGCTAATGAGTGCCCTGTTCTCATACAGTTCTTTGGGGCTTCCCACAGCACAGAGTGCTAATCATATGCACACAGGTAAATGGAATAATAGCTATAGATACTAGGATTATATATCTGATATACATGAGATTCTAAGCACCATTAACTCCCTGGTCAACTATTAGCCACATAACATAACTCAGGACTTGAGAAAAAAGCACTGATCTGTCATCTACAATCTATCTACTGGTAGTTGAAGAGGGTAATGCAGACAATCCTCTGGCTGAAAGTTTTCTTTATGCTTTAATAACTTCAGTTGAAATTCAATATCAGTCTTTTCAAAATTATTGACCTATAATGTATTATTCTATAAATCCTAGAAAAAAAGTATTTCAGATTAATTTTGTAATTGAACAAAATTATGACTGAGCAGATAGTATATTACACTACATCACTTCTTTCTTTCTTTCTTTTTGGTCATGGATTGTGAATTACAATTTTAAAATTGAGTAAAAAGGAAAGCTAGTAATCTGGGATGCCTGGATGGCTCAGTCAGTTAAACATCTGCCTTCAGCTCAGGTTATGATCCCAGGGTCCTGGGATCAAGTCCAGCTTAGGGCTCCTTGCTCAGCGGGGAGCCTGCTTCTCCCTCTGCCTGCTGTTCCTCCTGCTTGCGTGTGCTCTCTCTCTCTGACAATAAACAGAATTTTAAAAAAAATCTAGTAATCAGTAGAACATTATTTAATTTAGTTTAGTGACAGTATGTTTTATGAACTATGGATACTATAAAACTTGACTAAGAAAAGTATCATTTTAGATTAGTTTAAAAGAAAATATGTTCTAATATGCTTAGGTACACATAGGTGACTATGATGATAAAGTAGTTAATATCGTCATGGATTTTAACTGTTTTTATAAAGTGTTCTGAATTCCAGTGTTTTATGTGCTATGAGAATATTTTGAAGACATTGATAACTTAAAAATGATAAAACTCATTTTAAGTTTTCCACATTGAGTAGATCACATGTAAACATACATGACATGAATTTTTTAAAATGAGACCTACAGAGAATCTTGAATATGGATTTAAGTAACTAAACTATAAACATTTTGATAACATTTTCAGATTGAGAACCAGAATCCAAAATATAGCCACATTGTACAATATTATAAAATGACCTCTGAATATTTTGTAGCTCCAAAAGATAGTTATTTCAAGAATTGATATAAGCTTCCTCAATCAATAATACTAGATCATTTGTCAAATTGAAATTTTGGACTTTGGACTTAAGATGTTTTATATGTATTTAAAATGGTTTGGAATGACTTTTATTTATTTATTTATTTAATTTTTAAAGATTTTATTTATTTATTTGTCAGAGAGAGAGAGCAGGAGTGGAAGGAGTGGCGGGCAGGGCAGGCCAGAGCAGACAGAAGGAGAAGCAGGCTCCCTGCTGAGCAAGGAGCCTGATGTGGGACTCAATCCCAGGACTCCAGGATCCTGACCTGAGCTGAAGGCAGCCACTTAACCTACTGAGCCACCCAGGCATCCCTGGAATGCTTTTATATTTTTGTTCCTTCCCAAAGTTCTTCATATTATTTCATTATAGGAAAAACATTGATTACTGCTCCATGTGTACTGACAGTCACTACCTACAAGATCCCTGTTAGTGAAAAAGATCTAAAATATTCATTAGAGTGAAGTTGATTCTGCTGTTATTGTTCCCTCATTCTTTTTTTAAAATTTAATTTAATTTTTTCAGTGTTCCAAGATTCATTGAGAGCTTAGTTTTGTTTTGTTTGTCTTTACTTATTCATGTTTATGAACCACGCCCCATTCGACAATTTTTCCCTCTTGGAAAATTACTCTGTGTCTAGTGCTTCCTCATGTGTTGTAGATTTCAGCCAGGTCCTAACTTTCAAGTGAAGATAGTCCCTGTCCACAGTAAGGGGCTTAGGACGTGGATGAGAATAGAAGACAGCTCAATGCCTGGATAAAAATTTTTGGAAAGCAAATTGTTAGGATGCTGGGATACAGGTTGGATTAGGGCTAGACGAGTTCTTGGAATAAATTCTCAAATATAGCAAAGCACAGAATTTGGCCAGGCAAAATGTCATCTGCATTTAGCCAGAATGACATGTTTGTTTGTTTTTTTAAATTTTTTAATTAACATATAATGTATTATTTACCCCAGGGTACATGTCTGTGGATCCTCAGGCTTACACATTTCACAGCACTTACCATAGCACATACCCTCCTCAATGTCCATAACCCAGCCACCCTATCCCTACCCGCCCTTACCCCCCAGCCACCCTAGGTTTGTTTCATGAGTTTAGGAGTCTCTTATGGTTTGTATCCTTCATGATCCCCTCTTGTTTCATTTCCCTCTCCCACCCCCCACAACCCCCCACCCTGCCTCTCGAATTCTTCATATCAGAGAGATCATATGATAATTCTCTTTCTCTGATTGACTTACTTCGCTTAGCATAATACCCTCCAGTTCCAACCACGTCGTTGCAAATGGCAAGATTTCATTTCTCTTGACGGCTGCATAGTATTCTATTGTATAT
>CM052898.1:175494188-175572761 GCA_028534135.1 Potos flavus | reverse complement strand
CTCAAGGATTTTGATGGATTCCTGTCTCACATTGAGGCCTTTCATCCATTTTGAGTCTATTTATGCGTGTGGTGTAAGTAAATGGTCCAGTTTCATTCTCCTGCATGTGGCTGTCCAATTTTCCCAACACCATTTGTTGAAGAGACTATTTGTTTATTTTTTATATCTTCAGTATCTCAATGGAAAACCACTGTTGAATATCTTGGCTTAATCTAGACAAAATAATTTTTTTTTTTTAATGAGTTCCATGCTCAGCATGGAGCCCAACACGGGGTTTGAACTCATGACTCAGATCAAGACCTGAGCTGAGATCAAGAGCGGGACACTTAACTGACTGAGCCACCCAGGCACCCCAACAAAATATTTTTTTTTAAAAGATTTTATGGATTTATTTATTTTAGAAAGAGACAGAGAGCACAAGTTGATAGAGGGAGATGAAGGGGGACAGAATCTCAAGCAGACTACATGCCTAGCATGAAGTCTGAGGCTGAATCTCACCACCCTGAGAGCATAACCCTAGTGGAAACCAAGAATCAGATGCTTAACTGACAGAGCCAACCAGGTGCCCCTGGACAAAAAATTTTTTAAATGCATGGTACACAACCCTATTATTTTATTTATTTGGTTTGGATTCCTATATGAGCATGAAAATATGGGAATGCTTTTTCCATGACCCACATATAAAAAGGATGACTTCTTAAAGTAATTTATATATATTCTTATATAAGCTGGCCTTCACTTCACTGACATTAGAAGAAAAACCTTCTAAATAATAAAATGTCCATTTGCTTTTAACTAATAGAAACTACAGGGAATCATTTGTAAAGCAGATTATACTTATTTGATTCCATTAGTGTTATAATTTTTATTTTATGATAGTTAGTCCTATTTTAAACCAACCATAACATGACAATGTTTAAATTAGCTCAGATGTCAAAGTGATGTCAAATGTAGTTGCTTTTTATAAATTTTCCTTTTCTTTTTTTTTTTTTAAGGAAATTCTTGATAATACATTAGCCATTTTTCATTATATGCCAGCTATACTTGGGTCTTTGGAAATTAAAATTTCAAATTAGAATCCCATATACATTTTTATTACCTAGTCTCAGAACTTATTAATATATCTTTAGAAAAAATGCTAAAATAATAATTTCTTCCATTTCCTAAATTCTCCTTATCCAAATTTCCATTATAATCACTTTCATAGTCAAAGCAATTGTACATGCCCTCTACACCTTTTTTTTCTCTAAGTATCCTCTTTATCACCTCCAATTTTTGTTCCAATATTAATATTCTGTAAAGTGGCTTCTTTTTTCATACAGACTCTGACATTTTAATAGGCTATTACCAATTATTGAACTTCATGTTCCTTCTTTGAAAGAACTAATTGGCATCAATAATGGCTTCTTACCTGTTCTTCCCACATAACAAATTTGTTACTAGATTTCTTGGTATAGCCAGAAGTTGATTATTAATTACTTTCATAAACTCATCTAATTCTTTTTTGAACTTTATTTATTTTAGGAGAGAGAAAGAGAGAGCGTGGATGCAGCAGGGAGGGGCAGAGGGAGAGGGAGAGAGAAACTAAAGCATACTCCATGCTGAGCTTGGAGCCCCTCACACTGCTTCTTCTCATGACCCCGAGATCAGACCTAAGCCAAAACCAAGAGTCAGATACTTAACCGACTGTGCCACCCAGGTGTCCCTCACATAATTGTTAATATAGTATCTGAGTCAGTCTATATATCTGTCTGTACTATGGAAGACATGTCCGTCTGTCTATCATCCATTAGCTATCTGTCATCTATCAGTCAAGAGAGTCAGTGAGAGCGATGGAGAAGTAACTAAGTAAATACAAACTTACATATATATACAATCTCAAAATTCAGTTTTTGAGGAAAACCATGAATACCTAGAGAATTCTTTGAATATCTTCTTTCTTTCTTTCTTTCTTTCTCTCTTTCTTTCTCTCTTTCTTTCTTCTTTTTCTTTCTTTGTTTCTTTGTTTCTTTCTTTCTTTTTTTTAAAGATTTTATCTATTTATTTGACAGAGAGAGAGAGAGAGCACAAGCAGGGGGAGCAGCAGGTAGAGGGAGAGGGAGAAGCAGACTCCCGCTGAGCCAGGAGTCTGATGGGGGCACTCGATTCCAGGATCCTGGGATTCTGATCTGAGTCGAAGACAGACACTTAACCAACTGAGCCACCCAGGTGCCTCTCTTTAAATATTTTCTTAAAATTAAAATCAATCTAGTATTTATTGTTTAGCTTATAATGGTTGATCTGTAATTGTATTTGTAATTATATTTTCTCCTTTTCCACCATATCCATACATTTTAAATTCCTGAAAGCCTGATAGAAATCTGTCTTTCCTCAGTTTCTTTCATGATCATGAACTATTTAAGTTCTTTAAACTGAGTCTCATCTATAAAATGAGAATGATAATATTCTTTTCAAAAGGTTGTTGACCTCATTTAATGAGATAAAGACAGAGTGTCACAGTTTGTGATCAATAAGTGATAGTTTAACACAATTTTCACAGTTAGAATTATACACAATAAAGTATTTATTTTAGATCTCTGTGTGTTAGAATATCTAGTTTTTCCTATACATTTTCTATGACAATATAGTAAAACAAAATGAATTCTTAGTGGTGCCAGGTATACACTATTTTGGGGGAAATAAAATCATTGTAACTATTAAACATAAAGTCTGATATATACCTATCAGAAGCAAACAATTATGCATGACCTAAATGAGCCTTCAAATTGCCCAGCCAACTGCTTAATCTCAAACCCTCTCCCCTCCCCACTAAGCTTCTGGCACATTATCTTATGTTTTCTAGAATGTTTCAATATGATTCCAGACATAGAGTGTTTGCCCTTCATATTCCTTTCTGGAATATTCTTCTGTTAGCCTTCTTTGCTTAAAGCTGTGCTGTCCAATATGGTAATGACTAGTCACATGTGCTTGATTAAATTCAAATTTAAATTAGTTAAAACTAATTAATTAACATGTTCTTTGCCTGGAAGACAGTCTTCAGAATAGCTAGGTCCTTGTCTGTCTTGTTTGCTGCTGTGTATATAGTGATATGCTAAGAAATACTGAAAAACTGGCTCTCTGATGAACGAAAAAAGGCTCAGAATTGCCAATTCTCATGGTGTAAATATTTGCACCATGGCCAATGGCAAGCTACAAATGTGAAAGCACTAAACATGGAGGTGGAAAGAGATGCACACATTCGGCTGTCACAAGCCTGTATGAACTGGCTCTCACATGCTACTTTATGTGTCCAATGACAAGAAAGGAGCTAGACACTTAAATAAGGGCTTCATATTATTGAATAAATGGGAGAATCAATAAATGTAAGTTTTGGAAATGTTAATTCAATCCCACTTAATCTTAAGTTATTTTTGGATAAGATAATACATGTCAATTTTACATGTTGACCATCATGTTTAAATATCAGCATCTCTCCAGTTACTGTATGAGAATTTCTCCATATGATGTGTATTAGCCTCCTTAGGTCTAGAACAAATGAATCACTTTCAAAGATAAGATTTGTCTAGTTACAAATACTTTTTAAAGGTAAAAAACAAAACTGTAACTTTGATTTTCATAACTAATCTAGTATTTTCAACTCAGAATATAACAAGATTTGAGAAGTGCTTTTGTTGACAACCTTAAATTAGTTTTCAGATAAGATCAACTCTCATGACTACATGAATTAGAGGTTTCCATTATTAGCAATAAATTTTGTCCTTAACTATAACTGCATTTAATTACTCAATTCTAAGTAAGAACTACATTTCCTTAAAATACTCATTATATCAAAATAGACTTATGGAAATTAGTTTTATGTATTTTTTTTCTTGGTTTTTAACTATACCATGGTACCAACTTTTCTGTTTTTATAGAGCTGGTCCATATATGTGTTTAATATTTAAGATTGTATCTGAGTATGATATTTAGAATAAGTCAGTTGTGATTGATGTGCGCTGTGTAACCTCAACTGAAGGGGAAAAATTGGAGCATAAATCATAATAGGCTTTCTGTGGCTATTTTGTTTTGTGGCATTTTTCACATTTTACATTCAAAGTTTTTTAAAAAACCAATAATAAGAATGAGTTAATTAAATCCTCAAAGAAATTTTTTAAATAATAAGAAACAATGAAATTACAGTAAGGAAGAGACCATCAGCATCTTCTTGGTATATGATTTAATTATATTTACATTTTAAACCAAATACTTTTAATTATTTTAAATATCAAAATGTTCTTTTGCTATTGCTTTTACAAAGTAATCCCTCACAAAATAATTACAAATTCAGGATAGAATTATAATACTTATAATGCTTCTGGCTAATTATTTTGCTAATTGTTGGCTTGCTGGTTTAGTTTGCCTTTTTTTTTATTCACATATAATGTATTATTTGCTTCAGGGGTACAGGTCTGTGAATCATCAGTTTTACACAATTCACAGCACTCACCATAGCACACACCCTCCCCAATGTCCATAACCCAGCCACCCTATCCCTCCCCCCTTCCCCCCAACAAACCCTCAGTTTGTTTCCTGAGATTAAGAGTCTCTTATGGTTTGTCTCCCTCCCCAGTCCCATCTTGTTGCATTTTTTCCCTCCCTACCCCCCACGACCCCCCGCCCTGCCTCTCAAATTCCTCATACCAGAGAGATCATATGATAATTGTCTTTCTCTGATTGACTTATTTCACTTAGCATAATACCCTCTAGTTCCATCCACATTGTTGCAAATGGCAAGATTTCAGGTTTTTTTTTTGATGGCTGCATAGTATTTTAGTGTGTGTGTGTGTGTGTGTGTGTGTGTGTGTGTGTGTGTATCACATCTTCTTTGTCCATTCATTTGTTGATGGGTATCTAGGTTCTTTCCGTAGTTTGGCTATTGTGGACATTGCTGCTATAAACATTCAGGTGCATGTGCCCCTTTGGATCACTACATTTGTATCTTTAGGGTAACTGGGTAGTTTGCCTTTTTTGATGTATGATTTTAAGCTGTTTCTAGTTTATTTATAGATGAGGTAGAAATTGCAATATTTTAGTTAGCTTATTTTTAATAGAAATTGATAGATTATATTTAAAAAATTAAGTGAATTATCAAGTATTAAAATGTGTTGGGCATTTTACCAAATACCATCATTTTTAATAGAGAATAGCATGTTACCATTCATGAAACTTGTGTAAGGCTTCTTGATTCAATGCAAGCATATGTTGTTGTAGTTGGTAGTATAACTGTTAGGCCCACCTCTGAGTCGTTTCATCTGTGCACAGTATTTGGTAATGTTAACACTTTAACTGGAATGTTTTTCTGTAGTCTAATCAAGCAAGTTCCTAACCTGATCGTCAGATTTTATCAGCAATTAATTTTTCTTTTAAAACCCCAATTTGGAATTTTACACACACACACACACACACACACACACACATTCATATACTTGATATGATTAGTTATTTAACATTTTCCCCTCTTTCAGGAAGGGATTGGTGCCTACACAATCAATTTTATAGATGCAGCACTCCAAATATATTTACATATATGAATATATAGCACTATAGGCCAGTAGTATTACAGAATTTAAGTTCATTGAAAAAAATAAATAATAATCAATTAGTAAAAATCTCGAGAGCAGTCTAAGTTTTAAAAATTACAATCACAGCAATGTCACAACCATTCCACAAATATACAAAACACTTTATTTAAACTGCCTCTTGCTAACATAGAAGAGTGAGGTCGCTTGCTACTTGCTCCAATATGTCCTGTGGAGAGCAAGCAGTTGAGTCTGTGAGCCATCCTTTTAGAACTGAATAAAACACAGGCCAATCTCACACAAAAAACTGTATAAAGAGAAGGTGTCCTAAGATGAGCAGTTTACACAGAAAAAAAAAATCAACTCTATTTTGAATATTTTCACTAGATGCTTCAAATAGCTACACTCCCAAATATTCTCTGCAAAACAAACTTTTTAGATATTCTCAGATGGTTTAGTAATTTAGTTATATAATACTGTGAAATGTATTCTGTAATAAAACCATATTTGCTCTCATAACAATAGTATTTATAGCATTTTTAATTATTCTGAAACCTTTCAGGTATTTATAGATTCTCAAAGGAGCATTGGATTTAAAAAATCCATTCCATTGATAAGGAAATTGAGCTTTAAAGGACTAAACTTAAAGTAAAAGGAAAATTAGAACTCAAAATTTTTGATTCAGTTCCTTTTGTTTCAGTGACACTGGGCTATATCCTTAGTGATCTCTTCTATTGTTCTGTGCTCTATTTTCCAAATTAACCTAAATATATATGAGGCATTAGGTGAATATCAGCCTCTCGAGTATGTGGTTATTTCTGTTGTTGCAACTTTCTCCCTTAAGACCGAATGAACCATAAATCAAATGTGTGCTTCTTAATGAAGCCTAGTTTAGGAATTTTCCAAGTCCTGATGGCAGTAGGTAGAGAACTCTGCTAACCTCAAGATTTAAGTATCTTTAATAAAATAGTGTGGAAAGAACTACTAAAAGTATTCACTGGAAGTCTAATAGAATCTCCAGGGATATAATAAAATAAAGGGACCCTGAACAATCAAAATTGAAATTTCCTGCATAACAGCCATATGACATACTCTTCTACATATGTTTTAGGCTTTCTAAAACCAATTATATAAGTTATTATGGGTTATACATCTTCTGAAAAATATCGAGCTCTTTTCCAATGCTTTCTACATTAAAAATGGACATTCATAAATATTGGTTTGAAGAAAATCACAAATTAATGGAGAATATTGCCCTAGGCAGATGGGATTGAAAATATTTTATACCCTAAAATAATAAAATCATCCAAGGTCATTTTACAATACTCAAATATTGAAAAGTTTTCTTCATGATTTTCCGAAGCCAGAAAAATAGCTATTTCATCCTCTTTACACACACACACACACACACACACACACACACACACAGTGCAAAGTCTAGGCATACACTACACATCACCTCCAGGACAACCATTGTTATTCATATTTCTCTAAGTAGGAAATGTGAAGCAGACTCTTGCTTTGTTATCTAGAATAGATAGCAATAGACTCGCACAGATTTTCAATAGACCCACAAAGATTTGCCTCCAAATAAGATAATGTCTTAGCCCAAACCACATTGTTACTCCCATTTCTCAACATTTTTATATGGATGATCTTTAAAGCTGACAAGGAATATCAGGGAAACTGAAATTTTTTGGGTATATGAGAGTTCCTGTCTAAAATGTGCTATTGTAACCGGTTAGTGGGGCTTTCTTCATCTCTACTTGACTCTCTAAGATGTACCTTACAATTCCAGAGCTTCTTTCATGTGTTCACTATGCACTCTTACTACTCCCTTCTCTAAAATTTCTTGTTGGTAACTACACAATCTAGTTTGTTCTGTTTTCTTATCCGACATGAAATATTTCAACTTATTCCTACCTTCAAGTCAGATAGATCTTTGATAAGGGGAAAAGAAAAAGGTGTTTTTACATCAGAGATGGGAGTATTTGGGTAGAAAATCCTGGATTTAGACCCAAAATGCTTTTGATCCCTGTTTCACATAGCAGTGGCCTTTTCAGTGTAGTCTTCTCAAAGGGTAGAGTTTTCCTCTTTGGTGTCTATTGTCTTTGCCTTGGTTTAGTCTGGGCCAACATTTTTATTATTGTGATTATGAAATAAAGAATTAAGATCACAGAATAAAGAATGAAGACAAAAGGGACATGAGGCAGAGAAGGAGGGAAAGCAGTACATTATCAGGATTTGGAAGTGATGGAGGAACCTTAACCTTTGCAGTTGGGCCGTAACTCTTGCTGTGATAGGTATCCATAGTATTTCCATAGGTTCTTCCAAAGTCTGACTTTCACCCTAGTAGAGGTTAAAACGGAGATGAGATGATGATATTGAAGATGAAAGCTCTGTATTGAGCCCCTGAGGTTCAGGGGGCAGGTAGACCCAAGAAAACCAAGAATAGGGAGAATATATGACACATGAATGGGATCTGGTACAAGTTTTGCTTGTTTGCTTTTACTTTTACTATTCCCAGATAGTTACTAGTATACTATTTTTATATATACCCTAAATTTAAATTTCTAGTTAAATGGTTTTCCTTATTTATTGTTATATTATGTATACAATATACTTTTGATAAGTATTTTTTGTTAAACCTACATTCTTACATGTCTAAAGGTTGTATAATTCCCATGCAAGATGAATTCTTTCATAGTTTTCCCATAACGTGAAGCAGGGCATTTCCCATATCATATGGTATGGAAAAGGGACAGGCTTACAGAAGACATTTATAAACCAAGCAGAGGTCTTCTATCCTCTACACTTATGTTGCATCCTCTTGTTAAAGGGTAAGCATGAAAGAAAAAATTTAAGTGAAGGAGCCAAGCAATAGAGATCTGGTACAGCAATTGTCTACATGAGTTATCTGGGAAATCTTAATAATCAACACCTTGGGGAATTGTGAGAAAGGAAACTTGGGGATTGTGAGAAGTAGCTGAAAGTTGTTCATGAATCAGCTTCACCACCCTTGGGAGAAGGGACCGTCAGGCCTCTAGACTAAAGGAAAGCATATTCTTCTTTGGGTTCTTGTCCAGGCAGCCCATAGTGACACTGAAGGCCACTTCTGTACAATTCTGCTTATTACACAAAACCTCTTATAGGTAATATATAAAAAAGAAATTATAAAATCATACCACCGAGCAGAAAGTACAAAGAAAAATAATGCCCTTGCTTAATTTTCAATGAAATTAGACTCAGTCACTGGGTATTTAGAAAGGTAGGAAAAGAAGAATGGAAAGGTGGAAAGAAAGAAGGAAGGAAGAAAAGAAGGAAGGAAGGAAGGAAGGAAGGAAGGAAGGAAGGAAGGAAGGGAGGAAGGAAGAGAAGGAAAGGGTGGAGAGAAGGAAGGGTGAAAGACAGAAAGATTTTATAACTTAGCTTCAATTATTACCCTATTGAAAATTCTAACGCACTTTTGACTTAGGACCCAATTTGAATATACAATTTTAGAATTTTATTTTTAAAAGTAATGTCTCAACATTGGGGGGAGAATTAGGGCTGTACCATTGAATGACATCCTTTCAACCACAAAACAAATTGTCAAAATTGCCCTCTTCCATTTTTTTGATATCTAATATCAAGTTACTCTCTTAATCAATATTTCAAAGAAAGTTATAACATTTTCTATTACTTAGAAATATTCCATTTTTAGAAGCAAAATTAATGTTATTTTTAGTGGCACACTTTGAAAACGATATTTTTATTTCAGCCTAAAAATATGAAAGGTAAACATTTTTGCATATATTACAGCAAGGATAGAAAATATGTCCAGTACAAGTGAAATAACTAGAAAATTTAAAGTTATGTCAGTATTAAGTATTTAAAAGTTAATATATGAACCAATATTCACCTTCCATATTGCTACAAAAAGATCTACAAAGAAAATATAAATTTTATAAAATATGTATTACTTAAATATCTGTTACTAAGCATTTTTATATTTAATATAATGCATTAGAGAGATTTAATAATCAACTAAATAACTAATGGAAAATAATAAGACCATTAGTAATGAGACAGTGTAATACTTTGGCTTAAATTATTTGGGTAGTAAAATGAGGGATAGGATTATTTGAGGAATAAGTACTTATACATTTTTTTTAAGTACTTATAAGTTTTTGATGCTTAAATATTATAAATTATCCATGGAATATCTGTCCTGATGATTTCTCCCTCTTCAGATACCGCTTCATCCAAGAATTCATTCTTCATTAGCATTGATTTTTTTTTTCCTGTTCTACACAACACAATTTTGTGTAAATATATATTGTGTTCTTCACAAGATACATTTATTTTCTTATATTTTTAGTTTCCCAATTAGATGGTAAACTCCTTGAGAAAAGAGAATCCAACCTATATTAATTTATCTGCAATACATAGCATCTGGGGCCATCCCTGGAAGAGAATTGGCAACTAGAACAAATCAACTAGTGCAGGTTGCTTAAGATAAATGCACTTAAAAGCGGTGGTCCTGGAACCTTTGGATATAATTCAGATAAGAACTGAAATTGAACTTCAATAATGTTCAGAAACTAAAGTGAAAAATCCTTCCTCCCACACTGCCAAGCACAAGATCCAGATCAATTATTCCATTTTTTTTCCAAAGAAATGACTAATTAGCCAAGTTTTGAATACGAATTTAACATTTATCAAGTTACAGTGAAATGGTGATTAGTCTGTTATTTAATAACTTATAATTTCTTTCTTTGATGAGGATTTCAAACTTGAATATTAAATATATCCTGGGTATATATTCCTTTTCCTGTAAATTCTACAAATACCCAGCAAGGTATTATTCTTCAATCTCAAAACATCATGTAGATGTCGTATGATTTTTGTCCCTAACTAAATCTCCAAAAGTGCAATTGGTTTCTTGAAACTTTGAAAGTTAAAATTATTTCTTGGGGCACCTGGGTAGCTCAGTTGGTGACTTCTGACTCTAGATTTCAGCTCAGGTTGTGATCTTAGGGTCATGGGATCCAGGCCCATGGCAGACTCTGCACCCAGCAGGGTGTCTACTTCTCTCCCTCTCCTTCTGCCCCTCCCCCTGCGTGCTCTCCCTCTGTCAAATAAATAAACCTTTAAAAATTATTTCTTGCTTATTATAAAAATTTAAGTGACATATAGGATCACAAGGTGCAAAATTATCAGTTAAATGTATTGAAAATGTTGTGTTAGTTCCCTGACCACATAGAATGAAAATTTTTTGCTTAAATTATTGAGATAATTGCTGAAGAATTTCTCTTTACTCTAAGAAAGAAATTCTGTTTTTGCCATTGGGGATCCTGAGAAAGATTCTTCAGTATCTTTCCATAAAAACTCCATCTGTTCTAATATAGAAAAAATGCTTAACAGGAAGAGCTGTATAAGGAAGACAAAGCTGCCTTTACCATATTTTAACAATGCAATTTCCCTTACTCATGTGGAACACCATATATATCATTTGGGGAACCATTTCAGTCTATGTGATTTCACAGAAAGTCATACAGGTCAGTTGCCTGAGGTTAACTCATATGCATCTCATCCTCTTTCTTCTGGATATTTTAATTTGCACATCAATAACTGATAATTTGACAAGAGCCAAGAGCTGTTTTTTGTAGCATCACCTTTGCTACGTAATATATTTGCTACTAAAATTTTGACTCTACACCTAGTTAGAAGAGTGTAATAAAATTTTCTAAATGCATCATTTCTGATTTTTACTTGTACTTCACTTCTATTTGCCACCAAAACTGAAAGCAGAGATAGATTTGCTGTATTCCATTCTTACGCGCATCTAAAATGTATTAAATATTGAAGGCTATTGGATGGGTTTATAAACAAAGGCAGTTATTTGACTATTACAGAAAAATAACCACTAAGTGATCTTGGATATTGGTTAGCTGTGAACTTATTTAAAGCAATCTCCACAATAGATTCTTTAGTCTTAGATCAGTAGTAGGTAATACTTTCTAGAGTGTTATGTGTCTGACACTGTTTTGATGAATTTATTGACATGATATCTTCATTTGTTTTATCCTTAGAATTATTCTATGAGGGAGACACTATTATTGCAGCCATTTTAGAGATGAAGAAACAAAGGGGTTTAAAATAACTCTTCCAAAATCAGATGAGTAAATAAGTTCAACAGACAGGCTATAAACCAAAAATAGCCATTGCACTTTCTGTCAGAAATTATGGAAATATCAAGAGGGGTTAACCATAGCCCAGGAATTCCAGTATTGTATCTTCCATTAATTATCTGTATGACTTTAGTCAGTGTACTGGCCTTTCTGGGTCTCAAAAATATTCTCAAAAGCCACCCTGATCCAGAGCCTCACATTACTACTTAATACACAAAATTTACCTGCTCAAACCATGTATCCAGTGGACATTCTGCATGTATGTCTTCAAATATGTTATAACTTTCATCTAAATAACAATAATTGTTATATGGCATTGTGAATGGATAAGAAAAGAAATAATGAATGCAGAATTTAGTACGATTCCTGGCCAGAATGAATATTTAACAAATCATAACTAGCATAACCACTATCATTTTTACTATTAAACTCCCATTTCTAATACTACTATTATTGTTTGTGTTAATAATACTACAAATGAAATTAAACTGATATTTTTCAAAACAATTAATTTAACCCTTTGATAAAAATCTTGTATCATGATTTAAAGATTAGCTGGGAACTTAAAATATATACATAAAAATTTATAACCTTGAAAAGAATGTAGTATGTCCAAGACAACTGAGGAGAAGGGAAGTCTGTTCCATTGTCTCTCATCCCTACCAATTTCCTCTCTGCAGAATTTTACTCAGCCACTGCTATTAACTTTTTCAATTTTATCCCACCTCCTCTCCCAATGGCACGCTATCCTTTAATCCATTTCAAAAATGAGAAAGTCTGGGAAATTAGTTGAATTATTCATTATAATTTAAATACATATGTGAAAGCAATTAATTAAGAGCTTGCTGCACACATATAAGTGTGTTGACTGGAAAAGTCAATTTGGTATTTTAAAATTTTTCATATGCAACAAATTATATTGACTTCTAGAGAAGAATTAGAAAAAACTGTTAGTTTAACCAGGGTCAGAAATTGGGACTTTTTTTTTAAAAAAGTAAAAGAAAGCACAAAATTGTAAATATTGCAATAGCTACTAGTGATTATTACTACTGTTATTTGTACATTTCATTTCTATTTTAAAATAAGTACAATAATATTAACAGCAGATTTGGGACTTCTTACTTCACAGTTGAAATTTAATAATATTTCTGAGAAGAGTTTCAATATTAATCCACATATTTTCTATTTAGGTTTTAAATTGTTTTTGCTATTTTCCAGGAACTCCTTAGAGTTTAATTTTTTTTGTGTGGAAGTCATCTCTCATTCTTTGTTGGGCCCTAGTAATGGCTGCCATAGCTGACACAAATTAATTAATATAATGGTTGATATAACATAATGTTGACAAAATTGGTGCCTACTACATACATGTTGAATCAATTAATGGAGTATTTTATTTGATATCTCATAATGTTTCTCAGATATATTCAATGTCTATTGAAGGATTCCCAATTAAAGCCACTTAAAATAAGTTAACTCCTGTTAATAATTAGTCATCATAAATCAAAAATCAAATATTAAGAGTGATTTTTAATCCCCACAATCTCTTAAATATAAGTACTTTTTCATGAAAGGTTCTTCATAATGACAAAGTTAGAGACCACTCTAGAAGGTTAAATAAACACTTCAGTTGATTATTAGTAGCAATCATCACAGTAAATATGATTTAAACTGAGATCAACATCATTACTTTTATTTCCACAACATTCAAGAATCAATTATTTAAAATATATTGAAAATAATTTTACTGTGGATCAAAATTCCTAGTGAAGTAGGCAAAGGACTTCAAAAAACTCGCAAAGCCACACACGCAAATTTAACTTTAATTCAAAGAATATTCTCATGCAGCCCAGGTGACAGATAATGTCTCATTATGTTTGGGCCAAATAGGAAACTCAATTGGGGAGGAACTGAATGGAAGAAGTGAAAGGGTGAATCAATTTACAGACCTGATTTTTTTTGTTTTTGTTTTCAGATTTTATTTATTTGTTTGTTTGTTTAGTGTGAGTGGAGGGCAGGGGTAGAGGGAGAGGGAAAGAGAATCCCGAGCAGAGTCCCAGCTTTCCTGGAGTCTGACCCAGGACTCCATCCCTGGACCCTGAGATCATCACCTGAGCCAAAATCAAGAGTTGGGTGCTTAACCCACTGAGACACCCAGGTACCTCCAGACCTGATGTATTCTAGAAAACTTCTGTCTTTTCCTCAATATCCCTCCTATATGCTGACTCGTTGCTATCTCACAAAATCTGATACATAAACCCATTTTCTGATTAGCAGAATTTTTTTTCAAGGCATTATTCTATTATGAAACAGGAATGAATATGGAGGTTAGGACATCTATTAACAGAATCTGAGAATAGAGTGGATATTTTCTTGTTTCTATAAAGTTAACAATTTGAGAAAGAAAGTGAAATTTTTACCCAGTGTTACCCTGTTCTCTTCCCAATTCCCCTTCAGCTCGCGCATTTGTAAAGAGCCAATGAGTTGATATACAGTGTGAAGTCATGGTGGCATTCTCCTTTCTTTGAACACAGTGGTTGTGCATGGGTTTGAAGCACGCTTTGACCTCATTAGCAATAGAATTTGTATAACCTTGTGGGAAACAGTAATGAAAGTTACACAGATTGTTTAAAATTAATTGATGTGTCACTTTCTTTGAAATGCTGTGCCAGCACTATAGAATAACTAGAGCAAATTTGGAAAGTAAAAATCAGAACCTCTAACAGATTCTAGCTATAATATGTATTCTAATATCAATCCATTGCCAACTGATTTTTCAAATTCCTTAAAAATACTTAGCTACCCTTTTGTTACCTCTTTGTGTACATATTCACCCAAACTGAAGCCTTGCAGGTGCTTTCAAAAGCTCATTGAAGTGCCCTGATGAAAAATAACTTCATTTTTAGTTCCGTTACTCTTTTTTTATTGGGCATGTCTCCACTTCTGTTATTTCCAAAATCTATCTGAAGATTTAACTTCTTTACTTCAGATTAAAAAAAAAAGAAAAAAAGTATATTTTTTGACGATTTTATTTATTTATTTGATAGAGAGAGACACAGCGAGAGAAGGAACACAAGCAGGGGGTGTGGGAGAGGGAGAAGCAGGCTTCCCGCCAAGCAGAGAGTCTGATGGAGGGCTCCATCAGGACCTGGGATCATGACCTGAGCTGAAGGCAGACACTTAACGACTGAGCCGCCCAGGTGCCCCAAAAGAAGTATTTTTGATAAGAATCTGAAGCATAAGAGAAACTTAATTCACTCAATATTCAACAGATATGTATTGAGCACCTACTTTGTAATAGAGATTGGTCCGTGAGCCAATGATATGAAAGTGAACAGAAGAGACACTTTCTTGCTCCGCTGTGGAGTTAAGCCTTGTTTTTTTAATTCAGTCATTTGGGTTGGAAGTGATCTTAATAGGGGCAGCTGTGAAAAATGGTTGTGCACTTAAAAAAAATTCGAGGTACTTATTGAATTTGACGAATTAAACTGTTAGTTTTTCCACTCTTCTTTTTATTTAAATTCTTGTTATTTCAGTGAAATAATCCTTTTTAATTAATCCAATGAGCAGCACATAGTTCATTTAATATATATTGTTAAATTGTATGTTATTCATATTTTGTGTTTAAATACAGTGTAATATAAACATTTATGTTATCTATTATATATAAATTATGTGTATTATTTATAATAGATTTATATAGTATGATTATTATGTGATATATTAGATTTAAAATATAATATTTATAAAGTCAATATATGTTGACATTTATTTATATGTTGTATTTAAAATATTCTTTGTCCCAGTAGTCAGGCCAAGAAGACAATTAGCCAAATTTTCAAATATATAAATGCAATGATTTTTTTATTTAATTAGCCATTTCATAAATTTATGAAGCATACTGATTAACTACTTGTTCAACACAAACATACACAATAAACTAAATATTTAAAGTCTTTTAGACGATAACAAACAGAGGAAGATTAGCTATGTGGCTAAACATGATCAGATTCATCTGAAATTTGTAGAATTTTTTTCCCTGTGAGTGTTGCTTGTTCTCTCAAGCATTGTAATGAATACCACCTTAAACCAGTTGGAATGGCGAAAATTAACAAGACAGGAAACAACAGATGTAGGTGAGGATGTGGAGAAAGGGGAACTCTCGTACACTGTTGATGGGAATGCAAGCTGGTACAGCCACTCTGGAAAACAGTATGGAGTTTCCTCTAGAAGTTAAAAATAGAGCTCTATGACCCAACAATTGCACTACTGGGCATTTACCCCAAAGATACAGATATAGTGAAAAGAAGGGGCACCTGTACCCAATCTTCACAGCAGCAATGTTTATAATAGCCAAACTGTGGAAGGAGCCGAGATGTCCTTCAAAAGATGAGTGGATAAAGAAGATGTGGCTCATATATACAATGGAAAGGATTTCAGCCCTCAGAAAGGATGAATACCTATCATTTACATCGACATAGATGGAACTGGAGGGTATTATGCTAAGTGAAATAAGTCAATCAGAGAAAGACAATTATAGGGTTTCACTGATATGTGGAATATAAGAAATAGCACAGAGGATCACAGGGGAAGAGAGGGAAAAATGAATGGGAAGAAATCAGAGAGGGAAACCAACCATGAGAGACTCTTGACTGGGAAACAAATTAAGGGTTGTGGAAGGGAGGGGAGCAGGGGTATGGGGTAACTGGGTGATGAGCAGCCATTAAGGAGGGCATAAAATGTGATGAGCACTGGGTGTTATATGCAACCAATGAATCATTGAACATGACATCAGAAACTAATGATGCACTATATGTTGGCTGATTGAATTTAAATAAAATTAAAAAAAAACATTAGTTTAGAGATTAAAAATTAAAAAGTAATCTACCCACTTCAGGTTATATATGTCCAAAAGAATTGAAACAGGATCTCAAAGAGTATCTGTACCCTATGTTCATTACAACATTGTTTAGTATAGCTAAGACATGAAAATAACTCAAATGTCCATTGATGGATGGATGGATGGATAAAAAAATGTGATATATACCTACAATGCAATATTATTCAGTCTTAAAAAAACAAAGAAACCCTGCCATTTGCAATAACATGTCTGAAGTCAGAAGACATTATGCTAAATGAAACAAATGCCAGTAACAGAAAGATAGATATTGCATGATTCTACTTAGATGAGGTATCCAAAATAGGCACTCTTAGTAAGAGAAAGGAAAATGTTAGTTGCCAGGGAGCGGGGGATGGCTGAAATGAAGAGTTGTTCAATAAGTGTAAAGTCTCTATAGTGCAAGATGAATAAATTCTAGCTACCTTTTGTACAGCATAGTGCCTATAGTTAACAATACTACATTGTTTATTTACAAATCAGTTAAGAGGCTATATTTCATGTTAAGCATCTTGGCACAAAAAATGGGATCACAGCTTTTGGAGGTGATGGAGATATCTGTTGCTTTGATTGTTATAATAGTTTCATGGATGTACACATATATCCAAATTCATTAAATTGTATATATTAAACATGTTCGAGTTTTTTTTATTCTAACTATACCCCAACAAAGATGTTAACAATTTTTTAAAAATAAAAAAAAATAAAGCAATCTACTACACTAGGATTTTAGTAATGGACCATTTTGCATGTATTTGCAATGAACAACAGAACAACGCAACTTGTGCTAATTTTAATAAAGAACATTAATTTATTAAAAAAATCAAAATAGCCTATTAGAGATATGCTTATTTTAACTTAAGACCAGAAATTCAACTCTTTGTGAACAAATCTAGCTATAGACTCATGGCTGTTATCAGCTAGCACTGTGTTGTCTCTCCTTGACTTTGAGTAGCATAATCAATCACTCACCCAAACTGACAAGCTCTCCCATAGTGATTTAATATTTCTATATGGTACAAACTGATTCTCATGATAAGTTTAATTGCCATCTCTCATCATAATTATTGCAATATTATTGACTGTAGTCCCTATGTTGTGCATTACATCCTCTGATTTACTTTATAACAGGATATTTGTACCTTTTCATACTCCTCACCTATTTCAGCTGACCCCAACCCCTCCCTTTTCTGCTAACAATCATTTTGTTTCCTGTATTTATGCATCTGTTTCTGGTTTGTTTTGTTTTTTAGATTCCATATGCAAGTGAAATCATGGTATGTGTCTTTCTCTGTCTGGTTTTTCATTTAGCATAATACCCTTTAGGTCCACCATGTTGTCACAAATGACAAGATTTCATTCTTTTTTTTTTTTTAGAATTTATTTATTTATTTATTTAAAGATTTTATTTATTTATTTGACAGAGAGAGAGAGAGACAGTAAGAGAAGGAACACAAGCAGGGGGAGTGGGAGAGGGAGAAGCAGGCTTCCTGCGGAGCAGGGAGCCTGATGCGGGGCTTGATCCCAGGACCCTGGGATCATGACCTGAGCTGAAGGCAGACACCTAACGACTGAGCCACCCGGGTGCCCCAAGATTTTATTTTTTTATTTGACAGAGAGAGACCAGGAGAGTGAGAGCACAAGCTGGGTGGAAAAGTAGGGATGGTGGGAGCAAAGGGAGAGGGAAAAGTAGGTTCCCACTAAGCAAGGAGCCCGATGTAGGGCTTGATCCCAGAATCCCAGGATCATGACCTGAGCTGAAGGCAGATGCTTAACTGACAGCCACCCAAGCATCCCAAGATTTCATTCTTTTTTATTGCTGAGTAATAGCCCATAGTGTGTGTGTGCATGTGTGTATGATATCTTTATCCATTCATCCCTTGATGAACATTTAGACTGTTTTCATATCTTGGCTATTGTCAATAATGCTGCAATAAACAATGGGATGCAAATATCTCTTTGAATTTGTGTTTTTTTAAGATAAATCCACACAGAAATGAAATTGCTGGGTCATATGATAGTTCTATTTTAATTTTAATTTTCTGAGGAAACTCCATACTGTTTTCCATAGTGGCTGCACCAATATACATTCTCACCAACAGTGTTCCAATTTACATTCTCACCAACAGTGTTCCCTTTTCTCCACATCTTCACTAACATTTGTTTTGTTTTGTTGTTTATTTTTTATTTTTGTCTTTTGGATAACAGACAGCCTGACGGGTGAGAGGGGATACCTTGTCCAAGAAGGGTTTACTATCTAAAATAAATAAAGAACTTACACAACTTATTAAAAAAAAAACAATTAAAAATGAGCAAATAACTTGAACAGATATTTTCCCAAGGAAGACATATAGAAGTCAACAGGCCCAGGAAAAGATGCTCAAGGTCACTGATCATCAGGGAAATGCAAATGAAAACAATGCTCTTTCTTTTTCTGATGCTTAGAAACCAGCAACATCATTGAAAGGAATTTTTAAAAAAAGAAAGAAAAATTTAAGTAAGCAGTTTTTAGTACTATTTATTCTTGAAGTTTACTCAGTTTTGGAAAGAGCTGCAGACTTCTAACTTTGATGTCGACTGTGAGTATTTCCCAATTTTACAACTCATTTATTTTCTATTTGCCCTTTTGAAATCTACAGGTTCTCTACATCCTTAGCGGAAAAAGCCCAGTGTATTATTTTTTTAAATTTTTTGAAAATATTTTATTTATTTATTTGAGAGAGTGAGAGAGAGCATGAGCTGGGGGAGAAGCAGAAAGAAAGGGAGAAGCAGGCTCCCCACTCAGCAAGGAGGCCAAGGTGGGACTGGATTGATCTGGGTCTCTGGGATCATGACCCCAGTGTAGGGCAGAAACTTAACTGACTGAACCACCCAGGCACCTCCGCCCAGTGTATTATTGCTGGGGTACTTTTTTACCATGGTAAAAATATACCAGACACGAAGACATATTTAACAATATATTTATTTCCACAAGGCAGATGATTATTTTGATTTTGTATTTATTATAGGCATTTCTTGACTAAATCTAAAATGCTGCCTATCACTGAAGCTTAGCTTTTCCACACTAGAAGTCTCTAAAGATCTTCACTGAGTTCTAAAGTTATGTGCTTCAATATTGAAACTCTCTTCCATGGCATTCATATTTCAAAGGGATAGTATGTGTTTTGTTCTTATCGTTAGGTTTCCGTATCAGGAGATTGTGGTGAAGATTCAGTATATGCTAGCCATTGCACTCATAGGGGCAGGTGTTTACCGAATTTTTCAAAACCACATGCAATTCAAGTTGTTACCCAAACCCAAGTTCAGCTGCTCGCTGCTCAAAAGTCAGTACTCCAGAGACAAGCGGTGGTAGAAAAGAAAGTTTGGTTTATTTAGGAGGACGGCAACCTGAGGCAATGGTAGACTGACTTCCGAAGGCCTCTCAGAGGTTCTGTGTTAAAGGAGTGAGGTTTTATTTTTTTATTTTTATTTTATTTATTTATTTATTTATTTATTTATTTATTTATTTATTTTATTTTTTTGTGAGTGAGGTTTTAAAAGGGGGAATTCAGGATAGGAGATTGCATACTTATAGATGAAAAGGGCAGGGAAAGTTAACGCCTATTCATGAGGAAAGATGGAGCACGTATCTTGAGCAAACATATATGTAACATTCATCCCATGTTCACTTTGGGGTGGAGACTTAACACCAGAATAAGGCATGTTTCAGCCCTGACATCAGGAGGTATTTTAGGACAAGGAAAAGAGGCTCTGGGCACAATCTGAGAGCCAGTAAAAACTGAATGGGGTCTTGGGCTCATTACTGTGGCGAAAGAATGCAGGGCCTTGCTTGTTCATACGCTGCTAAAGAGACAGCTAAGTAGACTTGTTAGCAGGGTCTGAAAAAAACATAATAGCTGATTAGGGAAGAACAGTTCTCTGAAAAACAAGCTTTAAATTTTCTGTTGTTTTCAAGTTCATAATCCCTATGGGGCATGGTTTCTGAGTGACCTTAGGAAAGTTATTTAATTCGTCTAAGCTTCAGTTACATTACTTATAAAAAGGATTTAAATTATTGGTGTTGATAGTTTGGTGAGTAGATACAAATGCCATATAATTAATAAACATTAGTAAGCATTGCTTTTCTATCACTATTATTATTGCACTTATTGTGGTCATAATTTGTTCCTTTGCTTGAAATAAAATTTAAATAAAACCCTCTTATGAATACATTAAATTAACATTTCACTCTCCATTAAAGAAATAGGGAAGTAACTTCTTCCCTTGAAGTTACTGCTTGTAAGTGGTAAAAAGAGAATGTTGTAAGTTTATGGGATTCTTTTTAGTAACTGGATTGATGAGCAAATATCTCTACTCCTTCTTTTATTAGCACCTCCTCCTCATTCTGTCCTGGTTTCCTTCAGTCCTCCTCTTCTTGTGTGGAAGTAGTCTAAGTTCTTGGTTCTAACAGGCTTAGAGATCTCTCACAGAGTCTGTGAAAGAAAAAAAAAAACAACAAAAAAACGAGGAGCATATACAAGTTGACTAAAGAAAACACATGCCCTGAATTTCTCTACATAGTCACTATATTTTCTGCATATATGCAAGTTGAAAAGAGCATTTGTGATTTATTATGACTTAAAGTGTTTTAATAGTTTCTGTGATATTGTACCACTTTTATATAGCAATTAGGTCAGAACAGGGCAAAAATTGTTGGTGATGTATAACATGAAGCAAATATTTAATAAGTGTTTATTTTTTTATTTTATTTTTTTATTTAAACATTTAATTTATTTAATTGAGAGAGAGAAAGACCATGAGCGGGAGGGAAAAGCAGACTCCCTGCTGAGCAGGGAACCCAATGTGGGACTCAATCCCAGGACCCTGAGATCATGACAGATGCGTAACTGACTGAGCCACACAGGCACCCCAATAAGTTTAAAAAAGAAAAAGAAAAAAATCACCTAATAATTTTAAGGGTGGTACAATAAATTTTGCAAAATAGTGAGGTTTCTGACACCAAAATTAAAAGGCAACATGTGTTGTATTTTCTTGATTTACTAAGAGATGACATCTTGACATTTGTCAATAAAAAGCATGAATAGTCACAAAATTTTAATTATAGTGTATTATTTTTAAATTTCATTTTTATTTTATTATATTAAGGACACTTAACATCTATTCTCATAACAAATCTTTAAAAGTATAATACAATATTGTTAATTGTAGGCACAATTTTTTACAGCAAATCCCTAGAACTTACTTATCTTGCATAATGAAAACTTTGTATCCATCGAACAACAGACTTCCATTTTCACTAACCCCTGCTCCTGGCAACTAGAGTTCTGGGGGTTCTTTGCTTCAATGAACGTGGCTATTTTAGTTACTTCATAGCAGTATTTGTCCTTCTGTGACTGGTTTATTTCACTCAGCATATGCAGTTTCATTGATATTGTCATGTATTGCAGGTTTTCCTTTTTAAAGACTTTGAATAATATTCCATTGTATGTACATACCACATTTTCTTTATCCATTAATCCATTGATGGATATTTTGTTTGTTTTCTTGTCTTGGCTATTGTGGAGAGTACTGCAATGAACATAGGAATATATAGACAATACTTCTGTAAGATTCTAATTTCAATTCTTTTGAATAAATACCCACGAGCAGAATTGCTGGATTATATGGTAGTTCTATTTCTAATGTTTTGAGGAACCTCTACACTGTTTTCCATGGCAGCTGTACCATTTTTCATTCCCACCAACAGTACACAAGTGTTTCAATTTCTCCACATTTTTGACAACAGTTGTTTCTCTTTAATATTAGTTAATATGTGGAGATTTTCTTAAAAAGAAGAATGTCATATTAAAAAGATAGAAAAAGAAAGGAATCCAGATGCAGTCTGTGGTAGGGTAGGTTTCCAAGGGCACTCAAAGTCACAGTTCCATTGCCAAGTGACCCAGAGTTGAATATAAGGTGTTGAGGGTCTTCTCCATCACTAACATTTATATTTCTATAAAAAAAAAACCCAAATGGGGGTGCCTGGGTGGCTCAGTCAGTTAAGTGTCAGACTCTTGATTTTGGTTCAGGTCATGATCTTGGAGTTATGGGATCAGGCCCCACATCGGGCTCCTCGTTCAGTGGGATTCTTGGGAATCTACTTGGGATCCTCTCTCTCCCTGTCCCTTTGTCCCTCCCCCTGCTTGTGCTCTGTCTCTCTCTCAAATAAATAAATATTTAAAAATAGCTTAAACATCCCGAGTTTAACTGTAAAACAATAACCTCCAAGTTCCTAATTGCTTAAGCATATCTTTTGTTTAGAGGAAGAGAAAAATTTCTAAGAATTACACAGTAACTACACCAGGTCTTCAGATATAATCAATATACATATTAACCAACATGCCATTTCTTCCTTATCATATAAAGTAATGCTGTGATTTTTTTTATTAAATGAATAGATGTTTAAAAAAGTTATACATTAAGTCATGATGTAGTAGTTTGTCATAGAACAATGAATGCCTCTGTTGAAAACAACCAAGGGAAAAAATAACTTTCTCTATCATCAAAGCAACAGAGGAATTCTAAGGCAAAGAAGATTTGTGAAAATAATTTCAAAATAAAGGCAAACCATATGGAGCAGTGAACTGGTATTTTCATCTACATTTTCCTTTAGGAACTTGGCTGATTTTAGGCCAAGGACAAGAGCCTGAGGACCGGAATATTAAGGGAATAGTAAGAAACTGATACCAAAACTCTGCCAGTTCCCCTCAAGACATTTGCAGAATTCTGAGTCTACACATGGCAGGAGGCTAATTATCCAAACAATGAGAGGTTTGGGGCAACTGTATGTTACTGAGATGATAAAGATTAGAATTTTGGAACTGCGAAAAGGAGAGGCTATAGTAAATACTTGAAACTCTGGTTGAGAATCCCAGCAGGACTGTGCCCTGGACAGCAATGAGAAAGCTACAAACCAGCTGCTATTCTTCCCTTTTGCTGCTTGCTTTTAAGTAATCAGTTCCCATTTGATCAGTTTACAAAAGGAACATGTAAGTCCTCTGTGTTAGTTTTTTATCGCTTCCTAACAAATTACCACACATTCATTGGCTTCTTAAAGCAACATCCATTCATTAGCTCACTTGCATATATCAGAAGTTTAAGGTGGGGTTGCTGAGCTCTCTGCTCACGTCCTAAGGCTGAAGGCATGGTGTCAGCTTGGCTGAGTTTTTACCTAGAGGCCCCTTCTTTCTTTTTTTTTTTTAAAGATTTATTTATTTATTTATTTATTTATTTATTTGAGAGATTGAGAGAGAGAAAGAGAGAGAGAAAGCATGGTGGGGAGGGGCAAAAGGAGAGGGAGAGACAGAATCCCAAGCAGGCTCCCCGCTGAGTGCAGAGCCCTTCTTGGGACTCCACACAGTGCTTGATCTCAGGACCCTGAAATCATGACTGTGAGATCATGACCTGAGCCAAAATCAAGAGGTGACAGCTCAGTTGACGGAGCCACTCATGCCCCCATCTAGAGGCTCAGGTTTCTTATTGGCAGAATTCAGTTCTTTTACATTTGTAAGACTGAGATTCCAGTTTTCTTATTGCTAACTAGCAGAAGCCATTAAGCTGCAATAGGCTACATTCTTTGGCTCTTGGTGCACTCCATTTTCAAGTCAGCAATGCATGTCTCATCTTTTTTATAATAATTTTCTTCTTTATTGTTAATGCAGTAACATACACTGATTTTTGAAAGTCAAATCAACATTACTTTTGTGGTCTATTTTCTCAAGTCCATATATATATGAATTTAAGATACATACATTATATACATGTATATCATATGTACATATGATATAAAAACACACATACGGACATATTACATTTGCTTATATTTTTAGGATTTTCGTATCTAATTAATGTTAGTCACATTATTTAGATTATGGAGGAAATAATCAGAAGAACTATATGTAGAAAGGATTAAACAAACCCTCTGGGTATGGGGGATATCTGTGAGGGGAAGATGCTAGTTTCTGTAACAGGCACATATAAATGTCTTTTGTAAAATAAATGCTAACATCTATTAGAAAAAAATTAATAGGCTTTAATCAAATCACATATCTAATCTTTTGTCTGAGTTCAAACACACAGTTAGGTAATATCTTCCTGATTATTTTCTTGATTAACTAAGATAAATTTTCTTGATTCTTGAACTGAAACTAAGAATGATCAGAGTTACAAGCTGCTTGGTTTTTACTGTAAAAAAGCCAATAGTGTAGCTCATTATCCATTAAAAATTCTAATAAAATTAATACATTTTAAAACCAACATATTCTGCAACTAAAAGTAAAACAGGGTTTCTAAGAACAGTAGAATTACATTACACCGTGCTATATTGGAAAGTATGCTGGATTAAGGTTTTATATCCTGAAATGGTATATTTTATCTGTAAATTGTTTTGAAAATTCTTCAGTTTTTCAGAGACATTCTATTTAAAAAGTGAAACAATGATGCTTTATTTACTTAGCTTTATAACAGAGTTAACAATAAGGTACTTACAGCATCTGGCGTATAATATATATTCAATAACTACATGTCTTTTTAAAACATCAGTAAATGAACAGATGATTTAATTGAAATTAACTAGGTTAACTGTAAAAGCTATACAAGGTTAAAATATTTCTAATGGCAACCGTGAAGAAACAAAACTATGTATCAGTAAATGATGACTCATTTTTTTCTCGACAAACAGGATAAAAGGATAAATTTATATAAATCAAATCTGAAATAAATTTGAGATTACCGCTAAAATGCATTCATATATAAAATTCAACCAAGTATTTCTTTTGTAATTGATTATAATATTTCTAATCTTCTTTAAAAACAAAAATCTGTTTTTTTCCAAATGAATTTCCGCATATAGGTACAGGAAGACAAATTCCATGCTAAACTACTTGGAGAGAGAGAGGAAAAAAGTTTAAGTCAGGCACTGAACATTTCAAAATACATTCATGTATCTATGACAGAAATGTATTCTTTTACCAGACCCAGGAAGTCAAGTCAGTGAATTTTGGTTTAAATTTTACAATGAGACAGATGAGAATGTAAGTGAATGTTGACACTAATTGGTACTGAGATCAGCCAGATGGACTGCTTTCTAAAATTGTGAAGCTAACAAAAATGATAATATTATCTTACCTTTTAGAGTGTTTTAGAGCTCTAGTCTTTTTCAAATATGTTATGCAAATATAACAACTATTTAGTCTGCTATGTTGGAGCAGAGAAATCATTTAACTACCAAATCTATGCTGTGCAAAGAAAAAATGGGTAAAGATAAATTCAGGTATTTGTGGTTGCTATAAATCTAAATAAGTCTTTCACAAATGGATATGATCTTATAAACACACACATATCGAGTAGACTATGTCTCTCAAATGCTATGTATCGAAAACTGTGTTATACTGAATGACACTGTCATAAGCTCTGACCCTTTGAAGTAAAGATAACATATCAGTGCAAGGTAAAACTCAGATCACATAAGAAATTTGGATGTTAAAGTAACCATATAACCTAGGAAAAAAATATCATTGATTGGAGGGGGAGACATTAGCAGTGTCAGTAACAATAAACTCCCAGAATCAATTAAATTAACTTTTGTGGTTTGTGATCTATTGACTTATTTTGGAACAAATTTCATTAATTTCAAGTCATTTTTTTCAGGTTTGAAAATATAAACATTTCTCCGTGTTGTTTTATAAAGGGCAGAATCGGTCTTTTCAATTTGGCAGACTATTTTAAAAACCTCACAAAACTGTAAATAATAAAGAAGCACAGAGGCCAAAAGAAACATGCTTTGCATGTTTAAATAGAAAAGAGAGAGCAGAAACATCTGCTAAGGCATTTCAGTCAAGGCTTTTCAGCCAATTATTATTTAAAATATGCATGTAGGGCATGGAGAAGTAACCATCTTTTGATAATCTGTTTGCAGATATCACAAGTGAGCATTTTAAGGACTGAACACATTCAGAAAAACTATGCTAAGTAAGAGTGCTAAGAAGGAGCATGCCTTCCAGCTCTTTGCCACCAGTGATGATGATAGATTTGATTTAGCTATGATCAATAATTTTTAATTATCTTAACATTGTGCCTTTTCTATTTTTGCTAGAAATGTTCTTTTTCAAGCTAATTCGCTAGTTACGAGCAGAGAAAAGATATTTTTCTAGACTCAGCCATGCTCAAGGGCTCTAATTTTACTATTCGCCAGTCACGAAAAACTTTAATTTTACATTGCCTTGTGACATCATCGAAACCTGGATCTTCTGTTAGATTCTATGATTTTGAAACAAATATTTTAAAGTCTTCAAATTGTGTTTGGTTAATTACGTTTTGATACAAAATTATTATGTACCTAATAAACTGTATATTTTGGTGTGTCATGATCTGAAATAATTATCAGTATTTCCTTTACTATTATCAATTATAGATATTTAAATCAATGACAATTGTCAATTATAGATATTTAAAGTGATGATAATAAAATGCATTAATATATTGCATTGTAATTCAACTTTATTGAAAAACATGAATTAATAATATTAGTAATATATGAAACATTTAAAAATATCTAGTTAGATAAAAAATTAATGTGAATTTTCAGAAGTCGATTTTCCAGAGGCCAGTTCCAGGACTTAATAATATTATTTCCATCAAAGAAAAAAAATACTCTTTTAGTACACAAAAAGAAGAAACTAAAGGTAGATATGCTTACGATTTTTAGATGCATTAGGGTGTTTCCCTGCTTGTGTCCAGTTTACTAATAATCTCTTTCACAGCGAGAACTTCCCTGAAAGAATTTTTAAGGATCTTAAATTTTTAGAGTAATTCTCTAAGAATGATATGTTAGCCCCTTTCTAAAGGGAAGCAATTTATTAGTTCTTTTTAACTTAAAGCATTTATGAGTGTCCTCTTTATCTACAGTTAATTTTATCTATTCTAAGTGAGTGAAGTCTTTTTCTATTTTTTTTTTTTTACTAATAGAACTGAAAATAGACTGAATAATATGTCAGCATCAACTAAGCAAATAGAAAGATAGATGGATAGCTAAGGAGATGGATAGATGGAGGAATGGATGGATGAATGAAGAGAGAGAGAATAAATGAGTTTCCATTTGGGAATTGTGGCTAAACTACAGGGGCAGAAATTATTTAAAAAAAAAAAAAAAGGGGGCACCTGGGTGGCTCAGTGGGTTAAAGCCTCTGCCTTCGGCTCAGGTCATGATCTCAGGGTCCTGGGATCAAGCCCCGCATCGGGCTCTCTGCTCAACGGGGAGCCTGCTTCCCCCTCTCTCTCTGCCTGCCTCTCTGCCTACTTGTGATCTCTCTCTCTCTCTCTGTCAAATAAATAAATAAAATCTTTAAAAAAAAAAAAAAAGAAGAAGAAGTTTTAAGCCAGGCCTTAGGAAATAAAGGTAAAGTCTCACATGAAAGCGACAAACAACTTCTTTTCTGTCTTTCATGATGCCCAAATTTCTTATGCCAGGATAGAGCTGAGGATAGGAATGAAGATTAATATCAGGCAGCATCTCTGTAAGCCTGTTCAGTGGAAGCATTTCCCAGTGGGCCTCAAAAAGCATTAGAGTTCAATTTTAAATGTATCCAGATTAGGCAGCAAACAGCGGGGTCATCCACCCCAGAGGCAATGATGATCTCCTTAAGGACTGTGCACTAGGGCTGCTGTTTCTCACTGTGGCTGACCCCACAGACCTCATTCTGTTTGACCACCTGGTCATCTTTCCGTCGAAGCTCTATAGTCACCTCCATGGGGGTGACCTCTGGCCTAGGGAGACTTAGAATTCCCACTCTTTTCTGCCTAAGATAGTAATCTGTTTACAGAAATCAGGTAGAAGATATGAATCGATGCGGAAAGACAGATACATAAAAAATGTAAGGGTAGGAGTGGTGTGATTCAAATATGAGAAATGACATGGAATCAAGTCAAGGTGCCAGGAAGTCTGACGTGAACTCAGTCTTTAATACTAATATGGCAATTTGAATAAATTTCATTGGAACTAGAAGCCAATCTTTTGTTGCTCCTCCCACCCCCCATAAATAAATTTTGTTCCTGAGACCTACATGAATACTAAAATCCTGATATTATTCATTCCTAGGAGTTCACTGATTCCCGTCCCACCAAATTCATCATGCTGCCCCTTCTGGTTAGTCCTAAACTCGTGGCTGTTTAATTAATAGTCTAAATTCATGGCAGTGTTTACAAGGCAGGACCCATTTCTAGGATATTTCATTAGGGACCACTGAAGCATGCACATATTTTAAATATTTTCTATCTTTAAGAGCATTCTTAAATCATGCCAAAAATTTATTGAATACCATATGTAAGTCAGACACTGTGAAAGTCATTTTCACTTTTATTATCTTTTGTTCCTCGTAGCAAACCTTTTACAAAGGTTTTTGTTATCCTTGTTTTATGGATGGAGAAATGGAGGGTCATAGAAATTATTTAACATGGCAAAGATATTACCTATGAACTCTGACTTTAAATTTAATACTCGAAGACATTAAATCCAGAATGTGTTAGTGACATTCAGTCATAATTTTATAGTTTATAAAAATTATAATCTGCATTAAGCACATTGAAAATGTGTACCATTAGTATTTTATTATTTTTTTCCTGAGTCACACAAAAATATTTTAGTTTGACTTAACATTTACAATTTTTAGTGTTGAAGGTGCACCTGGGTTGTTCAGTAGGGTAAGCGTATGACTCTTGATTGCACCTCCGGTCATGATTTCATGGGTGATGGGATCGAGCCCCACGTCAGGCTTGGCACTCAGCAGGCAGTCTGCTTGAAGATTCTCTCCCTCTGCTCCTCTCCCTATGCATGCACATACTCTCTCTGCCTCTCTCTCAAATAAATAAGTCTTTAAAAAAATAATTTTTTCAATGTTGAAAATAATATTAGCATGTGATATATAGATGAGGAATAATCCAAATTCTAATGATAATTATCCATTAGATATTATCTTATTTTTATTACTGTGGATATTCTTTACGTACAATTACAAATTTTTAAAACATTTTAAATTTCCTTTCCAATGCCTGAAATTTGTCTTTGTTTCAAATTAAATTTTTCATTTTCACTTTTTCAATAAGTAGAATATTGATTATATTTCCTATATGTACTCTACTATTGACTACAAACATTAAAATTAATGAGAAGAATTTGAGAAAAAATAATGGTTATTAATGTGACCACCACCCAGCTTAAGAAATACAACATTTCAAATCTCTTGGATATTTTCTATATTTCCCTTCCTGGTAATATACAACCCCTGCTACGTATGTAGCCACTCCTTTTCATTTGTTAACTTTAATCACATTAAAAAAATAAATTTTCCGTATAAGTACAAATATTTTTCATATATATAGAAACATATATTGTATTTATATTATATATGAAATATGCATACTACACACACACACACACACACACAAACCAAGACAATATTGAAAGTTTTTATTCCTCATATAATGAGATTCTCTAGGGGAGACTCCCATGCATGTCTGAAAATGATTTGAAAAAGAAAAGAGCAAAGAATGGTTTTAGTTATTATTGTGATTAGGGGGTAGGTCAGAGGGAGGGTTACCGCATGAACCAGCAGCCTACATGATTTGAACTTCTTGCCAGTGCCAGAGAAGGAATCAATTGGGTTTTATTTTTTGTTCACTAACAGGTGAGGGAAGAGGGGAAAAGGAAAGGTGGGTTTTGAACAGTCAAACATCAAAAAGGGAGCCACTTTTCTCCAATTCACCCCTGATGTTTGACTGGTGGCTGAAATGTACCATGTTTCATTTAATTAAATTTTATTTAAATAAAACATATGGCTGGCACTCTTCGAGGTTGATAGGCTAAGGCCAATAATGGAAGTGAAAGTTCCAGTGAATGCCTTGCTCAAGAGCCCAGTTCTTGAGAAGTAAAATATGTGCTTTGGTTACTGTCAATGATGTCTTAAACTCCGAAAGGTATAAGTGTCTTAATGAAACTTGTATTGTACTTTTAGGGTATAGTGAAGGAAGAGATTTCTAGTGTCCTTTATCTTGGATGAGGCAATCTTGGAAAAGGAATTCTAGTTTTGGCGATTGGCCTGACCAGATGACGATACCATTGGCAATGGTGCAAGAGTCTACAAAATGTACAGATGGGGCTGTTGTTGGTCAGGGCATCCATTGTCAAGAATTGCTACTCAAAGTGTGGCCAGTTGTGTTGATTCATCTTTCTTGTCCTTGATGAGAGTTGCCATGGTTAAGGAGCAGATGACAGCAACTCCCTGGGGCTTCTAGAACATGTAATGGTGGTGCTGCCATTCATAAAGTATATGAATTTTCTTTGATATGCAGTCAGTTGATATTAATGGACTCTCATGTAGCCAAGAGATTTGGTGGAGAGATGATTTCATTCAGTATCATGACATCTGGCAAGGGACTGAGGATGAGGAGGCCACTTCCTCCTGCATTTGAAATATGCCAGGGGACCCAGTATTGGTACTCTCATATTGGTACTATTTTCATTTACCAAGTGGCCATGCCTTATGAAGTGCTTCTTCCTGACTTTATTCACAATGGGCAGCAGGATATAAAGATCCCATGTTCAGTGTCTGTGAAAGTATAAATTTCTTTTTTTTTTATAGATTTTATTTATTTATTTGACAGAGAGAGAGAGATCACAAGTAGGCAGAGAGGCAGGTGGAGAGAGAGGGGGAAGCAGTCTCCCCACTGAGCAGAGAGCCCGATGCGGGGCTCGATCCCAGGACCCTGAGATCATGACCTGAGCCGAAGGCAGAGGCTTTAACCCACTGAGCCACCCAGGCGACCCGAAAGTATAAATTTCAATAAGATCCATGTATGTATCTAGCAATTACTTATCTCATGTCAGGTAACATACTGCCAAGAATGACAGTTTCTTGCATCAGAAGCTTATGGGAAATTTATAGCCACTATAAGTGGTCCAAAGAATCTAGGTGGCATGAGAGGAGGTTCCTATACCATGCAGAGTAAAAAAGTTTCTTGGAGACACTAATTGGAATATCTGTTATATTGAAATTTGGGCCAACTCTAAACTATTTTAATGGAAGGGGAGCATTCAAAGTGGGTCAATTTATGAATAACAGCATTTCTAGGCTTAAGATAATATTTAAACCAGGAATATGTTTCTTTCAGAACCCAAAAAGTCTTAAAAATTAATATTAATGTTCATGTTAATATTATGGATGCTGAAATGTTCAATAGTTGTTTCCTGACAACGTTAAGGATTAAGCACCTTTAACTGTCTAAATAACATGCAGAAATTTTACTGAAGCAGTGGTCTTTATCTGAGGCAATGGTCCATTCTTTTCTAGAGCTCCTTTGTGAGTATTTGGATGCCCTTGATCCATATGTCAAATGAATCTACTTAGAGAAAGATGTCATTGCTGTGGTGATATATTTGTGTTTCTAGAGAAAGCTGGGTATGGTTAAGATCTTGTATGCAAATATTGTGTGTGATGGCAAGGCTGTTATATCCCGTAAGTTGTCAGATAAAGTATATTGTGTCTTTTTGAAGATGAAGGCAAACCGTAGTTGAAAGTCTATTATAATAGACCCTGAACAGAATATATTAGCCAAATCTTTGACTGCAAATTATTTACCAGTTGATGATTGAATGGAGTCTTTAACTTCAATAATATTGAGTATGAGGACCAACTCAATAATATTGAGTATAGAGCACCATTTGTTCTTTCCAGGTTTAAGAACAGGAGAAATCGGGCTAAGCAGAGAAACAATGGGTTAATCATCCCTTATCTAAATAGGCCTTGTATAATTGGGTTGAATCCTTGGAGGTCTTGTTTTAATTTATATTGATCTGTATTAACTATTTTAACTGGTGGAGATAGGTAAAGTCCAAAGTGTCTTATTTTGTCGAGTGGGTTGTAAGGTTGAAAAAACCAACTCAAATGTAATTTAATTAGTTACTATTTAGTTACTTTATATGACTTTAAATTTCTGCTTGTCTATGTCTATGATGGAATATTTTAAGGCAATAGGCACTATGACTATGGGGAATTGGGGTAAGGCAATTGTTCTGATGGCTATGGTGAAGTACACTTGCTTTCTTCTATTTTATCTTTGGTAACTCCCCTTGGATTAAAGAGGATATCCTTTTTAAAATTATTAGGATTCTTAAACTAAACTACAGTTTGAGTCTCGGTGTTGATTAAGACCATGAATTGTTGCCAACCGGTTCATTTCAGCACATGTTAAAGTTAATTCATAGCCTATGCTATAAAGGCACAAAAATCATCTATACACTTTTATTTTTTTTCTTGCATAAATTATTTCAGTAAATTTTGGATTTCTAATCGAAATTAGAAAATTGCAGATATCTGATTCATTTTTTCTTGTTTTCTCCCTTCCCCTATATCCAGTTTTTTATTTATTAAGAAAAGTTTCATGTTCAGGTATTTGCAAGATCAGTTCAGTCTATATCAAAACTTTAAACTCATATTAAGTTATAAGTTTCCCCCATCCAGCAGGTCAGGCCTGGGACATGACTTGGAGGGTAAGGTATGGTCACTGCTCACCTTTGCTCTGCCCCCTCTCCTTCCAATTTGGTTGCCTGTGGACAATCCAGGGTTTGAGAAAGAGATGGTATATTAGAGGAAAGGAAAATGTCCTTTCACTCAAGTGGTTGTGTGTTCTCCAAACTGTCACACATCTCCATCAGGGAATAGACATAACATTTGAGTCCTTTGTTGTGAGCTCTTTGGAGAAGAAGGTGAAAAGCAGACTTAGTCTCTACTCTCCCTAAATTTCTAAAGAATCTTGATGGTTTACTGAAGTTCTTGGGTCCCTGCTAAGTTCATAGAAGAGAATAGACAACACATGTCATGTTTAACTCAGGAGCTTCCAGGTGGGTAAAGAGACAGTGTTCTTTCTGTTTTCTTGCAGATAACTCCAAAACATGTCTCAAGGGCCAAACATGGGAGCATTCTCCATGTAATTCTTGATCTTAGTAGATGCTTAGTTTTCCTTCTGTAAAGGCTAAAAATAAGGGACTAATAAGGTCACTTCTTAATGAGATCCTCATCATAGCTTGGTTTGTTTGTTCATTCATTGCTTCCTTTCTCTCTCTCTCTCTCTTTCTTTCTTTTATAATATAGGAAGCACTTGTCACCTTTCTTGTCTGCTTTAAAAATTTAGCAAAAACTCTGAAAGACCAAAAGAGGAAAAAAGACATATTCCAAATCCTGTTTTATAGCTATTAAAGATATATGTAGACTACTTTTACTGGGTATGCAATTTGTTTAGTAATTCAAGGGATGCTCAAGATGGACCCCTGCCTCAGGGATGCTCTTACACAAAAATTTGCCTTTTCTGAGCAGGTACAAAGAAGAAGGAAAGATAAGATATACAACATTCATTAAAATTTCATTTTCACTATCCCAAACATATAAAATGAAGATCATAGCTTATGCAGACGGTAAAAGTGCTGTGAGAAATATTGCTACTATATTGCTTAATTTTTAATATGATGACCAAAATTAAAATACTAGGATTTGTTTCCACGGGAAAATAGTAACCTTACCAAAACTCACTCTTCTATGGTACAATAAGTCTTATAAATAGTGAGATATAGAGTAAAACAAATAGATACAATTTCATGTTATCAAGTAAACTTGCAAAGATGAGTGTGGTTATATTTACGCTTGTGCTATGCAACTGGGGATTTCATGGAACTTCAGAGAAGATTCATGATTGTTATTGATCATTCCTATCTTCCTACTGCCATTATTGGAAAATTTTAACTCTTAAGTGGTTGAGCTATAAAATTAATTGTTAGTAAGCACAGAGGTGTTATGTTTTATATTTCTGAGTTGGTTTTTCAAATTAGAAGGAAATTCTATACCAGATTTCATGCACACATTTTCTGTCTTCTCATTCTTTTTCCCTCTAGCATCAGAGCTTCTGTGGCAGAATTAATTTAATTAGTGCTTTAGTGAATGTCTTCCCATGTAAACCCAGCCAATATCTTCCATATATGTTTTTATCCCTAAGTGTAATTTGGCTTATACTTTATACTGTGCAGAAACTTCCAGCTAACCACTTGATATAGTGTTTTATTTGGGAAAAAAGAGCAAATGAAAGAAAGAAAAATTTGTAATCTCTATAGACAAATTACTTTATATAAATATTTTTTTCAAAACCTAATGGTTTTCCCACTGTGAATGAAACTAGCATTATTACATGATTATACTATACCAGTACATATAGCTATTGTGCTTGCTTGTTTTGGCGAATCAATAATTATTTAATTTCATTGAATAATTTTGAAGGAATATCATTTGGGATTATCAGGAAGCTGATTTTATAGAAATTGGACTGACAAACTATTTTGTCCTTCCCACCTGGCTTACAAGGAAAAAAATCGAGAAAAATAAGAATAGTGTTTCCATCCAAACGATCTTATGTTACTGTTCCTCCCGCTGCACTACAGAAGATTATTATACGTAGAAAAAACTGTATGTGTGTTTGTACACTGCATCCACATGTAAATAGGGATGAAATAATGACTAATAAAGATTCTGCAAGCTGATGATAGTTTTTATCCATAAGCGCTTTGGTTGCATATACTATTTATTACTTGGTTTTTCAAGAATGAAGCAATACTTGCAAATCTTAAAATGGACAGTAAATCTGATTTTCCTGATTTGTGACATTTGTAATGTATGCAAATCTTCCATGACCCATATAACACTGGCTACAGAGCTAATGAGGAATAGAGATAAGACCTAATGCTTCAGGGAAAGTCTTCAGAAATTTAATGGGCATTGTCATGGGACCTCACACAGTGGGGGAATTCTGTCTCCAATCAGGAGGTTACTCTTCCTGCTCAAGTAATTTAGAATCCCTTTACCAACACCACATCCTATGAAGTGAAGACATTTACAAAGCCTTCTTGCACAAGACAGACAATCATTCCCAAAGTTAATAGGCAGAGACTGAGAACCACTTGTGACTGTCCAGAGCAGACAGTTTTGTGTGAAAACCAGAAAAAGCCAAAACTATATGCTTAGCACCACCAGTTAAAGGAGATCAAGATTTTTTCAGTGAAGAGGACCTGGGACTTTAATCAGAACACATCAATGTTTTTGTAGTTCTGGGGACCAGTTGTGAAGATCACATAGGGATCTGAAGTCATACCGGCTGGATAAGGATATAAGAGCAAAAACAGGGAGGAAGAGACAAAGGCAGAGGAGGGGAAGAGGAGTGGGCATATGGTTACAGAGATCCTAGTTTTTATTTTTATTTCAAGGGCTGGTACATTTTGCAAAATAAATAAAAGAGGGTCCTGAACGAGCTCTTTTATGTCAAAACAATCATGACTGACTAAAAGTAACAGAAATACCTTGATATATATTATTACAGTAACAAGAATTACATGGTGAAATGAAAAATTTTACATAGTTGGAGAATAGACACCTGCAAGCAATTATTTCCTATGGTATTAGATCATAAAATAAAAGGGATATTATTGAGCTAATTAGATGAAGACATACTTTTGAAAAAAAAAGTGTCTCTATTTTTTTGGTTTAATGAATTTTGCTAAAAGTTCATGGTTTGGAATGAGAGAAAAATCCAAACTCACTGTTAAGGATCTACTTTCTAACACACTTGCTTCATCTTTTCCTGAATATGGTAATAATTTTGAAACTCGGTATGGGTAATAATCTTGTTAGTATTCCAAAATCTTGAAATCATTCAAACTTCTGGAATTAGAGACAACCGGAATCCTAAATAATAATCCTAAAAAATCTTTTAAAACATTTTTTCTAAGCATTATAAAATACAAAAAAGAGAATATCCAGGGCAGACAGAAAAGTACTTTATGCTGAAAATTCAACATAAACATTCTGTGAAACATGAAAATCATAAATGTTTGTATCTCTTGATTTATTTCAAGTTATTTGTAATCAACAAGTATTGTACTTTACATAATTATAAATAAACTTTTTGTCTTTTTATTGCATACTTTGTACCATACATGGAATTAGGTATTGAACTAGTAACCAATAATATTACAATCTAATAGAAGAAATAAACAATTAACGACAGCAGATAAATTCTGCTTAATGAGTATTTGTGATACATTTATAATATATTTGCCCATTGATGGACAATCTATCCCAGAACTGGTGTGTTAGAGAAGAGTCATCTGAGCTAAATATTGAAGGCCAAGTGAGAGCAAGTCTAGGAGGACATGAAAATTAATCCAGGAAAAGGAAATGGTCAAGACAAGGGACTTACAGGGGTGCCTGGGTGGCTCAGTTATTAAGCGTCTGCCTTTAGTTCAGATCATGGTCCCAGCGTCCCGGGATCAACCCCCATGTCAGCCTCCCTGCTCAGCGTGAAGCCTGCTTCCCCTCTCCCACTCCCCCTGCTTGTTTTCCCTCTCTCGCTGTCTCTCTCTGTCAAATAAATAAATAAAATCTTTAAAAAAAAAAAAAAAAGACAAGGGACTTACAGGCAGAGGAGCAATTAGACATTAGGTGACCTAAAGTATTTCCATGTCTCCAGGAGAGAGAGGAAATGTGTGACTTCTCAGAAGATTGGAGAAAGGGAATGGGGGGAGGGGTAATCGAAAGAGAGGCACCAATCACTCCAGTGAAAAATCCCAGAGTGAAGATCCAGAATGGATTAATGCTACCTGATTTCAGTTGCCCTTATGTGAGCATGGAGATGTTTTCATTGAAAATGGTTTTGTAGTCCACCTAACATGAGAGAGAAAGAAAATACTTTAGAATAAATGTGGCAAATATAGAGGGTTTTTTTTTTTGAATCCTCAGAAATTGTGTAATCAGATCCTCACTGAAAAAATAAATAAAGTGATGTTTGTATTGAAGGTATGTTCTGTGGAAACATATTCCCCCAAGATAAAAGTTTACAAAACATCTCAAGTAGCTGTTCTGCTTTCAAAGACCTCATATGTCACCAATCTCCCAATTTTACTTTGCTTCACTTAAATCTTTTTTGATATTTTGCATATTTGTCAAATTTATACATATATACTTTTTTTTTTTTTTGGTACGGAAAGAAACTAAATCAAATTAAAACCCTTTCAGAACATTTTCTTGTTTTCTTTTAACATCCTGCAGTCTCCCATTAGGTAAACCCAGTGACTGACTAACCGGTGAGAAAACTTCCTAATATCTCACTTAAATCCTAATATTTTATAACAAATTAGCAACTGAAAATTGAATTTTACTTTCCATTTCCTATTATGGATCCATAAACTATGTCCTTCAATATAACTACCTAATGTCTCCAACAACTATCCAGCTCAGACTCCATCCTACACTCACAGAGCATCATGCATCTTTGTGTAGAATTTAGAACACATAACTCTTTATACTTATCAATGCTTTATTGACTTGTGATTTTTAGTCCCCAGTAAGAAATTTTGAGGAATAGATTAATTTGTCCAAATAAGTTCTAGGAGCCTGAGTCAGTAGGTTTCAACAGAGTTATTTATGTTAACATGTCACATAATTTCTTGGAAACATCAGGATCATTTGTCATTTGCTTTCTTCTATTTGTATGGGAATTTAAACTGCATCTCTTTGGAAATGGTCTCTATTTCGCATGTCTCTGTACCTTAGCTGATAAAAGTAAAAATATCTGCTCTGGCTGCCGTAACAAAATATTATAGATGGGATGATTTAAATTACAGAAATTTATTTTCTCATAGTTTTGGAGGCTGGAAATCTGAAATCAGGGTGCCAGGATGATTGGGCTCTGGTGAGAGCCTTCCTTCTGGCTTGCAGATGGCTGCCTTCTTGAAAGGAAAAAAATAACTTTCTTGCTCTTCCTCTCCATATAAAGCCACCAATCCTTTCAGATTAGGACCCAACCCTGTAGTCTCCTTTAACCATTTTAACCCTTAAATGCCCCATCTCCAAATGCCCACATAGTCACATTGGGGATAAGGGATTCAACATATGAACTTAGAAAGAATATAATTCAGTCCATAGTATCTTGACAATAGAAAAAATTATATCTTATAAGATCATAGATATTACAATTCTACTTAATTTTACAAGTCCCAAAAAATGCCTCAAATTTATTGATACTTTATTTATTTAGTTTGTTTATGTATTTGTTTATTTATTCAGTTTTATCTAAAGGGTAGTTAGGACAAGAAATTGTTTAGTAGTCTTTTTTTTTTTAAAGGAAAACAGAATAAACATGTAATGGATATTATGATTTCTGAGTTCTCTGTGAATTGAATTAAAAGGCAGAAGGAAAAGGAACATTTGGAAAATAACAAATACAGAATTTTTGTAATAAATTTGGAATTCTGCTATCCTCTTCTTACCAATAAGATCAGTAGACTGAAAAGAGGCAAGAAAAAAATGCTATGTCCCAAAAATCTCACTCTATGTGATCTCAGTGAGAGCAAACATAGCTTTCTCAAGCAGTGTCAGCCATACTAGGTGAAATCACTACTATATGCAATCAAGTGTAATTACTCTGGTATGAGGATCCACAGAAAAATAATGATTGCTGCCAATTATCTTTTAGTACGGATTGTGTAACCAGAGTCTTGGCACTCTAGATACTAGCATTTCTCAATGTAATAAGGAACCTGAGCTCCCGAGTTGTCTCTGTCTTATCCTACCTATAAACTTTGGTATCAAACAAAGATTTACTAGAAAAAATAGACATTGAGTCCAGGGATATAGTAAAAGTTGGAGCACTTTACTTCTTAGTTCTGACAGAGTGTTGTTATTTTTGAACAAATTATTATTATTCTCTTGAACAATGTATATATAATTATGCAGAAATAATTTAAATTGAGTAAAAATAAAGAAAATAAATGAATAAAACCGGTATCATGAGAAAATAAACTTTTTAATTTTTTTAACCTAGTTCCTTCCTTCCTTCCTTCCTTCCTTCCTTCCTTCCTTCCTCTCTTTCTTTCTTCCTTCCTTCCCCTCTTTCTTCCTTCCTTTCTCCTTCCTTCCTTCCTTCCTTCCTTCCTTCCTTCCTTCCTTCCTTCCTTCCTTTCTTTCTTTCTTTCTTTCTTTCTTTCTTTCTTTCTTTCTTTCTTTCTTTCTTTCTTTCTTTCTTTCTTTCTTTCTTCTTTCTCTCTATCTCTCCATAAATGTCCCATCATTTTAGCCATTTGTTGAGAAGATTATCCCTTATCCATTAATTATTTTTGCTATTTTTTTGCTACTTGACTATGTTTGTGTGGTTCTATTTCTGGGGTCTCTATTCTGTTCCACTGATTTGCTTGTCTATTTTTTCACCAATACCACACTATCTTTTTTTTTTTTTAAAGATTTTATTTATTTATTTATTTATTTATTTGACAGAGAGAGAGAGATCACAAGTAGGCAGAGAGGCAGGCAGAGGGAGAGGGGGAAGCAGGCTCCCTGTTGAGCAGTGAGCCCAATGTGGGGCCCGTTCCCAAGACCCTGAGATCATGACCCAAGCTGAAGGCAAAGGCTTTAACCCACTGAGCCACCCAGGTGCCCCCACCAATACCACACTATCTTGACTACTGTAGCTATGTATTAAGTCTTGAGGTCAGGTAATGTCAGTCCTCTGACTTTGTTTTTTTCCTTAAATGTTGTGTTCACTGTTCTGAGTCTTTTGCCTCTCCATACAAATTATAGAATCATTTTGTTGATATCTACAAAATAAGTTGCGAGAATTTTTATTGGTATTGTCTTGAATTTATAGATCAAGTTGGGAAAAACTAACATCTTAAGGTTATTGAGTCTTCCTATCCGTGAACCTAAAATATCTCTCCATTTAGTTATTGATTTGTTTCATTAGTTTTATAGTTTCCCTCATATAGATATTTTTAGTTTTCTACCTAAATATTTTATTTTTGGTACTAATGTAAATAGTATTTTGCTTTTAATTTCAAATTATAATTTTTCATTGCTGATAGGTAAGTGATTGACACGTACATTAACCTTGTATCCTGCAACCTTGCTATAATCATTCAATAATTTCAAGGGTTGTTTTGTTGATTCTTTGTGATTTTCTATAAAGACAGTCATGTCATGTACGATGACAGTTTTATTGCATCCATTCCAATATTTATTCCTTTTATTTCTTTTTCTTTGTCTATTCTTTTTAAGTCTTAGTGACTTCTCTTTTCTTTTAGGTAGTTTTTCATTCCCTCTGGTTTCCCTTACTAAACTCTGCAGTACTTCTATTTTAATCTTGCACTTATCTGTGTATTTTTTTCACTTTCTTTTTATTAGCTTGCTCTTTTTCTTCTTATAAACTTAATCTCCCATTGTATTAGTGCTCTCAAAATCTAGAAATATGTATTTTTTTATGTTTTTTCTCACTACTTAGACAAATGACCTGACACAATGCAGAGAGACAGGAATTATTAGGTAAATAAAGGAATAAATGAACCCTCTATCGGTTAAGATATTTAAGGCAGAGGAGTGCCTGGGTGGCATAGTCAGTTAAGCATCCAATTCTTGGTTTCAGCTTAGGGTGTGATCTCAGGGCCGTGAGATCAAGCCCTGCATCAGGCTCCACACTCAGTGTGGAGTCTGCTTAAGGTTATCCCCCTCCCTCTTCAGCTCTAGCTCAGCTTGCTCCCTCTCGCTCTAAAATAAACAAATAAATCTTTAAAAAAAGATATTTAAGGCAAATAGAGTAGAAAATATTATTTTTTTAAATAATTATTCAAGTCTTTAACAACATATACTAAATTTTTTTAACCTTTATTTTTCCCTCAGACATTTTAAGCAAAATTGGGAGAGAATATACAACCAAATGTGTAAAACATTTTAAGACATGATTTGCAATTTAATATGCATAATAAATAAGAACTAAATTAGATATTCAACCAAATCTAAGAAAAAGTTGGCACACTTTTGAGTCACATGGGTATTTCTTTCAAAGTTGGGGTAATCTGATATAACAGATAGTAAATTTGAAACATATAAATTAACATAGAATTAACTAGTTAGGACAGCATATATATTATTATTATTTTTTTTTTTTTGTCAGAGAGAGAGAGAGCACAAGCAGGCAGAATGACAGGCAGAGGCAGAGGGAGAAGCAGGCTCCCCGCCGATGGACGCGGGACTCGATCCCAGGACCCCGGGATCATGACCTGAGCCGAAGGCAGCCACTTAACCAACTGAGCCACCCAGGCATCCCGACAGCATATATATTATTAAGCTTATATTTTGATAAATAGAAATTTTCACAGTAAATTACTCAAACATATAACCTGACACTGTGTAGTTAATAATGTAATTCATTTAAACATGTTATTTTTCAAAAACAAGCATTTGTATTTAAGCTTCAGGATATGTCCTTAATGAAATCAGTGGTAAGCTTTTTATGGTTCTCTTCAATATGCTAGCTACAAGGTAAAATATAGAAGTGATTATTTGTGGCTACTGGCAAGGAAAATTAGCACTGACATCAAATCTCTGGAGGATATATCCAGTTTGTACAGATAAATACACTTTTTTTTAAACTTATTTTTTTTCAAGATTTCTTTTTTCTTTTGATTTTTTTATTTATATATTTGAGAGAGACAGAGGGAGAGATAGTAAGAGAGAGCACAAACAGAGAGGAGAGGGAGATAATGTGGGGCTCCATAAGGAGGGAGCTCAATGTGGGGCTCGATCCCAGGACCCCAGAATCATGACCTGAGTCAAAGGCAGATGCTTAACTAACTGAGCCACACAGGCACTCCTATTTCAAGATTTTTGAAAAATGTTTGTTTGTTTTGCCTTTTTTTTTTTTAAAGATTTTATTCATTTGACAGAGAGAAGGAGATCACAAGTAGGCAGAGAGACAGGCAGAGGGAGAGGGGGAAGCAGGCTCCCCACCGAGCAGAGAGCCTGATTATGGGGCTTGATCCCAGGACCCTGAGATCATGACCTGAGCTGAAGGCAGAGTCTCAACCTACTGAGCCACTCAGGCACCCCTGATAAATGTTTTGATTGCTTGAATTAATAAGCTTGAACTTCTGCTGTAAATATAAAAACACACATAATGTTACACTGTAGCTGATATAGAGTAGATTCTTTGAAGACATTCTCAATCCATAGGGATTGAGTCCTGACACTGGAGTGACTACCATGTGCATGTAACAATGTAATTTTACTGTGCTATAGAATGAATGTTTATGCCCTTCTAAATTTCATATGTTGAAACCTAATCCCAATGTGACTGTATTTGGAAATAGGGCCTTGGAAAGGTGATTAAATCTTGAAGGTGGAGCCCTCGTGAATGAGATCAGTGCCCTTACAAAAGAGAATCCAAAGAGCTTCCTTGTCCCTTTCACCAAGTGAAGTTACGGGGGAAAAAACTCAATCATTTACCAACCAGGAAATGGGTTTTCACCAGACACCAAACCTACCTGTACCTTGAACTTGGACTTCCCAACCTCCAGAGTCATGAGAAATAAATGTTTGTTTAAGCCACCCAGTCAATGACAGTTTGTTAAAGCAGCCGCAATAGACAAAGACCTGTTCTATCTTGAGATACTGTTGTTATAATGTTCATGAGAATTCCACGTAAATAAGGCTTATTGGGAAGGTCAAAGATAAATCGCATTTATAGAAAATCAAACCAACCATTGTTTCGATTATTGTTCTTCTCTATTATAGTTAGATTATGAGCCTCCCAGTTAAAAATTAATTATTATATGTATTAAATATGTATTTAAAATATTTTGAAGAATTCACATTTCTGTTACACAAGAAAAACAAGTATAATACATTTGTTAATAAAGATAATATTAACAAACACTCTTGTTAGAAATTGTCTAACTCTAGGGGCGCATGGGTGGCTTAGCCGTTAAGCGGCTGCCTTCTGCTCAGGTCATGATCCCAGGGTGCTGGGATCGAGCCCCACATCGGGCTCCTTGCTCAGAGGGAAGCCTGCTTCTCCCTCTCCCACTCCCCCTGCTTGTGTTCCCTCTCTCCCTGTTCGCTGTGTCTCTCTGTCAAATAAATAAATAAAATCTTAAAAAAAAAAAGAAAGAAATTGTCTAACTCTAAATCTATAGTGTCAAATTACCCTTTATTACCATATACTCATTGAAACAAGTAATCTCATGTGTCTCTTGGCAGCCAAAGCAATTTTATTATTGTCTCTGTTGCTTAAGTTCTTCCATCCTCTCTCTTTTGAAAATTACAGTATGCTTGTCTCCATCATAATGAGAGATCAATAATAAAGAAATAAAATGAAGAGATAATGCAGGTCTTAATTCGTAATAAAAGATTTCAGAATATTAAAATGTATTTTATATAACATTATGAAATTAAGAAATAAGTATGAGTTGCTTCAAAAGAAAATAGGTTCATTAGGAAGAGCTTTTATTTTTAATACTGTAGATTTTTTTCTTTGCCTTTACCATCTCTTATAAATTTTTATATACCTGTTATGCTGATAGAAAAAGAACAATTATGCCAGGAGGGATAAGGTACTCTCACCATGCTTACTAGGAAGAAAGGCACCCATGCTGCACGACAGTTATCACTGGATTTACTGTCAGCAGATGCTCACCGAAATGAAAACGCTCCATGAATTCATGCTGTGCCTATCTTCTCTACTCCCCAGTGCCTTTCCTTCTCTGGGAATCATGGGGATAAGAATCTCTTCCTTTCATGATGAACACTTTAGAGCTCATAAAGAGGGGCATAACTTTTGCCCCCTCCTTGGGGAGTCATTTATCTCCTCTGAAGCATATTTTCATTATTTCGTTTGAGAGAACAAGGTTTAGGTGCATGTAACCCATTCACTTATCAGGGTCAGATGCAATTGTCTCCTTATCCTGTAGTGTGTGCCTTCCCCCAAGTGATGAGCAGCTTATAAATGCTGCATTCTGTGTTTTATGGCTTTATTATCTATCCACTTAGAGTAAAACCATTATTCATTCAAATGCACACTGAAAACATTGTAAAAATCTGGTGGAAATTATTTTTACTGACAATACTTGAATAATCTGAATTGGAAAGAAGGGAAATCAGGTGGTCCATGTACTTGAAATCTCATTTTCCCAGAGTTGGAAGGAAGGTTACTTTGGTTATCACAAGCATTAGAAGATGGAGAAACCCCTCGCCTTGTGATACACTCAGACCACTAGAGCACCCTGCAGCCAAAGAGCAAGTCTTCAAATCTAAAGCAGATCTCTCACACTAAGCAAAGCTACTTTCTTAATAAAAGATCTCCTGTAGCTATGCTGGGTTTCTCTGAGAAATCTCCCAGGCTTTCTTGCCTATCCTTCAGAATTTATTTGTGTAGATATCTCTTTTTGCAGTCCTCATGCACTCTCTTTCACTCTTGCTTGCTCTCCCATTTCCCCAATCCTCCCCATCTCTCATTCTGCTTAGTAACACCATATTGTTGATTCTGTTGCACTTCTGGAGGATTCTGGATTCACCACTGGCCACTATCCTTGAGATCATCCTCTTTCAAAGATCCTTTCTGATCTTGCAAATGTATTATCTATTTACTCTCTATAGTTTAACAGTGAAATTGAATATAAAATGAAAGCTCAGATATAAATCAAGCTATCAGGCATCAAATTATTTTAAGGCTTTACATAACAAAGAATTTTCTTTTTATAGTATATTTAAGATTGTTATTTATTTTTTCAATTAATAAAGTCAAGCTTTTAAGACAAACAAGTCAGGAGCCTGGGTGGCTCAGGCAGTTAAGCCTCTGCCTTCTGCTTGGGTCATGATCTCAGGGTCCTGGGATCAAGTCTCCATCGGGTTTCTTGTTCAGTGGGTAGCCTGCTTTTGCCACTTCCACTGCTTGTGCTTGCTCTCTTTCTCTCTGACAAATAAAAAAAATAAAATATTTTTAAAAATTAAAAATAATAATAATAAGGCAAACAAGTCTATCAAGTTCTGTGCTTTGCTCAAAAATAATACAAGTGGAATTTTTTAGTTCACCAACCTGTGTCCTATACCCCTCAGAGACTGCATTAGAGACAGGATGGTGACACAGTCCAGTCTGAAACCAACTTATCAGTTGCCTGAAAAAGAAGAGGAAAAAAAGTGATTAAAGATAATGAAGTCACAAGAATGCATGTGTTTGTGTATATAGAATCCTGATTCTATGGCCTGGCATTTCCACTTTGTAGGACTTAACTTTGTCATTGTAAGGTGTACATAGATAACAATTCACTTCTTCTTCTAAACTACACAACAACTTTGGTGAGAAACTGAAGCACAATGACACCACAGTGCTTACAGTCTTTGGATTTGTGAGGTAACACCCAGTAATTTATCCCTGACAGTAGAGAGGTCTACCTTCAAGTGTGCCATCATCTCTGATTCTAGCAGTAGAATAGGCTTATCTCTAAAATTTGCTTCCTTCTTGAGATGTCAAGTCAAAGAACAAAAACAAAAAAGAAAAAAATTAGGTGATTGACTTATTCTTTAGTCCTGGTTGCTCTGTGATATCCAAAATGTTTATCTCTGGAGTTCTTCAAATGTCTTCTCTGTGCTTACAAGAATCCAGCACTCTACTGATGAATCACAGTTGTTTGTTTGCTTCTGGTATCCTCCCTAAGCTTCTAAATTTCTTTATATCAGGTTGACATTTCAACATTTGTAGAATGTTGGAGAGATATTTCCAGGTTTTTTCTAGTTGCAATTTTGATCTCTTTCATTGGTGATTTTATTAACTACATTACAATGGAAGAGTTTTGAACATATGAACTACCTCTCCATCTTCCCAGGTGGTATCTCATACGTTTCATATTTATTACATGCTAATGTCAATGAAATGTAACTTCTTTTGCCTTAGAATATAAACTTTCTAGCAATGTCAAGTTTTTAGGTACAACTGAGAGATATTTAACTAATTATTGTTTTTACTGAAATGAAAAATTTTCCTTAGGGGTTAGTTCTCTTTGACAACAGAGAAGTATACAAATTATGCTGGAAACTAAAACAAGTCTTTCCCTGAGACTGGATGGAATGAGATAGGAAACTATAGTCCCACTGTAACCTAGCAGACTTTAGAGACCCTTATTTGATTTTCCTATCACACAAAGTATTCTTCAAGTCACACATTCATTTTCCCTAACTGTCACTTGTCATGAAACAGAACTATTCTAAAGAGGGATCTGGAGAAGTAAGCTACATCCAACAACTGCTCATAGAAAAGCATCTCCTTTGGCAGGCAGAAAGAGCAATCTTTTTTTTTTTTTTAAGATTTTATTTATTTGTTTGACAGAGAGAGATCACAAGTAGGCAGAGAGGCAGGCAGAGAGAGAGAGGGGGAAGCAGGCTCCCCGCTGAGCAGAGAGCTCGATGCAGGGCTTGATCCCAGGACGCTGAGATCATGACCTGGGCCGAAGGCAAGGCTTTAACTCACTGAGCCACCCAGGCACCCCTAAAAACAGCAACCTTATGTGTGGCATTGAAAAGATAAATCGTGAACCAAGATGCTCAGGAGCATTTTTGCATGTCTCTTTGGAGACAAGCGCATCAGCCCTGGATGGACACTATCCCAGCTCGGATCTCTGCTGGCCATCTAGGCTCTCTTCTCTTCCTCCTTTGTACTATCATTTCCCCAAGGAACCCTCTGCTTTTTATCACTGGATTTTTCCTTTCCTTCTCTGTGTGTCCTTAGTAGAGCAGACGCCAGGAACAGCCCTGGAATCCAACCTTTACAGGCCCTTTCATTGTAAACCTAATTGTCTTCCACTGCTTTCTGCAATATAAAAAAAAAAAAAAAAATGCTAACTATAAAATAATTGTCAGGACAACCAATCTTTCCATTAAGTGACATTTGCATTAAAATATCAAATATCAATTTAAAAAGAATGTTTGTCCCTTCTGCATATACTGAGACCACCTACTGAATAACTAAACAGTGACTGTGAATAATATTTTTGCTATTCAGCTCTGAGCCTATAGCTTATTCTCCAGCCACCACTTCTACCCATGGAAATATGGATCTTTCCATGAAAAATAAACAGCTGTCCAATCAAGAAATTCCATGTGCCTTGTTAAGAGGATTTCAAGTTTTCCATATTTTCCTTGTGCTTGTATGCATGTGTGTGGATGTGGAAATTGATTTATTATTATTCATCATAGAGTTAAAAGTTTTAAAGATTTACACATTTTTACATAAATGTAACTCATGTTTGCATGAGAAGATTTTGAAATTGGAGGAACATATAAATAAAAAATCATAAAATTTCTATTAACCATTATTATATTAACCGTTTTAATATTTTCTCATTTACTTATTTACCCATTTTCATTCTTGTTCTCTCTAATCTCACTTGTGTTAGCTCCAAACAAGTGTTAAACTCACAAGTCCTAAGTCTTGATTGTTCTTAAACTTAATTTAATGACTGCGTATTCTGTGTGTAATAATAAAGCATTAAATTTTTTCAAGCCTCAGTCTTGGATATTTAGTCTTTTTAAAGTTATATTAATGTAAAAATGATTTTTGAAGACAAATTAATAGCAGCCACTCTTGATATGAATATCATTACTTTGTGAGTGAATGAACTCAATATGTAGAAGTTCAGCTCCTCTCCAGCTGTTCCAAAATGTTAACCAAAATAATTTCAATTAAGTATTAAAATAAAAAGTTGATTAAATATATCTGATTAAATAGGTAAATTTAAATATGTAAGATGACAATGTTAAATCTTATGCTAATATCATTTAGACTGAAGATATGTTAAGAAAATTAAAGTGCCACAAGAAGGAATTATTTGCAATAATTCATCAAACATAATTCAATTTGAGAGTACTATGCTTTACAAGGAAGTTATCTACAACAAATCTTGCATTTCAATGAATTCCGAGGTAACCTGCGTTAGTGGGATGAATGCAAATTTTGTAATGTGGCAGAAATGATCATGAATTTCAACACTATACTTTCCATTGGATAATTTGAAGAAATCTCTTAGATTCTCTAAGAATCAGTTTCCCATTTGGATATCTAATTGAATGTGTTTTTGTTTGTTTTCAATCAATTAGTTTATTTATTTGAGAGAGAGAGAGTGCCCACACAAGGAGGGGCAAAAGGAGAGGGAGAGGAAAAATCCACAAGCAGACTCCAAGCTCAACAGAGTCCGACCCAGGGCTCGATCCCACAGCCCTGAGATCATGGCCTCAGCCAAAATCAAGAGTCAGACACCAACTGACTGAGCCACTCAGGTGCCCCAATTGAATGTTTTTCATGAGGATAAAATTACAAGAAAATTCTGGATACTTAAAGGAACATTATTTTTTCATTGACTGTATGTTTGATTAATTCAAAGAGAAAGATCTATGACATACAATAAAACCAAACAACTCTAGTTTCTGTATTATTTATTCATAGATATTTTAAGTAAAATAACTCTTCTGGACTGTTATCTTTGTCAATCTCATAAGATTTCCTTTTGGATTTATGTGTTATGCATGGCCTCTATAGATGTGTACCTTTGAAGACATAGTATCATATTTGTTGATTCAAGAATTAATTGGTGTCATAAATAACATATGCATTTGCCATATTATCCACTTGGATAAGTACATTTATTTTTCATGTGGCTTCAGATACTGTTCTGCTTGCATACCCACAGGGAATACTGTCAACTGCTTCTATTTAGAAAAAGACAAAAATTTTTTTTTTAAGATTTTATTTATTTATTTGACAGAGAGATCACAAGTAGGCAGAGAGGCAGGCAGAGAGAGAGAGGGGGAAGCAGGCTCCCCACCGAGCAGAGAGCCCGATGTGGGGCTCGATCCCAGGACCCTGAGATCATGACCTGAGCTGAAGCCAGAGGCTTTAACCCACTGAGCCACCCAGGTGCCCCCCAAAATAGACAAAATTTTGATAGATGAAAAGAAATGGAGTTTATACTAGTTTTCATGTACCATATTTTAGGAAGTGATTTCTTTAGGTGTTTTTAGTCATATCAGCAAGTGTTCTTGTATGTTGAAATGTGATGCCAAATATGTATTTTTTTTGGAAAAAATAGTTTTTATATCATAACTATTGACTGGGATGTGGGGGACCAGTATTTCCACACTTAAAAAGACATGAAATACACATGTGCACGCACACACACACACACAAACAAATTTTCATCAGTATATGATATATACATGCTTAAACTAATCTTACTAATCATTATAAATGAATATAGGTGTACAGGGGTGTCTAGGTGGCTCAGTCGGTTAAGCGTCTGCCTTCGGCTCAGGTCATGATCCCAGTGTCCTGGGATCCAGCCCCACATTGGGCTATCTGCTCAGTGGGGAGTCTGCTTCTCCCTCTCCCTGCTGCTCCCCCTGCTTGTTCTCTCTCTCTCTCTCTCTGTCAAATAAATAAATAAAATCTTTTTTTAAAAAATGAATACTGGTGTACAAAATATAGACACCCTTAGGCCTCTGGATATTTAAACAAGTCTCAAGACTCTATCACATTTGCTTTTGTCATATATACATATATATTTATGTAGTCTATTTTCATTTTTTGCAATAGTAATGTTCTATAGAGTCTTTTTTCCCCAAAGACTTTAATTAATTAATTTATTTAATTTACAGAGAGAGCGCGCACATGCATACAAGTGGGCGGAGAGGCAGGCAGAGGAAGAGGGAGAAGCATACTCTTTGCTGAGCAGAGAGCCAGATGTGGGGCTTGATCCCAGGAAGGCAGATGCTTAACCCACTGAGCCAGCAGATGCTCCTGTTCTGTAGTCTTTATGAACATTAAACTAGAGAATACTGCTCCGGAGGGAAATATAGAGTTAGGCTCCTTTGAAACTCTGGTCATGACATTTTCATCAATCAATCAATCAGCATATAACTTTGTCTTATGTGTGCTTTTGTTTAAAGACATCTTGTTGAATATATACTGTTGATATGTTAACACTGAACTTGTGACCAACAGCACCATCATTCATGTCCGGACAAAGCTATGTAACACATGTATTTTCCCTAAGGCACATCTCAGCCTTCTTGCACTCAGGAAACTGGAAGCGTCTTAAGCGCTACACACTACACGCTTGGGACAGTGTTAAACAGAGAAACCAACATAAAAATGTGAAAAACAGGCACTAAGACCATGATTGAACATTTATTTACAGTATGAGAGTTTAAACAAGAAGACAGAGAGTATTTCTTTGATCTCAGCTGGGCACATATGCATTAGGTGACCCAAATTCTTCATTGCTCTGCACATGTCTACACACGACTATGGAAGAATTGTGAATGCTAATTTTAGGGTTGCTAATAAATTTTGGCAAGTAGGTGAATTCACAAATACTGAATCCACGAATAAAGAGGATTGACTGTATATATGTATACACACATGTATACACGTATATACACACAGAGATAAATACAGTAATATAATATAGTAAATTGATATGTAAGTGTATATTAAAATTAAGATAATATGTATCAAAAGGAAGTAAAACGGAATTAATATTCAAGCTGCAATCAGGGAGAAGACATCCATCAAATATGACTAAGAAAGGATTGTTATCTATAATAAAATAAGAAATCCTCCAAATTAAAAGAAAGACGAAAATCCAAGTTTTTTTAGATATGCAAATTGCATGCATGTGCGCTTTTTTAACTTATATAAACAAATAAAAATAAGTTCATTTTAATTAGTGATCAGAGAAATTCAAACTAAGTCAGTAAAATGACATTACTTATCTAAAGAATGACACAACTTACAGGTCTAACAGCTCAAATGACAATGAGGTTATGGAGTAACAGGGACTGCCAGTTACTTCATAAAATCTAAAGAAAGTACCTCAGAAAAAAACTATTAATGGTAAACTTCAACAAGCCAATATCTTACAATTCAGCAATTTTTCTCCTTAACATATTTATTCAATAACTCTTGCATATGTGCGCCAGGAACCATGTAATATGTTCATACATACTAGAATGATCAAATACATGGTGTTACATTCACACAATGGAATATTAATATAGTTGTGAAAATAAAAGCATAATTGAACATGGATTTACCTTTAAAACATAATATGGAACAAATATTTCAAGTCACAGAAAAATAAGTCCTCCATTTATGTAAATTTCAGAAACAATACATATAAAAACACATGTATAGAAAATACATGTGAGAACATATACACACACATGTCACTGTCAAAAGTGTAAAAAAAGAAGAATGCTTAGTAATTCAGACTAACATTTACACGTTTAGGCCTGTGTTTCATCTTTGGTCCAATAAATTTTGGTTGTTAGAGTTTATTAATACATTATTGGTATAAATTCAAAACATATCCTTGGGATATATCTAATTTATAATCTTTTCCAATGTCATTATTTTCAAATGATGACTTTATACTGATGAAATGAGAATTTCAGCATATACTTTGCTGTTAATATCAGTGAGTTTCGTTTGTGGCTTTATTCCTCTTTTTTCCTCTCAAAAATGCTTAAGAGAAGATAAACTACAAAATTCCCTGGATTTTTTTTAAATTCTATTGGAAGTTCATTAAACGTAAGCTTGAAGAAAGGAAGTGCAGTTAAAAAAAAAGTACTTTGACATCTTTTTTGGCTTTGGGATTTTTTTTAACACTTAGATCAATCTTTTATTTGTTCTATACCTGGTGAAATTCCCTGATGTCTCGCTTCCAGAGACCTGGAAGCATAGCTCACAGTGTTTTAAGAGCCTTGTATTTTATTTATAGATGTTATATCAAAATAAGGAAGGAATTTGCTTACACGTGTGTTCAAAAGCAATGTATGTCAATTTTTAAAATGGATTCTTAAACATATTCCAATGAAAATGGCATGGCAATCAAGAATTGAAATATTTCTGGGAAAAGAAAATTGTTAAATTTTTATGTAATATTTCTTGGCTACCCTGATACTTTAAAATATCTAGCTCAAGGGAAAGACATTCAAATTCAAAATGATATATTAATATAGGCTATGTTAGTCTTTAGATTTTATTTGTTTTATTGCTTTAGTTTTATTAAGGGCTCTGAAAAATGCACACAGCATGGTAGAAAAAACAATATATTATAGCTTTTCTGAAGAAAGCTTATAGCTTAACAAAATATTCTATGTACTTTGACAAAGAAACTACATTATACATTGTCAGTTCATCTTGTGTTCATCTTTTTTCTATTATACTTTGGAGATGTTATCTTTTCTGATGATTTTCATCAAAATTTATACATAAATGCATGATGATCCCTAAATCCTTATCCATAGCTCTCTTGTATGCTGTGCAGCATTAGTCCTTAAAAATTAGAATTATAAAGAAAAAAAAATCTTGTTACTTAAACTTTTGTCCATGGGAGATTCATATCGTGTTGAATAAAATTCTGTTCCCCTTTAACATCTAATTCCCCTATTCTTTGAAGGATAACTTTATGATCAATACCATGTTTCATTGTCTTTTTTTTTCGGTTGCTATGACTCTTTCTATACAACTTTTCAAATCCTTCCTTCTATGACAGCATCAGGTAAAGCATGGACTTCAAAATCAAGCATACATGGGCCTGGCTCTCAGTTCCTATAACTATTAGCTAAATGACCATTGTCACTTGCTTACTTTCCTTTTATATAAAATTGAGTAATTTAAGGTACCTATTGTATATTATAATGTAGGAATATTGATGATATTTTAATATAGAGAAAATCCATTTGTGTTTGTGCCTTTATCAAAATTTTTCTTAGCAGCTATTAAGCATCTCAGTTTTTCAATTTTGATTGTTCTTTAGGAAACCAAGGAAACAGTATGAGAAAAAAGTTGGAACAATATAAATTTGTCAGGCTACCTACTGAGAATCGTCTGCAGTCTTGCCTGTGTAAGAGGATAGTCCTTTTAAGGTTCTGATTCTTTATAAAACATTGTACCATTGAAGATCACACATGTTGGTTCCTAGATTACTAAGGAGTGGTTGAATAAATGTCACATACCTATGTGAATTTCAGAAGTTGATTTAGGTAGATTGTGTTGTTTTACTATTGAGTATAGTCCACAGTCCCTTACCGGAAAGTGATTTCACAAATAAAAACAGAAGGCATTACTGGAAAATCCATACTCCAGCTCAGAAAACTCTTCTTCCTGGAAACTGGTTTTTTAAAAAAATTGTTTTAATCTAAGCTTCAGTTTCCCCATCTGTAAAATGGCATAAAAATGTCATCTTTGAAAAAAGCTTTGAGGATTAAATGTGATAATAACTTTAAACAACTAAAAATAACTAGGTAATTCTACATAGTAGGAGATTTGAACAGTCCCCTTGAACAATTGATTGATTGTGCAATAGTACATTATTATAATTATCATTATTAACATATAATGTTGACTACAAAAAATGAAGTAAATGCCTCTCTAAAATATCAAAGGCCCTCCCAATGAACAACTTACACTTCCTTCTTCTCATTTTTCATCATTGGCTCATGCTTTAGAAAACAAAGCAGAGGCGCTTCCTCCAAAAAAAGCCCTAATAGTTTGCCGAAAGAGCTCCTCGCTGTTCTGGAGAGTTCATGCTTCCATCTCTGGCTGCTTCTAAAGTGCATTGGTTCACCTACGATTTAGATCATCTGCTTTGGAATCGATTGCCGAGGATATATTTTCAATTGTATTTGTTTTTTACTACTTGTCAAAGAAAAATTGCACCAGATAAGTAAACTGGCAAGGAAAACTTTTTTCAAGACTATTGAAAGAGGAGAGGGAGCTTAGACTCAACTGTACTGGAACAAAAGGTAGAAGGAAAAGCACTGGAGGTCTTCAGATGGAAGGCTGTTCACCGCGCTGAGGCCATCTGGCCTAGAGGCCTAGGTATTTACACTTCAGGAAAGTAGAAACTCTAGACCTTGGAGCCATCTTCAGGTTGTCAAAGGCAAGTCTCACTAGGTAATCTGGCTCCCAGAGGGATTTTATTTGCATAACTAAGGGTTGGAGTAAGGAGGGGAAATGGAGAGGAAACAGCCACCTCTTTCTTTTTGATAGGCAGAGAAGCTAATTTTTCCTTCTCTCTCACCTGCGGAGTGTCCCACTACTGGAAGACTGGTTCCCACTACTGGAAGACTGGTTCCCACACTCTCTGGCTGGTGTTCATTGAATTTCCTGAAGAGAAAGGCCTGGGAAAAGAAGTTCCAGTGCAACATGTTTATTATTTACTGTCAGGTAATGAACAAGAAATCTGATCCAGAATACCTCCCCAGCACATTCAAGATGAAAATGATAATGATGAATATTAAAAACCCAACATATCTCTCCTCAACTATTGTGCCTTCAGAGAGGAATTTCGTGACAGAGCCTGTCTAAAATAGCCATCACCCATATTCTTTCATTCTCTGTACTCTTTCTTTCTGTTATTGTTTTAATATTTATCTAAAATTATGTAATTTATTTCTTTTTCTTATTTTCTGTATTCTTCACTGGATTGTAAACTCCATGAGGATTTGGATGTTGTATTTTTTACTCTGATGCTAGTTCCAGCAAGCAAACCTGTCTTAAAAAACAAAAACAAAAACAAAAAACCTGTCTTATCTAGCAATATTAGGTTCAGGCACTCTTTAGATTTCTAAAAGTGAAATCAAGCCTCTTCTAGCTCACTTGCCTGTGCATTCCTATGGTTCTTCTTGATTATAAATACATTTTTTTGTCAGAAAATGTAATCTCCAAATGTATCCATATATGCATTTCAAAAAATAATATAAAGGAAGTTTTTGAAGGAGACAAAGCTAAACCATTCCTTTATACATGCTAAAGTGTATATTTATATGGAGATAAACATCTTCTAATAGACTGAATAAGTCCCCTCAAAATTCAAAATTCATGTCTTGAAACCTATTCCTCAGTGTAATAATATTTGAAAGGGCACATTTGGGAGATGGTAAGGTCATGAGGGTGGGCGTCTCAAAAATTGGAATAGTGCCTTTATAAAAAAGACCCCAGAGAGCTCCCCTCACCTCTTCCACCATGCAAAGAAACAGTGAGAAAACAGCTCTCACAAGATACCAAAATCCTTGGCACCTTAATTTGGAACTTCCAGCCTCTAGAACCATGAGAAATTTCTGTTATTTATAAGCCCCCTGTTCGATGATACTGTAACAGCCTGGACTAAAACAGATTTCAATTTCAAGACCTACTGGGATCAGGCAGGATAGTTGGTTGTACAATACGAAGGAAGAAAACTGGAGGACTTTTGCCTAATTTAAGGGAGATAGCAGTTGTTCAAATAGAGGATATGGCTGTTGTGTGTTAATGTAAGCTGAAAGTTGATATACTTCCAATTTTTTAAGGAAAACTGGGACTAAAGATATTTATGTGAAATTCTGTGATATTTATGTATTGACCAAAGAAACTCACGTCTGTGAGAGGACTGTAATATACAAACCGCAGCTTTGCAATCTCTATTGAGGCCATGAGATTGTTAGGTGCTTCTGCCATTTGGGGCCTTTCTAGATTTATTGTAATTTACACACATTTTAGCAATGCACTATTGGTCTTCTGGGAAGAAATCATGAAAAATCCAGCTATAAAATTTACTATTGTATTTACTTTAAAGAAACTTATTGATCTTTGCTTAGTATATTTTCTTTGAGAAATCTCTCAAGCTGCACTGCACTTTTAATTCTGATATTAGGCGAACACTGGGAATCAGGTAATAGAAAATGTTCTTTTTGTTTGATAGCTGTGAGGAGTTCATATCAATCAATCTCAAGCAAATATATAGAATAGTTTGGCATATGTTTTAAGTAGTAGCTTGAATTTATTATATCAATGAATTCTTCTTCAACATAGGAAATAGTCCCTGAACATCTAATATGATGTTCTATTTTACTATTATAACTACTTACAACATATAAATGCATTTGTACAATATATAAAGTCCATTGGTATTATCTATATCCTTCACTGCTACATCCTTAAGAAACAGAGGAGAACCTGACATATAATAGGTTCTCAGGAAACATTTGATAAATTAACAAAAAATTTGTTATATTATAATTTAAATGCCTAATAAGTGTCCTAAACATTGCTAAGAACCTTTTAGACAAATAGGTAATAAACTTTCTTAAGGTATGACAGATATAGCTGTTGTCTTATAGATGAGGAAATTGGGACTCAAAATTTATTCAGTGTCGCACACTTTATATAATAGTGCAAGTCATAAAAATCTGTGCAATATTCTTTTTGTCATTATTTTATGTTGTCAAATGACTGATATTATAACTTACATACTATCTGTTTATGAAAGTGACTATAATCACTTTAGATCTCTTCTGCAGAGTAATATAAAATAGGAAAAAAGAAAAGAGGAAGAGGAAGGAAGGAAGGAAGGAAGAAAGGAAGGAAGGAAGGAAGGAAGGAAGGAAGGAAAGAAAGAAAGAAAAAAAAGAAGGAAGGGAGGAAGGGAGGAAGAGAGAGAGGGAAGAAGAAGAGAGGGAGGGAGGGCAGAAAGGCAGGAAGGGAGGAAAGGCAGAAAGGAAAAGGAAAGGAGGCAGACAGGCAGCAAGCCATCATGCTTCATAGAGTACATACACTGGGTAAAATAATCAAAAACAAAACAAAACAGTACTTGGATGCCAGGATTCATGATAATAATTAGAAATTGAATATTTAGGAAACACATAATTAAAATTATGTATTTTCTTATTCCTTTTATTTGTACTGAGTTGACCAAATTCTTCACTTTATATAGAATAAGGAAGAACTATCCCTATAGAGCCTCTAAGTGTTATTTCACATGCCCAGCTGTTTCTCTGTCCATACAGAGTTCCTATTTAGAAGTATAGAGGTTTAATTATAACCATGTTATGATAATTTCTGGATGACCAATATTAACATGAGTGTCAAATTCTAATTAAAAGGAAAGAAAATCTGTTAACATAGTTTGATTTCATTCTTAAGTAAGATTCTTAGTATGCATGTATATTTCTAAATAACAGGTCTCTTTAAAATTACTGTAAACTTTTTCCAATTATGCAATAAAAAAGTATTAGAATATGATCAAACCAAGATATTCTATGAAGCACTTTCAGGAGAAAAATTGACAATTTTTTTTTTCTATTCATGTAAAAATGTTTATGATTAGCCTTGTAAAAAAAGTGAAATACATAGAAGATGAAAAAGCCTCCATGATCTAAACAGTTAGAATAATCACCAGTCCTATAGTATATTTCCTTCTAAAACTTTACATATGCAAATATTCACACACACTGTGTATTCTATACAAGATTTTTTATTCTCATTCCATTTATGATTATAATCTAATTACTGTCTTGGGTAGAAATATCCTTATAAAATACCCAGTATTAAACATCTGATAGTATACAAGTTATTAAATATACAAAAACCAATCATTTATAGAATATAAAATGTTATTTTAAAATTTATTGCATAATGAGAGATATTTGAATCCTTGTTTGTTTGTCATGATATATTACAACATTGTAATAAAATTCTATATAAGACCTTTGTGGATGTCTATGTTTACTTCACTAAAATAATTTCCAAAATTAGGAATGCATAGATAAATGTATGAACATAATAAAAGTTCTTGAAATTTTTAAGTTGTCCTCCAGAAACCTTTCATAGTTACTTGTTTACTATTATGAAGAATGTGATGTCATTTTGATGTTTGACTGTTTGATGTTCGAGCTCACCCCACATCTGGGCAGGCTGAGAAGCAAAACCCTGAGCTCCCTCCATTGGTACTGGTGGTAAATTACACCATTCAAACCCAAATCCAGCAAAACCGTCACCTTGTCTCCAACATCTAACTGTATTAAGAACAAAAACAACTGTCCCCACTCACTCCTGTTTTATTCAAGATCTGACCTGATCACTTCTCCTTGGGGAATCATTTTGTTATTTACTCTTTGAGTAATAAACTTTGTATCACAACTGTCAGTGCCTTTGTGTCATTTTTTCCGATATTTATATATTCTTGTGGAGAGGTGTGTGTGCATGTGGGGTGGGGGGTGCTGCCTGATGTCCAGCAGGGGATGCCAGGACCTCAAATACAGCATTTACATCACATTACTTTATTTTACTACACTTTTGTAAACTCGATGAGTGTAAATAGCTTCATATTACTTTAGATGTCTGAAGAAAATAATGTAGGACTATATGCTTCCATTTAAATTTTAAATAAACTCATCTGTTAGAGGTGTAGACTATTTTAAAATAAATGCACTGAAGGAACAATCTATTTTCATATGTAGTATATGAGGAACATCGCCTTCAAGCTACAATTTCTACACATACCATCTGCTCTTATTTAATGAGAGTCTATTTGATCTGAATGATGCAGATAATTGCTTCAATCTTTCATTTCACTTGTCATTTTGAAACACAGTTCTAAAAAGACAAAATGGAGATAAATTGGCCTTATTTGGGAAAAAAATAAGGGCCTATTTATTTTTTTTCTACCACAGTCAATTTTAGCAACATTTTTGTTTTCAGTAATCAATGTTTGTTTTAAGAAGAAATGCGTATCCATTTCCGATATTCAAAATGCAACAACAGTTGAAATGTTTTCTATTTTACTTTTTAAAAAGATTTTATTTATTTATTTATTTATTTATTTATTTATTTATTTATTTAAAAGAGAGATTGTGCAAGAAAGCAAGCATGACAGAGGTGGGGAACGAGGCGGGGAGAGGGACAAGACTCCATGCTGAGTGTGAAGCCATATTTGGGGCTCCATCTCAGGACCCTGAGATCATGACCAGAGCTAAAATCAAGAGTCAGACACTTAAACAACTGAGCCACATAGGCGGTCCACAGTTCACTCTTTAATTTAGAAAATTTTTGTATATCTCCCTTCACTTCATTAAATGGTAAAATGGAAGGCTAGTGGTTTTAATTGTGAAAATATATATGATGTTATCAGAAGATAAAAATAAAAATCATGAGGAAAAATTGAAACAAAACTTAGGTTGAGGTTTCCCAAAAACAAGAGTGAATCCTCAGTAGAAAAGGAGGCAAGATCTACAATGACAATAAGTTTCTTAGGTCAGTCAAGTTTAAGACATATTTTATAGTTATTTTAACATGATTGAGAATACATTTGAAGAAACTCACCTCATGGAATTTTTAAGTTATTTCTAAGTCCCTACCTTTACAGTTGATTAGAATACAGAAACAGATCCCGAAGCTTTAGAGGTCTGTTATGAATGCCTCCCAAATTTATACGTTGAGGCCCTAAACCACAATTTCATGATATTTGGAGATGGGGTCTTTGGGAGGTAATTGGGTTAGATGAGATCAGGAAAGTCCTGAGTCCCCATCATGGGAATTTGTAAGAAAAGACACCAGGGAGTTTGCTCCTTCTCTCTCTGTCTCTCTATCTGTCTTTCTCTATCTCTGTCGTTCTCTGTTTCTTTGTCTCTGCCATAAGAGTTCTCAGTGAGAAGATGGCCATTTGCAAGCCAGGAAAAGAGCTGTCACCAGAACTCAACCATGCTACCCCCCCTGATCAACTTCTGGCCCCCAGAACTGTGAGAAAGCCACCCTGTCTCTAGGATTTTGTTACAGTATCTGAGTCGACTAATTCATAAAATTTGAATGGATTTGGGTCATCTCCATAAGTGTTTTTAAAACACTTCTCAAAGCCACCCAGATACCAGCTTGGACACCCTCCCTCCCTCCCAACATCACCTCACAGCTTTTCTCTGAACATAGAATCACTGCTCCCAAAGGATTATGGGAGCTTGGTTCTCCACATTTGTAAAACAAAGAATTCATTTGCCTAACTCCCTCCTAGGAATCTTCTGTCCAGAAAAATAACAGGATCAAATAAAATCAGAAAGTCTATGAGACAGAAAAATCTAATTATCAAGTTTCCCACAATCCTGGCACCTCTTCTACCCTGTATAAACTCCGGCTGCCTTGGTTCCATCTCCAGGTTTCAAGAAGCAGCAACAGTATTCCAGAAGGTGCTTTGGATTTCGGAGTTAGAGAAACTTGTTTCAAACCCCAGTTTTGCAAGATTTCGGAGTTAGAGAAACTTGTTTCAAACCCCAAGAAACCTCTTGGTTACGTAACTTTAAGCTCTTTGAGTTAAGTCTCTTCATCTGTAAAATGGGGCTGCTATTGACTGGGCTGATTAACAAGGATACAGTAAGTTAGCATATATATATTTTTAAAAAAAAACATAGCAAAAAAAAAAAAAAAACACATAGCAGAGTACATGGTGTAAAGCAAAAAATAAAAATAAAAAAATGTTTTTCAAAAATCCAGAGTAACATAAAAATGTGGTTTGTGGGAGACATCCTCAAGTCAGCATTTCCAACCTTCTCTTCTTACTTCTGAGTCACTTGCTATGGAGCTTCTACTGGGATATTTAGATTTCTCATCTTCCTTCTAGATCCAGGTCCTTCAGATTCTAACTCCTTAGTATGACCTGGGTCTACCACTTCACTCCTGTGCTGCTGCCCTATCACTTCTCATCTGGTCTTAAAGATTAGACAGTAATTAAAGAAATAAGTTATTCTAAGTTAATTTTTGATAGTTGGAGGTAGTGGTCAACACATATAATATACAGAAAATAATTTTGTTTTGATTTTAGAAGTTGTGGAGTGATAAAATTCATTTTGCTATATTTAATTACTATACAAGCATTTTGACATTTATGCATATTTCATAGTGTTTGAAGATGTAAACTATAACCTGTGTACGTTTGTTACATAAATGGAAGTTGCTTTAACTTAAAATTTTTAAGCCAATAGATATTTTTTGAAATTTTAAAAACTTGACCTTGAAGGGTCACATTTTTATTAATGTCTGTAACAGAAAGCTAAGGATTAATTAAAAACTGATTTTACAGAAGTATTGTAGAAATTCTCCATATTTCAAACTAAAGTTTTGCAAATAAGCAATAATATAATTTGTAGCTCATTGTAGCTTCTATATTTTGTTAAAAGGGCATTGGTTAAATGTCCAGACTACACATCAGATTTCCTGAGTATAAATTCTGTCTCTGCTACCTGATAGATTTCAGACTGATAGATTTCAGACTTTAGTCAAGTTAAGTTAACCTGGCAAGTTCCTCAGCTCCTTCATCTTTAAAATGGGGACAATAATAAACACTCTCTGAAAGGGTTGTTTTGTAAATAAAATAGGGTGAAGCACTTACAACTGTGATTCCATACATGGAACATCATTTATATACTTGATAATTAGTATTTTACTCTTTTAACCCATTCCTTTCTGGGAATATACTTTAAACATTTTAGTAAATTCAATTTCACAAATTTTACATAAGTCTAGAGTGGATCTCTGCCTTCCTTTTCCTATATATAAGTCTACTGTTTAATTTTGGATGATTCTTTCAAGTAAGACTAAAATATGTGCAGAAATTAATGAAGACCAACCAAATGAGAATAAATGAAGTTATTTATTCAGAGCTTCCTGTAGCAAAGGAGTCATCCATCATCATTTAGTTTTTGGCAGAAACCTAAAAGCAGGCAGAGAAATTCATAGTAGAAAAAACAAAGCTCCAGACATGCCCTGGTCAAGGCTTACGGCATGGAGCAGCTGGGGGTGGGCTCACTTGAAGTGGGCATCCTGTGTGGTTGGTTAGTGGTGCATAGCTGGCTTTCACTGGTTGATCTTAAGTAGGAAGTAAGGACAAATATTAGGGAAGTTAAAAATTCTGGCTATTTGGGGTTAATTATTACAGAGGTTTTTGTTTGGCTACTTGAATTGTTATTAGAGATAGTGATCTGACTTCCCATAAGTTTGTCTTATAGATAGAACACTGGTTTCCTATAGATAATGGGTGATTTTCCTGGCTTGATTGTTGCAGGTAGTGGATCGGAATTCTATTTTTTATATGATCTGGCCATTGTCCTTTTGTATACTTAGTCTTTTATATGTTTTAGCCATATGGGGAATAAATTTCTTAAATTCTCAAAGTCACAGAGTATGCAATAATAATAATTTTTAAGTATATAATTTGTTTTAATTATAGGAGCAAGTTAATAATGCAATTAATATTTTAACCAAATTAGTTTTATTATTTAATGTATTTACTTTGTAATTTTATTAATGATATATTTTTCTACTAAGTTCCTTGGTTTTAATTACCTTGTTTATGCTTTAGTAATTTTGCACAAAATGATAAATAATTTTAAGAAAGAATGAACAGGTATGTTGTTCCTGTTTATATGTGTACATCTGTAAAGTTACAAAATAAATCACACATTCTTAGGATACTAAGTACAGAAATTTAAAAAACTGTGTGACAATTTGCTAAAGACCTTACTATTTTGGGAGGCATTCCTAATGCCCACTCAGGCTTATTCTTCAAATGAAATGTTCTATTTTTTTTTTTTTTCCCCTCCTCATTTGTCCATTGGTAATAAAATAAATCTCTACAAAATTATACAGAAGACCCTCATGGGGCATAAAACAGTCCTTTATTTGAAAGGTTTATAAAGAAAATATTTATAAGAGGTCCATTTTTTTCTTTTTTTCAAAGCTTGTAATTCCTTATTTCTTTAGAGACACAGCAGGATACAAAATTTCTTACTTTCACAGATGAACTTTTTATTTACCCACAACTTGTTCAATTGAGTTCATTCACCTTATCAAAGAAAAAGCCCACTGAAGAGTAAATTGCTCATATTAACATTTAAAAAAGATAAAAAGCCAGTATAATAGGTAACAAGGAAACATTCAATTTAGTAATAAAGCATAATAAATCATCATTACCAACGAAAATTAACTTTTAGAATGACTGTGTTGGTTGAGGTTAAGCACTGTGCTAAAGTGCTTATATACTGAAAATTTTTGGCCTTTTGGTTGTATAAATGACCTCTATATTTCTGGAAGTGCAGTTGTAAAATAGTAAAATTAAATTGAACTAAAGGAACCTCTGTCTAGTATTCATGCCAAACCATTTAGAAGCAATATTAAATCATCATTTGAATAATTTATGGATGGTGATTGTCATAATGTAATGTGTGGTCTGTGATTATGGGCACCTTTTTTGATTAGATTTCTAGGATTAATTTCAGAAAATAAATCCAAGGTTAAAACTGAGGGCACCTAGTCTAGGGCTAAGCCTAAGGCAATGCTTTTATCAGAGTCAAGTGCAACTGGCCAATATTTTACCACCACAGGTTCTAATTCTAAATGACCTGGCTTGTTTGACACACTGTGAATACTTAGTGTACATAAACTCAGTTTTTATGATGTATTTCTTACTTCACTTAATCTGAAATGAGCGCAGATTTAAGTAACTCTTCATATAAAACCAAAAATTTTGTTAAAGAAAATTTTAGAAAAGGGAAAAAATTGCGCCTCTCATATAGATATAAAAATGAACAATCATTAAAGATTTTACTTAATTCGTTCAGTGAAGGAACCAGGAAGACATAAGTAGGCCAAGAGAGAATAAGAAGCATAGACCTATTTATGTAGAGTTGTAAAAGATAGGAAAGACAAGAAAAGTTTAAATCACATACCCCGAGTCCTGTCCTGGATGCAACCAATGCAGGTGTAAAATAGCTCCTGACGATGAAAGACTAGAATCAGGTCACCTGGAGAAGAGTGTCCTTGAAACAATGTACAGATTTCACCAAGTCACTTTTTTTTCTATAATTCACTTTTAATTGACGCCGAAATAATAAGTTTGTGACTTTTATCCAACTAAAAGTCTGGGTGTTTAGTTTAAGGTATCCTTGATATCTAATGTTCTGATTGTTCATGGGTTTGATTAAAATAGACATAAATCAGTTCAGAGCCAGTGTCCTTTGAGAGACAGAATACACAAAAAATTGCCAGACTACATACCACGGTAGAACTTGGACCCACACACACTACAGTAACCAGTTTAGGAGGCCAAACCATAAGCTATAAAACAATCAACCCCTAAAAGTCAGAATTGATCAATGACTGCCATCATCCCTATTTTTTGGCCCCACTTCCAACTTAGGACCAAATAGGGAAATCTAAATATGCTCTCTAAACCAATCACAAGAGATGGCCTGCTTCTGGTTAGCTTGCCTCCAGCTTCCCTTTTCCAACAACTTCCAATCAGAACAAACCTGGAGCTCACTCCAGTGCCTGTGATGAAAGGGAAGTCTCAGCAAAACGCAAATGATGGTGTCTGACTCCCTTGTTACAGCAAGCTTTGCATGAATAGCTTCTGTTTGTTCTCAAGGGGAGTGGTCTTTGTTTATTTCCACACCCTACAGTTATGAGAATTAGTCAATATTAGTTAACTTAAAGGGGGAAGAAAACTGAAATAGTTAAAATAACTAAATATTCCAAATCTAACCATTGAGGCACATTTGTGGTGTTTCCTGATTTTCTGTGTTACAAATATTCTGACCGTTGTTAATTTCAAATTTCAGCATAAACTCACTGTATTCAGAATTGGGAAGAAATATGTAAGAACACACCATTATATAGTTTTTCTGCCACACAGGTATAATAGATATAGATAAAGACATGATAGATATAAATAACTTCTAGACTATAGATAATAAAATGTGGTAAAAAAAATTAGTAAGTGATGAGTTTTAGGTATATTTTACCCATATTTTAAATAGAATTTATTTTCCAGTATATATAATTTAATTTTTAATAACTGGCTTTCCAAATTCCTAAAAATCTAATAATTGGACACTCACAGGCAGTTCTAGGACATGACTGGTTCCAGGAGATCAAGACCAGTCCTTGAGATGGAGGGAGTAGGTAGAGAAAGTAGGAAAATTAAAGAGGTACGTAGGCATTGGAACAAACAGGGATGGATAGGTCTATATGTAGAATTTTGCTGTTATTCCGGATGGCTGACAAACCACTGGAGGGCATTGAGCAGAGAAGGGACATGGTCAATTATTTTAAAGTGACTAGCTTAAATTTCTGGTAAGAAAACAGTCAAAGAGGGAGACAAACCATAAGAGACTCTTAATCTCAGGAAACAAACTGAGGGTTACTGGGGAGGAGGGGAGTGGGAGGGATGGGGTGGCTGGGTGATGGACATTGGGGAGGGTATGTGCTATGGTGAGTGCTATAAATTGTGTAAGACTGATGATTCACAGACCTGTACCCCTGAAACAAATAATACATTATACGTTAATTTAAAAATTAATTAATTAATTTAAAAAAAGAGTCCAAGCTTTTGACGAGCTTCTAGGCGGATGGAGTTGCGTTAACTGAGACTGGGAGGCAGAGAGTAAAACATGACGTCATATTAACTTTAGAACATGCTAAGTTTAAAATGGTATTCTATAAGTGGAAATGCTGAGTAGGAGTTAGATACATGAATCTAGTGTTTAAGTGTTTAAATAACTCTCTAACAAAAGACTTTACTCCCAAATGGTTTTAATAATAAAAGCTTAATTGTAATTTAATTACTAGACAGATAGGACAAGCAGTGGTTTGCATTAAGTAGGAAATGTTGAAATGATTGCCCATATGGATACATAATAAGTATCTTTGGGGGACAGCTATAGAGAAATCTAAGTTAATGTTGTTGATAAGAGGCATAAAAAATATCTTCTTTTTAGTTTCGAATGCTGTATTTCAGCATTTATTCCCCAGGGGTGGGTGAAGGCCACAGTCACCTAGGCAAATTCTGTGCTTTCTAGTGTATACTCTATCTCCTCACTGTCCTCAAAGGAGAATAACAAGAGATATGGATATCTTGGTTTCTCCCCCCAGTTACAACAAGAAATAACCACAAAACGTATTTTGTAATGATTGCTATTTCTCACACACATAGACACATATAGTTTTTTTTTTTTTTTTTAACCACGCATTATTTTTAAGTCTGAGTGTAGTTAGCCTACAAGGTTACATTTGTTTCCGGTGTACAACTTAGTGATTTGATAAGTTGATACATTATTCTATGTTTACCACAAGTCTAGCTACAATGTGTCCCATTACATCAACCAGAAATTTTTAAAAAGCACATTAATATTCCTTTAACAATTTTCTAGCCATTATTTAATTTAATGCTTAGAATAATTGCATGAAGTAAATTTTATTTTGATTAGTGGTATCAATTACAGCTTTGAAGGCCTGAGCACGAAGATATTTTCCTGAATGTCATCCTTCCTGTCTGGTCTTATTTGCATAAGTCTGTCTTCACTTTGGCTACAACCACAGAGTGGTAACCAGAGGTTAGACTCTGTACTCTTTTTTTTTTTTTAAGATTTTATTTATTTATTTGACAGAGAGAGATCACAAGTAGGCAGACAGGCAGGCAGAGAGAGAGGGGGAAGCAGGCTCCCCGTTGAGCAGAGAGCCCGATGCGGGGCTCAATCCCAGGACCCTGAGATCATGACCTGAGCCGAAGGCAGAGGCTTTAACCCCCTGAGCCACCCAGGCACCCCCAGAGGTTAGACTCTGGTAGGGACTCTAGGCTCTGTTAACAATGTCTTAGTTCTGATTCACGATACTAAAGTGTTCCCAATTCTGGGCATATAGGGAAACCACATTTCTACATTATGCAAAAGAGTTTTATTCTCTGTTAAATGCAGTCCCTTTCAGGGAACTTACAGATACCTACTGAATTACACTAAAAGTCAAATAAGTGGAATATTTAAAAAATATATAAACTAAAATGCAATGGAGGTCCAAAGAAGGGAGGAACCATAGTCAGTTGGATAAAGCAGGGAAGCCTTTGACAGATAAAGCAATATTGAATTTGAACTTGAGTGAGTAAAATATCAACAGGTAGAAACAATAGTAAGGGTTCACTAGGAAAAGGGGTACAGGATGCACAACAGTTCAGATGTTGGAATAAAGGGAATGTTTGGAATTTAAATAATCAAGTTTGGCTGAAATGAAGATCAATATAGAGGAACAGTACACATTAAGTCTGGAAAATATTTTAGAGTGATATTATTGGGAGGCTTGAAATCCAGTGTGAGGTCTTTCTGTTTTAATAACAATTGTAATTCTTTGCATGATTTTCTGTTTAAGAATTGGTATGATATTGCAATACTATTTTGGGAAATAATTAGTTGAATATTAACACTACAGCACCTCAATCAAGACAGTGGTAGGAAAAACTGAAGAATGAGTGACAGAAGGAATTCTAGAGGTAGAAGCCGCAGGAGTTGGAGAATAATTGAATATGAGAGATAAAGAACAAAACTAAACCAATATTAACTGTGGAGTTTTAAGCCAGAGGGACAGAACAGCGCCACAACTAGGAGGACCAGGGAAGTTGGAAACAGATCAGATGTGGCAAGTAGAAGTCCGGTTTTGTTCATGTTGCATATTAAATAGATGGCATCTGGGCCTTGCACATCTATATCCTTCGAATAATGAATGATAAAGAGAGGGTGACAATTATGTACTCTGAGTGTTTTCAGAATAGAAATATTCGTTGAAACCTGTGAATGTAGATAGGATTCTACTGCTCCTAAAGGGAAGTTTCAACGTACTTCTTATTTTTTCTGCTCTGTCCCGGACATCTCTCATTTTAAAAAATACCTTAAATTTTGAACTTCATCTTATTCATTTATATCATTTCTTTATGAGAGTTAAACTGGCAAGTTTCTTTCATATTGATGAATTGACAAGATGGCTACGTGCCCACCCAATATCCTCTTTTCTTTCTTGCCACAAAATTCTGTTTTACTTGTAGAGTTAATAGGCTAACTTTAAGAAATTTAATAATAAAAAAAAATGTTTCTCACCTCCTCCTGTCATGCTATGTATTTAGGCCCATGAGAGGAAAGCGAAAGTCCCAGAGAAATTTCCAAGGATTCATGGGCATGCATTCCTTTTGTTCTGTGTTTTCCTTTCTTCATGCCTGAAACATTGACGTGGTGGCTGGAGATCTGGCAGCCATCTGGAGACCATAAAAATGAGACTTAACACCAAAATCGAAGACAGGAAAGATGTTAAGGTGCTAATAACCCCTGATGACATTTGACCCTCTGCTTTAATCCTGAACTCTCTAGTCTGAATTTTCTGTACTTGAAAAACATTACAATTTCATTTGGTCAAGGTATTATTTTAGAGCTTCTTGTTGTTCCTATCTGAATACAATTCTGATTTAATGATTCAGTCTTTTTCCTGGGTCAATCTGCCATAATATGATTATGTGGATTTACTTATCATCACCATAAGATATGTGTCAATTTTAAGGGCAAAACATGTCAACATCCCATGGTAAGATATATGATTGAGGCAGCCTAACAGTATACATTAAACTAGACATAGAGATTATTTTCGTTGTTTTTTTCTTCCAAAAATGTGCTTCATGGATGACAGAGCTGATTATCACCTTTAAATGACTCCAATTTCCTACTGCAATCACCATGGTTAATGAGTAGGAACAAACGTGTGTTCATCTAAGTAAATATTCCACCAATCACAGATACCAACTGAGAAGGCATAACATCTTCATGTCCTTTGAGTTCATATTTCTAGCATTCTTGCTTGGTGCAGTGTGAAATGCATGCAGATATACTAGGGAAGGGGAAAAAGCAATTTGACCAACTAGTGGTTTGCTTCTTTTGAGATAGGTAGCATATGGAAAGTTGTGACAAATTGGAGATCTGGAGGCATGAAGAAACATATTAAAAACAGAAACCTGATTACTTTAAGTAATGTATCATTTTTTTATGTTTTTATCTTCTGTGCACAGTAATCAGCGATGTTAAAAAAAATAACATACTGCATCTACTCTATTAATGTCCAAACAGGAAAAAGCAAAAAGCAAGTGCAAGTTTAAATATAAAGGACACTCTGAAACTCCCAAGCTGGTGGTTCTTCTTTTCTTTTCTTTCTTTTTTTTTTTTCTCATTAAACTCTTTTTTAATGGGTCTCAAAATTTTGTGACAATTTTTAAAACTAATAACTTAAAACTGCCACACACACACACACACACACACACACACAAATGGCCCACAAAGCATTCTCCTTTCCTTCTGAAGGGTTTACGAAGCATCGTTGTCATTAACCAGTCTTTTACTATTAAATGACCAATCGATGCAAATAGTCCTAAGACAGTTCTTCCACCCCCGATTAAGACTGGGGGGGCATGTTGGGGTGCCTGGGTGGCTCAGTCATTTAAGTGGCTGGCTACAGCTCGGGTCATGATCCCAGGGTGCTGGGATTGAGCCCCATATCAGGCTCTCTGCTCAGGGGAGATCCTGTTTCTCCCTCTCCTTCTGCTTGCCGCTCTGCTTTCTTGTGCTCTTTCTCTCTCTCTGTCAAATAAATAAATAAAAACTTAAAAAAAAAAAAAAAAGACTGGAGTAGCTTGGGGATAATTTTCTTTAGCCTTCTGAGCTTTCTGGACAGACTTGGTAACCTTGCCAGCTCCAGCGGCCTTCTTGGTCACTGTTTTGATGACACCCATAGCAACTGTCTGTCTCATGTCACGAACAGCAAAACAGCCCAGAGGGGGATAGTCAGAGAAGCTCTCAACACACACAAGCTTGCTAGGAACCATATCAATGATGGCAGCATCACCAGATTTCAAGAACTTGGGACCATCTTCCATCATTTTTTTCCAAAATGACAATCTATCTATTCCTTCGACTCCGCAAACTTCAAGCAATGTGAGCTGTTTGACAATCCAGCACAGGTGCATATCCTGCACTGATCTGACCTGGATGGTTTAGGATAATCACCTGAGCTGTGAAACCAGCTGCTTCCCTTGGTGGGTCATTTTTGCTGTCAGCAGCCACATTGCCATGATGAACATGTTCGATAGATACATTTTTGACATTGAAGCCCACACTGTGCCCAGGAAAAGCCTCACTCAAAGCTTCATGGTGCATTTCAACAGACTTTACTTCAGATGTAACATTGACTGGAGCAAAGGTGACCACCATGACAGGTTTATCCGTCTCCACTCGGCCCACAGGGGCAGAACCAATACCACCAATTTTGTAGACATCCTGGAGGGGCAGACACAAGACCTTGTCAGTTGGACGAGTTAGTGGCAGAAATGCAATGCAGAGCTTTAAGCAGCATGATTCCACTGGCATTGCCATCTTTACAAGTGACTTTCCATTCCTTGAACCAAGGTATGTTAGCACTTGGCCCCAGCATGTTGTCACCATTCCAACCAGAAACTGGCACAAATGTTAGCATGTCGGGGTTGTAGCCGATTTTCTTAATGTAAGTGCTGACTTCTGTAGTGATTTCCTTGTATCTCTTCTGGCTGTAGGGTGACTCGGTGGAATCCATTTTGTTAACACCAACAATTAGATGTTTTACACCCAGTGTATAAGCCAGAGGGTTTGTTCATGGGTCTGCCTATTCTTGGAGCAGACCCGCTTCAAATTCACCAGCACCAGCAGAAACCATCAGGACAGCACAGTCAACCTAAGATGTGCCTGTAATCATGTTTTTGATAAAGTCTTTGTGTCCTGGAGCATCAGCGATGGTCACGCAATACTTGCTCATCTTGAATTTCCACAGGGAGATATCAATGGTGATACCATGCTCATGTTCATTTTTCAGTTTATCCAAGACCCAGGCAAACTTGAAGGAGCCCTTTCCCATCTCAGCAGCCTTCTTCTCAAATGTTTCAGTAGTTCTTTTGTCAATCCCACCACATTATAGATTAGATGACCAGTAGTGGCAGACTTGACCAAATCTACATGTCCAATGACGATATGTTGATATGAGTCTTTTCTTTTCCCATTTTGGTTTAGGTTTAGCAGTGGTTTTCATAACACCTGTGTTCTAGTGGCAAACCCATTGCACAAAAGCTCTTCTTTTCTCTTATTTGATCAATGAAGAAAAAAGAATATTGCCCACATTCACTAAAGTTTGCTTTATACTTTATATTTTTTATATTATAAAATGAAAAGAAAGAATAGAGAACAATTTTAAATATCCAACTTTTATTCTAACTGTATTTGCCTTAACCATCGAAAAAAAGTAGAAAAAAAACACAACAAAGCAGGAATCTACTCTGTTTTTAACACTTCATAGTGCTCCAGGGTAAAACAGAATATAACCACATAAAATGTTTGGTAAAATGCTTAATAAATACTAGCAGAAACTCTTGATGACATATCCATGAGCTAGGCCCCTCTTCTTTCACTTTTGGTGGAACCCAAATTTTGTGTAGGTGTTCACCTCTTCACTGTAGGACTTGGATAAGGTCACCTCTCCTCAATTCCAGTTACCAAACCCTAATCAGTTTAAACCAATTATCGGGGCTCATTACCCTTTCTAGTGATGTAGTTAGTCATAGACTTGTATTAACTTGTAGATTTATTTTAACCAATAAGGTCATCAGAGATAGCTGCCTGGAAATCTGTATGGAAGTTTAGTTTACTCTGGAGACAGGGAGTAACAGAAAAGGGAGGGAGGAAAGGAAGAGGAATAGGACAAGGATGACTGGGAAAATTAGAAGGGCAAGGAGGAGTAGGATGGGAAGAAAGGAAGGAAGAAAGAAGGAGGGGACAAAGGAAAGAGATAGCAGAAACTCCCTTATGTCAAGTCTGGTTTGTGGCCTATGGCAGCTGTAATTTTCTCCTGTCCACCAGAAGAGCCCATCAGAGAGTAAAAACAACAGGTTTGGAAAGCAGAGCAAAGCTTTGAAAAGAATCTAAGTCCTTAAAGACATCTTTGAGTACTGAATTTACAAACTAAAGTTTCTCCACTTCCATTCTGTGTTATGTGACATGATAACTTGTTTCTACTGAAGGTCGGTGAGTAGTCTTCTATGACTTTCATCCAAAACCAGTTGATGTGCAAAAAACCAATAAAATATCAATAAAAATCAATAAATCAATAACTACTAAATGACTACCTTACAGTCTTTGTTTCAGAAGAATTAGAAATTTCTTGTTAATGTTGTTTGTATTTTTTTTTTTTTTGTAGAATGGACATACCTTTTATTCTATGATTTTAGTGGGCAGGTAGAATAATTTAAAGCAAACTTTATATCACTGTTTCTTTAAGATTGAATTAAGAATGGCCTACCTCATAATTATTTAAGTTTCAAAAATGCAGGACTCCTCTTTCTTGGACTCTTTCCCTGACTTCTTAGACTCCTTCCCTAACTGAAATCAGAATCTCTGGTGGGTGATTACCTAGAATCTGAAAATTTAATGAACCATTCAGTTGGATCTTAGATGGACTACTAATAGACATGCGATGTCTTCAGTTCTTTGCATTTTTACAATAAGATATGTAATCCCAATTTGTTTACTATTATTAAAATGGTTAATTCATAAAAATTCATAATCTTGTTTGCTACTTGAGTTGGAATATTTTCTAGTGTTCAGCCCTCTTCAACCCCACAGAACTTGTTTAGCATACTTAAAATCATGAAGTTTTTTTTTTTAAAGATTTTATTTATTTATTTGACAGACAGAGAGATCTCAAGCAGGCAGAGAGGCAGGCAGAGAGTGAGGGAAGCAGACTCCCTGCTGAGCAGAAAGCCCGATGTGGGGCTCGATCCCAGGACCCTGAGATCTCCACCCGAGCCGAAGGCAGAGGCTTTAATCCACCGAGCCAACCAGATGCCCAGTCATGAAGATATTTAACATCAGCAATCAGCAAATGCAATCCCTAAGAATTTACATAACATTACTTTTGATAATTTTGGTCAATTTCAGCATATTCCTAAACAGAAAATTATTGGACTTTTTATTAACTTTATCTTAATAAATAAACCCCATTAAAAATTTAAAACAGTAAAGAGATTTTTAGATATCTGTGCAAGTTCCATAATTTGTGGAATCATTGTTCTGTGAACATGAGTAAATCAACTTGATTCTAATGATGTTAATTTGGTATAGATTTGAACAATCACAACTCGTTCATCAAGTCTGTTGTCTAAATGACCAGCACAGTAGATGTTCCTCCTTTAGTTTAGCAATACTCATGGAGATAACCAGTAGATTCAACACAAACAAACCAAAGAAATATGCTGTGTGCTAGGAGTTGTTCCGTAGCATCTGCCTGCTGATTCGAAGAACAAATGAATGAGTTATGGGAAATAACTCACTGCTTTCAATGTACCTGTGAGTTTATTTGCATTCTGTTGTAATACAATGCAGAGTGGGTTTGAAAACATACCACTAATAACATACTGTCATTGGTACTGTGAGCAAACCATCTCCATTGTTGGGACACTTACTGAAAGATAATTACCAGAGACACAAGTATCTAGAAGCTTAAAATGTCAGTCACCCTCTCTGGCAAGATATTCTGAATCAATATGACTTATGTGGAGTAAATTGCTTTGTTTTACCTTGTGATGCTTTTGCAGAACTAGTTCTGAAAAAGAATATGCAAGTAAACCCAGTAAGATGGGGCGCCTGGGTGGCTCAGTGGGTTAAGCCTCTGCCTTTGGCTCAGGTCATGATCTCAGGGTCCTGGGATCGAGCCCCGCGTTGGGCTCTCTGCTCAGCGGGGAGCCTGCTTTCCCCTCGCCCTCTGCCTGCCTCTCTGCCTACCTGTGATCTCTTTCTTTCTGCCAAATAAATAAATAAAAATCTTAAAAAAATAAATAAATAAACCCACTAAGATTGGGATTACATAATGTTAAACATGCATGCATCATAATGTGTTCATGTTTAAACTTATTATGATTCAGATTATATTTATACATTCATAACTTACATTTTTGCTTTTTTTTTTTTTTTAATATAAACATGAGAGAAGTTATCTGGAGGTCCAATACCATCAGCTTTTTGATTTGAGGAAGGACTTTTTTCCCCTGACAAAAGAGACAAGCTTATTTTCAGTTGGCATGACTAGTGCGGTGGACTTTCTGTGGAAGCATGTTGTAAGTAACTAAATTTTTTGCATCTGGATTTTTTATATATAACACATATTTAGAAACTTATTATGGAAATTAAGAGTCTACAAAGGCTTTTTCTATAAATATGCAAAATTGTTCGAATTATTTAATTTACATTAACAATTTTGTTTAAGTTTTAGGGATAAGAATCTTCATGGGGTCAAAAGCGTTCTACTACCTAATAATTCTGCCAGAAAATTTCTCTAATAATTAGCACTTACAAAGGGAATTATCTGAATAAGAAAGGTAAAACAAGAACTTTTCATTTTTACCGAATATGTTTATTTGCTTTATGTCTTATAACTGAGATGTATTTTGCTTTCTCTAGTGTGTGTTACACGCTTCTTGAGTAAAACGAGTGAGAGCACTTATATATGTTCACTAGGAATATTGGTGCTATTACATATCGCCAAATAGTTGCATTAAAAAAGCAAACAAACAAAATCCAAAGAAATAGTTCGAAGATTTTATTTTTTCAGTGGTCAAAAAAAATAGCTCTTAGTTTTGTTCCCAGTTTCCAGGTTAATGACATGGTAATGTTCTTTCCATAGTTCTAATTCAGAAACTCTTTTATATTTGAAGTATTTTAAGTTAAGCCACCTTTAGTTTATAGACAACTTAAAGATATCTTATGTTAAAATAAAATTACTCTTTACATGCCAGTCCTCTTATTATTGACAGGTTCACTTACTGCACTGTTAAAATTTACAGACCAATTCATAATCAAAATAGACTTATGGTTACCAGAAACAGGAATATTATGGGCCAAAAATATTTCGTTGTTTAAAAAATAAAAAAGTGGGAGGCACCTGGATGGCTCAGTCAGTTAAGCATCTGCCTTTGGCTCAGGTCATGATCTCAGAGTCCTGGGATCGAGCCCCACATCAGGTTCTCTGCTTAGTGGAGAGCCTCCTTCTCCCTCTCCCTCTGCCTGCTCATCCGCTTGTTTGTGCACGCTCTCTCTCTCTGTGTCAAATAAATAAATCTTTAAAAATAAAAATAAAAAAATAAGTGGCCATGATAAACACACAGGGATCCTATTCACTGAGGAGGGTAATATAATCACCAGCAATTCAAACTAAAATATATCAAAGATCTCAGTTCACCACAAACATTAGTATAACTTGGATTACCAGTTCTTTGTGTTCTTTCCAGTTACCTGCCCTGCCTCCCCCATCTTCACCTAGCTCCACTAAACCTCTCTCCTATCCAGAGCTTATTAATCCTCCAATGATCAGTGGCTTCACTTACCCATAAATCCTCTCTTACATGTTACCCAATGCTGATCTGTTTGATTTAAATTCCTATAGTGTATATAGTTTTCATTCATTTTAAAAGCTAGTTATTCTTACTCTATCATCCCTTCAAAGAATACCAACTGAACATCTGTTATGAGTTAGAGATGATGGATATAAACATATAAAGACAGGTTTTTAACAGTATGTGCTTTCTGTCTAACTAGTTCGTTTTTAGTAACTAATATTTTATAGAATGCTAGCCATCAAATAGAAGTCAACATCCATTTCTGATGGTACTGATATTAAATTCCTACTATATGTCTAATACTACCTTAATACCATTATGTATGTTTTATTTTTTCCAAATGGACTGTATTCAAGAGGGTGTAAGCATTAGACAACCTTTTAAGGAAAATTTTTCTCACTACCCCGTAAACCCTATCTGAAGACTAATTGTTTCTACCAAGCCACTAGATGAACAATTAAGCTGGACTAATGACATTCTCAATCACTGCTCAAAAGTAAACAATCCTGTAGGTATTTTAAACCCAAACAATCCATTTCTAAAGATTCAGTGTAAAATTCCAGTGTAAATTAAAATATTAATTCCAGTGTAAAATAAAAATAGTTTTCTTATCTCATTTAGAACTTCTTTCCTCCTCCAGCTAGCTACTGCTTCAAGCTTAGGGATGAGGACTCACAGAGCGGTGATGACCAGTTTGTGATTTCTATCCTACCTATATTTCTACTCTCCCCACCATTTCTGAGTTACTCTAACCTTCTAGGATTTAAACCAAGAAAAAGGTGATTACTGCAAATGAGGTGTTTTTTTTTTGTCGTGGGGGGGAGGTTGTTTGCTTGTTTGTTTTTTGTTTGTGTTCTTGGGATTGTGTATCAGGGTATAGTAAGCAGTTAGAGCTGGTTCTTTCTTCCATGGGAAATTTCAAGGCGTTGTTTTTTGTTGTTTTGTTTTGTTTTTTTCTCCCTCTGCTCAGAACCTCTTATTGACATTTCCTTGGGTCTTGATGTGTGGCTACTGCTAACAATTATCTCACCATCAAATGTGTGGCCCTTGCTTCACCCACATTGACTCTTTCTGCACAGCACACTAACCGCATCCCCAAAGAATACTTCCCTCTATTCAGTCTCTTGATTCTCATCTAATTTTGATGTGAGTAATGAGGTAGGTAAGGTTCCCTAATTAGTTTTAAACATCCCCCAACAATCCAACATCAGCTCATTCATTAAATCAGGTATTTATTGAGTTCCCAGGTACTGTTATGAGCAGTGGAAAAACATTCGTAATCAGGCAGACAACAATCGGTTCTCATAGAGCTTAAGTTTTATTGGGAGAGGCAGACAATAAATATGACTTTTTAAAAAGAACAATATATACTATATTTGATCATTAAATTTTGTGTCAACCTGGCTAGGTTGCTCAGTTGTTTGATCAAATATTGGCCTTGTTTTTGCTGGGAAGTGTTTTGTAGATGTGACTAACATCCACAATCAGTTGACTTGAAGGACATTACGTAGGGCTTTGTCAATCAGTTGATTCCCTAGAGATGGTGATAGAGAAATGCTGCCTGAATTTCCAGATTTATGGTTTGCCCTTTACTTTTTAGACTCAAAACTACAACATCAACTCCTACCTGAGCTTTCAGCCCGTCAGCCTCCTCTATCAATTTCAGACTTACTATCCCTCACAGTCATGTGAGACAATTTCTTTTTTTTTTATGTGAGACAATTTCTTAAAATAAATCTCATAATATATATTTAGAAGATATATATATATATATATATGTACACATACATACATATATATCCTATTGATTCTATTTGCCTGGAGTGTCCTAACCAATACACTATGTTAGTAGTGTGCTAAGTGCTTAGTAGAAAAATAAAAACTGAAGGGAATACAAAATTTAAATGTATGTGTGTAAAAGTGTATGGATAAATTTTAGGTAGGGGGTCTAGAGAAAGCCTCATTGGGAAGAAGACTTTTGAGCTGAGATAAGGAAAGAGAGCCAGTCTTGGGGACTACATGGGCGGGGGGTGGAAGCATTTCAGATAAAGTGAATGGCATTTGCAAAGAGCCCAGAGCTAAGTCCATATCTAATTTGTTCAAGGAACAATGGCAAAGCCTGTCAGCGAATAGAGTGAAAGTGAGAGATGGTTTTGACCAAAGGTGTGGTCTGACTTTGATTGCTATATTGAGTGTAGACAGAGAAGGACAATGGAAGGCAAAGGAGTGAGTAGAGAGACCAGTTAAGGGGCTGTTGCATTAATCGAGATGAGAGGTGCTGGTGATGTGGACCAGGAAGGTAGCTTATGAAGTGGGAAGAAGTGGTCACATTCTGGAAATATACTGAAAGTAGAGTTAGCATAATGGACTTCTGACAAGATGTGGGTTATGAAAGAAATAGAGCAATCAGCAACTTTTTGAACATGAGAAACTGGAAAAACAGAGTTGCCATTAGTCGAAATGAAAGATCTATAAGAAATTAAAAATAGAGCTACCATATGACCCTGCAATTGCACTACTGGGTATTTACCCCAAAGATGCAGATGCAGTACAAAGAAGGGCCACATGTACCCCAATGTTCATAGCAGAAATGGCCACAATTGCCAAACTGTGGAAAGAGCCAAGATGCCCTTCAACAGATGAATAGATAAAGAAGATATGGTCCATATATACAATGGAATATTATGCCTCCATCAGAAAGGATGAATACCCAACTTTTGTATCAACATGGACGGGACTGGAAGAGATTATGCTGAATGAAATAAGTCAAGCAATTATCATATGGTTTCATTTACATGTGGAGCATAAGGAAAAATATGGAGGACATTGTGAGAAGGAAAGGAAGGGTGAACTGGGGGAAATCGGAGGGGGAGATGAACCATGAGAGACTGTGGACTCTGAGCAACAAACTGAAGATTTTGGAGGGGAGAGGGGTGG
>CM052898.1:175476769-175494088 GCA_028534135.1 Potos flavus | reverse complement strand
TATACAAGTCTGGAGGGCAGCCACAGATTATCTAATAACAAAGTTTTGGTCCTGGCCTCTGTGTTCCATCAGGACAGTAATAGCAAATGTTCTAACATCTGGTTATAAGGATATTCACCAGTTTGATTCTTATAAAAATCATGAGGCTAATAATATTTCCCCAAATTCACATATTAGAAAATGGAGACTATAACATTTTATGTTTATATTATATTTTGCTCAATTAACATACTAAATCACTGATTATCAAACTCTCAATATATGTTGATTACATACATGGGTTGGACTATGATGTTCATTAGGCAAGGCATCCCATTTAGAAAGTTCTGGATATTGTGAGTGAAATTTACTCTCTAGTTTCTCTCTGTCCTCAGACACATACATTTTTTTTATATCTCGACTGGAGATCTGTCTTTAATTTTAGAAGGTTTCAATGTTCATACACACCAAATACTGAAGTAGATGTTTCTTTGAATTCTAGCCACAGATATCATTTTTTTTCTCAACTAGATGTTGTGATTATTTATGCACAGTCTTGGACAAATATCCAGGAGAAGCATCTCTGTGTTTCCACTTCTTTTAGTGTTTCATGTCCTGTCTTAGCTTTTGCTGTGCCAACAAGTTGCCAGAATCTGAGAGAATGACAATAAACACTAATTACTTGCACAAATCATATGGGGTCTGTGAGTGAGTTGAATTAGCTGGATTATGTCTGGCTGGACTGAGCTCAATGAAGCTCTCTTTTTATCCTCAGATCAAAAGTCACTAGTAAGTAAGGGAAATATCAATACAGCCGAGATTACCAACAAGATTGGGAAATTGGGACACCTCGGTGGCTCAGTGGGTTAAAGCCTCTGCCTTCAGCTCAGGTCACGATCTCAGGGTCCTGGGATCGAGCCCCGCATCGGGCTCTCTGCTCAGCAGGGAACCTGCTACCCCCTCTCTCTCTGCCTGCCTCTCTGCCTACTTGTGATCTCTCTCTCTGTGTCAAATAAATAAATAAAATCTTAAAAAAAAAAAAGATTGGGAAATATGTCAGGAATATCCAATGCATGTGGGCTAGAAACTGAAGCCAAATTCAATTTAATCTCAAATGCTAGGGTGATCCGAGTTCATATAAAGACACTTCCCATTTCTAGTCACAGTTGTACTGGTGGGTCTTAGCTAGTGCAATAAAACATTAAAAGGAAATAAAATACATGAAGATTAGAAAAAAATTATTTTTATATACATAAAATTTTAATATAGAAATTTCTAAGACATCTTCAATCCACCTACAAGGAAAAGATACTTTGTTAAAATACAAAAACACTGTCTCATATATTTTTCTCATGTATTTTTTAAAATGTGGCCAACCTTAAAAAAAAAAGAGTTGATTGTGATGCTGCATAACTTTTTTCAATAATTTATCTGCACAATTAATGAAATCATTTGGCAAATAACAAAGTGGAACATAAAAGGACATGAAAATCATAACACACATTAAATTACAAAATTATGAAATAATTTAAAACACATTAAACCAGTTAAAGGTAGCTAATTAAGAACTATGTTTGTTAACTGCTATTCACAGATGGAAAATATCCATATTTCAGGTGTTGATATGTCACTGACAAAATCAGTATGACTACAAAAGTAAATTAATAAGGAATTTATTCTACTATTATTAAATAGAAATATTGTTAGTTAAAAATATTGTGGCATGACAGTCAAAGTGTTACTAAAATCACCATTGTATTTCTTTTTTAAATAGAATTTCTTATAGGCATAATATATTTTAAACAAATTTTTTAATTAAAATATAGTTGACAATTGGGGGAAATTGGAGGGGGAGATGAAACATGAGAGACTGTGGACTCTGAGAAACAAACTGAGGGTTTTGGAGGGGAGGGGATGAGGGGTTTTGTGAGCCTGGTGGTGGGTATTAAGGAGGGCACGTATTGCATGGAGCACTGGGTGTGGTGCATAATCAGTGAATCTTGGAACACTGAAAAAATAAAATAAAATTTTAAAAAAATCCAAATAATTCAATTTAAAAAATAAATAAATAAAATAAGTAAAAGTAGTTGAGAAAACACAGATATAAACACCTGTAGCGTAAATTAAGACCTAATACCTTGAATATTACACTGTTCTATACAAATAAAAATTAAGACTGAAGGGCAACAACTCATTTGTTCTTGTTATAATTTTTCATGATAATTCTTTTTTCATAAAGTTTAAAGAACTAACTTGTTATTTTCTCTAATATCGACCACCACAACTCCTAGAAAATTAGATGAAAATTACTCCAGGTACAAATTATTCTTTGCTTTATGTTCATCTTATTGTCCATTACAAAAAATATCTGGAATATAATCAAAAGCAGATTAATTATATAAATTAAGTCCAATAAAATAAAATATAATATAATTGACATTTAACATTATATGAGCTTCAGGCATATAACATGATTCGATATATGTATATATTGCAAAATAATTGTCACAATTAGCTTAGTTAGCATCCATCACCATGAATAGCTAAAATATTTTTTTCTTGTGATGAGAACTTTTAAGATCTACTCTCTTAGGAACTTTCAAATATAAAATACAGTATTGTTAACTATAGGTACCATGCTGTACATTATATCACCAAGACTTATTTAACTGGAAGTTTATATTTCACCCACCTCCCTCTCCTCAACTCTGGTGAACACGGTTCTCTGTATCTATTAGTTAGGTTTTGGTTTTGTTTTGTTTTCTTCTCTTTTAGATTCCACGTAAAGTAATATCATGTAGTGTATCTTTTTCTGACTTTAATTTTACTTAGCTTAATGTCCTCAGGAGCCATTTATATTGAAAATAGTAAGGTTTCTTTATTTTTTTCCCCCTTCCTTCCTTCCTTCCTTCCCTGTTTGCTTCCTTCCATCTTTCCTTTGTTTTTGTTGAAAAATATTCTATCATATGTATACACCATATTTTCTCTATCCATTCATCTGTCAATGGACACTCAGGTTGTTTTCTTGTCTTGGTTATTGTAAGTAATGCTGCAATGAGCATGGGGCTGCAGATGTATTTTCCCTATTTCCTTTGGATTAGTACCTGGAAGTGAAATTGCTGGATCACATGGTAGTTCTATTTTTTTTTTTTTTTGAGGAACATCCATACTGTTTTTCACAGCAGCTGTATCAATTTACATTTCCACCAACAGTGCACAAGGATATCTTTTCTCTATATCTTTAAGAATACTTGTTATTTCTTGTAATTTTGGTAATAGCCACCATAACAGGTGTGAACTAATGTTTCATTATGTTTTAGAGATTTTTGACATTTTTCTGATGATTAGTGATATTGAGTACCTTTTAATGTACCTGTGGGCCATCTGGATGTCATCTTTGGAAAAATGGCTATTCAGATCCTCTTCCCATTTTTTAATCAGATCTTTAAATCAGATTAATATTTAATCAAATTGTTTATTAGAGTTGTGTTAGATATATGGGTTGCAAATATCTTCTTCCAATTTGTAGTTTGCCTCTTCATTTTATTAATGGTTCCTTTGCTGTGCAGAAGTTCTTTAGGTTGATGTGTTCACAGTGTATTTCTTTTAAAAAATTAAAGATAGGTGGACTTAGAGGATATTATGCTATGTGAAATAAGTAAGACAGGGAAAGACAAATACCGTATGACTTCACTTATATGTGGAATCTAAAAAACAAACCAAACAAGCTGATAAACAATAACAACAAACGATAAAGACTTAACTAGTGGTTGCCTGGGAGACAGGGGTAGGATAGGTAAAATAGGATTAAGAGGTACAAACTACCAGCTATAAAATAAATAAGTCATGGGGATGTAATGTACAGCATAAGGAAAATAGTCAATAATACTGTAATAACTTTGTATAGTGACAGATGGTAACAACACTTACGGTGAGCATTCCGTAATGTATATAATTGTGGAAACGGTGTGTTGTACACCTTAAACTATTATTATATACAATTTCAATTAAAAAGAAAGAATTTAGGGGCTCCTGGGTGGCTCAGTGGGTTAAAGCCTCTGCCTTCAGCTCAGGTCATGGTCTCAGGGTCCTGGGATCAAGCCCCGCATCAGGCTCTCTGCTCAGCAGGGAGCCTGCTTAACCCTCTCTCTCTGCCTGCCTCCCTGCCTACTTGTGATCTCTCTCTCTCTGTCAAATAAATAAACAAAATCTTTAACATAAAAAAAAAAAATTTAAATGTTTCTGGTATTAAACATTAAATACATGTCAATTATGTTATGGGTTTAAAAGGAATTCTACTGCTGTGAGAACACTTAAAACAGATCTATTCTCTAATAAACATGGAAATAAAGTTTAGCTCTATTAGTGGAAAAAAAAGACAGATCTATTCTCTTAAATTTTTAATTGTATGATACCTTGTTATTGAAATTAGTATTTTTAAAACATCTAATCATTTTCTCTAATCATTTATAATAGATGCATTAACAATGTACATAATTAAATTCCCAATTGTTATTCATTAACTTATAGTTAACACCAAAGTGTCCCTGAACCTTGTAGACATCTTTTTTAACACATCCCTTCATGTTGGTTTGTAAAATTATATCTTTCTCTATACTTTGTTATACTATATTGAGCATTGTAGTTTTCCTTATATTATATATTATTCTACAATTTGGGGTTTTTAAAATCTCAATGTTAAACTCTCCTCTGAGTACTGATTTTTGCACTATGGGTCAAAGCAAATATACTTGATGAAATAACCAGTTTCTTCAGATGTTTTTAATGAGCAAATGTGTTGATTGAATTGCAAACTACAATTCCCAGAATTAGCAGTAAGGTTTATCTCTTTGCCCTGAAAGCATGGGAGTCACTGTGATTTCCTACATGTTATATATTGAGGGCAATAGTTCAGTTTTACTTGGGAGAATAAAAAAATAAAAAAATTATGTGTCATATTTTTCTGATTCCTTACCTGCTTCAAGCTAGATGGAGTATTAGTTACATATGTTTGACATACCAGAGGCCAGACAACCTTCTAAATATTAGTTTGGAAAATAAACAATTAAAAAACAACAGCAAAAAGAAAGTGCTAACCAATTTCTTGGCAAGTTTCAAGTGCATGTACTAAATTCTGCAAATCATATAAACCATAAAGACTCTCCTACTAGAACAGTAGCAAAATCATTGCTATGGTTTCTCTGTAATAAGTTCAGCTGGTGACTGAATGACTCAATTTTATCAAAAACAATAACTGGTGGTCAATACTGCTCTTCCTTTGTACAATTGATCATGTGGCTGAGTGTCACAGTTACGTCTATGCAGAATTAGGTCTTGTTTTCACTTCCTTATTTGTAAATAGAGAAATTTGTAACTTATAATTAGAAATTATACCTGGGAGACTCTGAGCACCTCTAGGAAAATATGAAACATAATAAATAAGTCTAGCTTTAATTTAGTAGTGCCTAAACTATCTGGCATAATTTTATATTTTATTTACCTTTAACTTGTAAAGATAAGAGGAAATCCAGGGAGAAAAAAGGAGATCTCTCAATTACCCCAATTATTTAGTACTATCTCAATGTTAAATGATTAACTTGGTAATTCAGCAATGTAGGATGATATTTAATCGATGTTAAAATAAAGTTATATAAATACTTTTATTTAGAAAAATAATGCCATGCAAGGAAAATTAGAACTGTCCATTTCCATAAGTATCTAAAATATATCCAAATTATGACAGAATGGACTCAATTCTTTGCTTGTTTTATTTAATTTCAAGTTAGTTAACATGTAGTGTATTATTAATTTTAAGGTAGAATTTAGTGATTCATCAGTTGCATGTAACACCCAATGCTCATTACATCAAGTGCCCTGCTTAATCCCCATTCCCAGTTACCCCATCCCCCCACCTACCTCCCCTCCAGCCACCCTCAATTTGTTTTCTATAGCTAAGAGTCTCTTACAGTTTGTCTCAGAATGCACTCAATTCTAATATTTAAAGCTGAGTTCAGCCATCTATCACTGGCATGTTTAAGTATATTTTCTACAACCAAGTTACCGCCCCAGGTTGCAGACTCCACAATTAAACAAATGCATTTAAATCTGGGCTCTGAGAACAACGATGCAGTCTTGAACAGAATTATTCATCACTCTGGGCTTCCATTTCTTCATTTGAAAAAGGATATAACATTATCATACTCATACAGTTTTTGTAGATTTGATAAGATAGTCTATGTAAAATATTTAAAATAATGCTTGGACTTATTATTCATCTGCTCCAATTAAGTTTATGCCCATCTGTGTTGAGAGGTGGCAATACTGACCCCTTCCAAGCAGTTTCTGGACAGTGAACACGTGATTCATTTTTTCTTTTTTAAGATTTATTTATTTATTTTAGAGTGACAGAGAGAGACAGAGAATGGGGGGAGGGACAGAGGGAGAGAATCTCAAGCAGACTCCCCATGGAGCTTGATCTCACAACCCACGAGATCATGACCTAAGCTGAGATCACACTGATTGGAGGCTTAACTGACTGATTCACCCAGGTGCCTCACACAGGATTCATGTTAAGTGCAATTCTGAACCTGTATTCTTGTTTTCACTGCCATTCTTCCTTCACTCACCTTCAAGTTTCTCTTTGTGTTCTCTCTCCCATGTGATTTCTCATAACTGGGTCCTTCCTTAAATCTGTCTTTTAATTTGGTGATTTGATAATTGACAGAGGGCAAAAAGATCTTAAAGTCCTCTCTCAGTTAAAGATGCTTTTGTTTCTAAAGATGTTTTTGTTTCCCCTTTAGCTTCCGACAAAACCTTGCCTCCAAATATCTTATAAAAACAAAAACAGAAAATTTTATCTGATTTTAAAATAGTAGATATTATCTTAAAAAGTAACCATAAGCTTGGCAGGAGAGCAAGTTGCTACCTATAGAGATATTTCCTCTTAACCAAGTCTTTGGCAAAGCTGTTACTACTTTCTTTTTTGTTTATAATTCCTGGCATAGATTACAAAGCATGAATTTTATTAGTGAATCACAATTTCTCTACCTTTCTTAAAACCTCAATAAATAATATTTTACAAGTTTCTAGATTCAAAAATAGAAAATAGTAGTAATAACAAATACCTTGAATCTAAGACTTGACTAAGATAATTTTCTTTCCTCAGTTTAGAGGGTGTTAGTTAAACTCACACTTACGTGGCATAGAAAAAAGAGATATTTTTTTCCCTTGGCACAGAGACAACAGTAAAAGCATCTATAGTTGATCATTAGTTACCTTAGAGAATTAACCAGTTTCAAATCTGGTTCTTTGTCCTATAAACTCAGAAACTAAATATGACTTCAGACAAAATAAATCCACATCAAGAGCAGAAACTTTTACTGAGAGTATGAGATTGACAAATTTTTATTCATTTCAAATAAAAAAGGAGACAAATTACATGTAACAATGTATTTTTTAATGTTAGCATAAAAGATAGCATTTTTCTCCAATCACAAGTAGCCAAGTGAGTTCAGGATCTTTAAAAAAACTGTGTGACCAGAACAACAAAAAATATTCAACATTTAATTGTATCAAGAGTAGACAAGGGGCGCCTGGGTGGCTCAGTGGGTTAAACCCTCTGCCTTTGGCTCAGGTCGTGATCTCAGGGTCCTGGGATTGAGCCCCACATCAGGCTTTCTGCTCAGCAGGGAATTTGCTTACCCCTCTCTCTCTGCCTGCCTCTCTGCCTACTCATGATCTCTCTCTCTCTGTCAAATAAATAAATAAAGTCTTTTTTAAAAAAAAAAAGAGTAGACAGTTTGATGACTATCTCTCGGCCTAAAGAAAGCCCATTGTCAATGAGAACAGAATATTTCAGTTCTTTTAGTTAAGTAGTTACTTCCCCTACGGACACTTGGATGGTTCAGTTGGTTAAGCTAAGCATCTGACTCTTGTATTGGCTCAGGTCATAATCTCAGCAGCGCTATGTGATCCAGCCCCCTGTTGGGCTCTGCTCACAACATGGAGTCTGCTTGGGTTTCTCTCTCTCCCTCTCCTTCTGCCCCTCCTCTCTCTCTCTATAAATAAGTTACTTCTCCCAGTGTATAAGCCATAGTTTTGAATATTGTATTAGTTATTCTTAGCTGCAATAATGCTACATACAAATATGCTATAATCTCAGTGATTGATAATAATTGATACTTTTTTTCCAGTACTGAATCTGCAGATAACTCTAGAATTCTGCTCCAGGCAATGGGTTGGATTTAGCTCTGTCCACCAGCCTTCTCACTCAGGACTCAATCTGACAGGACATAGGCTTCCAAAGGTAGGTGAAAGGAATAAAAGAAACTAAGCCCACCATCAGTAGGGTTTGGAACAATACTTCTCCCATGCAGGAAGGAAAAGGAGGGTGGATATTAGCTCTACAAGAATATAATCCACTGCATATGGCTTCCAAAACCATTGGCTATGTGAATCTTCTTTCTTTCTGTGTTTAATGACTAAATTACCAAATTTCTAATGGGCTATTCTTTTATCTTTTATTTTTTTTTATGTTAGTCTATCCAACCCTACAGGCATGGTAACCATTTTAATTCCTTAATGGGATTTCATTTACTCCTTTGATGGAATTTATATCATTTAAACTTATTCTCTTCAAGTTAGTTCTTAGTTTGTTAATGCCTCAGTATAGATCCCAAGAAATAGTAAATACAACATGATTCATATGTTATACTTTGAAAAATAAATAGATTTGCCTATACGAAGTGAAGACGAAGCTAAATTCAGCCAAAAATAATTTAAAAAATAGAATGTACTGTCCTGAGATAATAAAATTGGGTGAAAGGTAAAGAAAAAACAAAACATGAGTCAGACATCGTAATTTTTATTATAAGCAACCTAGTAGATCTTAGTGTCCATGGCCTTGGATTTGATGAATAACATTGTGTTCTAATAAATTGTGCCCTCTGTGCAGTTAATTATGAAGATATTACCATTTGCCTTTTTTAAAAAAAAATATTTTATTTTATTTATTCAGTGTCCCAAGATTCATTGTTTATGTACCACACCCAGTTCTCCATGCGATACATGCCCTCCTTAACAGCCACCACCAGGCTCATCCATCCCCTTACCCCCTTCCCTCTAAAACCTTCAGTTTGTTTCTCAGAGTCCATAGTCTCTCATAGTTTATCTCCCCCTCCAATTTCCCCCAGTTCACTTTCCTTTCCTTGTCCTAATGTCCTCCATGTTATTCCTTATGTTCCACAAATAAGTGAAACCATATGATAATTGACTTTCTCTGCTTGACCTATTTCACTCCGCATAATCTCCTCCAGTCCTGTCCATCTTGATACAAAAGTTGGGTGTTCATCCTTTCTGATGGCTGAGTAATATTCCATTGTATATATGGACCACATCTTTATCCACTCCTCTGTTGAAGGGCATCTTGGCCCTTTCCACAGTTTGGCAATTGTGGACACTGCTGCTATGAACATTGGGGTATATATGGCCCTTCTTTTCACTACATCTGTATCTTGGGGTAAATACCCAGTAGTGCAATTGCAGGGTCATAAGGTAGCTCTATTTTTAATTTTTTGAGGAATCTCCACATTTGCCTCCCTCTCCCAATTTCTCTAAGCAATGTTTCTGAAATTATTCTTGAATAGTGAACCTGCAACTCTTGACCCTGATAAAGTTTTCCTATATCACATTAAATTATCATTGCTATTAAATCACTATCACTATACACTATTAAATTAATTTTTATTACATTATGAACAGGTGGAAACTACAACTCAGTAAGGTTGTATAGTATATTTTAACATGATCTGACATTTGGAATGCACAAATCCTCTTCTATGTTTCCTGCTTTGACTTTGGTCCCATATTTCCAGATGCCTGATGATAATCTTCATTGGATGACCAAGCAACACTTCAAACTCAGAGTCAAAATAAATCTGTCACAGTTTCTTTTAGTTTGCTTCTGTTTTATTCTTGTATCTGTTTTGCATCCTCATTTTCCCAATACAATGGATGGGTTAAACAGCACATTACTTGGAACTAAAACATTTCTCAACAGAGATATAAAACTAAAATTATTATCTAGAACTCAGCAGAAAGAGATAAAGAGAAAGAAAAGAACAGTTATCACAAGACAAACACACAGATGATAAATAAATTTTTTTAACATACTACAGTATTAAAATGAGTGAGAGAGAAGAAAACAATATTCTAAGACATAACAACAGAAATTTATATCAAATTTATAAAAGAAACAAAGTCAAAGGAAAAATAAATCCCCAAGCAAGATAAATGAAATTAAATCCACATCTACAAATCTCATAGGGGGACTGTGGCACTCCAAGCATGAAAGATAAGTTTCAATGTTTTGATATATATTCTTTAATTGATTCCAAAAACCATATGATATTTAAGAGGCACCAAACAGATAACCACACTAAATTAAAGAGACATCAAACAGGTAGCTCTTTGCATTGATGCTGTGATAGAAGGTGATATATTCTTAACCTGCCTTGTGGAAAATTGTATTTGCTGGAAAGTTGAAAATGGAAAGAGGGTAATTCCTCTATAAGGCACAACATTCACTATCAACTAACAACTAGTTTCTAACAAGAAATAGAAGAAAAATTTATAATTAATTAGCATTAGTAATACCCAGAAAGAAAACTGTAAGAAGTCCAGCATATATTCTAGATTTAAGAAAGGGAAAATATAGTTATAAAACTGAAATAAAAAATTAAATGATGATACAAAAAATTATAAAGCTCCTTAAAATGATATTCTGAAAATATAATTCTAAGTAAGTAAGAAAAAGAATTATTTCACGATATTATATCTAACATAAAGCTCTGGAACAAATGCATATGTAAAAGTTAATGAAGATAGAAAAGATAGTGCAATTAATGAAAAAGAAAACCATCTGGGTGGAAACCCAGATAAAAATACTACTTGCAAAAATGCAAAGGATAGGAAGAGATTTCCTTGGCTTTAGGGGGAAAAAAAGAAGAGTAATGCAATCTGAGGTCTGCTGCTTGGAATAGATGGAAAAATGTTAATAGAATATGGAGTGGAAAGTCCTCAAACCTACTTTATGTCCTTCTCTTTTGTTTCCGTCAATTATATTAACTTAAAAAGTTATATATCAGAATTGATAAGAAAAAAAAATTCAAGGGCATTTGAGGAAAATTTTAAAAGCAAACTAACTTTCTAAATCTATCTAACACAAACAGCTCAGACCACTTGCCCTTAGTGCACTGAAAGATATTGTAGATAATATTAAGCCAATGTTAGCTACATGGTAGGAATTATGTGATACTATAGAGGTGCTTCAGTTGGAAAACAATGAGAATTTCCTCCGAAAAGAAGATTTGTGGGCACTTAGAAATGGAAATCACATTCTAAATGTCTAATAGTGGGAAATTGTTGAAACAATCATAGATTGCATTATACAAGAAAGATAATAGTAAACTATGCTCTATACAGATTATTTTCACCTAGAAAGTTGAATTGGTGTAAAGGTAATAGAAACAATTGAAGCCATAAAATTTTAAAAATGGTGGAAGGGATGGAAGAAAGTTAGCTAGGAAAAGGAAATTTTTAAAAGACTATGATAAATGGAAAACTGAATTGGAAATATTTGACATGACTCTGTCAAGAAAGAAAATAAGTACAATAATTCTAGGTGGGTGAAGTCTAGTGATCTGCCTTTCAGGGTGGAACAAAATAGTCTTGAAAAGAATTAGAGCTGAGGTTGTATTGGGGATGTATAGAGGATGCAAGACATATTGAAATGTTAGAACTTGTGATCTTAAGGATCTAGTCCATGTATGATGTTAACAGAAGGATGGATTGTATGCTAATGGCTACAATTATTGTGCTAACATATGCAAAATGGCAAGAAGACAGTAAAATAAGCTTAATTTTTTTTTTTAAGATTTTATTTATTTATTTGACAGAGAGAGATCACAAGTAGGTAGAGAGGTAGACAGAGAGAGAGGGGGAAGCAGGCTCCCCGCCGAGCAGAGAGCCCGATGTGGGGCCCGATCCCAGGACCCTGAGACCATGACCTGAGCTGAAGGCAGAGGCTTAACCCACTGAGCCACCCAGGCACCCCAAAATAAGCTTATTTTAGCTACTATTTGCATCTTCAGTACCACTATAAAATGCTTTACTCATTTATGAACTCACTTAGCAAGACCTAATAGTTTGGATATTTTAAAACTGGACAGATTCCTAGGAAATATATTGTAAAGAATAGTTGTGCATGCCAAAGTGATGTTCCAGTTGACTCAATAGGTCTTACCTGACAGTAATTTCTTAAGAACAGTAAGGTAATACTTAGGACAATTATACTATATAGTAAATTGTTCTATGTATCTATTATAGGGATTATGTTGCCAAATGCAGTATATTTTCTTGTATTTTATCTGTAAATCTCCATAATTAACATCTTACACTTTATAGCAGATATATCTCATTTATTTTCTAATTCACAGTACTTAACAGCAAGATAATTACCTCATCTTTCTATAAAAGAACACAGGACACATTTCTTTAGAAAAGGTTTTCTTCTAATGAGTGGATAAATCTATTTAATAGCAAGTATATTTTTTAACATCAAAAGAAAATACTGGTCAATTAACATGCCAAACATATGGAATGATTTTATTATCCTGACCTCCTGTCCCACTCCAAACACAAAGTTATAAAAAATAAAATATTAAAAGAGAAAATATAAAAGAAACACGGTAAGTTCAGGATAAACATAAAACAGTATGTGGATATATAGGTATGATGGGTTCTGAGTCAAAAAGGAAGCAGAAGAGGTTTTACTTCTTTGGGGTAACAGGGTTTTATAGTACCCTTTGAAAGATAGGAACATGCTGCTGGGTCCTTGGAATCAGAAACTCAGAAACTGAGATAGTACTTTCTCTCTCTCCCTCTCTCTCTCTCTCATCCTGTCCTTCAAAGAGGTTGGAAGAAAGAGAGAAGAAAAAATCTGATAGACTTTGTCCTGGAGGACATGATTAGATAAACTTATATACCTAATGGTAGGATGGGGTAACTTGGCCATGGGCATTAGATGGGTATAGATAAATTTACATACCTAATGAGATGCAATAAAGCAGGCCAAGGAACACAAACAGCTACTACTAAATATGCCTACTAAATATAGACTATAACAATATCACCAAAGGAAAGGAACTCTGGACCACAATATAAGATAAAATTCTGATCAGAATGGTTAGATAAAGAGATAAAGATTAGATAAAGGAATGGAAAGAGAGACAGAATAAATAAAAACACAAAATACCCCTCCGTTCAGTAGAACCAACAAGTCCAAACTTTGAAATATGTTAGGAAAGATAGCCAAACAAAACAATTATCAAAATTTGAGTTTACGGCAGATAAAATAATAGTCAAGCAAATTACTGAATAAAGGGAAAATTAAGAAAAAATCATGCTGTTATGTAAATAACTTCTTCAAAATCCCTAAAATGGGAAAATATCATCATTGAAATATAATAAAAGAATTGATGGTATAAATTCTAGGCTGCACACAGAGTGACAATTAGTGAATTGGAACTCATCGAGAGTGAAACACAATGAAGCGAACTGACAAATTTATCAGAAAGAACAGTTAAAAGGAGCCGTAAAAAGACATGGAGACAACAACAATAAAATACCTATTAGAATGGCCCAAATCTGGAATTCTGACAGCACCAAATGCTGTCAAGGATGTGGAGCAATAAGAATGCTCATCCACTTCTGGGGTGATGCGAAATGGTGCAACCACGCTGGAAGACAGTTTGGCAGTCTTTTCCAAAGCTAGACATAGTATTACCAGAGGATCCAGTAATTGCACTGCTAGATATTTACACAACTGACTTGAAAACCCAGGGACCCCAACTTCCCGCCCAAAATCAAACACCTGCATATGAATGTCTACAGCAGTTTTATTCATAATAGCCCAAAACTCAGAGCAATCAAGCTATCTTCAATATGTGAATGGATAAACAAACTACGGAAGATTCATCTGTTCAATGGAAAATTTTTCAATAATAAAAAGATATGAGCCAAGAAGAGATTCGGAAGAAACTTAATTGCACATTACCAAGTGAAAAAAGGTCTGCAAATGCTACATACTGTACTGTTCCAATCATATGATGTCCTGCAGAAAGTAAAAATATGAAGACGAATAAAAGGATCAATAGTTGCAGGGGTTCAGGAGAAGGGGAAGGGGCTTACTAGAGGAAGCACAAGGGATTTTGGAGGCAGTGAATATGCTTTCTTATGATACTACATTAATTGGACACATGAACTTACGCAATTGTTAAAATCCACAAAACTTTATACCACAAAGAATAAACCTTAATGTACACATTTTTTTTTAATTCAGGGGATTTTCTAAGAAATGCAGATTGCAACAAGAGAATATAACTGTATTACAAATGTATAAAGCAATCTCACTGAAGGGAGTGGCAGAGAAAAGTTGTATGAAGTAACTTTGGAAGTGAGTGGAATCTGTGACACTAAAAGCAAAGAGAACTAACTGCACATAAAAACTGTGCTCTGGTTGGTAAAGTTGTTTCCCACGGAGAGATGGGTTAACAATTCTAACATCCATATACATATAAGCTGAAACTGAACAACTGAATAAATGGATGGCAGATGGTAGGAGACAGGTTTCTCACTGGTGGAGTGAGAATATATGTATAAGCAAGGAAAGTATCTTGAATAGTCCGTGTTGATGGATTAGAGTTGGATACATCAGTATCCAACCAGTACCGTACATCAGTATGAACTCAAGTTTAACTTAAATATAGTTACATTTAGAAATATATATTGATGTGTATATATACACATGCATTAGTATACACATATATTTCCTCAACCTCTCAGCTGAGAGGTCTTGGAAACAATGTCATTTACAATGGACGGTGTTTTCTGGGTGAGGAACAGTAATTTTCCATGAATCAAAATGATCACTTATAAACGAGAAATATAAAACCCAGGGCAATGAATCAGTTGTACAAATTTGCATAACTAAGTAGTTATAAAATCAGGAGTATAACATATCTTTCTCTGTTCTGTATCCTTCTAATAAATATATATACATTTTGAAGATTTATTTATTTATTTTAGAGGGAGAAGGGGAGAAAGGGAGAGTGGGAGAGGGGCAGAGAGAGAGAGAATCTCAAGCAGGATCCTTGCTGAGCACAGAGCCCTACACAGGGTTCAATCTCACAACCTTGAGATCATGACCTGAGCAGAAACCAAGAGTCAGATGCTTAACCGACTGAGCCACACAGGAGCCCCATCTTCTAATAAATCTTAATAAAAATCCCTGAAGACTTAAGTCTAAGAACATTAAGTAAGAAAGATAGTAAAGTATAAATGATCTAGTGTCAAAGTTATAGTTAAAAGGAGAAGGTGATTGCTGACCTCAATTTTCAAATTCACTATTTATAGTCTCTCCTGTACAAAGATATCTAGAAACTGTTCTAATAAGAATGTAGTTTCATAGGCTAAAGAGTCAAATTAAATCAGTCAAAGCCCTTTTGTCCTTAAGCAAATTTTTCCTGATTCTTTTTAGTATATACCGTATTTTCCATGTTATCATAAGAGTATTTTCTTTCTGGTGAAACAGCTCCAAGTTCTTCACAACCCTGTCCTGAACAAAAGATTCACAACAGCCGTTGTTTTAGTTTTGAAAGGGAAAGAAAACATTATTATTATTATTATTATTAAAACCTAACAGAAACAAGAAGAATCTACACATAGATGAAGATAGTAGTAGGCAATAAATGAGAATAAGGCAAAGTTACATCAAATCAGGTACTTACAACATCCAGCCTCATTAGCTGGGGAAGCCCCGTGGGACAGTCAGGTTGGACTCCAGACTGAGAGGCCTGGGTAGAGCATCCTCCCCCCAGGTGAGACTTCCAATTGACCATCCCCATAAGGACCATATTTATAAGGCAAATAACAGGGTTTGTTCCCCTACGTGCAGTTTGAAGCAAGCTGCATTTCTATGTTATCATGCTTTTATATTTTCAAGGCACGCAGGCTATATGGGTCTGCCTCCCCTCCCGGATTATACTGGTGGCGGGGGGGGGGAGCCCTGGAGTAGGAGGGGATGTGAGGCAAGATGTGTAGCTCTTGCATCCAGAAGAGAAAGGCCAGTTCTGACCTGGAGGCCAGACAATATATTTTAAATAACCAGGCTCCCAAGGTTATTTACAGAACAGGAGTCTCGCAAACAACATTTCTTAGACTGCTTGTGTACCTTATAGCCCAGGTAGTCGGTTATGCTGGACGAGTAACAGAATCATCTATCCCTATAGAACAATCCCTCTTAAGACTGGATGGCTTGCCAAAAATGTCATGGGAAACCCTCTGGTTCATGGAGCATTATCGAGTCTACTGTATACTGCAGAATTTTACTCATGTAACTATTTTTATGTCTCAAAATCGCAAAGAACATAAAAATAGTTACATGAAAGAAGATATTTGAAAATGTTTTAATGTAAGTTGCATTATTCATCATTAAATTTAATAAGGATATGGTCCTGTGAGAAAGAATGACTATGGATACCCAAAACAGGTTATAGAGAATATAATCTGGTTTTAAATTGCCTCCCCTCACTTAACTTAGGTGTGTAATATTAAGCATGTTAATTTACTTCTATGAGACTAATTTCCTTCATCTTCAAAATGGGAGTAATAACACAGGCCAAATCTCTCCTGCTGCCTGTTTTTGTAAATTGTCTCACTGAGACACAGTTGTCTTTCACTGCCCTGGGGCAGGAATGCTGGAGTTGAATAATTGTGACAGAGACCACATGGTACACAAAGCCAAAAATACTATCTGGGTCTTTACAGAAAAAAGTTTGCCAATTCTTGGATTACCATATTTAATAAAATAATAATAATGAATTAACTGCTTAGTCATAGCTGTTATAAATATCCTAGCACAGTACCTGCCTATAGTTGTTGTCAGTAAAAGGTAATGTGTCGTACAAAATTTGTATTGCCCCACACATTCAATGCAAATACTTTAATCAAATAATGCAAAATTGATGAGGATAAGTTGATTAATTTTCTTTCATTCCTTACAAAAATGCAATCCATAAAGTATAGGCCTGCATAGATTTTTTCCTTTCTCTTTCTTTCTTTCTCTCTTTCTTTCTTTCTTTCTTTCTTCTTTCCTTTTCTTTCTTTCTTTCTTTCTTTCTTTCTTTCTTTCTTTCTTTCTTTCTTTCTTTCTTTCTTCTTTCCTTTTCTTTCTTCTTTCCTTTTCTTTCTTTCTTTCTTTCTTTCTTTCTTTCTTTCTTTCTT
>CM052898.1:175458089-175476269 GCA_028534135.1 Potos flavus | reverse complement strand
TCTTTCCTTTTCTTTCTTTCTTTCTTTCTTTCTTTCTTTCTTTCTTTCTTTCTTTCTTTCTTTCTTTCTTCTTTCCTTTTCTTTTTCTTTCTTTCTTTCTTTCTTTCTTTCTTTCTTTCTTTCTTTCTTTCTCTCTCTTTCTCTCTCTCTCTCTCTCTCTTTCTTTCTTTTTCTTTCTTTCTGTAAGGTTTCAGCAGCAGGAAAAGGATAAAGGAGAGACTCAGAGGCCACAGGTGGTTCAAGAAGGCTTTAATGGAGGTGCCCTCAGCGAAGTTCCCCAGTCTTCCAGGAAAATGGAGAGCCAAGGAAGTTGCACGTGGGGATAGGGGAGTGGGTTTTTATTTGGGAGGGGGTGGATAGGACAGGTTATTTCCTTATATGGCAGGGTTTCAGCACAGCTCTAGGATTCCAGGGTCATTTCCTTATATGGTAGGGTTTCAGCGCAGCTCAAGTGGAGAGTCCAGGGGTGGAAGGTCCTGAGACGCCATGTTGTCTAGCATGGCAACCATTTTGTGGAGTCTCCCGCACCCCTGGGTCCGCCAACCCAACACTTTCTTTCTTTCTTTCTTTCTTTCTTTCTTTCTTTCTTTCTTTCTTTCTTTCTTTCTTTCTTTCTTTCTTTCTTTCTTTCTTTCTTTCTTTCCTTTCTTTCTTTCTTTCCTTTCTTTCTTTCTTTCTCTTTCTTTCTTTCTTTCTTTCTCTCTTTCTTTCTTTCTTTTTCTTCCTTCCTTCCTTTCTTTCTTTCTTTCTCTTTCTTTCTTTCTTTCTTTCTCTCTTTCTTTCTTTCTTTTTCTTCCTTCCTTCCTTTCTTTCTTTTTTTTTTTTTTTACAATGTCTGTGTGGTATTCTTCCCAATAATTAATTTAGATCAGTGTTTTTAAAAATTATTTAGCAGTGAGATTCTCTGTTTGAAAAGGATCTTGGAGGGGCACCTGGGTGGCTCAGTGGGTTAAAGTCTCTGCCTTCGGCTCAAGTCATGATCCCAGAGTCCTGGGATCAGCCCCACGTTGGGCTCCCTGCTGAGCAGGGAGTCTGCTTCTCCCTCTCCCTCTGCTCCTCCCTGCCCTCCTTGTGTGCACTCTCTCTCAAATAAACAAATAAAATCTTAAAATTTTTTTTAATTAAAAATTATATGGCTTAGAGTTATAGAAAGACCATATGTAATTATTTACTTTTGTGTGATATAAATGGTATATTTAATAATGTTTTCAAACATAAATATGTGAGTGTGCATATGTGTGTGCACGTAAGCACAAGAACCTAAGACTAAACAAAAAGATAACAGCACCTCCTCTGAACTGAAACCTCCCTTGTTTCTTTAAATGTATATTCCAATTCTTTCATATAATAATTTTATCCATTAAAAATAAGTTTTAAACTCAAGGAATATAATTTTTAACTTACACCATTGGGAAACTTTGTAAAAGAAATTTTGCTTTTTTTCTCTCCAAATCTGAGGAACATAAATAGAAAGTAACTTGAACACTATTGCAGTGTTTTATTAAAACAATAAATCCATAATCTCATTTATTTGTGGTATTTTATTTTTTATATTGATTTATTAGTTTTATAAAATTATGTTAGGGTTTATTTACTGGGAAACCATGAAGAATTTCAATAAATAACTGAAATTGCCCCTACTAATATTTTTTTCTTTTTTAGTCAGATATGCATACTGTAGCTTTTGGAGAAAATAACACTTTGCATTCTAGATAAAGAACGGTAGTCACATAGGTAATGTCTGGATCAGAGTAGAATATACAGAGAGGTAGCTTAATATATCACAAACAATACTGATTACAAAGCATGACAGTGCTATCAACTCAGAATTCTGTTATTGATGTCCCAGCAATGCTAGCATAAGTATCAGTTATAATTTCATGTGAACATTGTTTCTTCAGGCATTTTAACTGTGGGATTTTGTTTTTTACGTCTAGTCAAAGCCAGGTTTATGCAATGCATATAAACTTATATCAACCATGATTTAAGTTTTGGTGACTAATCCAAAATACTTTTCCAAGAACAAATTATTTTATTTATTTTGCTGAAATAGATATGACTATTTTATTGTTTGGTACACACTACATATTTTATGTGATATGTTTCTATTGTGCTCTATTTACTTATACAACACTCAATCTTCATGCTCTGAATTAAAATTCCTTTGAATTAATCAAAGAAACCATGGTAACATTCTTGGCAACTTATATGAAATGTTTATATATTATAGTGCCCAGCACAGTGTCTAATGCTTATTAGATATGTTTTTTTAATGCTCTATCCTCCTTAATCCTTAACTTTGATTCATATTTTTAGAGTATTGTATGAAAAAAAAATGTTAGTGTGACAATATTGTCCCTTTCGTCTCATAGGTAAAATTAGCTATTGCCTACAATAATCTCATTTACCTAGGGTTTTAGCTGCCATTTTGAGGCTGATAACAACCAAATTTTAAATTCAGCTTATATATCTTTTATTCATTTATAATTTACATGTTTGCTATATATACATATTTGGGGCTTTGGACAATGCTGAGGAGATAATATGGTGGTCATAAGGAAAATTCATTCCCTGTTCATTACATTCATTTGGAGATTTTAAAGAATAAACAAGCAGAATCAGGATTTCAGCTTTGGAAAAGGTATGGTGGAGATGTTAATAGGACCTCTAAGTTAAAATATGAAGCCCCTCATTTGGTAGCACTGAGCTTAATTCCACTTGGCTCGTCCATTGCCATCATAGGTGGAGTGTAGTCAAACCTAAACCTGGTATTGCTGATCCAATCTTATGCTTTTCCCTAACAGCCTTAGAGAATGGCAGCCCACTCCTTTCAGTCAACTAAGAAGCTTGGGTGTCATTCTAGACCCTCTGTTTCCTCCACTTGCCACATCTAATCAGCTTCGTAGCCCTACTAATTCTAACTTCTTAAGGTTTTTGCACTTGCCTCCTTGCCACATGCATCTGGAACCTGGAACACAACAACAGATTACAAACTGGCTTCTCTGCTTTCTTTATTAGGGTCTTCGAAGGGCCTTCCCTCAATACAGATTTAGGCAGGCCATTTGTCTACATAAACCACGAATAATCACTATTTTGTGTGCCAAATACAAACGCTGTGGAATGGAATAAAATCCCTTTGGTCCTCTGGCTCTGGTTCTACTTCTAACTACATCTCTCACATGGTTTTTTAGAAAACTTCATGCTTCAGCCATACTAAAGTTATTTTAATTCCCTAAACTTCTGGATACTATATAAATTTACTTAAGCTGTTTTCTTTGCCTTGAATATCCTATTTGTAGTCTTCACTTTTCTAATTCAAGTATCACTCCCTCATTGATTTCTTTGCTACATCTTATTGGTCAGATTAGCAGTTGTGAACCTACTTTTCTTACAACACACTTGTTACAGTTTGCTATTTACTGGTTGCAAGGGGTAGTGACTAATGGGTTATGTTATTATGCATGTTCAGTGGTAAATAAGGAGGAGGCAGTTCTTACACATATTTTGGGACATGAGTCGCAGAGAACAAGATCTCATGGAGATTAGTAGAGCAGTGAATTTTGGCTTCAAGTTGATTGTGGCTACCTTACAGCTGGACGCTACAACTCTTCATTCTCCCATGGCTTGTATAGACTAACTATATTCTCAATTCTTCTTTCTTTTTGTAACTTAACTTACTCTTAGCATGAGCACCATACTCCACACTACTTTCCCCATGTGCCTTTAATTTGTACCTTATTCATCATGGCCTTCCAGTACCATGGCTTTTTCATGGTGTCTCTTCTATACCTCCCATGATTCACTGCCATAGTGTGTCTCTTTGTTTAACATTTGAAGGGTATTATGAATGATTCAGTCAGTCTTTTTATATTCAGGCCACAGAGTCCACCTAGATCACTGGGTAGTCTACACATTGATTGCTCTTTATTGCCAACCCTGATGTAGAACCATACATTAAAAATTGTGATTATCTAGGCAGAAAGAACAAGAGCTCCAAAGGTTTCATTAGGAAAGTATATGAATGAGACTGAGATTAATTGAACCCATTTCAATCTTTAACTATTATGGTATGCACTTTACCTTTTTTGATTACTATTATACTTCTACATACATTGATCTAACCATCCTGTATTCTGCCAAAGACATTCATATCTTCCATTCATGAGACAGTTCTCTGCCCCCACAAAAAAAATCAGAAATAAATTAACCAGATATAAATTAACACAGATGTTAAAGTGTTTACTAGTGTTAGGAGCCCAAAATTCTCTAAGAGATTCACCATTTTCACAGTTCACTCATATTTAGACAGATTTTTTAGTTACTTTGGGAACCTATGAAACAAACAACAAATGTGAACACCAATAGCACACACATATAATAATTGGGGAAGAGCAGCAAGAGTGCTGTTGCAGAACCCTTTTAGTAAAGGAGAGAAAGAGACATCAGAAAAACCTTAGAGAACTTGACTACCACTAAAGCAACCATTAGTCAAGATCGAGTACCTAATAGGTCAGTTAATTATATGGGCTTTCTCTCCTTTTCCTTTCTTCCTTCTTCCACCTGCTCTTCCTGTTTTATGATAGATTGAATACCTTGGATAACACATCTGACTCTTTGGGATTCCACATAGTGGAGGAGTTCCTCTGTGAGACAGTGTTTCTCATAGGATGAGCAATGGGTCAGTTTGGATTGATTGTGCCAGTGCCACAGATTAATGGCCACCAAATTTAACCAGATTTGACTTTATAAATTCTTCAGAGTGAATCAGAACATTCTGACCAGGATTATAGTCGACCTAGCTAATCATTTCACTAATCATATCTGAAACCCTTCTTTTGCTGTGAAGCTGTCCTGTCCAATCCATCCATGTTTACCTATCCTTGACTTCAAAATGCCAACACCACTCAAGATCCTACCAGGGAGCAAAGTAGTCTCCCAATTTTCAGGGGCATAATTGTCTCTTTCATCCTAACTGAAGAAGTTTCCAGAAGCTTTTTCACCACTGGGAGAGAAATTTTTCATCTGTTCTTAGTGAAAATTCCTGATTAAGAAAATCTACATGGGTGAAAACTTCCATTGCAGTACAATGGAATAGTTGTTATCTCCATGGACCATACATTCTTAGTAATGTATCTGCCTTCTGGTTTGATCCCTGTGATTATGAATGTGAAGGTCTGGGTTAAATGATATATAATCAGGCCTTTCAGGAAAGCCATGTGGGAGAACAGCGTGGGAAAGAGGCAATAAATCAGTGGTTTCCCTTGGTGATATGGATAGACAAGAGATAAAGAATGCAATGTTCAGTTTGACTATGAAGTTTATATTTAAAAATCTGTTATATTTGCATTCTTTTCAAGATCCTAGTTCATGTCTCATTCACAACTCTTTAGTGTTAAATACAGGAATAATAAAGAAGAAAGGACAGCTATATTGTATTCTTCATAACGACCATGATAATGTTAGGAAATGATTGTCATAAATACAACAATGGGAAAATAACCTTACAAGTTTATATAAATGTTTAAAAGTGTATTTTTTTTAATATATTTTTTTAAGATTTTATTTATTTATTTGACAGGAGAGAGATCACAAGTAGGCAGAGAGGCAGGCAGAGAGAGAGGGGGAAGCAGTCTCCCTGCTGAGCAGAGAGCCCCATGCGGGGCTCGATCCCGGGACCCTGAGATCATGACCTGAGCCGAAGGCAGAGGCCTCAACCCACTGAGCCACCCAGGCGCCCCTACAAGTGTATTTTTAAGTGTACTTTGTAAAATCAGAATATTTCTTCCAAGTTTTCAGACACTGAATTCAGGAACTATCTGCAAAAGAAAAATATATATATTTGTAAAGCAAAATTTAATTAAGTAATTAAATCCATGCTGTTATATATTTGATCAAATGATTTGTGTTCTGGTCTGCCTACTAAGCATAAAAATAATATTTTTTACAAAGGTATTGATAGCTAGGGACACCTAGGTGGCTCAGTCAGTTAAGCATCTGCCTTCAGCTCAGGTCATGATCCCAGGGTCCTGGGATTGAGTTCAGCATTGAGCTCCCTGCTCAGCAGGGAGCCCGCTTCTCCTTCTGTCCCTCACGCTGTTTATACTCTCTCTCTCTCCGACAAATAAATAAATAAAGTAGTTAAAAAAAAAAAAGTATTGAGCACCTGGGTGGCTCAGTCAGTTAAGCATGTGCCTTCAGCTCAGGTCACGATTCCAAAGTCCTATGATTGAGCCCCATGTCAGGCTCTCTGCTCAGCAGGGAGTCTGCTTCTCCCTCTCCCTACTGCTCCCCCTGCGTGTATTCTCTCTCTCTCTCTCGCTGTCAAATAAATAAATAAAATCTTAAAAAAAAAAAAGTATTGAGATCTAATCACCACACTCTTTGGTTTGTAATGCTCTTGTAAATATAGCATGTGTGAATACTGTTTTAAAAATAGTGACACTGATAAGAAATTGATCATAATTTGGGAATACTTCCAGCCAGTTCATATTCCACTTTAAACATCTTGTTTATATTATGTGAATGTTAGGGTTTTGTTTTTGGTTTTTGTTTGTTTGTTTTTAGGATGAGGATATAGTAGCATGAAATGGTTGGGAGATAATTAGAGTTAAATGTTAAGGCAGGTTAGTAACATTTATTTAGTATAGATATATGGCATGTGAAAAATAATGGGATCAGACATAAGAAATAAAGGTACATTCCTTAAATGCACAAAATGCCACATATTGCTTTTGCTTTTGTTGCTTCCCAGTATATGGGCTTCCTTCTTTACATGGATAAAAAGAGCCATGGAATATTAACCATAATAGTGGAGAAACAATTTTCATTAATTATTTGCATAAGGAATGGAAATCTGTCAAAAATTAACATTCATACAATCACCATGCTGGACATGAGATTGGAATCTTGGCACACAAGACAGAAATTATAGAGATGAAGAGTGTACTTCTAGGAGAGGGTATGAAGAGCTTGAACTTGCTGGTTAGTTTTTGCAGACAATGTCCCTCCAGTGAAAATTAGCACTAAATATTTCTTCTGATGCAGAACGCCAATAGTCCAAAGATAGCTAATTCTGGTAACAACCACTAACTATCCTGAAGCCTGGCAGAGACATTTGTCATCATCCCCTGACCTGCTCCATTGCTCAGTGTGCAGGGAAAGTGTATTAAGGGATTCAGTGCATGGGCTGTTTGCTGCCAGATGTGCCTGTGAATGTACCACTGAGATTAAACTATTTTCAGAAAGACTTGAAGGGGTAGAAACACTTGCCCTCCTACAGGGAATTTGAGATTAATCCATTAAAACCATTATACTGAAAATATTTTAGATCATTATGTATCTTATTTCAAATTTCCTTATGTTTAATGCAAACCTGTGATAGCTTACAATTCAACATAGAAAGATCAGTCTACATATAATACGAGGTTTTTATCTCAGTGCCTTTAGACATTAGAAAAAATGTGCATATGCTGCATATTTTTTAAATCGAGCTATGCAAGATTCCATATATACATGAAATCTCTAGAGAAAAATAATGTAGATATGCTTTATGGAGGATATTACATTTAATTGATAGTAGAATTCCCTTTCTTGCTTATTAACTCCTATTAACCTAATATAGGAAGTTTCTTTTTCATCCTTGTCCTAACATCTTAATGAATATAGTTTTTGGATTAAAAGAACTTACTGTTAATTTGTTTTGGAAATACTTTTTGTATTTTCATCCAAAATATTATAAGAATGGAAACTTCTAAAGAATTTAAACATGATTTGCTTTTAAACCCTCTATATTAATTAATATATGCATCAACTTAGATATTCATGCAATATATCTAAACCTTATGTAATATCCACCACTTTAAAAATGACTTTTAGATGAGATAAAATATTATAATTTTATGGAAGATAATGGATGGAAAAATTATTTCATTCTATGTTTCATGATCTAACTTAAATATTTAGTAGCAAGCTAGAAAAAGAAAAAGAAGAATGCTTCTTATTTGTTAAAAAGTGGTGTCCTAGGAAAGTGAAATAAAATGTTAGAGAAGATGATGTGGCCATGTGGAAATATTTTGGCTGCGTTTCTTAGCCTGAACACTGTGATATTTTAAATAACATTTATCCCCTTGGGATAGAGCAAATAAGAATTAACTAGGGAGTCATTTCTCCACCTATTTCGATTACTATCAGGATGAACCTGTTATTGAAGTGAAATATATACACCGAAATATATATATATGTATATGTATATTTCAAACAACAAAAAGCCAGTTGTAGAGACTGAGAAAACATTTCAGATATTGTGACAAATCTGACTCTTGTTGGACAAGCCAGTGTCCAGAAATTGTCTATGGTGAAAATAGTTATTCAGATCCCACTGTCTGTGAATAATGGAATTCCAAAGCACTCCTTGCCTCAAATGGAAATGGTTGCCTCACCAAATTACTTCCTTTTTAGTTATAGACTACAAGATGTCCTTAATAGTTTGTGAATCTACATCTTTTCAAGTATTTAGGAGAGGCACTGTTATCTATACTTCTGTATGATCTCCTGTGTTGTCCCCTGTGTTGTATCAATCAAATGCATTCTCAGTTCATTGAGCCCTATTGACTTACAAATCTAGATTTCACTAAGTAGACAACGTAAATGAATATTTGATAATTATTAGTTGTTTTGGAAATCTAAATTTTCTTTTGAATAAGGCCCCTAATTAGTAATTTCCATTCATCATTTACGGCATACACATCTAATTAAGTAACAGAAGTGAAGTCTTTTAAACATGCCAGTTTCTAATTAATTAATTACCTCCAAATTATATTAATTTTTTCACATTTAATTTTCCAGTTGCCCGTGTCAGAAATCTAGAATGTCTTAAATTAGCACTCCCACGCATTCCTGACATTTAAAGAAGCATTTGTTTTATAGATACTATTTTTATAAGCCTTTTTTTTTTGCAATTCCAACTCCCAGGCTTTGGTTAATACCTCTTACTTCTTGCCTGGCCAACTAAAAGAGCTTTTATTTGGTCTTTTGGCCTTTAATGTTGATTCTCTTACAATACATTGTTGATATAGATACCAGAATGAGCTTCCTAAAATGAATATTTAATTATGTTACTTCCTTGAAGGTGAATCAGTGCATACCCCAGACTGGGAGCCACTAGCTTAATGGTTTGCTATTACCTACAAGGTAAAATATGATTTGACATACAAGGCTCTTGAAAATATGACTCTACTTAGCTTTCTAACCCTATAGGTTATACCAGAGTGATGTCAAAGTGCTCACAGTTCTCTGAACGCATGATGGTATTTAACTCTTTATGTGTCTTTGATCTACTCTACTTTGAATGCCCTTCACCACTTTTCTCATTGGTCGATGTTATTATCCCATTAGGAGTGACTCCCAAGGTATGTATCAGACTTTCTTTCATGGAGCAATCATGTCACTGCAATTATCCGCCTATTCTCGCTAAGAGCCTGTGCTGTATCTATTGGCACGCATATTTGTCTCCTTCACTAGGTAATGATTTTCTTTAGGTTAGGGACAGTGACTCACTCTTTCTATGGACAGGGGTTGTCAACTTCTAATGCCTTGCACATAGTAAGAGCTCAAGAAGTACTTTTCAACCAATGGATGAAAGGAAGAATGTGGGGACACCTGGATGGCTCAGTCAGTTAAGCGTCTGTATTTGGCTCAGGTCATGATCCCGGAGTCCGGGGTCCAACATCATGTTTCTTACTCAGTGGAGAGCCTGCTTCTCCTTCTGCCTGCCGCTCCACCTGCTTGTGCTCTCTCTCTCTCTGACAAATAAATAAATAAAATCTTAAAAAAAATAAAGAATGTGTTAAATTTTTATTATGCTTTAACAAAATCAATCATTTCTACAGAAAAAAGCATTTTCTTTGATAATAATTAAGTAAAATAATTAATAAATCTAAGCCATGTTTAGAGTGAGAACTTAGATAATTGAAGAATGTCATAATAAAAAAAGAATGCCATAATAAAAAATAATTTTAAACAGAAAGATTTCAGTTCTTATCTAAATTAGAATATTCTTTCTGCCTTGTACAATGCTTTCTGACATAATACCCATAAAACAGCTGGATCACTATGTTTTTAAGAGATACATATTTGATGTAATGCAAAAGACTAAACAGGTTTGCAAAAGATTAAATAAGTTTGCAAATCAATTATGTTATGATGAATACTATAGGGGGGACATTTGTATCTCCTCAAAATTCATACATTGAAACATAATTTCCCATGTAGTGGTATTTGGAGATGGGGACCTTGGGAAGTGGTTAAGTCATGAATGCAGAACCCTTATGAATAGGATTAGTGTGTTTAGGAAAGAAACCCCAAAGAGCTCTCTTATCCTTCTGCCATGTGAAGATACAATGAAAAGACGACCATCTATGAACTAGGAAATGAGATCTTACCAGGCACTGAATCTGCTGGTGCCTTGACCTTGTGTTTTCCAGCCTTTAGAACTATGAAAAACAAACTTCTATTCATTATAGGTGACCCAGTCTGTGGTGTTTTGTTATAGCACTGTGAATGGATTGAAACAGTGAACCATCCATACAGCTGACAATACAAAAGAAATAAATGAGAGGTTATATTTTGACATTGACATATGCTATAACATGAGGCCATAGTGAAAAAATTATTTTTTTCTATTCTAATCATGTAAATTTTGCATTTACCTGAATTAAACAAATTATATCAGTTAGCTGAACAGAGAGAATGCTTCATCTCATGACCTGTAGTGCTCCACTAGCATGGTAGTGCAGTCATACTTCAAAGGGCGTAGTTTTTGATTTGTTACAGCAAGAACTCCTGCTCTTTTCTCATGAAATGGTCTTGAATTCAGAGCTCTTATCTAGCATATACTGGGTATGGGTGATCTATGTAGCACCAAAGCTAAAATGCTAGATGATTTGTTAATACATCACAGCTTGAAATTCTTGTCATTGGTGTTACTTGAAGGGGCATGGCCTCCAAAAGGCTGCTAGGACAGTATAATAAGTCAAATGATAGCTTCTGATATCACAGTGATTTATTTATTTCAACTGATTTAAAATATTAGGTAATTTTTATATTAGGCTCTAATAGAATTAGATGAACAATGACCAATTTTCAAAGAAAAAAAGTATATAGGAACAAAACAGACTGTTTTGAGTGTGAAGTTTGAGTAAGTGAGGAAACTATGAGATTCTCAATCAATATAGGAAATGATGAAGTTTCTCATGTCTTTGGACAGAGGCAAACAAGAAAAGGAAAACTAAAAATGAAATGAAATAAAGATTTTTGTCTTATCACTCAGAATGTGATGAGGATCAAACTGCATAAGACGAAAAAAAAGTTTCGAAATGATAAAAAATCAAGTGCAAGATCTTTTAAAATAATGAAAACAAGTAGCAGAGAATAAAGCAGAACTTAATTTTTCTTTCACTCATACTTGGTAATTTTAAAAGATTTTGATAGAATTTCTTAGTAGTGATATTTGCTAAAGTGTATGTATATACTTATCTTTGTTTCAATCTTAAAGAATTTGAGATTTCACTAGTAGCTAGTTTGTAATCAGCTAAAGGTCACATGTTTCTTAAAATAAACTAAGTTTTCAGCTGAACATTCATTGATGCTATTGAATGTTCAAGTGTTTCTAAATATTTTTTCCATCCCTTGACTGGAGAGCTGTTCTGTCTAAAGATTTATTCATTTGGCTTCTTAAAAACATGAAATTCTTTTAGCTAGTGACCCTCCATCTTTGTTCCTTGGAGATTCCCAATGGCGGCAGGAAAGCTATGGGGAACTTGGAGCGTTAACCTCCCCTTTCACACTTAAAGCAGGCACATTCCAGGTTATTCTTTTTATTTGGCTTCCTTACAAGATTTATGAAAACTTTTCCATGCCGTCTGTAAGTTTGAAAATTAACACTCTGAAGCAGAGAACACAAAATGGCATGCAAAAGCAAGGGGCAAATTAGGAACATGGCAGTTTTATTTTGTTTGGTTTGTTTTTTAATATTGTCAATTTAGACAGAAAGAGGCTGCATTTCCAGCTTCTTAAGGAAGGAAGGAAGGAAGCAAGCAAGCAAACCATACGTGGCTTGCATTCCCATAATGCAATAACCTGTGGGAACAAAGTAACCACTGTAAAGTAAACCAGATTAGAAGGAATTTGCGTTCTTAAACACTCCCCACACCCACACACATAGAAGCATTGCTATCACTTAAAATTCTTCATGGCCTGCCAGCCTCACTTACTTGTGTCACTTATTAATCTCCTGTATGCAACTGAATTTGATTATTGCTAGGTTATTATCTTCTCAATGAACAGTGAATCAACAAATCAAATATATAGACTAAAATAGGAGAATGAGAGAGGCGCCTGGGTGGCTCAGTGGGTTAAAGCCTCTGCCTTCAGCTCAGGTCATGATCTCGGGGTCCTGGGATTGAGCCCCGCATCGGGCTCTCTGCTCGGCGGGGAGGCTGCTTCCCGCTCTCTCTCTGCCTGCCTCTCTGCCCACTTGTGATCTCTCTCTCTCTGTCAAATAAATAAATAAAATCTTAAAAAAATAAAATAGGAGAACGAGAGCAAAATGAATAACTGGGCCTTCTTTTCTCACTCTTTCTCTCTCTCTCTCACAAACACACACACACGGTGGATAAGAAACTAGACAAATTTATTTAAGATACATTTTTAATAACTAAAGTTAATTTTTAATTTAAACCTCCATTCTTCTCTGGTCACTCAAATTGGGGTCCCTTTCTTTACCCCTACATTTTTCAATAGTTTTGGGGATGATTAGGGTTTCCTAGGGTCTGTTTGTCTTTTAGATAATCTGTCCACATGGAAATCCTCTGAGACTTCTGTCACTGATCTGTGTGGATAGCCCCTGATCTATCTGATCCTTTTTCACCTCTGCTGTTCCTTCCAGAAGAAACACACAGTTATTTTCACTCCAGGATTTAAGGCCAGAGCAATACTTGGTGGATTCTGGGGTGAGGCTATTGATGGCTCTTATCTTCTTTCTTCTGCAACACAAACATTCCCAGAAGCAGTGAAAACGAAATGGCTTAAGTGCTTAAATGCCACAGAAAGAGAACTACTGAGAGAAGGGGGAAAAAAAATCCAGCCTCCCAAACAAACAGAACCGACAATCCGTAAAATTGCAATGATTAAATCACATGTCATTCTTAACTTCCTTCAGGTAATGTCCCCCTGTGCCAGGTGCCAAATATAGTTACCAAAGCTCTATAATACAAAGGGATAAGTAAACCAACCAGCTGAAAACCTAATTAAATTAAATGCACTGGACCATGAAGCATACAAATGTCTAATATCTGTAACAGCCTAGGCAAACATAAAAACTTTGAGTGTACTGATACAGAAAAAGAGGAGGGGCATAGTTGTTCATAGCGAGAAAATGAATGGATCTCAAACATGCACAGGGAAGCAACATTAGCAGTGTGCAAAAAGGAAAAAGAATCAAGAATATTAAACTTGTTGAGGGGGAATTAGGAAATCTTTTAAATGAAGTTCAGATTGATAATATAATCACTTGGCAAATTAAATTTAAGACACTATCTACCCAATGTCTTAACTTCTACAACTCTTTCATTGGTTTTGACGTGGCATGCATGTATGCATGTGCACACACATATGCACACATACTTTATTTCACTGATATATGAATATAATACATAGTAGCTTCGATTGTTTAGGTGCATTAATCATATGTGATAATTGGATGTCACATTTACTGATAGTGAAATTACTTTCTCATATTGTGCTATAATACAGACCAATTTCTTCAGAGTAAAAGGAGAGAACTCTGTTGCTGTCTGGGGCATTGCCACCTTCTCATATATTTTGCTTAAATCTGAAAGCTATTTTTTAAAGATTTATTTATTTATTTATTTATTTATTTGAGAGCGATAGAGGGCACGAATGCCCATGTGCACATGAGTGTTGGCAGAACGAGGGGAAGAGAGAGAGAGAATCTTCAAGTAGATCCCTGTAGAGCAAGGGACCCTCATGGGGGCCGATCTCACAACCCATGAGATCATGACCTGAGCCTAACTCAAGAGTTGGTTGCTTACTTGACTGAGCCACCCAGGTGCCCCTGAAAGCTACTTTTAATTCTTTGTTCTTTGGAGATGATTTCCAATAGATTTTTATGATCTATCAATCAACACTTTCATCAAAGAATTACAACTCTTCTTTTAAACACCTGCTCTCACTACCATATCTAGGTTAGTACAAACTCTTTTTTAAGGTTTTCCCAAGCTTTACTTTTATATAGTCTCCAAATGGAGGCCACAGGCAAGAATCCCCCAGGAACAAAGTCAGGGACCATGAATTACCTTGGACAAGGTGGTACCAGCATAGAATAAGAGTCTAGCAGTTGGCATAGTCAAAGATTGACTTAAGAGCCAGAGAAGGAAATTGTCACTATTCTTACCTGTGTGATTTGAGAATTTTCCTGGATCAATGACAACCATGTATTTCCTATTCTTTTTCTTTTCTTACTTTCTTTCTTTCTTTTTTTTTTCCCCCAAATGGGAGCTTTAATTCTGGGTTTCCAGTTCAATTTCTCTTATTATATATCTGATGTCCCTGGATATGATAACTTGAATTTTGGTTTCTTAGTTGTCAGTTTGCAAGGAAATTACAGACATGATGAAATGACTGACTTTGAATTTGAAGCTAGAATTGTGACTGGAGGGGTCTCTTTGGGTTGTCTCTTGTGAGGAGGGATGATTGGGTTTTATGTGTGGGAAGCAGGACATGAAGGGCAAGCTTAAAGCCCTTACATTAATATAAATATCCCAACAAGTATACCCAGCAAACTGATCCCATAATGTCTTAATCTTAGAGGCCTTATTACTGGTGCTTTTTTTTTTTTCCCCACCAGAATAATGAAGAAGATAATGATGTCTTTTTATAGCTTTATAGAGAGGATTATGTGAGATGATTTACAGGGAATATGACAATGTGTGATATATATGTGTTAGTTATTATTTTGTGATTATTATTGTCATTATTATAGTTATTCTTGTTCCTAGCAGACCTGGGGCCCCATGGTGCAGCTCTGAAGGATGCCTTCTCAAGACTTAATACCCTTCCCAATCTCTCCTTTAGTCTCTGTAGTCTTGCTTCAAACACCTTGGAACCCCTGGGTACATACAACTCCTTGTATGTGATGATAGATGCAGTATAATTTAGAGAGTTGCTGTTATTCCCTTGAAAATTTTTGTATTTCTATCAGAAGGTGTCTGGCCACTTACAGTAATTGGTTACCTCCCCATGTATTTAATGGAGGCCCCAAGATGACACAATTTTTTCCATGATTCCTTGGTTCTTACTTCTATTTAGCATTCCACCTTTTTTCAGACTTTTTCTTACAAATTCAGCCTCCAAATATCTCTTTGACCTTACCCTCATTCTAGACATGAACACATGTATTTTATCAGTAAAATAAAAGCCATTAGGAAGGAAATACTTCAGTTTCCTGCTGTTGAATCTACAAACCTACTTGTATTCATTCCTATTTTTCTACATTCTTTCCTCTTATAAGATAAGAGGTATTTCTTGTCCCTTCTAAAACTCTTTCTTCTACATAATCTCTGCATCCCATGATGGCTTAGTCTGCTCAGGCTGCTATAACAGAATATCATAGATTGTGCAGCTTATAAATAACAGAAATTTCTTTCTCATATTTCTAGAGGCTGCAGATCTAAGATCAGAGTGCCTACATAGGTTCTGATGAAAGCCCCTTTCCAAGCTTCAGACTTGGCTGAAAGAAAGCTAGCTATTTCTGGCCTCTTCTTGTAAGTCACTAATCCCATTCAAGAGAGATCCTTCATGACCTAATTCCTTTCCAAAGTCTCTGCCTCCAAATGTCATCCACACCATGCTCTCCACAATTGTCTCTGCAACAGAAGCCATTTCTATGGGCTCTATCTGAATGTATCATCTCCCTTATCAGTGTGTATAACACATTTTTATTTAGTTGGATTCTTTTTTTTTTTTTATTTAGTTGGATTCTTAATTATTTGCCTCTGAAATGTGATTTTTATAACATCATCATCTAATACATATTGTTTATCATTGAATGGTCAGCCCATTGAACAATGTGTTAATGAATCTGAAAAAATAAAAGGATAAGTAATATAACATAGTCCTCTCTCTATTCATAGTCATTTTTCTCCCTTTCCACATGCATAACACAGTTGAGTCTTCATTCTTATGATTAATCTTTTAGGCTATAGAAATAGTGGAAGATAAATCTCAAAAGACATTAGAATCAAAGAGATAGTGTTGAATATTAGGGCATGCATCTTAAACTCAATTTGTTAGTAAATGGAGAGTGAATGGGCACTTTAAGTAGTCATCACTAAAAAGATACTAGAACCATGAGCTTTGGTTCCACACTCCGTCTAGTCAATTAAAATGAAATGACCACTACATTAATGATATTCTTAGTAGAAATGTGTGGGTAGTGTTAATCCCTGAATTATTTAACAGGAGACACTATGAAATCAGCATGATGGAATATTCTCTGCACTCATTAACTTGGCACATAACGTTAAACAAATGGGGAAAAGAAGGTAGCTAAAAATGTAGAAGATAAAATCGACATTCAAAGTGACCTTGTTAAGTAGAAAAACACATAGAAAAAAATGCAGTCAAGATAAGATGCGGATAGGCATATCTGAAGAGAAAAATAATTTTTCAATGCAAAAAATACAAGAAATGCAAGGGTGGCAGAAAAATACCTAAGTGTCGTAATAGATAATAATCTAACCATGATCAGTGATGCAGCCCTGAGAAAAGCAAACAGTGCGGAATTCTTAAGTAGGAGCCGTGCACCAAGAAACCATGAGGTAATTCTCATATTCTATTCAGCACTGACTTGATTTGTTTTCATAATCAAAATTAATGCTGTTGTGGGAAATGTACGGAGAGTTTAGAAGAAGGCAATGGTGTTGGATTATAAATCAGAAAGAAAAGGCAAAGAAAGACAACATGGAGAGAAGACAAATGGTAATGCAGAAAGAGTGTAGAGCAAGTTTTATATGTAAGCAAGATATGGTCAGGATTTCTAAGAGCTGATAAAACACTAGCAGGAGATGCTACAAAGATAAAGATTAAAATTGATTTTTCTTTGAACAACTTAAATAAAATCCCATCTAACTGAGGCTGGACTAAATTGCCTTCAATTTGCTCCTAATCTTCATAGTAATGTGGATGCTATTATTTTAGCATTGATTCTGACAAGCTGCTAAAAAAGCAGTAATCTCCAGGATAGATCTTTATAAAAAGTGCAGATGATAACAGTGTGGACAAAGCCAGATACTGGATAACACGGAGTCAGATATGGCCCAGTGCAACAAGCAACAGCTTTCAAGACCAGACCAGGAGGAGTTAGCTGTAATGAATGCATGACGCACCAGATGCCAGGCTGAGCGCATTGACTGCCTTGTCTTTGTTAATCTGCTTAGTGACTATGTGTAGGTGACACGATCATCTCCAGTTTACAATGTGGAAATTAAGGTTTATTAGATGAAGCAGCAGACACACAGACTTAGAACTAAAGTGTGTTATTTAAACTCATGGTTGTCTGACACTAAAACCCATGTTCTTTACCACAAACAATATTAAGTTTTAAGTAGTGGTTTATTTTCCCCATTATTCCCCCAGAGTCATGTATATGATTGTTGTGTGATAAACATTCATTAAAAGATTATTATAGGTAACACATTGGGGGAAATACAAGAAGACAGGTTGGAAAATGCAAAGAAATCTGTATAAACAGAAGAATATATTTTTACAGGCTTTGAATTTGGTAATTACACAAATCTCTTCATTTGGGCGTTATATATCAAATACCTTAGTGTCAGATTGCATTTCCTGTGTGATAATAATTCATACGGTTTTTACAATTTTTACAATTATGATAGTGTGTGAATGGTAAGGGAAGGAGGACAAACATTTACTAATTCTGTGAAACAGAATTTCATTCAGATAATGAAAAGAAAGAGAAAAAAGGAACAAAAGAGAAAGAAAGAAAAAAAGAAAGAAAGACAGAAAGACAAGAAAGAAAGAAAGACAAGAAAGAAAGAAAGAAAGAAAGAAAGAAAGAAAGAAAGAAAGAAAGAAAGAAAGAAA
>CM052898.1:175337460-175457989 GCA_028534135.1 Potos flavus | reverse complement strand
AGAGGGAGTGAGGAGGGAATGAAGAAAGGTCTCTTAAAATTGGAAGACAACATATAACTTAGAATAGATTATGTCTACTCTTTCAAAATAACAAAAACATAAATCCGTTAAATCTAAAATTATATGAATTCAAAGAAAGCAAAGATGACTGTGAAAATACTACTTTTAACAGAACCTTGCTTGTAGAATGTCTTAGATACATTTATTTGTTTTTTTTTATTAACATAAAAAGATTGCATGAAAAATCTTAGTTTCACTCTTTACAATCTTAGATAAATGGCATGAGAGACCAGGGACAGACCTTAGCCCTAAAAATAATAAAAGTGAAATAATCAGTTATGAGAACTGTACTAGTCAAGGCTCTCCAGAGAAACATGAAAAATAGGAGATACACACATATACACACATATGGAGACGAAGAGGGAGGGGGAGAGATTGGGATTTAAAGAATTGGCTTAGGTGATGATTATGGAAGCGTTGTGAGTCCAAAATCTGATGGAAGAGAGAGAGTTTGGCTGGCTGGAGACTCGGGAAATAATGACAGGTCTTGTCCACAGCCGGAGAGCTATTGAGCCAGGAAGAATCAACATTGCAGGTAAAGCCCGAAGGCAGTCTGTAGACTGAATTCCCTCAAGCTCAAGAGAGATCACTTTTTGTTCTAGTTAGGCCTTCAACTGATTGGAGGCTTAAACTCTTTATTCAAAGTTCACCATTTACATGTCAATCTCATTCAAAAACACCCTCACAGAATTACAGTTGACCAAGTGTCTGCGCACTGTGGCCCAGCCAAATTGACTCACAAAATTAACTCATCAGGGCAGCACCATTTGCTTTTGCTTTTGAAAGAATTATAATTTTCATAGGATATTATCTCCTCCCTTATTCACTTTTAGAAAATATAAAGGGCAGATTTATTCATTCACGTGTTTATCATTGGAGACAAGAATACATTTTTCTGGCTCATCTCAGTTTTTGATATTGTGTCTTTAATATCATCTGATCCTCAGCTGATTTCTCTAATATTTGTCATATCTGCACAATAATTAAAGAGGTAAAAGCCTAGGTTACAGAGGGGTTGAGAAAGCTAAGCACAACTTCTCATAACAAGTTCTCTGTATTCACTCACGGTTCTTGTTTTTCTTTCATTTCTTTTTAAATGGACGTATAGTTGACGTACAATGTTGTAGTAGTTTCAGGTATGTAGCACAGGTACTATTGATTCCAAGTTTACTGGAATCATTTGAGGCACATGGTGCCTCTAAAGTAGAAGTCTGACATCTTATTTTTCCTTGTTCCTGCTATGCATCCAGCTCAAATAAAAATCTGAAAGCTAAAGAAATTTAAAGGCATAAATGTAATTATGATAAAATTAGTAAAGTGACATAGAAATTTTTGAAAGTTTGCCAAAACCTTATTATTTTACACTATGACTTTAGGGACAATTTTGATTTTTTTTGGCTCAAAATGAAACATAATGAGAAAAAAATAATCTTGAATAAAAAATATACAGAAGAATAACCAGGTGATAGAAGGATTAAAATGGAAACTTAATACAGAAAGAGAGACTTCATTTTTCTCCATAGTATAAATTTATAGATGGTGAGTTTTATTATTCGAAACCATAAGTTGATATTCTGGGTTGACTTCTACATAATTCATGTATATTTTTAAAGATTTACTTATTTATTTATTTGAGAGAGAGAGGGAATGAGTGGGGGGAAGGGTTAGAGGAAGAGGGAGAGAGAGAATCTCAAGCGGACTCCCCACTGAGCACAGAGCCCAAGGCAAGGTTCCCTTCCCAGGACCCTGAGATCATGACCCAAGCCAAAATCAAGAGTGGGTCACTTAACAGACTGAGCCACCCAGGTGCCCCAGCCTCCTCTATAATTTATACTTTTAAGAGGAACATTTTCTGTTGTAACATTGTGATATTTCACTAGTAGTTTCCAAAGGCTTTTCCTGATATTTTTTTGAGGACAAAGTTTATAATATTCATAAAAAACTTTACTAATAAATAGTGGTGGACCATAATTTCTTATAAAATATGTAACTTTTTCAACTTATTATTTTAAACTAATTCTTTCATTTAATAAATATTCAGTGATAGTAGATGATCTTCTAATTAACTGAAATATATTTCCTCTTTCATGGTTTGAAAGGAAACTTATCATCTCTATGGCAGATTGAGCTGATATGAGAAGTTATCCTTTCAGCTTTAGCTATATATATATATATATATATATATATATATATATAAGAATTATATATATATAATATATTATATATAATATATATTATATATAATATATTATATATATATCTTATATATATATAAGAATTCACACAATATAATATTTTGGATTGTGTAAGGGAAAGCTTTTCATACAAAGCAAACTAAAGGAAACCTATAGATGTCAGAATTAAGAACTCTCTAAATGAAAGGCATGAAGGACCCAAAAGACACTTAACCTTGGAAATTTCAAACTAGATTTTGACCTACAGCCTGGGTACTAGGATGCTAATGTCCACCCGCGGGGTGAAAGTGACGTCAATTCCAGGCCCAGTAGAGAACTGCATTTCCTTCACAAATGTATGAAGTCAGTCCCATCTGGGAAATGGAGATTAGAATACCTTACTCACTAGGACAAGGAATCAGCACATAAATTGGCCATCTACTTGAGATAAGGAATAGAAAATGAATTTCCATTAAAATCCAAACCTTAAAAAATAAAATAAAATAAAATAAAATCCAAACCTTATGTCTATGTCCAGGGTGGATGTTAGGTAAAAATCTAGTTACCTGTGAGGTTGATCAGCTGAGAAGTTAATATACTGCTCTATAATTACAAAACTACATAGGTTTCCTACAGCCCACAACAAATATTACTCCATAAGTACACAATTCCAACACGGGTAGGTATCGCACCCAGAGAAAAACAGTGCCCTCTTGAGAAAAGTTCACAATAAAAACCACACATAAACACACATGCATATATATGTGGATAAACAGAAGGAACACAATCACTATGAAAGCTGCAGATGTAACAAACGGCAGAATGTACATCTCAAGGACTCATAATGGAGCAAGACAAATGGTAATTTAAAATATGTGCGTCTGAAGTGCTCAAAATGATGGAGGAAAACATGTAATTCATAGAACAAAAACAGTATATCATTAAAAAAGGAAGATAAATTTGAAAAAGAACAACCAGTATAACAATTCTAGAATGACAAAATGTAAACACTAAAATAAAACTGCTAAGTGAACAAGTCTGATCAGTATATTAGTTATACCAAAAGAGAAACTCCGTCAATTAGAAGATGAATATAAGGACACCTTGGGGAATCTATTACAGAGAGATAATACGTGAAGCATAGATGTGAGACAAATTAGGATCCATGCAGAATAGGATAAGGAAGCTCATGTACATCTAACAGGAGTGTTGCACTTAGATGCATCTTAATAAAACTATTGCAGACCTTCAGCATTCAGAGGACAACAGTGAAATTTACTGTATTGGTTTGCTAGGCTGCATAACAAAGTATCACAGGCTGCGTGACTCAAACAACAGATATTTTTTCACAGTTGTAGAAGCTAGAAGTCTAAGATCAAGGTATTGACAGAGTTGATTTCATTCTGAGGTCTCTCTCCTTGGACTACAGATGGCCACCTTCTCACCATGTGCTAACATGGCCTTTCCTCTCTGTGCATGCACCTCTGACATCTCTGTATGTGCCAAAATTTTCTCTTCTTATAGGGACACCAAAAGGATTAGATTAGGGCCCACACCAATGGCCTCATTTTAAAGCAGTCACCTCTTTAAAGGCCCTATGTCCAAATATAGTCACATGCTGAGGTACCTTGTAAGGTGTCGGGACTTCAACATAGGGATTTTTCTTTTTTTTTTTTTTTGAGGGGATGGTGGAGCTGGACATAACTCACACCATAACACTTACCAAAGAATAAAAATGGATTTTTAAAAAGAACAGACAATCAAGGGTGCCTGGGTGGCTTATTAGGTTAAGCCTCGACTCTTGACTTCCACTCAGGTAATGACCTCAGGATTGTGAGACTGAGCCCCCAGTCAGGCTCTGCACTGAGCATGGAGCCTGCCTAAGATTCTCTCTCCCTCTTCCTCTGCCCCTCCCCCCAGCTCACATATGGTAGCTCGGTCGATTAAGTGTCTACCTTCAGCTCATGTCAGATCCGGGGGTCCAGGGATCCAGCCCCACATTCGGGTCCCTGCTCTGTGGAGATCCTGCTTCTCCCTCTCCCTCTGCTGCTCCCTCTGCTTGTACTTTCTCTCTCTATGTAAAATAAATAAATAAAATCTAAAAAAAAGATGCCAGGAAGGAGAGGAAATGGAATAACACCTCTCAAATACAAATGGAAAATAATATCAATCTTGGAATCCATAGTCAGACAGGGTACTTTTAAGAAAAAGAAATAGAATTATTAAGAAATAAAAATAGTTCTTATTCACATAATTTCCTGAAAATTTATTGGTGGTTCAGTTTTAGAAAGAAAGAAACTAAATTTTGAGGAAAGAATGATATATGAATATTAATACTTAACAAAAGGATTTCAAACATTCTGGTATATCTAAATATTTATTAAAAAGGTGATGATATGATGTAGGCAATTAACTTGGAGCTTGTTAGAATGAGGTGGGAAGAATTGTAGAATAATCAAATGGAAGGTGGACAGCTTTTTTTCCCTTCATTTAATATACGTGAAGGTATTTGTGTTTTGTTTTTTCTATTGTTAAGGAGAAAGAGGTGGTGTGCATTTTAGATTTTAGGTAAAAAAAGGCTTTAGAAATTACATTCATATAAAAATTAGAATGTGTACTTTCCAAGCTAGCAGAAAATGAAAGGAAGTTAGAAAAAATTAATAAATTCTGTGAATATAAGTAGGGAAGAAAACAAACAAAAAATGTATGATAATAAAGCTTGAAGTAAGACCATGGCAGGAAAAGAAAAACATCTTCATATATAAATTTCATAAATATGAATTTGAGGGTCGCCTGGGTGGCTCAGTGGGTTAAAGCCTCTACCTTCGGCTCAGGTCATGATCTTAGGGTCTTGGGATCGAGCCCTGCGTTGGGCTCTCTGCTCAGCAGGGAACCTGCTTACCCCTTTCTCTCTGCCTGCCTCTCTGCCTACTTGTGATCTCTCTCTCTCTCTCTCTGTGTCAAACAAATAAAAAGGTCTTTAAAAAAAATAAATTTCATAAATATGAATTTGAATGAATAAAAATTTAAGTAAGATTCGTATAAGCCTTAAAATTCACATAGCAGCACATTATATTTTGTTTATTGTGGGTGTGTATATAAAAATAATATATAGTATGTGTAATATATATTAACATGTATATTAGAAATAAATAATGGAAGCATCTCATACACATTATATTCTAGGGAAAAAGAGAATGATAAAAGAAAAGATTATGGAGGAATTAAAGATATCTCTAATTCTACCCATTATTTTGTAATATTATTTTAAAAAATCTATAGCATAAAAAATAAAATAAATTGAAATTGAATTTCTAAACTTCTAATTCCTACAATGGTCCTATCCTTCATATTTCAATGAATCGGTGTCAACTCTGACTTTATTGTTGACTTATTAACACCTATTCATTGTGTACAGTCACCGGTCTATATGCTTTATATGTATTAATTGATTTAATTCTCCAACCTCTAGGAGAGGAGGTTACTACTATTAAAGCCATTTTAGACTCATGAGTTTAAATAACTTGGCCAAGGTGATACAGCAAATAAATGACAAAACTCAAATTCTAGTTCTGTCTGGCACCAGAACCAATGTTTTATTTTGTTTTCTTTTGCTTTGTTTTGTTTTGTTTTTTTACTTATGGCTCTGTTGTGTATTTTAAATGTTTTAAAATTGTACTCCAATATATGTAGGAATCAATATTCTCCTCAAAGTAATTGTATCTGCATATTTAAAATGTTTCCTGTAATGTCCCCAAGTTTTAAGAGTATATATATAAATACATTTTTTTGTTGTTGTAACCTAAGAGAAGCAAGAGAGTTGAATATAGTCATAAAAGAGAATGGGAAAAAAAAATGTGAGATTAGACTTTCTTAAAACTAAAACAGATTCCAGGCAAAAAGGCTATTTCCCATAGAAATATGGGTGTTGAGAAAAAGAGGTGACTATTCAAACCAGGAACATTAGGACTAAAATGAACATTTTATTTTTTTTTAAAAAGATTTTATTTATTTATTTGACACAGAGAGAGAGATCACAAGTAGGCAGAGAGGCAGGCAGAGAGAGAGGGGGAAGCAGGCTCCCTGCTGAGCAGAGAGCCCAATGCGGGGCTCGATCCCAGGACCCTGAGATCATGACCTGAGCCAAAGGACTCTGACATCATGACCTGAACTGAAGGCAGAGTCTTTAACCCACTGAGCCACCCAGGTGCCCCTAAAATGAACATTTAAAATAGCAGTTTACCAACTAATAATTGCAATAGTTTCTTAACTCCTTAAAGTCTAAGAACTAGAAGCTAGCAGATCTTTAATATATTTTGAAAACACAGAAAATTTAGAGACTGTAAAGTGCATCATCAGTACATCGGATTTTTTGTTATTTATTGTTTTCATTATTATTTTGTTTAAAGTCTATTCTATTCGGTAACCAAGATGTCTGTCCATAGGTGAATGAACAAATAATTTGTGTTACACCCACAGAATGAAATATTATTGAGTGCTAAAAAGAGATGAGCCATAAAAAAGTCTATTCTGCTCACACATACAATTCTTCTAAGTCAATTTCTGTTTTACACCACTAATTTTTTCATTGATAGCAGTAATTATCTTTCCCTATCTTTAAATTTTAAAACCAATGTTTATATGTGTTCAATAAGCAAAGCTATCATAAAGCCTGAAGATCAAGATTTCGGACAAAAGTAAAATAACTTCTTATAAAATATTTTCAATATGGCAGGGCTAAGACCATTTTAATATTGCACATGCTACACAGGTCATGTAAATTGAGAGGTTGCTTCATATATATGCCACTTTTTAAGTGAAAACCTCTTTTATGGTTAAAATGACAATAACAATATAATTGTTACTTTCAAACTTTATATTTGTAAGAGGTTCCGTGTTTGAAATTAATGTCTAGTAGAACAACTTACAGTTGATTTTCCCTGCAGTTTTTGAACCATAACATTGCATTATTTGAGTCTTATTTTTTGCTTTTTCAAATTTTTTTTTGCTACTTGGGTAACACTCAGGGTTAATAATTTTTATTTTGCAACGTAACTTAAAATTCAATTCTGTACATTAAATTAGATGGGATTTTTAGCATCATTTTGAAGAAAAGATGCATCAGCTTTTTCCAAGCAGTCGTAATTATGAGATTATAAAACATGACTACAAAATAAAGCTGACAGAATTCATATAAACTTATATACACAATGTTTATATACCTATGCAAGCTGTTCTAAAAGCAACTTTAACTAGAGTGCAAAAGTTAGATATAAGGGAAGAGAAAGTCTGAAAAACTCAAAGTCACACTCAGCAAATATGAATAGCTCCACGATGTATAGAAAGAAATGCTGAGGAATTCCACCCCAATCACTATCCAGATACCTAAAGAGAAATGCGATGGCAGAGTCCAATGTAAGAATAGGTACATCTAAATTTTCTTGCTAATGTACACCTTTGTAATATTCAGTGTTGCCCTTTCTTTCCAGTCATGTAAGTACTGTTATAAAGAGCATCAAACCCTTAATATAAGAAAATTTTCTTCTTGAAAAGCTAAAGCTCTGGCAAATATCTTAAACCTGTAACGATGAAATAAAGCTGCCCATAGTTCAAGTTTTATAGGAAAATACCATCTTCTTCTTTTTTTCTTCTTTTTAAACTTTGTCTTATATCAATTTATGAAGATAAATAATGTGTTAAATGTTTTGTCATCATTAAATTAATTTAAACTAGTCAATTGAAAGTGGAAAGAAAGGGAAAAATTGACATTTACCAAATTAAACTTAAAATACTAATCACTAAATAAATTTTCCTCACTCATTTTTACATTTTTAGTGATAAGATATTTTGTTAAAATTAATAACAAAATGACATAGATCATAAAAAATAGAACACCATGTAATAAGAAGCTTCTTTCCCTCAGTAAATCTAAAAGCAGTGAATTATAATTATTTTTTGGAAGAAACTAAATTGTTTCTTCTTCAGAAACTTTTAAATAATTCATTAGGAAGATAATGGAAACCAAATGCCTCAAGTACCATAAAATTATGACAGAATAATATGCATTGTGAAGTCACCAATAAAAATGAATAAAAATGTGTCAAAATATCTGTATGGTTTTATAGTTCCATTCTGTCAGAAACACTTCCTTCCATAAACTTCCAAACTGTGAACAACTCCAATTAAGTATGCTTTATATTTTGCTTACTTTTTATTTTTCAACTGATACGGAGGAGCAAACTAGGGATAGGCCATATCTGCTTAAATCCGTCAATATTAAAATTTAGATTGATGTTTATCTGAGAGCTCAAAGTTTTACATAAAGTTAGTCTCATTTCTATTCTAAAAGGATTAGGATTATTTTGTAATTCTTTGATGAAGTCTATAAGCAATGAAAGTGAAATCTTCAAAAAAAGAAATAGCTCAAGAAGTTTAATATTTGGCTCATGGTATTGTTGCTGTTGCTACTGGGAGAGAAAAGATACTGTCTGTAGCCCATCTTCCATTGCTCCCCCTAATGAATGAGCGTTTTTTTTTTTTTTTTTAAGATTTTATTTATTTGTCAGAGAGAAAGACAGCACGAGCAGGGGGAGGGGCAGGAGAGAAGCAGGCTCCTGCTGAGCAAGGAGCCCAATGTGGGACTCGATCCCAGGACCCTGGGATCATGACCTGAGCAGAAGGCAGATGCTTAACCAACTGAGCCACTCAGACCTCTCATGCAGATGATATTTTTATTTATTTATTTATTTATTTATTTATTTTAAAGATTTTATTTATTTGTCAGAGAGAGAGAGAGAGCACAAGCAGGCAGAGTGGCAGGCAGAGGCAGAGGGAGAAGCAGGCTCCCTGCCAAGCAAGGAGCCCGATGCGGGTCTCGATCCCAGGACCCTGGGATCATCACCTGAGCCAAAGGCAGCTGCTTAACCAACTGAGCCACCCAGGCATCCCGATATTTTTAAATGGTTTTTCTATGTGTTCTTTCACTAGGCTCATAAGACTTTCAGTAGATTCATTCCTTCATTCATTCCTTCATTCCACAGATATATACTGAGGATTCACTATATATAGTCTGGCATTCTTCTTTCATGGGGAAACCCTGATGAATGAGGAAGATGAGGATACAGCTCGCATAGAGCTTACATTTTAGTAGGGAAGACTAGTGATTTATATATTGTGAGAACTAGTGAAAGTCAGGCTTTTACCACTAATACATAAATTGGTTAATATTCACAGACTGGTCAATCCTTAAGAAATTTAGATTTTCTAAATCAAAGCTAATGTATCTTATGTTACAATTGTCTATATTGCCTATAAACAAACTTGATTGATTGATTTTATATAGATTTTATAATACTAGACATATATAGTTTATTATTCAGTTTTTTATGCAAATAACAGTAAAGACTTGGCTGAACCATGTATTTTCCCACTAATACTTATGGAACTGCTTCAGTGCTCTTGCTTGAGTGAGTAATGGTTGAGAATTAGTTGAGTTGGTAGGAAACCCAAGGCTAAGGAAATTCTCCAGAAGTTTTGATTCTTTGGATAAATCCTATTGAAAAACTATAATAGATCGAATTTGGTTTTTATGTTATTCAGGATGTTCTATTTACATGTTAAGTTTTAACAATCAGTTTTTAGCTTAAAACAGCTTGCATACATTTTAAAATGGAAAAATGTCACTTAGATATTTATTATTATTTAGGATTATGCATCAAACATTAGAAAATGCAGGGTCAGAAAATCCTCTTAATGCACATTCAGGTAATAGTGTAGCTTCTGATAAAATATGTTCATTCATAATATTGATTCATTTATCATTTTTTAAATGAATAATAGAAGATAAAACATCACTATTTATTTTAATATGTTGTTTAATATTTGCATAACTAAAAAACTGTTAATAACCACAAAGAAAGATATGCTTCTGCTAGTTCATATACAGTCTATCATGACACATAAAATATGTTTAGAAGATTGCTGCACATAATTTGATTTTTCTGAGGCTTTCATATTTCTTTCCTCTGATGGATAGTTTTAGTTATGAATTTCCTTAACAAATCGTCACTCGTTCATGTTTGAATCATTAAGAGATGATCAAAGGGTGTGACTGTATCTTAGTTATAAACCAATGTTTCTTTGTTCTGGGCTGCTGGGCTGGTACTTGAATCCTGCAAAATTACTTTTCTCTGTTAATAGGGAGTTCCTAGTAGGTACTGGAGTTGGAGCACTAGAGGGAAATCAAAAGGTAGGAGTAGGCAGAAGACTTTACTCCTTTATGCATTCATAAAGTTCTTTTAGCTTTGTCTTAGCAATACCTTTCTTAACAGCAATAGAGCAGCAGTTGTTTTCATTTTCCATTTTTTTCAGTGTTTCCAAGATTAGCCTAATTATACCAATAACAGCCAGGCAGAAACACACTCCTGAGAAATCTGAATCCCAAATCCATGGGCTTCTTCCACAATTTTAGGTTAGAAAACCCAGACTCTTTTCTTTGTTCATCCCTTTCTATTGATAGCAAATACTTTGTTCATTTCATGTATTTCTGACAGCTCAATTTTTCCTATTTCTTTGTAGCCATGAAAAACCTGTGTAACCAATTTCCTTTATTGAAAAACTTGTGTGTTTTCTGTTTTCTTCATAAATGATATGAAGTATTTTTATTAATGGGACTACTAGAGAAATTCTCTCTTCAAGTAGTGACTATAAGAAACCTAAGGAATTTTCTAATATTAAATGTTAATATAAAAAAAGACTGACCTCTGGTCTAGACAAGATGGTGGAGATTTGTTTCCCACTTCTCTCTACTAAGTATAAGTATAAGTCCTGGATATAATATATTAGGCAGCCAAAGAATAAAGAAAGAAAAGGTGAACTGGTTAGGAACTCTAGGACCAGAGAGAAAAATATAATGGCAGAGCATCTTATCTACTCAACAGAAGACACAGGTTGATGTTTCCTGAAACCCAACATAGCAACAGAAGTGGCCGAGGTAGGCTGCGTTCTACCATCAACATCGAACATTCTAAACCTCATTCTACATCAAACATATTCTGAGGTGCCCAGCCAATAAGGTACTCTTCATCCCCACAGAATGGGGAAATACCTTTTGCCACCTAGAGACACCTGGAAAAGTCTTTCTACTCCCTCAGATATGACCAGCCTGATTAGATGTGTGTTCTAGTAGTAGCAGATAAACCAAGCAGACCAAACAAAACAAAACAAAGTTCTGAAAATTAAGTTGTCATTTGAGTTGCAACCAACATCAGGCAAGGACTTGGTGCTAAACCTAAGCGGAATGACTACATGCTACAATAAAATATTTAAATAGGACTCAAAGTGTACTAATAGACAAAATTTTAAATGCACAATTGAAAATCACCTACCATATGAAGAACAAGGAAAATCACAATTAGATAAAGAAGACAATCAACTGATACAAATACTGAAATGAATCAGACATTGAAATTATCCAACAAGATTTTTAAAAAGCTGTTATAAAAGTTCTTAAAATAATAAATTATAAATTATCTTGAAAGAAATGAAAGTAGAAAATATGAGCAAAGAAATAAAGGTTATAAAAAAAGCAAACAAAATTTACAATAAACAAAATGACAGAAAAAATAAAAACTTGCTATGTAAGCTCAGTAGTAGATAGGATTTGACAGAGGATATAATCACTGAATTTAAAGACAGAGCAATAGAGTTTTTCCAATGTGAATAATAGAGGGAAATTATGGACAGGAAAAGAATGAAAAGAGCCTCACAAACCTGTAGGATAATAACAAAGTACCCAATATTTGTATCATCACTGTCCCTTCCCCCTCTAAAAAGGAAAAGGGGAGTGGGATGGAAAAGTATTTTAAAAAATGGCTGAAAACTTGCCAAATTTGACAGCAGATATACACCTATGGATTCAAGAAGCTGAGTGAAACCCAAGTAGGATAAATCTGAAGAAGATCATACTAAGATGAATCATAATTTAACTTAAAAGAGAAATATAAAGAAAAAAGCTTGGAAGCAATCAGACAGAAACAAATGCATTAGTCATGGGGGAATACCAATTTGAACGATAGTATATGTTTCACTTGAAATCATGGAGTCAAGAAGAAAATGGTGTAACTTTTTACAAGTGTTGCAGAAAGGGTACCATCAACCCCAAATTCTATGCAAAAAAAATATTCTTTACAAATGAAGAAGAAATAAAGACAAACTATACATATATTTGTAATAATTATATATTATATGTATATCACTAGCAGACCCTCCTAAAGATTGACTAAAGGGAGTTTGTCAAACAAAAAGGAAATGATAAACCAATCTTGGAGCATCAGGAAGGAAAAATGAACAGAAATATGAGCACAGTCAATTTTGACTATTTTACCCATAAGTTTTAAAAATTATATTTGATAATTGAAACAATTATAACATCATTTTTTATTTAAAACTTGGGGATGTGAAGGAACCTACGAGAAGTGGTAAAATGTTGATACCAATAGATTATAATAAGTTACATATGTACATTGTAACGTCCAGAAAATATCTACCAACTTTTACAAAAAGATACACTCACTCAAACACACTGAAATTAAAGATTGCATTCTAAAAAATGTTCAAGTAAATGATAAGAAAGCAACAAAAAACAATAATTAAAATACATAAACCAAAAACAAGTAATTAAGGGCAGACTTAAGCTTTGATACCAACAACTATCCTAAATGTAAATGGTACAATAACTAAAAGGCAAGACATTGGCACTGTATGTTCACACACACACACACACACAATGTCAACTCTTATTTATGAGAAATTTCAAACTCATTGGCAGAGGTATGTTGAAAGTAAAAGAATAGAATAAGATACATCATTTAAACAGTAGTAAAAAAGCAGGAATGATTATTATTAACATCAGAGAAAGTAGACCTTGGAGCAAAAAATAATTACTAGAGACAAAGAACATAACATGCCAATAAAAATGGATAATCAACAAAGATCCTAATGTGTAACTATCCTAATGCATGCACTAAAACAGAACCTCAAAATAAATCAAACAAAAACTGATGGAAATGAAATGAGCAAACACAAAATTGTAATTGAGAACTTCAACTCCCCACCCTCAGCAACTTATAGAAGTAGTAGACAGAAAGTTAGCAAGGATTCAAAAAAGCTAAATAATTCCTTATATGTGTGGGCATCAAGTAAGAATACATGGCAGATATGCTAAAGACAACTAGAAATTAAAGTGAGAGAATATATAGGATACTTTTAAGATACCGTGAAACTTTTGTTTTTTTCTGAAGGAATGTAAAATTAATACTGCAAAGGCTTAAGCAATGTAGTTTTTTGGAGAATTTTTTCTTAATAATATTTGAGGTGAGTAGAATTGGCTTTTGCAAATGTGCCACACGTGTATGTGCATGTACATATGTGGAGCTGGGAATAATATTCTTGTTACTGGGAATGATGCATAGAAGCATATAGCTCATGGTTGAAAAGCATAGGGAGAATATTGTGAGGGATTAGGTCATTCTTCCCAGTTTATTTTTTAATTTCTTGATCTACTATTCAAATGAGAGTTCATGTGTCTGATGGGCATTTGTATGTCTTCTTTTTTTTGTACATAACAGATTTTATTTTTAGTTACACAGATGTGCAACATGTAGCTGATAATCTTTAAAAAAATAAATATAAAGAAAAGTTACATGGAACACATTTCTGAAATATATTTTCTTTGAAATTTTTTTTGCCAAATAATGCAGGTTTTTTATTTTATTTATTTTATTTTATTTTACTATGTTATGTTAGTCACCACACAGTATGTCTCCTTTAGAGAAATATCTGTTCATGTCTTCTGCCCATTTCTTGATTGGATTATTTGTTCTTTGGGTGTTGAGTTTGATCAATTCTTTATAATTTCAGATACTAACCCTTTATCTGATATGTCATTTGTAAATATCTTCTCCCATTCTATCGGTTGTCTTTGGTTTTGTTGGGTGTTTCCTTTGTTGTGCAAAAGTTTTTTATCTTGATGAAGTCCCAATAGTTCATTTTTGCCTTTGTTTCCCATGCCTTTCGTTCGAGAAAGCAAGAAGGCCGTGGTCAAGGCCACAGAGGTTGCTGCCTGTGTTCTCCTCTAGGATTTTGATGGATTCCTGTCTCACATTGAGGTCTTTCATCCATTTTGAGTCTATTTTTGTCTATTTTGTCTATTTTGTGCATATTTGTCTATTTTGTGTATGGTGCAAGAAAATGTTTCAATTTCATTCTTCTGCTTGTGGCTGTCCAATTTTCCCAACAACATTTGTTGAAGAGACTGTCTTTTTTCCACTGGATATTCTTTCCTGCTTTGTTGAAGATTAGTTGACCATAGAGTTTAGGGGATGCCTTCTTTTTTAATAAGAAGTAAGCCTATGGCTTATAAGTAGGGGGTAGGACTGGGAGGGAAAGGCAAAGGTGGTAGAGATTTAGGAGAATGTGTGAATACGCTATAGTGGAAAGCACCAAAATGAGCTACTTCTAAAAGAAAATAAGGATAGGTGAAACAGTATTTAGTTCCCAAATGAGGCAAATACCTTACAGTATTTTGGTGCTTAACAGAGCCACCAAATGACTTATTCAAGGAGTAGTCACAACCACCAAGGCGAAGTGTTGCCTTCTTCCATGGTTAAGGTTTAGCAAGAGTGGGTAAATCAACTGAAAATAAATCAAAGAGTATAGGATAACAATAAAGCATGTGTTGGGGTGCCTGGATGGCTCAGTGGGTTAAGCCTTGCCTTTGGCACAGGTCATGATCTCAGGGTCCTGGGATCAAGCCCCTCATCGGGCTCTCTGCTCAGCAGGGAGCCTGCTTTCCCCTCCCTTTGCCTGCCTCTCTGCCTACTTGTGATCTCTTCCTCTCTTTCAAATAAATAAATAAAATTTTTTTTTAAAAATTACAAAAACAATAAAACATGTGAACAAAAATATTTCAATATAAAATTCATGCTCTGTTATAGTTCTTTTAAAAATCATTTTAAACATTATCTGAAAAGTGTGTCCTTTCAATTCCATTGACTCTAATCACACTTTCTGTTCATTAAAAACAGTGCATGGAAAGCACAAACACTCCTTGGGCAACTGTATGTGGTTCCTAATCTTTCTCAAAATTGGCATTGTAGAGCATCATTCTTGTTAGGATACATGTTTTCAACTGTTAGATTTTGGCACTGAAGTTCCTACTTTCTCCCTTTCAAATGTACGCTTGTTATTTAAAATCTAGAAAATATTGCTGAATCTTAAAATAGCAGGCAAGCTCTCCTTTCCAGCTTCTCTCTCTAAAATCTGAGCAGTCTTTTGTTTTTAAAGAGACACTCTTATTATGGAGCTAGTTAGGATTTAACCTGAAACTTTTCCCAGAAGATCAGAGGAATGCAGTAGATAGAAATAAACACATTTATTCTAAACAGAATAGACATTTCCCCTACAGTTCTTTTGACAATTGTCTTTGAATGCATGATCTGAACTTGATAATAATCCCAATCAAGCAAATTTTCAAAAATGTGTCATACATAGGTTTTTACCACTTCCCTAAACTGTGAGTCATAGTTACAACTGCTAAGATCTGTAATAGAAAAAAAAAGAAAGAAAAAATCTGACGAGTGATTTACTGTGTTTTGTGTTTTGTGAGTTGTCAGAGAGGTTACTACTATTCTTTCAACACAGATATAGAGGCTCATTTACACTAATTGTGCTAAAGGGGAAGAAAGTGAAAGTTTATACAAATACAACTGAAGTATTCTTTTTAGTTTTATTCCTTTTCAGGAAATTTTTTGTTTGTTTATTTGTTTGTTTTTTAAATTAGGTCTTTAGCAAAAATCTCATAATAGTAAAACATTTTTTAGAATTAATTTAGAAGTTGACTTTTATTTTTTACTCTGAGAAATTGCCTAAACTATTATTATTCACCAACATCATATAAAAATAAATATTTTAGAGGAATATTTTCAACATAGGTTTTTAAAGACTACCTAAAATAATTTAGACATTTGTGGACTAATGGGTTACTACTAATAAGATGAATATTTACTAAAAGCAAATTTCATAGCCAACTGGCCCATGTGGATGTGATGAAATGCTTTCCATGTAGTAATCGATGTTGTCACAGGTCTGTAGTTCTCTCAGTCCATAAGATTGCCATGTCCTGGAAGATCTAATATAATGTTCGAATGAGGTAAGATTATGTTATATCTCTTCCTATATTACACATCTCTTCTAATTATCAACAAAGACCCAACAAACACACAAATTTACTTGTGCTTGCATATTTGTCAGGTGAAAGACACAGTTGTTTTCTCATCCTTTTTAATAAGAACTCATTTAGTCTTAGGCATTCCAGCATATTTTTTTGAATAAAGTAAGAACTTGATATGTTATTATTACCTGATTTTAACATTATTCTCAATACTAAAATACAAGAACATTTTCCCATAGATGGAGAACAAGAGTTGTGTTATGTCCGTGTTAGTTTATCTGGAGATCTCTGCCAGTCCATTCTCTTCTCTCCCCTTGATGACCCGTTATTCAGAAGTGATACGCATGTACATGGGCTGGTGCTAATATCCTTCATGTTCCTAGATGACATGATGCTGGCCAAAGTTTTCACATTAGGAATGTGAGTTTATATCAGCTGCATTAGAATACTGGACATTTCTTCACAGACTCTGGGTTAAGTCTTCAAGATTTTGCACAGTTAGGGCAATTTAATAACCAGAATTTGGATGCCAACTTCATCTGTCAACTATTATTATTTCCTCCTCTCTATTCAAATAGAGATACCAACTAAGTGCTAGTGAATCCCAGAAGAGTTTTCCTCTTGCTGTTCAAAATTATTGCCTGTGATTCACCACAACACTGCTCTTTGGGGATCCTTTCTTTCATTCTTTCTATAGGACTATTTCAGCATCATGTTGAGTGAGAGTATTTTAAATGCTGAAGGGCATGCTACATCTTTGGAGCTGAGACTTTGCCTGCTACTGAAGTACAATGATCAGAGCTAATGCTAGTGAAACTGGGCAGAGTCATGGCCTCAAATTTTAGTTTTTGGTTACAAAGTAACACCGACTTATAGAACTCTGCTTGGTCTGGGTTTGATGCTACATCTGTCAAAATATTTTCTCTCATATTCCCATAATCCCAATAAACCCTGGTAGAGGATAATATCTCAATGATTTACAGTTGCTCAGAAATGGATCTCAGAGGAGTTGGGGGACTGACAGGGCACAGATTTAAACACATAGATGTCCATATCCAGAGAGAGATCCATGAGCAGAGAAACAAAGAAATAAAATACAGAAATAAGTTGAATTTTATCCTTTTTAAGATAAAGATGTAAGAATTACCTTTAAAAAGGTACTAATGTACATAGATAATTAAATATTGGGAAGTAGGCAGTCAGGAAATTTTTAAAGAGTTATCCCTACTAATAATTCCAGAAAGGTTTTTTTTTCTTTTAAATCATGAAAGAAGGAAGTTTACATATAACCAAAATTGTGTCCTCTTAGTTAAAAGCTTCATCTAATTCTTTTGTAAAATGGCCTGAGATTTTGTGTGTGTCTGTGTGTAAGAATAAAGTTAGCAAATTCATATCTTAAATGATGAACTACTGTACAATAATATTTATGAGAAAATGTTAAACCCACAGATTTTAATGAAAATATAAAGTACTTAAACATAATACTGTGACATTTAGATTTTATGATTTATATAACAATAGTGTAAAGTTTTGTGATGGTTAGTCTTGTATTTCAACTTGGCTAAGCTATGATATCCAGTTATTCAATTAAACACTAACTTAGATGTTAGATTTAGATGTCAGGGTATTTTGTAGATATCATTAATATCTACAATCATTTGACTTTAAGTGAAGAATATTACCTTCTGTAATGTGGGTGGGTCTTATCCAACCAGTTGGTTACCTCAAAGCTGTAAAATAGACATCCTGCTGCAGTTTCCAGCCTACAGGCATGCTTATACATTTTAGACATTCCAATCCCTGCAATCATGTGAACCAATTCTTTAATATCTCTCTGCACACCCCCCACCACCAGTTTCACATACATTCTTTCCCCCCCCCCCCCGTGGGGAGCCCTCACTAATGTAAAGAAAATAAGATTTTTACGATTCAGGGACTGGCTATGCGTAGTAAACCTTAAACCATTACATGAATAATACAGATAGAAGAGTTTCAACAAACAGTGAATGACATTGGCATTAAGAACTGGACAGAGATGAAAACAAACTATATCTTACAGATTTTCCTGCCTCTAAAGGGACTCTTCTTAAAGAGATTGCTGCTGGTCCTAACTACCAGAGTGGAGGTCAAGAGTTAAGGGAAGATGGGATGGGATTACAGGGCCAGTAGAAAGTGGATCGATCAGTCAACAATAAAATTATGGGTCAACAATAAAAAGGAACAACCCACGGATACACACAACGATATAGATGGAACTCAAAGCATTATTCTGAGTGAAAGACATAGACACAAAAAGAGAACATAGCATGTTTCCATTTGTGAAGCTGTAGTACAGGCAAAGCTCATTTTTGGTAATAGTAATGAGAACAGGGGTTGTTCCTAGATGATGGAAATAGATCAGATAGAAGCACAGAAGGAACATTCTACAGGGATATAAATACAGGATATATAAGTGTATATGTTTTTTAATACTGATCAAACAGACTACTTAAAATCTGTGCATTTCATGATTTGTAAATTAAACCTCATTTTTTTTAAATGAGAAAGAAATAACAGTCTCACCATTCATAGCTGTTAAAATATTTTTGAATTCCTTACTAATATAGGAATATGATCATGATATAATGTTACATATTAAAGTTCTGTGCAATTAAATATAACGTGATTCTTCTTTTACTGAGAAAACATCATATGTGTGCATAAAATATATTGGAAATAAAGGCAGAAGAATGTTATTAGTAATGATGTCTGGATGGCGGGATTTTAGAGACAGAACATGACGCTAGCAATGAGTGTACATGACACATCCATGACCATTTCTAGTTCATAATTATTTCTCTTCCACTGGCTGTGTGCTCAGGTGGGTGGAGGGGGACAACTAAATTTGTGATTAATCTTGGTGTTTCTATCTAGTAGCACTGTGTCAGCTCAATGCAGGTGGAAAGTAGATCATCTATGGCAATCTTCACTCCATACTCTTGCCCTTCCTGTGTCTGCACTTGAAATCTCTGCCATGAGAGCCCCTGACAAGTGAGATAACCTGATCCTGAGAGTCTTCAGGTATTGTAGAAACCAAATAAAAATGCAAGATAGACATGCTTTATACCATACTCTCTTTTACAGAAAAAGGCTTTTAATGGGTACAAAAATTCTATGCTTTGCTTTTTTTTTCCCCCAGTGTTCTCCTGTGAAGATTTTAATAAGGCTTATTTGAAGTAGTGCCACATAATATAAAGAATTATTAGAACACATCTAAATCATCCTTCATTCCTCTTCTCTGGCCCCTGGAACTTCCCAAACACAGCTCCAATCTGTCCTTGTTTCTCCACATCAATGACAACAACTCCAGTGCCAGTCCCCAGGACTCTCTTGTGGCAACTGTAATGTTCTTCACAGCCAAAGAGATCTATGTAGAATACATATCATACCATACCATTTCTTCCTCACCCACCCATAGGGCTTAAAACTTTCCTATGATGTTACTAAACTGCGCTTAACATACATGCAATTGGCGCCGTTTACTCTCCACCATCTTTCCCTATTCCGCCATCTTGACTCATTTCCCTTGGCCCCAGAAGCTGAACTCTTAGGGCCTTTATACTTCCACCTTTTCTTTCTGCTTACAATGTTCTACCCTCTTAACTTCCCAGGATGCTCCTACTTACCTTTTAGACTTCAGCTTAAATGTTACTTCCTCAGTATTAGCACATTGTCCTTTTGCAATCATCTTCAGAGCAAATATTACCAGCCATCTGTCTATTTGTTCATTGTTATCTGAAACTGACCCTCACTGGAATGTAAACTTTATGGGTCCACAGCCCTCCTTGTGCTGTTTTTTGTTTTTGTTTTTTTCCCATCACTACATCCTAAAAACCTAGATAGTACTGTGGCCATCAATAGATATCAGTAGAAGTTCAATAGATTTTTTTAAATAACTAGATGTTAATGAATGCAATAACACACACACACACGCACACACACACACACACACTTTTAATGGGATAGACTCAAGCATGCTGGTCATTCTTCAAATCCATTCAGTTCCCTTTTCTGGCTGCTCTATGTCCAGGATGCTGACTCCCCTGATTTGCACTACCTAGACCCTCTGCGTGGCTGCTATTTGTACCAGAAGTAAATGGGAGAATAAGAGGGGAGAGGGTGAGGGAAGTTTTTCTTGCCCCTTCCCTGTTTTGTCTCCCATAAGGACAGCTTTTTACTTGGCCCAAATGATACCACTTCCACCCTCGTCTCTTTGGGCCAAGGGGTAGGAATGGTTTCTCCCAATTTCTGGGATCTCACCATCTGGGCGTTTCACCATCCATTGTCAGTTCCCTTATCCCTGCCCACAGCTCAGGAAACTGTGCTTTCATTAGTCTCTGTATTTGCACAATCTGTGATGAAATGCTTCTTGTTGAAATCTTGTCCGATACATCAGGCAATCCTCTTTTTGTGTTCACATAATTTAAGTATCCCTTGTGTATGCATAATTTTTTCTTTCTTCATTTATTTATTTCTTAATTTCTGACTTTCTGTATTTTTACATTTTTTTCAGTTACTGACATAAAAGCTAAAAGAGATTTGTATGTGCATTGTGGTGTTTGTGTGTGTGTGTATGTGTGTATTTGTCATTAAAACACTGAGTATTGATCTAGGGAACCAGTATGCATGATGCTTTGCTTATTGCTTTTACTCTAATCTTGAGAAGAAATTAGTACTTGAAAAAAAAGTAATCAATAATGACTGAAAAATGCATACAAAGAATTAAATGCATTAATGGTATAATGCAAAATAAAAAAATGGATATAAAGAATTAAATGTTTGTGGTATTTCATTCATTAACATCATTCATTAACATCATCATTAACATCTATTTGTTTAAAAAATATCTATTGAACTTCTACCAATATCTATTAATGTCTGCAGTATTGTTCTAGGTTTTTAGGATGTAGTGATAAAAAAAACACACACAATCTGTACATCTGATTTCGTTTTTTACCAAACTCAGCGAAAACCACATACCTTGCATCTAATTCCAAATACTCAGAGTCTGAGTTGATAAACCTTATGGCAGTGCACTAAATGCAGAAAGAAGATAATTGGAATGGCCTATAAGGAATAAATGACAGTACTTTTGTGTGTGTGTGTGGGAGAATATAGAGCTGAATTTTTGTAAATGTGGAAAGAAAGATAGGAGGCAGTGTATTTACACATTTCAGTGAAACCAAAATGGCCTCACATACTCTGAAAACCCCCATTGCGACCAGAGGAAATACTCCTCAGACCACTTCTATCCGCTGATAAATGTGTTTCTGTCTGCAGTGGGAGGGAGATGTGGTTATCCCAGCACATTTTGCACGTTTGTTCCATCAGTGAAGATGCCCTAAGGAAAAATTTGCACTAATGCCCCATAGTCCACCTCCCATCCCTTATTTGAGTGTTAGGTAAGCTTCAGAAATGTTAAAGGGAAGTGACATTAATTTACAAGAAGAATTTAGGTGGCACACGGTGGCTCAGTTGGTTAAGCATCTGCCTTCAGTTCAGGTCATGACGTCATAGTCCTGGGATGGAGCCCCACATTCGGCTCTCCACTTCGGGGCAAGTCTGCTCCTCCCTCTCCATCTCCCTCTGTGATCTCTCTTGCTTTCTCGCAAATAAATAAAATCTGAAAAAAAAAACAAAACTCAGTTGGGCAGCAGGCTACTTACATCTATGATGTAAAAAAGATTCCATGTCACTAAAGCAAAATAAATAAATTTAAGAAAGATATGTGAATTAGAAAATGGTACTCTGAAAAAAAAAAAAAAAGAAAATAGTACTCTGAAAACACCTTAGATACTTTTGCTGTAATACTTTCAGATATTTTCACTGTGGAGTGACATTATTGCAAAGTCATTTGGTTATTCATTTGTTTCCCAAGTGCTCTAAACTTTCCTAAGAAAAGTGATTTGTAACTTAACTGGGGTTACAGCCTCTTTTGAAGACTTAATGGAAACTATTGCCCTCTCTTAAGCTAAATGTATATATAAAGAAAATTTGCAAGTAATTATATGTTCTTTAATGTCTACATGTACTGAACTTATGCTTTGGAAAATGTTTCTATAAAAATACCATACTAATACAAAATCTATAAATTGATAATATTACAGTCTTAAGTACTTGCCTTTTGCAAAGAAAATGCTGCATTTTGACTTTAACTGCCAATCATGCAACAGGGTCAGACAAGTTATCTACATACTGTCTTTAATTTTATCTGTCAAGAGACAATAGATGGGTAATCACCTAAAAGTTCATGCAAATTTAAATGAAATAAAATTCAAACATATAATTACTGTCATTTGATAAAAGGTTACTTAAGACTCAACCTAAACACTCTATTTATTTTATAGTGTCATATCAGAGCTAAGGCGAGGTACATCATTGACATAGGTATTAGTATGGTAACATTGAAATTAATTTTTTTTAAGATTTTATTTATTTATTTGACAGAGAGAGATCACAAGTAGGCAGAGAGGCAGGCAGAGAGAGAGGGGAAAGCAGGCTCCCTGCTGAGCAGAGAGCCCGATGCGATGCGGGGCTCAATTCCAGGACCCTGATATCATGACCTGAGCCGAAGGCAGAGGCTTTAACCACTGAGCCACCCAGGTGCCCCAGAAATTAATTTTTGAGATACTTTAAATGCAGCCAAATGTAATATCTAAGGTCTAAATTATTCTACAAATCTCTAATATTAAGGAAAACATCACTGACAGGGTAAGTGCTATAAATCTGTAAAAGTTGCTGACATAAGTGTCTTGAAATGCCACTCAATGTCCTCAAAACGTTTTTAATAAAGATTAATCATAGTTAAATTTGAAAAAGTAAATTTGAAAAGAAAATATAATTATTAAGAAAAAAATCGATCTAAATGTCATACAATGTTCATCAAAATTATCAAAGAATAAGTAATGGCTGATGAATTCAGTAATAGGCACTAAAATTTGGTCAGCAAAATATATATTTAATATTGTAAAATACAATTTAAATAAAATTTTAACTCAGTTAATTTTAAGCAATACTATAACATAAGTGAAAATAATAATAGTTTATTGACTATCAACTATGTGCCAGATACATCTTTACATTATGCCCCATTATCACAAAATTCCACAAGAGTGCATTCCCAAGTTTTTCAGAGGGCAAAATTAAGGAGAAGTGAATTTAAGTCTCAGGTCTGGGTAGATAAGTACAGAGAAGACTTAAGTCCCCGTTTCTCTGCTGTGGTCTTTTTATAGAGAAACTAGATTTAATAATTATCCAGAATATGGAATGATTGGACTTAAATAAACTACTTTGTTTTAGTTATTCTCCTTACTTTTTAATATTATTAGAAAAGAAGACTTCGAAATTATGTGGATTAAAAATAAAAATTATTTGGTTTTGCTTAGAAAAATTACTTATCTACAAAAATCATATTTTACAAATATTTAGTGATTTTTAATCTTTAGCTAAATTTTTAAGACACTATTTAATTGTTAAAGCAGTCTTGTTAACAATCCAGAAGATCCTTAATTTCTCATTGTAGGATAAAAGAATAGTGTATAAATCTGTTTTTATTCATTGAGTTTTAATATCCTATTTTATGCCACACAGCTAATTTTTATCATTCTTGTAGAAATAGCCTCAGATAGAAACATGCTTAATCCTTTAAGAAGTGAGTGATCTCATCATGACTGCCACTCTAATGCAAAAGGGTTCTTCTTTTGACTTCACAGTGAGGCTTAGCCAGTGAGTATTCAACAGGATGATTGATACCGGGCAAAATTCTTGAAAGAGGAAAAAATGGTCTCCAGCTGTCCAGCTTATGGTTGCAGAGAAAATACTTTTATGATGTGAAAAAAAGCTAAGAAATTTAAGATGATGTATTTTCTTTGATATAAAATGAAATATAAGGCATGTTAATTGCAGAGATCTTTAATCCTGGGCTTTATGGGGAATCTAGAAAAAAACATAAAAACAGAAAAACTAAGATCTTTTCCTCTGTTTCTCTTCATTTTCTTATGCTGAGTAAAGAGAGAAAAATTTGAGCACAGTTCTTGGTAAAAACAAAAGAAAAAAGGAAAAGAAAGAAAGAGGTGGCAAAGAACATAAAATGGCATCAATATGTGTTTATATATATATATGTATATATATACAGTATATTAAATAATATATATATATATATTTTTAGCAGGGAGTCATTGGAAATCAAGAATTAGGCAACAGTACTGCAATAAATAGAAGCAAAGCTTAACCAGCAAGATTTAAATGTGAGCTTTGTTGTACACTGAAAACAAATGTGCCCTGTGTGAAGCAAATATTTTATAACTATGTCTAATTGTTTCAAAAAGATTGTCTTTTCATAAATTCCAGACAATCTTATTTTTAAAAATTATCTCCTTGATGGAAAAACCTTTGTCTGACTGTGCCAGAAAATTTGCTTTATCTCTTTTCATTTTTGGTCCTGCTGTGTTTGATACATCATCAGCTGTATTAATTAGTGAAATATGGTAACTATATAAAATTGTAAAAATCTACAGAAAATCTTTGCCCCAACAAATAATTACTAAAATGACATCAAATCTCTTAGACAATTGACAAACAGTTTATGGTGCACCCATGTTGAGAGTCTTGGCAAGAAAAAAAAAGTCATAGCTTAATAAAAATAAGTAAAGATTGGGACACATCATAAAAGTATTCTTGAAAAAAATCAAGTTAATCTATTCAAATACAATTATGAACCCACAGTATTTCCCCCTTGCTGGTACTAATTCAATTCTAATTTTGTAGGAATCATTTCATATGCTAGAATATTTTTCTTAGATGATCTAGAAAGCTGGTGCCACAAAACGGAATATTGTCTATATTAGAGCACTATTCTGTTATGTTTTAATGGAGATTTAATTTCTTTTAGTCATTTTTTGGAAAATTCAGCTACCTTCAAAGTTCAGAAACAACCATGAAGGACTTTATTTGTTTCATAGGTGAAATTAAATTTAACCTTCAGATTGCTGCTAAATTCAATGATGACAATGAAGAGCACAGGGTTCTTCAGTCTTAATAAGAAAGTTGATTGCTCAAAATCCTTGGTGTTTATTTTTTCCCTAAAACTTCAACAACTTAGTAAAATGAGACTCTTTATGAAATCCAGTGATATTTTATACCATGGAATTTATAGACAATGTGCATTTTTCAATTTTTTCCATATTCTCAGATGCAGTTACCCTGAACCTGGACAATAGCACATTGTTCTTAGATGGTCCTCAAAAAACATGCTTCCTTGATCCTACAGTGTTGGGGACAAGTGTTACAAATGATATATACTGAATAGGTAAAATCAGAAGACAGAAGGTTAATTCTGTCTAGCTCTGTAGAGGAGCTAAATAATTCTCCATCTGCCATTCTGAGTTTTCTGCTGGCATCTCTGTATCAAAAGACAGATTAACAAGAGAAAAATCAACAGTAGTTTATTAACATGTATACATCACACATATATGACAGATACCCCCAGAAAAATGAGTAAAACCTCTCTAGGTGACTTAGAATTCTATCTTCAGGTAAAAAAAAAAAAGAAAGGTGTCTAGTTATGGGGAGGTGACCCAAAAAAGCACAGTATATAATAGATTGGTTATGCAGATTTAAGTCAGTGCCTTGTCAGTTGATAAGGGTCTAAAGTTGTCTCCAATGACTAATTTTTGTCCTTCCTCGTAGAGTGAGGGGGAGAGACAGCTTTGTAAATTTATGCACCTTTAGACAAATAAAGGGGAAGGCAGAGAATCTTCCTTATTTCCCTCTTCTCAAATGTCTTCGACTTAAAATAATCCTTATGCCAATACTTTATGGTGACATGTTCTGCTACTCTTCAGTTATAATTACTAAGCATTAGTATGAAATTGGTAATAATACTATTCACTAGTTGAAAGTTTCTGGAATAAATGTTAAAATTTTGGTCACCAACTACAATTCTGCTGGATGAGGTTCTCACACCAAGGATGTCTATGATATCATCTGGATGTCCTACAACTCAATTCCATTTTGACACTGTGTTCTAGGAGATAGCATCAGATCCCACAGATTAAGTGTTCGGTCCTACAGGAGAGCTCACCCCACTCCAGATATTAATTGCAAGTCCAGGTTGTCATCTGAGCTTCTGACCAACTGGCTATATAGGCTATAGATCAAAGGTTCCAATAACATCCTCCTTGGGTTTGACTGATTTGTTAAAGCAGCTTATAAAACTTAAGATCACTGGTTTATTATAAAAGGAAATATATAACAGGAACAGCCAGATGGAAGAGATGTGTTAAACAACAAAATTTCAAGTAATTTAAAAGATACAAATTGGCTTTATTGAACAATACATGAATCAGGCAGCATTCCATCTAGCAAATAGAAAAGAGCTCTGACATGCTATAGAAAGGAAAGATTTTCATATTCAGAGATGGACAAGAAAAAAAGAAATTATTAGTAAAGAATGCATTATTTTAGGCAAGGTTGCCCTCCTCAAGAGAACTATCAGCAATTTTTCTCATGCTCACCAGGAAATTTCATGGTGACCCGTTAAAGGTAACATCCCTGGGGGATTTGAAATTGCACTTAGGTTAGATAGTAAGTTTTGGCTTGTTGATGTGGGGCCTTAACTTAAGTGACTCCATTTTGGATTTTTTTTCTTTTTTTAACCAATGCAGAGAGCAAAACATGGGGAAAGGGTATGGAGCTTCTGTGCCTTCTCTTAGTGAATCACTCCTCCCAGATCTCCACTGTTCACAGACTTGTCTTTTTGGATTTTTATGGAGGCCTCACTACATAGCCATGGTTGATTAAATCATTGGCCATTAGTGATTGAACTCAATCTGTGGCCCCTCTTTTGTCCCTGGAGGTCAGGAAGATGGAACTTAAAGTTCCATCCCTCTAATCATATGCTTGGTTCTCCAGACAACTAGCCTCCATCCTTAGATGTTTTCCAAAAGTCATCACATTAGCATAATAGAAGGCATTTTTTTACTCTTATAATTTAGGAAATTCTAAAGGTTTTAGATACTTTTTGCCAGAACAATTGGATGAAGACAAAATATATTTTTCTTATTATTGATCACAATATCACAATTTTGAATGTCACAAATAGAAATAGATGCTTTTTTTTTTTTTAAAGATTTTATTTATCTATTTGACAGAGAGACACATGGCAAGAGAGGGAACACAAGCCAGGGCAGTGGGAGAGGGAGTAGCAGGCTCCCCGCTGAGCAAGGAGCCTGATGTGGGGCTGGATCCCAGGACCCCGGGATCATGACTTGAGCAGAAGGCAGATGCTTAATGACTGAGCCACCCAAGTGCTCCTAGAAATAGATGCTTTTAATGAATGTTTCCTTCAAGAGTCAACCAGAAAGAGAACCAGAATGAGTAGGAGATATATATCAAGAGATTAATTACAAGGAATTGGCTTACTCTATTATAGGATCTTGCTGGTCATGTTCAAATCTATAGAGCAGGTTGTCAGGAAGAGCAGGTTGCAATTCTTGGATACAAGATGATGTCATTATCCACAGGCAGAATATCTCCATCAGATATGTCTCAGTCCTGATCTTAAAGTTTTTCAAATGAATGAATTAAGCCCACTCAGATTGTCTAGGATAGTTTCCTTTACTTAAACTCAACTGATTATAGACATCAATAACATCCTCAAAATTCATTCACAGTACTAACACCTATATAAGTATTTGAAACATGGAGACTGAAAGCCAGCCAAGTTAACACATCAAACAATGTTATAGTGAGAAAGAGGTGTGGGGAAATATTTTTCTGATTGTATTTAAGTGTTAATAAATTTTCCGCATGTTTTTGTTAGTCCTTTTCTATTACTGGATGCAGTCTATATTTTAAAAGCCTTCAATAATCTCTTCACTGTGTCTCAAGCACCTCTCTTGTATGTGTAGATTCCCTACTATGCTAGATAGTGTTGTCAAAAGACAGTTCAAGCATATATTTATTCCACATATTCTTCTTACAAAGTGATGTTGACACTTTTCCAAAAAGGAGAGGCAGAATCTACATTTCTTCTCCTTGAACCCGGCCAGACCACTGTAACTGCCTCAACCAACTGGATATGGCATAAATGATGCTGCCTGATTTCTGAGTCTAGGTCAGGAAAAGTGATAAGGCTTTCATCTGGTTCTCTTTTCTTTTTGGAACACATGCCCTTTGAACTGAGGCATCATGGCGAAAGGAAGTCCAGATCACATGGAGATATCACATGTAAATGTTCCATCAGACCAATATCAACATGTTGGTGAGTGAACTCTGCTGAGTTCAGTATCCAATCTTCAAATCTTTCATCTGAGGCCAAAAAACATCTTGAAGTACAGGAAAACCATCCCTACCATACAATGCCTGAATTTCTCATGCAAAGACTCCCTGCAGAAAATAAATAATTGTAATCTTATGCCAGTAAATTTTGGAGTAATTTGTATTCTAACACTAGTAATTAGAATTTCTACCCTGCAGCCTCCATGATTCTGTAAGACTCTCAAACTCCATACCAACAAGATAAGGAGTGCCTATTGAATATAAGAGAAGATGCCCAGAATATAGCAAACCAACCAGGTGGATTAATTTTGTGATTATTGACCTTCATGAAACACATATAAAATTTACCTCTGCAATTTAGCAAAATGGCAAGCAGTTTTCAATGAATATAGAGATTATTTACTCTTTGTTGTCATTTGCTTACTAAGATAAAAATGTTTGTTTAAATCTTGTAGCTGAGTATAAACAGACATTCTGAATATGTGTCTTTTTATTGATTCTACTGTATAAATAAATTGGTGAGCCCAGTAGCAGCAGCAACTGAGAAGGAGGTTGCTATCTGTGAGTCATAGGAAGAAAAAACAATGTAACTGAACTCTTTTTGATAACTTCTGCAGTCATTCTCCTTCTTTTTCTTCTCTAGATTAACAGGTATACTACAGAAAATAAAACTAGACTCTCCAGTCAGAGAAAAAGCATGTGAAAGTCATAAGTGTCAGTCTTACATTATGCTGACCAGAGTTTCCGGCTGGATTTTTTGGTAACTTTCCAGACTCTATTTCCTTCAGTGCTATTAAAATCTTATACCTCCTTAGATGTGGTGAGGTAAGTAAAAGGCTTTTTATGGAGCCTTCTATAAACTAAGTTCTTTTTTTTTTTAAGATTTTATTTATTTATTTGACAGAGAGAGAGAGAGAGATCACAAGCAGGCAGAGAGAGAGAGGGGGAAGCAGGCTCCCTGCTGAACAGAGAGCCTGATGCGGGGCTCGATCCCAGGACCCTGAGATCATGACCTGAGCTGAAGGCAGAGGCTTTAACCCACTGAGCCACCCAGGTGCCCCTAAACTAAATTCTTAATAAAAAGAATAAAAGGTAGGCATAATTCTAGTGAAAATTTAAAAATGAAATTATTCACATTGGCAGAATTATGGACATTGTATTCATGTGAAGCATATTATATGTATGCTAATTTTGAATAAAAGAAAACATAGTTCTGTTGGAATATTTTAAAAGTAATGCATTGGCTGAAGTTCAGAAACTAGACTACTATTCAATGAGTAAGGTAGACACTTTGGCCTTGTTTTCAGGGAAGCTGTTTGGTCCACAATAATTCAATAATAAACTCTTTCTATTGGGTAAAAATACATTATTACCCATTGCTGCTATAACAAATTACCTCAGATCTACTAACTTCAAACAACAAATATTTATTATCTTCTAGTTCAATAAGTCTACAAGTAAGAAGTCCTGGTGCAACATGATTCAATTGGGTCTTGTGTTTAGAATTTGCAAGGTGAAGACTACAGTGCCACCATTACTTCCTGGAGGTTCTGGGAGTGAATCTACTTTCAAGCACATTCTGGTAGATGACCAAATTCAGTTCCCTGCTGTAACAGGACTGAAGATCCTGTTCCTTTTACTGCTGTCACTGAGGGCATCTTTCCTCCTTAGGGGCTACCTATATTTGCTTTGTTTTAGTCAGTTGGGCTACTCTAACCAAAATATGAGACCAAATACCTTAAACAATAAACATTTATTTCTCCAGTCCTGGAAGCTAGAACTCCAAGATCAAAACACCGGGTGAGTCAGTGTCTGGTAAGGGCCTGATTTCTCACTTAATACATAATTATATTCATAATGTGTTCTCACATGGCATAAAGAGGGCAGGAGAGCTCTCTGGGGCCTCTTTTATAAGGGCCCTAACCCTGTTCATGGTGGGTTAGGAATTCAACAAAGAATTTGAGGAAACACATTCAGTCTATAGCAATTTTCATGCTTTTCATGTGGCTCTCTCCTGCCCTGGTGGTTGGGCCCTTCTCATGCTTGGAATATCTCTAAATTTCCCTTTGCCACATCTTTCTTGACTCTAGTTGGAGAAAGTTCTCTGAGTTTAAAGGTTCATGTGATCGGATTAAGCCCACCCTTAAAATCCAGGAAAATCTCCCTATTTTAAGGTTTATAACCATAATTATACCTGTCAAATCTCTTTTGCCATCAAATGTAACATTCATAAGCTCCAGAGATTGAAGCATGAATGACCTTAAGGGGCAGGATTTGAGAACAAGGGGACATGTTTTATTCACTGGATGTCCAACACCTAGGAATAGTGAATATATTAAGCCCAATTTGATCAAGGGTACTCTTTAATCATTTTTAAATATTTTTAACCTTTCTTTAATATTTTAATTTTAAATTATATTTACAATTTTGTCTATAATCATGAAATGTCATTTATCATTACTGCAATTTTCAAACATTTTTCATACTTTGTTCTGTTTAATGCCCTTTGGTTTTGATGTTACTTCCCTGTTACCTGTAGCCTCCTGCTTCTGCCTCAGCAGGAAAAGAGGAGCTGTTTTTCCTTTACCAACACTTTAATCAGAGCATCTTCAAATTTAACTTTTTCAGAAATGAAGCTTTTTGTAAAACATTTAAAATTCTTAAAAACCACTGTTCTGGAAGTTTGAGTGTTTCTCAAACTATCTGTGTTGAAGAGTCATTTTTTTTCAAACTTAAACTTCAGTAAACTATAATGATAAGTGAATTACTATAATTACTATAAAAATTGAAAACAAAAAAGATTACAAAATACAAATAAAGATTTTAAATTATTAGATCTATTAGACATGTAATTAGTGTGTCAAATTTCTCTAAAGTATTCTGAATGCTTAATCTCAGTTTTTGTACTTCCCTCTTATTGGTAGTAGTCATTTTATATATCATCATTATTCCATAGAGCATACTTTTCAGTGGTAACCTACAAACTGGCAACTCAGGGAGTTAGAAATACAGAACTTTATCTAATAGATTCTAATCTATCTCTTTAAAGACTTTAAAATTTTTGACTCATTCCAAACTACCAAAGCACAGAAAGCAATATTTGCTATTCTAAATTATAAATATTTTGCAATGTTTATGGCAGTGTTTTCCTACTTGGATGAATTATAAAAGGGGCAATCTTTTGGAAACAAATAAAATCAGCCATTCAAGCACAATTCTTTATTGAGGAACATGCCCCTGAAGCCCATGCAGAAAGAATTGAACCACATCATGCATCTTGGAATACCAGCACAGGATCGTGTTGAGAATAAACTTGAAGGAGAATGAAGTCATTTTTTAGCCAGGTTTCAGAAATTGCCTCTCTGAAACTCTTAGGTCCTTAACTGCAATAAATATCCATGTTTCTAATCTCTAGACTTGAACAAAACACCACCACCACCAACAAAAAGTTCTACAGCCAACAGGAGTTGATTTGTATATCAGAGAGCACAGTTTTGCATGGAGAAAAACCTAGCCATTAAAATAATTTCAGTGTCAGCTGATTTTTCCATGGAATTCATTAATTATATTAAAGACAACTATGCCAATGTGAACTTTAAAGGCTTTTCTAGATAGAAAGAGGATGGAATGTTGATAACAATAGGAAAACTCTGTATGTGTTTTGTGTGGATAACTGTAGCAGGAGGGTATGAGGAAACAGAGTTTTCCTTCTCCATAGATAATTCTCATATATTTACTTTATCATCTGTCATTGTAGTTAATTAGCCACCCTAACAAATGAAAAATTATATATAACATAGATATTATGACACACACATATATAGAATATACTTACATAAAATGGTGAGCCTACAAAAGTTTTATTTTTCATGTCATAAGAATCTCAGAAATGTTGGATCACTGGATAACTCCAGGACAGAGTGAGGAAAAAATTCAGATGGGAAAATCTGTGGTTGCCTTTAGTATTTGCAAGCCTAAAGCATTTGAATGGAATCTTGCCCATGGAGGTAATTTCAAGCCCTTTGTCATTCAAGACTTCAGCTTCGCTGGCTGCACTAGAATAACGGAGAAGTATTTTTCACCAGCCCAAGTCACTGAAGTCTTTTTCCAAGTCATTGAAATCTTTTCTGAGACTTGGACAAATGCAAGTATAGAAAAAACCTGGGAAGAGGAGACGGTAGGCAAGTGGGACGCATGGATATCATTCTTAAAATATTCATCATTCTAAAATAAAGCTTATTATAGTATAGTCACTTAAAAGGTAGAAATATGATTTGGAAAGAAGTTAATTAGATGTGACTATTTACTTTAATATTAATATAAAATACATGTCACAGAGCAACATTTACAGTAATACAGGAAAAGATTATTAAGATAAGTACTCTTTTATTTGTCTTTTAAAAGAGTAATTTGCCTCAATTGCTATCTCTGATGGAGGTTGTACCAGATGTTAATGAAGTATGGGATTGCTAGGGGTTAATTTCTGCTTCCATGGAAACTATCCTGGTGTGTCTTGGTTTTAAATGACTTCCTGCAGGCTGAGACATGGAAACACCTGCTCAGAGAAACAACTTTCTTAGCAATGAAGCCACATACTGGAAGGGGGAAAAAAAAAAAGCCTTTCGTGTTGAACTTCATCTGCCTTAAATATGCCACTTAATGTTTCCAATATTTAGAAAACTACATTTTGATAATATATTTTCCTGTGATAAAAGGAGTGTCTGTATGTTTGTTTGTTTATTTATTTATTTAGAGAGCATGTGTATGCCCAAGCATGAGGGGAGGGGAAGAAGAGAGAGAACCTTAAGCAGGCTCCCTGCCCAGAGTAGAGCCCAACCCTGGGATGATTCTCATAACTCTGAGATCATGACCTGAGTTGAAACCAAGAGTCTGACACTTAACCAACTGAGCCACTCAGGTATCCCAAAAGGAGTGTCCATTTGAATGAATATTAAAGCTGAAAGTTTGAGAACGTCTTTTTTTCACATGTCATAGAGATTCAGGTTTTCAAGGATGTTTTTGTAGTGGTGTTCATTAATACCAGAATAAGATAATTAAGAATGAGATAATTGAGTCATACTTCAAGGAACTATCAACCTACTTTTAAAGCAGAACACAGAAAGATAATTCTAAGACAAAGGCCAACTGTAGTAAACAATAATAAGTACACATGACATTTCAAAAATATTTAGAAGGGGTAAGTTACCCCAGTTGGGGAAACACAAATCACGAGGAGCTACATGAACTAGTTAACACTTGAACTAAATACTAAAGGAAGGGTCAAGTGAGAAACCTAATGAATGGGGCAAAGAGAATGTCATAATAGAGTGGGGGCAGAGACATCTTAAAAAATCATGGGGAAAAGAAGTAGTTGTCTGGATATAGTCAGGAAATAGCAAGTCATTAGGGGTCTTTGAAGCATACAGTACAAAGTAGGAAGTGACCAAAATGGGATATCCTATGATATGGGTAATATGGATGGTTTGATAGTACAGCTTTTTATATTGTGGTACTTAGACTATATTCTAAAAGGTAAGGGGCCAGAGGAAGACATAAAGCACAGAAAATGCATGGTTTTATATGGTTTTTTAGATAGGTGATTCTAGGAGCCAATACACAAATGGATTGAGGCCATGAACCAGTTGGAGACCCCTCCAAATAACCAGGCAAAAAGTGATAAAGATCCAACAGAAAAGAAAAGAGAGGGATGATGTAGAACACCATACAGTTCAATATATGCTGTATGTAATTTCTATGGGATTAGGAATCCTGTCATTTAATGGGACTTTGAGTGTGAGAGGAGGTATATAGTCGGATTCAGCCTTATATCCAAACTATAAGCTTTTATGTTTCTATGTTTCTATGTAATGATCAAAAATTTTATATGGTTAAAGGGTAGCTACTATAAATTAACCAGCATTCCTTGTTTCTGTGTAGTTTCTGCGTTGCATGGTTTAAATGTTGCATTCTTTAACTGTGTTACCTGTATTCCTCACTTTGAAATGAGTGTGAAAATGGTACTAAAATTTGACAGGGTTATATTCTTTTCCACAGAGACTGACCATACAGGTTAATGCTCTGTTTTAAATTTGATATTATCTAACTATGAAGAGTCTATGTTTTTTCTTTATGATCTTATTCATCATTTAAATAAAGTACCTTGACTGTTTCTGGAGGCATGGAGAAAGCCCAGGACTCTCTCGATTAAATGCTAATAAGTTTTTTTTTTTTTTTCTTGAAACAGACCACACAGATTTGAAACATAATATTGAACTAAAAGCTTCCACTGAATATTGCCAATATCCATTATAAAGAAAACAATGTTCACTCTATTATACAATTGTTGATTTCTTCTTTGTTTTGACATTAGTAAATATAGGTTTTGAGAAACTAATATGCTCTTAAAATTAAAATCTCACACAACTAAAAAAGAAAAATATATATACATATATTGGAGATGTCTTCAAATTACACATGATTCTACCTCTAATTTTAATTGTTGGTTAACAAAAAATTTTCTTAATGTTACCTAGGAGTAGCACAAGAATGAGAGTAATACTAATTGGGTTTTTCAAAGACCATGTGACGTCAGTGAACTTGTTAAGGATTATTTCTTATATTCCATGATAAGGAAGACAAATTTGGTGTAATTAGGGGTCAAACTGACTTGAAAGGGTTAATAAAAGATAAACACACATCCACAAAAAATAGCTAAAATGTCATCTAGGATGCTAATTTTTTTATGCCTAACTCAGACAAGGAGAAATAGGCTTTTAGTTTTGGGAAAGAAAAATATGTCATATTAAACTTGTATTTGCTAGGTATTATGAAATTCAGATACCCAATTTTAGATTGGGAACTCTATTGTTTCAGTAAATAGCATTCTTTTTCAAGATGGATACAAAGACATTGTGAAATTTTAGTTGGAGAACTGGAAATATTTACTTTGATGAAAGACATACACAGTATATACGAGAAATTTGGATCACTGAAGATGGAATACTACAGTGAAAAGTCAATCTTTCATTATTGAATTTTACTTCTTCTTGCCCTGCCTCAGCTCAGTATGTGTTAGTGCAAAGAAGTAGTTGAATTTATTTAATAACAGTGGAGAGCATTTTGGAATTTGCAATACTTGTGTCCAAAGTAGGAGTAGAACCATGTCTATTCTGTCCAAGTACTATAAATAAAGCATGGAAATTTTCAGTGAAAGGGGAACAGAGGAAAACTACAGAAGAAAAAGGTGTGTGGTGTCATGGAGGGGGATGACTGGGATAAAAATGGGAAAGCTGGAAAAGGAAAATCTGAGGAATCCAGTTTCATTCCCTTCTCTCTTCTCTCTGAACTGCTTTTTCCATTTGGAGGATATATCTATCTATATCTATATCTATATCTATATCTATATCTATATCTATATCTATCTATCTATATCTCAACTTTGATTCTGCATCATTCAAACTGAATGCTGATCAGAATCCTTGACATGTTGGATAAAAGTCTTCCAGCCTCTACTGTGTCTAAATCAGGCACATCATGGTTCAGAAGAACTTGGTCTCACAAATTAAGGTTATATTTTTACATTTTTGTCTTTTTAGTGTGGTCATAGGAGAAAACAAATGTAACCTGATATGAACTGTTAATTGAATAAGGGACACTAATCAGGCAACCCTATTATAATAAATACTATACTGAAAAAAATTTAGACAGTTAAATTAAAACACACACAATAATTTTCTAATCATAAGAGTAAAATCAAGTAATTTCTAAAATAATGAATAAGGGAAGACTGCGCAATCTGTAAAATAAGAATGCATACTTTAAGTGTTCTTGTAAATATTTGTAACTTTCTCTGCAGCTATAAACAGATTTTCTTTCTAATATTTTCTTTCTAATATTTATTTCTAATATTTATTTCTAATATTTACTTTATTATTCATGTTTGATGCAACTTACTTGCTCCCAAAATTGCCCACTCCACCACTGATATCACTCATGGTTCTAATTAGGGATGTTTCAGGCTTATAGAATTTCTTAATACTAAATGGAATTAAAATAAAATATTTATTCTATAAGACAATAGATTGAACTTTTGTATTTTTAAAACTTTTATATCCATTCTATCTTTATTCTATCTTTATTCATTACCAAGTAAATTTAACATGACAAAATAGTTAAAAATGCTATTTTTAACTAAAAAGGCTACTATATTTCATAATACATTTCCCTTTTTTCCTGAGTGATCTTCCCTTCTTATTTGAAAGATTTGCAAATACAGCACCATGTGAAATTGAAAGTCGAAAATTTCCAGTAAATGCATTTAAACATATAGCCCAAAGAAATAACTCATTATTAAGAGAAGATGATTATGAGCCTTTTTCTTTAAAAAGAAGAAACAAGGATTTTTTTGATCATTTACAAACTGGGACTGGGAATTACGGGACACTCATAAATAATCCTATTTAATCTTCACAATACAGTTGACCCTTGAATAATGCAGGGCTTAGGAGTGCCAACCCCCTGAGCAGTTGAAAATCATGTATAACTTTTGATTCCTCAGAATCTTACCCACTAATAGCGTACTGCCTACCAGACCTTAGTGATAACATAAACAGTAAATTAATATATATTTTTTATTTGTATTACATACTGTATTCTTTTATTTTTAAAGATTTTATTTATTTATTTTATATATAGAGAGAGAACAAGAAAGGGGAGGATCAGAGGAGTAGGGACAAGCAGACTCCATGCTGAGTACAGAGTCCTATGAGGGGCTCAATCCCACAACCCTGAGATCATGACCTGAGCTGAAACCAAGAGCTGTACGCTTAACTAACTGAGCCACCCAGGCCCCCTATGTACTGTATTCTTATAATAAGGTAAGCTAGAGAAAAAAATATTAAGAAAATCATAAGGAAGAGAAAATGTATTTAAAGTACTGTACTGTAGGGACACCTTATGTGAAAATTTTTATACATTAGCTTTTTTTAGTATCCCTATGTGAAAAGTAGAATTTGGAAAGATTTCCAAGTGGTGAGACATCACTGAAATGAAATTTGCTCTCCTTCTTTAGTTTATGGATGTGTATGAACATATATACCAATACATGTACACACACACATACACACACTCCACTGCACACAATTCTTTCCATTGGAATTCATTATAAAGATTTTCGAGAAATATCTACTTAATTATAAGAAAGACTCCTGGGGCACCTGGGTGGTTCATTCGATTGAGTGTCCAACTCTTGGTTTTGGCTCAGTTCATGATCTCAGAGTAGTGAGATCGAGTCCTGCGTTGGGCTCCATGCTATGTGGGGAGTCTGCGTGAGACGCTCTTTCTCCCTCTCCCTCTCCCTCTATCCCTCTATCCCTCTATCCTTCCCCCGCTCTCTCTCTAAAAGTAAATAAATAAATTAATTAAATAAATAAATAAATAAATAAAATAATTGAATAAATAATAAATAAATAAATAAATAAATAAATAAATAAATAAATAAATAAATTATAAGACTCCAAATGCTACTATTTCTGGAGAAAGATTACCTGTGCTAAAATCAGGACTGACAAAAAGAGACATACGTGTGTAACACTTCTTTACTTTGGGAATACTGGAACAAAGACTCAACCTGTTTTAAAACAATTTTCTATTTCCTTAGTAACGTATTTAGAAATATGTTTTTCACACTTCACGAAAGTCCTTGGAATTAATCTTTACAATATTCTGTTGCTGCTTTTCTTCTCCTGTCTGTTCATTAACCATCATGAAGACCCAGAAATCCCACTCTCAACATATGTCAGTTGGACTAGAAAGGGATAAAAAAAGAAAGAAAAGGTGACCTGAGTAAACTTGAACTCCATTTTTGTTTTTACTACACAGTCACACCATGGTTGTCAAACAGAATCTTCTCCTTGGCCACATGAACCTGCTTTGGACATGTTTCCTAATCTCCCCAATGAAGGTAGACAAATATTAGCTTTTCACATAGCAGTTCTATATTCCAAGAAAATTAAGCCGTTATTTGCCAGAATATGATTCTTTTTCTTAAGTTAGACATTTTTCAATAGTCTTGTCATTTTTATCTAAATCCCAATTTATCCCAATTTATCCCAATTTATCCCCATATATATATATTCATCATATATATACACACATATATAAAAATATATATATGTATATTTACATATATGTAAATATATGTAAATATATATTTACAAAGTATTGAATATACATTCAATACTTTGTAAATTTCATTTATAGCTTCAAATTACTTAATATTAAGTAATTACTTAATATTAGGGCAAATTTTATGTAAAATCTGCTAACAAAGGTAAGAATTGATTTTAAAATGAGTCAGTGTCAATTAATTTAAAAAGAATGGATTTCAAAACTATATGAAAAATGGCAAGCAGGAGTCTGAGAGTGAAATAAAAATAAAACTAAATTAAAACCTTTGCAGGTATAAAATTTACCAAGGGTCTATTTAAAAACACTAGGCTAGAAAAACAGATGAATCTAGAAAAGAGGGGGATATTAGATGCAAAACAAACAAAAAATAAAAAACTCTACATTATTTTGTGACAAAATATGCAGTTATGGAATGAATGAATGCTTAAGGACATACAATTTTCCAGCACCATTCAGTGGAAAGACTATTATCTTTGCATGAATTGCATTTGTGCCTTCACTAAAAATCAGTTGACTATATTTCTTTTTTTCTTTTTTAAGGATTTTATTTATTTATTTGACAGAGAGGAGAGAGATCACAAGTACGTAGAGAGGCAGGCAGAGAGAGAGGGGGAAGCAGGCTCCCTGCTGAGCAGAGAGCCTGATGCGGGTTTCGATCCCAGGACCCTGAGATCATGACCTGAGCCGAAGGCAGAGACTTTAACTCACTGAGCCACCCAGGCGCCCCAAGTTGACTATATTTCTGTGAGTCTATTACTGGGCTCTATATCTTGTCTTTAGGAGGTATCTTTTCAAATTTTGGGTGGTTTCTTTATAATAATGTGGTATAATTATTAGAGTGTTAAAAAAGAAAATGTTATTGGGCATATATAATATATAATGAGAGAACTGGAGAAACTGAACCACATTAAGATGATATATATTTGGAAATAGAATTGAATATGAAACCTGCTTTTCTGATTGTATATATGTGATATTGATTTATTTGTTTTTGAGTCTTGATTTCTACAATCGTAAAATGAATATAATTGTTGATCTTATAAAACTATACTAAATTATCTAAATTACACAAAGTATTGTAGGATTTCTAAAATGGATCAGATTTTCATTGAGTAACTTTTAGATTTGTAACTATGTGTTTTAAATTTTGTCTTAATCAAAAGATAAATCTCTGACTTATTTCATTTAGCATAATACTCTCTAGCTTCCTCCTTGTTGTCGCAAATGAAGATAGAGAATATTACACTAAGTGAAATAAGTCAGTTATAGACAAATACCATATGATTTCACTCATGTGGAATTTAAGAAAAAAAAGAAGCTAAATAAACAAGCACTACTTCACTAATTCACTAATTCACTACTGGCAATAACATTTATGTATTTGGTTTTCTGTTGAGGATATCTTCAGGGAAACTGGAAAAAGTGAACATGACCATTGCTTTCCTCAGAGAATAAAGACCTGACTCAGATGTTGACATTGCTCTGGATGATTGACAGTAAGGAAACCTACAAAGATGATGAACGTAAGAGATGGGATGTTATCAGTGACATATATAATAATCTATAGTTACATTCACCTTGAAATTACATAACCAGAGCCAGTAAATAGCTGGAAGATGGTTTTAAAAATGTATGTAGTATATTCTGGAAAACAAATTAAACAGTTGAATTTTTATTTTTTTTTTGTACTTTGAGAAAAAAGGATTTAAAGTTTACTACAACGATATATTATCTCTTAGGATATATTATGTCCTTGGAATATGTCTTTCATATACAGTATAATTTTATATACTGAAAATTTGAGGACCGTAGGGATAAGATTCTTGATCAATAAATGTTATTATGGCATAGGTCACTCAGAGCTTCCATCATTATCAGAGCTTCCATCATTATCAGAATATTAATGATCCTGATTGGGTCTTGACAGTGTTATTTGCTTGACTTCCATTTCACAGATGACCTGAGGTTCTTCTGTCCAATTATTCAAAAATGCTGATTTTTTTTTTTTTTTTTAGGATTTATCCAATGACATCATTTTTATAAGCAAGATGCTGATGGGAAGAGAGGAATTTTATTCTGAGAGGTTTTACCAAAATGACTATCCCCACAAAGGTACTCATGTATTGAAGTTAACTCAATTCATTACAACTTTAATCCACAAGGAAAGTTTTGGGGAAAGATGATAAAAATAAACAGATATAAAAAAATCGTTTACCTTTCAGGATTTCTGACACTTGCATCCAAGGAATTTTAAGTAAAATAACTACTTAACCGTATGTTTCATGTGTGGCTTACTCAGAGCATGTAGCCAAAAGTGGGAAAATATGAATTTGCTAAATCAATATATGTCTACAATGATGATAAAATGCATTAAAAAGCCCCTTATCTTATGTAATTAAAATAGACAATTGGTCAAAAATCCATGAAATTGGATCATAAAAATGATAAATTCTTTTAATAAATACCTTTTGTAGAAGAATGTAGAGCGTATCAAATTGTACTTTTTCATCAATCTTTTGAAATATGACCAGGTGATTTTCTTGTTTTCTTTTCTCCTTTTCTCTCTCTCTCTCTTTTTTTTTGACTACGTGATTTTCTCTAAGCATAAAGATCTTACATCATCTTTTTTTTCAAAAGAAAGCTTTATTCAAAAGAAAGAAAATTATACAATTTTATATTTGTTTTTTGCTTTCTTTTAATGGGGTTGAGCACTTCAGGTTACTTAGAAAATAATCTCAGTGCAATTCTTCTTGATTTTGACAAGTTCAGTCCTATCTCTCCCTTACCTGTTCTTCAGAACATTTATTGTAAAACTTTTCTTTATCAATATTTCTAAGGCTTGGTTTTCTTAGGGAGAAAAATAGCAACAATTCCTTTTTTGTTTGCATTCATATTTTATCAGTTGACGTAATGATTGTACAACCAGAATATATGTGTTTTAAAATCTTCACAACTGACTTTTAATAGACATACAACTCAACTATTGGGAGCCGCAATGCATGGATGTATTAAGTGGTGGCGATATGGCCACTGGCCACAAATTGGGGGCAACAGTGTATGTTATAGAATACCTAAAAAAATATTGGTTATTCAGACACTGAGCTAAAGGCTCAGTTATAAGATTCTCTACTGCCTCAAATTACTATGTTACAGCTGCATAAAGAAGTTATAGAAATCTAGAGGCTAGGGGCGCCTGGGTGGCTCAGGGGTTAAAGCTTCTGCCTTCGGCTCAGGTCATGATTTCAGGGTCCTGGAATGAAGCCCCGCATCAGGCTCTCTGCTCATCAGGGAGCCTGCTTCCCCCCTCTCTCTGCCTGCCTCTCTGCCTGCTTGTGATCTCTCTCTCTGTGTCAAATAAAATCTTTAAAAAAAAAAAAAAAGAAATCTAAAGGCAAGTCTAAGTTTGTATGTTTATCAAAAAAATTTTGATTATACCTCTGGGTGCAGCATAAACTGTGAATAAATTTTAAGATTATGTAAAGAGTTCAGATACATTTATGTATCTCTGAGATTAGAAAGACCATGACTATGGTTCATTCCCATGAGCATGGCTTCTTGGAGTAATAGTACCATTCAGATTAAGCTATGTCTTTGTGTCTTTGTCTGAGATACCTGGTAGACAATTATATATCTTAAAAGTACAGCACACTAAAAAAATCCTGGGAGTCTGGCTGAACAAGGTTTTGTACTTGCTTTATTTACTAGTTTATATGACTTTAACTAAATTGTGTTACATTATGAGGAGTCTCGATTTCCACCTTAACGTAATAAAATAATCTATTCCTCATGGGTTTATTGACGAGATTAGGAAGATAACGTGTTCAAAGGACTCAGCACTGTGCAGGCCAGATAGTAAGAGTTTAAAAGACATAACTTCATTCTCCCTCAAATCTTTTAAAAAGTAAAAGTAATGAAATAAGTGGTATTGCATTTATATACCTTTCAAAGCAATTGTAATTAAAATAAAGTGTCTCAGAAGTCAAATAAAAATGGTAGACTAGGTTAATATGCCATTAAAATTTATGAGTGATTATTAGTTCCACTTTTATGTATTTTCACTCTATTTTCTTTTAAGAACCTATTTCTCTAATTTAGTACATAATTATTTTTTATGATTAGGTACTTATACCAACACATGCTATTTAAAATCACTCTGGCTGACATTGACATCTCCGCCTTGATGGTGGTGGACTACTAATTTAAAGTTTTTTTTCTGTACACTCTCATATAACATCATGAACAATTATCCTTAAAGAAGTGTGTCCTGATGATAATGATGGTGTGCAATAAACTCCTATTTACTTGGGTCTTAAACAACCATAAAACTTAAATAGCCAGAATTTATTTCTATTCTTTATCAACGGCAACTAGGTCATACCACAGTTGAAATCAAACAGGGAACACCCTCATGTGAGATTTTCCTGCTATTCAAGGGTCCAATTATCACTACTTGCTGTCATTCTATAATGTGGAATTCACACCCACGAATTACTCTTTGTCACATTTAGGCCAGGAGTTCCTCTGGTTTAGTCCAGAGGCCATTTGCTCCAGTATAGGAAGATTAGCCCTTGAATATTTTAGTTGATGTTAACATATTTTAGTCCATGTTTTTAATTTTTCCATTTTCTCTCATTTTGGAACTTCCTCATCGTATTGTTAAAATGAATATTTTACTATAGTATTCTTTTTTATTGTCTCCAGTGTATGCATGAATAACATGAAAATTCTCAAGGAGTTCTAATCAATGTGAACCTAATCCTCCAGGCCAGACTAGTTTATTGATCCTAAATAAGGCCACTTTCTTAATGTGAGTTGCAGGAAGATCAATAGCTATCAGAGCCAAATTATATACCTAATGTTTTGTGTGTATTCTTAATCATTCTCATGTTCATTCCTGATCTTGCTTGTATATACACATACACATAAATTACACACACACAATATACTTTGTATAACTCTGGTATTATATATATGTATTCATAACATTTTCACCGGAGGCATGCATTATTGTGCATAAACAATATCATTTGGACTATAGTGCAAAAACAAGACTCTCAGGAACAGTGGGGAATTTTACTATAGAATGTTTAATGTAATAAAATTATTCATATTACAAAATGTTTTTCAAAGTTCTATATAGTCTTTAATCACAAATATCCATAATCTACAAAGTTTAGAATAATTTAGAATCTGGATAGTTTGAAAAACTGGATAATTTGAAGTTTGAATAAGTGTATTGTGTTCTCAAGATCCATGAGTTACTACACATTTGTTTATTTGAATCAGTAATCTGTGAAAAATTTTTACTTGCATCAATGGAAGAATAATAGAAATGAAAAATCAAATAGTTAGTTTTTTTCTTGCAACAGTACTCTATTTTTAAAAAAATCTATATTTTAAATGATATATTCATTGATGAAATAATTAAGCTTTAAATGTCTCTTATTGTTTTGTAGTTAAGCAAGTTTTGGGATTATTGACATTCACTTCATTTGAAACTATTTTGTTTCTCTGAATTTTAAGTATTAATGTTTAAATACATGTTATGTGAGTTTATAAAACTATAGACATCTTATTTTTTCTATTTAAAATATAATTCTCTCTATATCAGTTATAAATTATTTGTAGATACAAATTATGTTGCTTTGCTGTTGAAAATGTATTGGACATGTATTGGAAATATAACTAAAGATGTTTAATTATTAAAAAATATTACATGTTGGAATTATTTTAAATATACACAACTAGCTTGAAGAAAATCTAGACAATCTATCTAAAAACAAGAGATGCATAAATGTATTAAATACTATAAGATCATACAAACTAAATGTGTATGTCTGTGTTTTCCCATGATATTTTGTTGTTGATTAGAAAATATTCACCTAGGTGGCAGGAGACCCAAATTTAAATCCAGTTTACTCCACTTCCTACACAGATAAATAGCTTTATCTTTCTACTGTCAGAATTTTAGTTATAACAATAAAGAACATTAAAAAAATTTCTAATGTCATTTCTTGCTCTATCATTTATTTTAAAATTCTATTCTATAATTTCATAGGCCTGAGACTCAAATAATTAAGGGAATTTTAAGTATATTAAACTATTACAATTCTCAGATTGGAGGTACGATTCAAATGAAATGGAAAGTCCTCCTTTCATTTATTTTTTAGAACCCTGATTTATTTTATTAACAAAGATGGCAATGAAGTATGAGCCACTCAATATATTTATATCACATTTTAAAGCCAAAGATGTAGCCTTTCTTTAAAACAATCTATTAAAAACAGGGAAAAATATGGCAGATATAGAGTACCATTTGTAAGTATCTGTGGTATGCTAGGTACTGCAAGGCCTGCTTTATAAAGATCACCTCAATTAACCATGAAATCAGTTTCCTGAAATAAGTATTATTTTTCCCATCATCAGGACCATTTTATAGAAGAGAAACCTAGGTTCAAATTTTATATAACATGCCTTCATAAAGTTAGTAATAAGTCATGGAATTAGGGTGCAAGCCCAGGTCTTCCTAACTCCAATTCCCAAATGTTTATCCATTTTACAAAATTGACTTGAAAAATATTAATTTTGTCCCATTATAACTTTGTGGGAACTCTTTCCTCATCTCCAAGACCTCATTCTCATGCATAGACCTTGAATTCCTCTTCGTCATCCTGTTCACGAATACCAGGGCCGTGGCTTTATGAACAGAGACCTGCTGTTTTATTTTCAGCTAATGCCTCTGACAGCAAGGCAAACTGGAATTTGTCTCCAAACTCTGCCATTCATAAACTGACTTTTCCAAGAGAAGGAGGATAATGTCATAATAATTTCAAAGCTAGCGCTTGGTCTATATTATGATGTTTTGGGTAGACTCGAGTAACTTCTATTTTTCTATTAATTTCAGCCTTTCCGTGTTGATATAGAAAGTTATTCAGAATTGTGATAAAGTTGAAAGAAAGAGTGAAGAATGCTGAATCTGTGGGTAGAGGGTAAGATAATGATTTAGTTTATCCAATTTATTTTTTCTAGTCAAAATACTAGAAGCTTCCAACTATTACAACCATCTGCCTCTGTCACTCTCTGCACTGATAAAAAGAAAGAACATTTTCAAATTTGATTGAATCTCGTATGATAATATATTGATATTTTTTGTTTTGCTTTGATATGATTTATTACAGAAATCCCTTCTCTGTATGAAAATTTGAATTTTTCAGGCGATTTAATATACACAGGTGTGCATATCTGGATTCCATTTCTTTTGTTCTCATTTCTAAGACAGTTGTTTGAATTGTAATGTACAAATCCTTGAGGACTTTTCATAATAAGTCATAATTCTGACAACCGTAACTGATGATGTCAAGCTTTTGTTAGGTCTCTATTTCACTCTTAAGTTCCATAAGTCATTTGATAGAAAACAACTTATCACAGAGTACAAATGTTTCTCCTCCAAAAATATAGCTATATCTAAAATTTTAAAACTCTGTAATTGACAATTACATTAAGAGAATAATATTGTACTGCTCATACTTCAGAAATCTATTTGCAGCTTTCTTTACATTTATTTATTATCTACTTAATAAATAAATAATAAATAAATTATTTACTAAATAAATAAATTTAATTAATAATAAATAATACATCATTTAATAAATAAATACAATAAATAAATATTTATTTATTTACTTAAGATTTTATTTATTTATTTCACAGAGAGAAACACAGCGAGAGAGGGAGTGGGGGAATGGGAGAAGGAGAGTGGGGGGAATGGGAGAGGGAGAAGCATGCTTCCCACTGCCAAGCAGGGGGCCCAATGCAGGGCTCCATCACAGGACACTGGGACCATGACCTAGCCAAAGGCAGACACCCAACGACTGAACCACCCAGGTGCCCCTTTTTTTTCACTTTAACATGTTAAGTATAAGCCACTGAAATCTAAAGGTTCTGACATGACCATATGAAAATTAGACATTCCAAAAGAAAAATTAGGTTCCATTGCTCAAGTCAAGACAATGGAGATGCATCTGCCAAGATAAACTATTCCATGTGTATACATTATAAATAGAATATTTATTATACAGTGATTTATTTCCTTCATCCTAGGTTCAACACGCTTGGCAACATGAGATTAAAAATCAACGAGTAAATGATGACATAAAAATTTAGAGAAAATCAGAGTTTGCATAAGCTACTAGCATGATGTGCAGTAGACTTTTTTTCAAAAAATGGCTTGAGTTTTTAATCTACAAAGGTTTGGACATAATAGATGATTCCTTTTGAAAAAGTAGTATTTCACTATTTATGCTTATGTAAAATTCTTAAAAATTAATATTTTCTATTTTTTCTGTATTTTTTAATCACATGGTAGAGAATTAAATTGGTTAACAACTCATCTCTCTTTCTTTTTTTAAAGTACAGCTGTGCCAATTGACTCTATCCAAGTAAACTTTATTTAGTAGTTTCTGAACAAAAATATACAAAGTTCTACTAGCTATTTAATAGACGAGAAATTGTTATTCACTGATTCATGCAAATGGCTTATTATTTTGGAAGTGTAGGAAACACACAGTGTAGGAAGTGTAGGAATCTGACTACTTTCGATAAACAATTTCAATCTTAATCTGTTAAACTGAATCATTTAAAAATACCTTAGAATGTACATTGCATTCCTAATCTGCACAGTAGTGCTTTATATTCACCTAAATAATTCATCCTTTCTAAAAACCAGAAAGTAATCAAAAGGAGGATTTTTTACATAATATAAATATTGAAATAGTCTTTGATTTCATCTGAGAAACCTCTATATTTAGAGGTTTTATGTAATGGAATGCTAGTAGCTGAAGAATGGATGCTATATATTTTGAGACAACATAAAAATAAAAACTTTTTAGGTTAAAGCTAAGTTATTTTGTTATACTTCTAACAGTTTTGTTAAAAGTGGGTGTTGAGGAGGGCACGTATTGCATGGAGCACTGGGTGTGGTACATGAATAATGAATCTTTGAACACTGAAAAAATAAAATACAATTTAAAAAAAGAGGTAAATATATTTAATAGTTCTTCCTACCAGTATCCTTCATTTGAATCAGTTGGAAACATCCATTCTACCTCAGAAACATGAATCCTGGCATGTGTTTATTAACTTTGCAGGTTTCATTGAATTGACTACTACAATTTTGTAGAAACTATGAAGAAAAAAAAATGAAGTAGAAAATGAGATCAATGCATAGGAATGCATGATTTGATTGGGGACCTCAGTTACATCTCTTTATCACTGAAGACAGAAGCATAATGTGAAAAATCCTGTAAGATAAAATGCACAGAATGAAATATGACTGAAAGACAAGTAGGTGAACATTTTTTGTGGTTCTGTTATTTTGACTTTGAGAACATGAATAGATATTCCACATCACTTTCTGTGAATAGATTTGAAAGCCATAAGCAGCATAAGATTGTCTTTTTACACTTCTACACACCTTCTTTATTAAAAAAAATGTCTTATGCATATTTTGGAATTTATATTTGTATCCCACACTGTGTATTTGCATTTAAATTTATTATTGCCTTCCTGATCCAATATTTATTTTAGTAAGTTAACTGGATTTTTAGAGCGCCAATTTCATTAAACTCAAGATTAGTGTTAAAAATTCAATTTTGACATGTATTTGCCTCTGACATTTTCAAATAAGATTAGAAATATATGTATAAACAGTAGATTTTCTCTGACATTGATCAGCAGTTATGTGATATATTTCAACAGAATATAGGTTTTAGACATTCACTTCCATCATACGTTAAAAAAGAAATTCACAAACCTACAAAATAAGGTGGAGTATTATCTTGATAATGTATATCTAAAATTGAGTTAGTTAGCATTTAGTTTTTTAAAAAGATGCATTACCAAGGATTTTGATGACACAGAAAATAATATTGTTCGAAGATACATGTCCTTGACAAGTCTGAAAAGAAAATTAATGGTTCTATGATTACTTTTTGATGATTCAGACATTGACAAAGTACTTCTAATTATTTGTATCTCAGCTTGCCTTTATTTACCTATTTTTCTTACTTTTTTGATCAATAATATATATTCAATACCATATGAAGGAAAATTAAAACATTATACATAGTGGAAATTTCACATATTAAAAAGTGTGTAAAAGCTTTTATGAAAATTTGTTGAGAAAAAATAAAGTGACTTGTAAAGAAAAACTGGACAGTATGTATATAATATATATACTATTATTTATAGACCTAAATTCCAAATGTTATGTGTTCTTATGATTATAATAAAATTTTTAAATGTATTGAAGCCTACATTAATTGTATAATTTACCCTGCACTAATTTTCATTGAATTACTTATAATCTAACATTATGAAAGCAAAACTCATTACCAGTTATTAGGTCTTTTAACTAGGCATTATAACATACTACTCCAAATATTATTTGATTTTTTAATACAGTAATATTTTGGAGAGTAGGTCTTTAAATTATTATCCATATAAAAATTTATACTTATTAATCCCCCAAATAAATCCTGATTTCCTAGTTAATTAAGGAATTGATTATGAAATGATTTGTTAGTTATGTGTTAAATGTGATTATTGCTAATTGTGTAAATTTAGGTCATTTTGTAATTTCTCTGCCTCATTGGTCCATCTCTAAAGTGAGAAACATGATTGAGCCTACCTCTATTCACTCTAATAGGGGTTCAATATGGTGATCCAGTTAACATGTATGTTGCAGGTTTTGATGGACAGAAACCATCTTATTTTCTTTTCTCTAGAGATAAAGGTATATATGCACACACTTTTTTTTTTTCTAGATGTAAAATACACTGAATTTTTTCCTAAGGCTCTGTCTGGTATTAATTTATATTGAGCCATAATTTTACAACTTTACTTTGACTACAGCTAAGCATTTATGAGGTTTTGGTAGCACTTGAGGGTTTATCTTTAAGATCAGTTTGTAGAACATATTTATCCACTCACTTTGCATAGGTGGTAAATCAGACAAGAGATCTCTCTCAGCTAATAATTTCAGACAAACAGGGAGAAACACGTAGGTATTCTGATGTTGACATTAGGATATTTTTGTTGCTACTCAATTATTTTCCTGCAACAGAAATGTTTTTTAAGTACATAATCTGATTTTTACCATTCAAAATTCCTTTTTTTTAGCTAAAACAGGACTTAGTAGCACCTGTTCTAAAGGCAATTTTGAATAAATACTTGCAACTATAAAATAAATATATGCCATTCTTCTTCATTTTTTAACCTACAAATAGATACCTATGTTAAACTGATATGTGGATATAGTACAATTTAGTGTGTTATGAGGGTTAGTGGAAAACGCATGGCAAAATTAAGAGGTGAATCTAGAGAGGTGATGACTTGTCCACAATTTTAAATAAATTGTTGAGTTAGGAAATAAAACCAGGTGAGCTGAGTTTTCAGTCAACAGCTGCCCCACAAGTCAATTAACTTTTCATTTTATTCATCTGTCATTCATTTATTTACTCATTTATTAAACATTTATAGGAAATGCAATGGTGAACGAAATACTTGCAACACCCTCCCTTGGATTTTAAAAAGTAGCAGAGAACAAAAAAAAAAAAAAAAAAAACGAACAAAGGTGAGGGTCCTAGGAGAACCAGAAGGTAAAAGGAAGCATGCATGACCTAATAAAGGAGATCTAATAAAAACTGTGGGTCCAGGAGAAAGGCCTGGACTTTTTGTGAATCTCAGTTTACTAATCTTAATGTCGGGAGGTGATTCTTTGAGATAATTATTTAGAGAATCATTAGTAATTTGGATGATTATTAAACTATGAAAAAAATCATATGGAGAAAGGGGAATCCTTTTACACTCTTGGTGGGAATGCAAACTGGTACAGCCACTATGGAACACAGTAGGGAGGTTCCTCAAACAGTTAAAACTAGAACTACCTATGATCTATTTTGTATTTACCTAAAGAATATAAAAAAGACTAGTTTAGGGATACATGCACCCTGATGTTCATAGCAGCATTATCAATAATGGTCAAATTATGGAAAAAGCCCAAATGTCCATTGACTGATGAACTGATAAAGAAGATGTGGTATATGTAATATGGATACACACACACACACACACACACACACACACACACACACACACTGGAATATTACTCAGTCATCAAAAAGAATGAAATCTTGCCATTTGCAATGATGTGGGTGGAGCTAGAGAGTATTATGCTAAGCAAAATAAGTCATTCAGAGAAAGACAAATACAACATAATTTCACTCATATGTGGAATTTAAGAAACAAAACAAATGAACATGGTAGAGTGGGGGAGAGAGAGACGAACCAAGAAACACTCTTAACAATAGACAACAAGCTGCTGGTTACTGGAGGTGATGTGGGCAGGGGAATGGGTTAAACAGGAGATGGGTATTAAGGGGTGCACTTGTTGTGATGAGCACTGGGTATTGTATGTAAGTGATGAATCACTAAATTCTACACCTGAAATTATTATTGCACTGTATGTTAACTAGCTGGAATTTAAATAAAACTTGAGGAAAAAATGAGACCTTTTAGTTATTTTTGAGATTTAGAAACATTTAAGACTTGAACGTCTCTAATAAGGTTTCAACTTCTAATCTTTATTTTCCATTATCATAACTTATTCAAATGAGTCTTGTTCCATATCAAGATTTATTGATTTAAATGTTATTCAAGCCGGACTTACCCCTACTTCAGCTACTCCTGGCTTTTATCTTCCATAATTTTTTTTTTGAAAGTCTTTCTCAACTACAGTAACTTTGCCTACCAGAGGATATTTGGCAATATATGGAGATATTTTTAATTGTCACAACTTAGGAGGCATGGGGGATGATATTACTATCTAGCAGGTAGAAGAAGTGATGCTGCTAAACATCTTTTAATGCACAGTATTTCTTCCCAAAGCCAAAAAAAAAAAAAAAAAAATTATCTGCCTCAAAATGTCAAAGGACAAACATTGAGAAACATTGCTTTGGAAAAAATAATATTTTCCTTCTTAATTCATTTCTTATGTTTTCACACTCTTAAATAAGCTATGTGGTGTAAGGAGGTTTCTTTTTAATATGCTCATTACTAAATTTATTAATCAATTTCCTTACACAGATCACACATTGTGTAGCATTGACAAATTCATTTATTTATCGACACCATTTTTGTAGAAATCAATAAATATTCACTGAGAGCTTACTATGTGTTAGGCATTCCACTATTAATACAAAACACTTGAACATAAGAGAAGGGAAAAAAAAAAACAAAGATAAGAACAGAGAGGAAGGCAAACCATAAGAGACTCTTCTTAACTATAGGGGACAAACTGAGAGTTGCTGGAGGGAGGGTGAGTGGGGGCATGGGATAAGTGGGTGATAGGCATTAAGGGCGGCACTTGATGTAATGAGCACTGTGTGTTACATGCAACTGATGAATCACTAAATTCTACCCCTGAAACTAGCATTACGTTACATGTGAAATAAAATCTAAACAAAAACAAAAACAAAGCACCTTCCATCACAATAGAGAAAATGTATTTAAATGCTTAGCAATATGTAATGTTTAAACTGTTTTGGGCTTAAATATATTTAAAAGCCTAGGTTGAAGGCATTAAGTAAATTTCAGTATATATATTATATATATACATAATATACAGAGAGAGACATAAGTAGGAAATAAATTATCTTGACACACTTAATTTTATTTATTATCTTAAAAACTTATTTAAAATTGCCTATTCATCTTTTATTACCATCGTATGTCATACAACCTATCATACTACAAGTAACTTAAGAAGGTCAATTAAGCTTTAGAAACTATGCCATGAGCACAATTGCTTAATCCCTTGGTACTTTTCTCTTAATTGAATTTAAACTACCAATTTTCTTTAGTTCTCCTTAGCTCAGAAAACTTACTTAATGTGCCAAGACTAATATAATACCATAGCTATCATCAAATTAAATAGAATTTAATTTCCATTAAAATATAGAGAAGGGACTATGTCCAAAACTATCCATTAAAATATATGTGGCTGTATTGACAGTACAAGTACAAAGTGGATGTGAAACAATTTGCTTTTTAAATTTTTTCCATGCATTTTTCCATCCACAATGTGACATTTTTATGCTCATTTTGATTTTTTCATTCTCCAAGTTTTGTTTTATTTTTTTAATTTCATTATCTCAATTTTTACTAAAGATCTACAGAGACCTACAATGTACTATCTCATACTATCTCATAAGTGTTGTTTTCTGAATGCAGGGGTGAAGGGAGGCATGTGTCAAGTCTAGAGAATAGCGGATAAAATGTACTTCCAGGTCTACTCCCTACGGAGTAATCTTTTTACTCTTGAAATATGTCCAGTTTCTACCAATTCTCAGTGATATCCAGGTCCAAATAATTACTACCAGTTCTGCCAGGAATCAAGACCACCATCGGTAATATGTTATCTTAATGTTATACTCCTGGTGTATGCAATATATAGTCCTACTGTAGCAGGAATATGTACACACAGAAAAAAACATAAAGGATGGAATTTAAAAAACACACACTTGAGTAAAAACTATCAAAACTTTTATTACCTTTTGCTTCCCCCTATTTTTTTATCCAAATGTGTAGATTATGTAAATTTATTCAGCATAGAGCATGAAAATAGGAAATTATATGGGGTCATATAAGAGATAAGAAATGGTCAAGAGCTTCTTGTGAAATTATTCTTAAAACATCAAGTTTAAACATGAAGGCAAATGCTACCATAAATATTTAACAGTGAATCATATTAAAAATGGAAAATATGAAGATAATCTCTTCAGAAAACATTTGAAGAGAGGTATCTTACCCTTAGTTGAAATACTACATAGCCCCATTAATATTACTTGGAATTGGGTCATAGACATCTCCAACTGAACCAGCTGAGAAACAGCTTGAAAAATAAAATTGCTAGAGTAGGTTGTCAGAACCAAGAAAGTGCTGCAGACATTCAAATACCAAGTCATTGGCATTTTAGGAGATTTTCTTCAGATAAAAAGGGGAAATAGTAAGTCCACTGAGAAGAAAATCCAAAGAGTAAATAGAATTCTGGAGGGCATTTTAGTGATTTGAGGCTGAGGGCAGAATATTGGGTAACATGGAAAAGAAAGAGAGCAGGCATGACTGCTTGACAGCATGGGAGCTAGGCAGTTGAGGTAAGATGGGAAATAATTAATAGAAGGATCTGAAGTTCAGAGAGAGACTCTCATTCAGTCACTGCCCCAGCAAAATGGTGTTAGACTAAAGTTTCTCTGAGACGCATGGAGATGGGAGAAAGTGTCTCTGTTGTGGTAAGTAACAAGCAATTCTTAAATGACTAACAGTATTTTCTTTCTTTGGGTATCTTTAAAATCCAAAGAGTAGTGAGGTAATTTTATACACATGCTGTACTTGCTTCTAATGGCTAAAATTGCCCAACTAGAATTTTATTTCTTTGTGTATGCACACCACTCTGGTAAAATGCTAGTAGCCTAGAGAGAGGTTCCATATTGACTGACTCATTTGCAGAACATTAGTATCTACTATGATCTAATAAAAAATAATTTCCATTGTTCCAATTTTGAGAGAACTTTTCCTAGAAACTGTTGGTGAAAGGTGAAGATGGGAGAAGGGACAGAAGATGGGTGAAAATGTGACAAATGAAAAAGATGGGATTTAGAAAGAACTAAGTCCCAGTATTAGGACTCAGGTATTGGATAAATTAAGGGTAAGATGAAAGCAGTGATTAATTATGAGAAAGAAAAGAATAGCATAGAAAGAAAGACAGAAGTTTGTTAAAGATGATCATTATCTAGTTCAAAATTTTAATTAAGGCTCCACTTATATTTCAGATTATTCTATGTTTCATGTACTACGATGAAATTTAGTGACCAACTTTATAAGAACTTAAGACTTGCTAGATTTATCATGTTAATTACTTCTATTATGTACTTCATTATTATTTTTCCTTTCTAAATGCAGGTATTAAATAATCCTAGACACTTTTACAAATAGAAAATTTAATAATTATTTTATGTATATGAAAAAATTGTTATTTTATGATCAGTTCTAAAATAAGATGTCCTTTTAAGCTATATGTATTCATAGAATTGACCAATGTTGTCAATCCCATTGCAAAGTTAGCAATGTCGATGCTATCGCCTTAAGGAATGTTTGAAAATTATAAAGGCATTTTTTTTTTTCAATGACAGGAAGGCTTTACCAGAATACAATGGATAGAGTGAGAGATGCTAAACAACTAGCAGTGAATGGTAAGTTTTGCATAATCAAAATTTCCTTTCAAAATGCCAATATTTCTCCCATTGAATTGTGCTGGGTTTGTGGAAAATAACTTTTAAGATAATATAAATAGTTTAGAAGGATCTAGACATCATTAACTCACTGGCCTAATCTTTTGCCACAATTTGCCCTTCTCTAAGCACATTTCATATAGGGGTGGGATGTGTGACACAGCTCCTGCTAAGGAGACAAGATTGGAAATTGCTATGTGAGACTTCTGGGAATGTTTCACTTTCTTTATAAAAAGGAGACAAACAGGTAAGGCATAAGCTATTGACTCTTTTATCCCTTCTACTATGCCCATAATTTGAATGTGGACGCATGGAATCCATCTTAGAAAAATCAGATCATGAGCATGAGGGGGAAAATGGCAGAAAATGAAGACAGAACATGGTATGATATCTAAGAGCATTCCTAAACTCCTTCCTGGGCCCTGGATTTCCCAACTCCAAACTTCTATTTTAAAGAGAGAAAAACAAATATCTATATACTTAAACCACTCATAGTTCAGAATTTCTGTACTTCTATACTTTCTATACTTCAGTATTCTCTGTTTAAGCATATGTTCAAATTAATTTGTGATTATAATATGCTTAAAAATTGACAATTTTCTGGCAAATTTAAGACATTTCTTCTAAACAACCTTACACTGTTAGCCTTTGAGTATTTGTTTTGAAAAAGTATTAAGTGAATTATGACTTGAGCAACCATATTCCTATTAGTTACTGAAATCCACTTTTAGAATATTTGAATTAGAAACACAAGTGCAGGGGCGCCTGGGTGGCTCAGTGGGTTAAAGCCTCTGCCTTCGGCTCAGGTCATGATATCAGGGTCCTGGGATCGAGCCCCGCATCAGGCTCTCTGCTCAGTGGGGAGCCTGCTTCCCCCTCTCTCTGCCTGCCTCTCTGCCTACTTGTGATCTCTCTCTCTCTCTGTCAAATAAATAAATAAAGTCTTTAAAAAAAAAAAGAAACACAAGTGCAAGAAAGAAATTCCTAAAATATATGAATTCTATTAACCAACCTCATTGATAATTTTACTGACAAATCAAGAAAAGACATGAGAGGAAATATAAATCTATGCTTTACTAATTTAAATTAAAAATGATCATTGATTGTAGCATTTGAATCACTTCAATTTGTCATTCCAACCTTAGAAAAACCACATTAAGAAATATCTTCCTGGTACAGGCAAAGTTTTAGTAGGAAAAATTTTGACATAATCCGATAATGAGTCATCACACTTTTGTGTGTATTATATTCTTGCATTAAAATTTTAGAATTTTTCTGTAAACTTTTCTCACCTAGCTATCCCATGCATGAATTATTCTATATCTAAAATGCTTGAAGGGCCTATTGTCATGGAATCATTTCTTTGTGTTTTACAACTCAAAATTCTAAAAGCACAATTTAGGCCTCAGTCCCTTATAGAGATTCGATCTTTTCGATAGAATTTTCAGATGGGATTTTTAGAATATCCAGGAAACTTGGCTTAGCAATAGAAATCAAATAATCAAAATCATTTTTCCTATTTTCTCTGTCTTAAAGGTTAGATGCTTGAATTTGGAAGTCTTAAAATAAAAGTTTAGAAAATTGTGGAATACAGTTCTACAGATCAATCCCTCATAATTATTTAAAAATCTCTCTGCTTAAAAGTTACCTTGAACAAATTTTTAAAATTCAATCACAATAAATATAAAACTGACTCTAATATCAGGATGTGTGTATACATAAAAAATAAATATTACATAACTTCTTTTTAAAGTGTTTCAATTTTAACAGATTTTACAGTAAACAATATGTAGTTATACTTAGCTCAACCAGAAGTGGCAAATTTTTCAAACCATTTCTTAGATAAGTCTGCAATCTATTGGCTTCCTTCACTTCTCACCTTACCAAAAGGCCCAAATACCTCTCTCTGGCTCTACCAACTTGTCTATGACTCCCTAAAGACCGTATCTGTGGCAGTTCTCTCTAGCTGATGCTCTTCAAACTCCAGGAATGCTGTTCTTTCATTCTCAAGTCCAGCCGAGAACCTTATGCTTTCTGTGTGACTGTTCTCTCTATAGTGTTAAGAATAAAACCATCTGCTTAGTTTATTAAAGTAATTCATTCTAAGGAATGATTTACCAATAATCCCAGCCAAATAACTGCAATTTATATGTAATATTGTATCCAATGTATGGTTAAATCATATTGCAATCAACTTCTTGTTTATTATCTATCTCTCCCACTGGAATAGGAGCTTCATGGAGCAGGCATCTCCATATATCATGATTCCTCCATAGTTTCTAGTTCAGACTTAGTGGTATTCATTTATGTTTCTTAAAGTGTAGTAAACTTTAGAAGTTCAGAAAAGAAACAGACCATTGTAGGTGACTATGGTTGAGTGAAAATGAAGGGAAGGTCCATTAGACTGGATTGGGAAGGATGGATATGATTTCTATGACTCAAGTACTTAGGTGCTAAATGCACTGCTACCTCACAGTCTATACCCAGAAATGTTACACAAACAGATATCTGATATCAGAGTAGTGCACAAGATTCTATGGGTGCTTATCTAGGGGTAAATGGAGGAATTGGAAAATGGAGTACAGGTTGGGCACAAGGACTGAATTTGGGGACAGGCAGGGAATAAAATATGCTGAGAAACACAAAGACATAAGTTGAATAAATCTGTCTTCCCCATATGTGGTTAAATCATGGTCCAATTTACTTACATACAATAATTTATTTATATATATATTGATAGATTCTATAATAGCAACGATATATTAAGACTCATTAAATCTTTTTGTTTGTTTTTCATAGCATATTCTACTAAAGGAGATGGTACATCCATTGAAGTGTATTTCAACATTCTCAAGTAAACTCAATTTGTTGGACAATATATCAAAGAAGGGATGTTACAAATTTAAGGCTACAGTAATCATTATTTCCTGTAGTTACTACTTTAATAAGTTAATTTATTGGTTCCATTTTCTCATACTTAGTGCCTATCTAATCTATCAGATAAAAGCAATAGTTATGCCAAATTAAAGTAATAGAATATTGGTTATGTTACATAGATAATTTTCCACTATCACACAAAATGAAGTCTCAACACTACAATCCAGTTAATCAGAATATGAATAAGAAGGGCACCATCTTTAATGAAACAATTTCTTGAGGAAGATTTCTCTCTAAGTATTTCAATATACTTTTTTTTTCTTAGACCAGAGCAAGATTATTTCTTGTACTCTGAGAGATCACAATCATCCAAATGACTTCAAGATAGATAGATAAAAGTCACTTATGAAAAGTGTTAACTATCTACCCACATTTTTAAATCCCTTTTTAAAAAATTGCTGGAGAACAGCAAATGTAAAGCATGATAATATTTTTTAAATCTTGCGTTAACACAAAAAGACCTGATTGTTTTGGAATGTTTACATTGGAAGATTTTGTTTTACTCTCATTTCTTTGCTCTTTTCTATGTATATCAGCGACACTGATTTAATGGTTTGACTTTGGTTCTAGGTCGCTTAGGAAAACAATATCAAGCCAGGATAATTCTGAAAAATTATTTCACCACAAAATTTTTCAGGAAATGCCTTATAAAAGAAGAAAGTGAACAGATTTTTTCTCACAATATCTATAATTTAAAAAGAAGAAAGTAAAATACTTTCTTTCATCTTTATGGATCCAAGAAATGATGAATGAGAACAAAACACCTTTTATAATTTACTTTCTTTTTACTCTAACTGGATTTTTTCTTTAGCATATAATGGAGATATGACTTTGAATATAGAACATCAGCCTTTAATTTGATGTCTATCAGACACATCAAAGACATGTAGAAAAGGTGTATCTGCATCCAAAGTAGGTTACTTATATGATACTATCAAAATAAATACAATTTTTTTAATATTAGCATACAGGTTAACTGACCTGGATTTAACATGAAATAAGTATGATTTGCCAGAATAAAAGATATAGTCAAGGTAAGCACAGAGAATTGAAAGTCAAAAGAAAAATCTTCACAACAGTAATAACAATCCCCTGAAATGTTTTAGAGCTGTGCACCACAAAAGAAATATGTGAGAGTAAATGTGGGTCACTTATAGCATTTGAAATTTTCTAACAATTTTTTAAAGAGGAGGAAATTAATTTTAATAGTTAATACGTGCAAAATATAATCATATCTATATGTAATTAATATAAAATGTTGAGATACTTTATATTATTTTTTCATACTAAGTATTTGAAATTTTGTATTTTGTACTTCCAGTGCTTCTATATTGGGCTAACTACATTTCAAATACTTATAAGCCACCTGTGGGTAGTGGAGACCATGTTGGACACTGGGAGTTCTAGTATATTTCAATGTACAAATCCAACTTCCGAAATTTTTCGTCTTTGCAATTACTCTTACAGCCATCTTAATTCTGTTTTTTCCTGTGTTTTTTCTACTTTGAACAAAACAATATAAAACTTTTCACTGGTCTGTGTTAAAATAGCTATAGGAAATTATCTGGTTTTCATTAAACAATCAACTTCGAAGAATCAATTCACATTGGAGTATTAGAAGTAGAAGCTATAATAGCATATATATTGTATATAATGCATTATATATATTATATAAAATGATATAAATAATGGCCCTATAACTATCATTAAACTTGGTCTATAATATAATTCTATGTGAAATATATATAATATATATTCTATAATTATAATTATATATAAACATATAATTAGAAATATGTATAACTATTATTATAAAAAAGAGCACTGTTTTATATGAACAACAAAGTATAATATATTCAATGTATTCAACATTGTAAAATAATTCTTTTGTTCTATTATGAATAATTCTTTTTTCTTTTTTTCTATTATGAATAATTCTAAATAAATAAATTCTAAAATCTATTTGTGATAAAATATTTCAAAGTATTGTTTAAAATAGATTTATGGGGCACAACATTTCATTCTACACTCTATAGATTTGTTTAATGATTTCCTTTTTATTTCCTTTTTATTTATTTTTTATTTTTTAAAAGATTTTATTTATTTACTTGACAGAGAGAGAGAGATCACAAGTAGGCAGAGAGGCAGGCAGAGAGAGAGGGGGAAGCAGGCTCCCCGCTGAGCAGAGAGCCTGATGCGGGGCTCGATCCCAGGACCCTGAGATCATGACCTGAGCCGAAGGCAGAGGCTTTAACCCACTGAGCCACCCAGGTGCCCCTATTATTTCCTTTTTAAAAGAAAAAGATTTATTTATTTATTTTAGAGTCCACGAGTGGTGGGGAGGAGCAGAGGGAGGGGGACAAGCAGACTTACTGCTGAGCACGGAGCCTGCCACCTGGCTTGAAACTAAGACCCATGAGATCATGACCTGAGGGCAGGAATCACAGTCAGAGGTTTAACTGACTGAGCCATCCAAGTGCCCCTGTTATTTCCTTTTTTGTACTCTTTTCTAGTGTTCACATTTGTGACACTTATTAGCTTATATTGTTATAATTATTTAATTTCTTAAATAAAAATCTGTTGAATAAACTGTAAAGTTGTTTTCCTTAGGGTGCAAAATCCAAAAGAGCTAAAATATGTAACATTGTATAAATGATAATTGCAATAATATAAAGTCTAAAATCTGGATAACATTCTGATAACATACAGAATTTACTTAATTCAGTATAGATGCTTAGTGTCAGCAAGAAGTGTAAGTGTTCTACTGGCCAAATTTCTTCTTAGATTTCTTAGTTTTAGTCTCTGCTTTGTAAGAAACGCAAACTTTAGTTTTAAGAGTATAATCCTGTTTTGCTTATAACAGTGGAAAAGCAAAGGGAGACCAACCAGGAAAAGATTGATCGGCAGAGAAAGCTGCCTGATTAGAAGCAGCTGGATTTATGGAAAAGCCAACACTTGAATCCAGGGATTTCTGGCAGGCTAACAGCCTGGAAGCTTTTTCAGGAAGAACAGACCAAGTTACTGACCTGGAATCAATGAATGTAACATGATTCCAACACAATTACAGATATTATATAATTTAAAAGTTACACAGATAATCCATACAGTGAATATGCTACACCAGGATAGTTGAGAGTTTGCAATATATGCTCATACCTCTTTATGCTACTTACGCTTATGTGCAGACTCCTTGCATGGCTGCCAATGACTTAGATTAAACACACTCATTTTTCCTTATTTAAACTATATGAATATGTAAAGTATCTGCTTGTTTTTCTTGATAATATGAAAAACACTGCAATTCGAAGTATATATATATATATGAAATATTGCAGATATTAGGGTAAATAAAATTATTGACAAGACAGAGGTGAGACAGATCACAGTTTACGTACACTTTTTTAATATTTTTATTTAAAAAATAACCATCTCCAGTCATACACAAAACTATTAGATTGTAATTGCGTAAATATATACTTAAACCCCAGAAAAATAAAGGCAAAAAAACCCCGCATGCCAAACCATCTCTTTTTTTCCTATTAAATTAGCTCTAATCTAAAATTTAAAGACTGGATCTGAGGAGCAATATGTGGCCCTCCCTTTTGGCCAAAGAAAATCTTTTTTTTTTTTCTTTTCTTTTCTTTTTTATATTCTGATCCATTAGAGAGAATTTTATCCAAGGCTCCTTGTATTTTTCTGTCCCTAGTTTCAAGATCTTCCCATAAAACATTTCATATCTTGAGTGGGTTCTAAATATGCTTTGGTTTGTATGGACACTGGATCTGACCCAACCCAAGCTTTCCCCTGCACAACCCAAGCTGCCATCATTAGGGTACTAGACAGCTGAGTAACATGTACGGATATTCTCACCAACCAAACAGTGATTGGGGGGTCACATTCCAAAGGTCATGACATGCAAGAGTGGGCAAAAAAACCATGACATTGAATGGAGATTCTATCTCCCGTATAACCAGTAAGCTGCAGGATTGTAAAAAGAAAAAATAAAATATATGAAGATAGCAGATGAAATTACTAACAGGTAAAACCACCTTGACTGTGTGGCCTAAAGAACGACTCAGGCTTTGACACATTTGAATGTTGACCAGTGGGACCTGTTGCTCCATATCCCCAACCGGGTGCCCTTGCCAAGATACCCAAAAGTATAAATGTGTGCAAGTCCTAGAAAACAGCCATGATTCTCACCACGGATCAATATGCTATGCTGCTGGGAATGGCAAGGCCCATCATGCCTGGAAAAGCAGTTATCTACTAGACAACGAGATGTCCCTCCAAGATGATTAAGTTACTGTGCATCACTGGATGAGGGGCAACTACTCAACGTTCACAGGGGTCCCATTATCCTTCTGGAAGCTGGGCCTGTGAAATGCACTATACCTGGAATGCAATATGCATCATTGAAAGAGGGAAGAAGATGGGGGTCCTGGTCTGGAATACTCTCCCCCTCCATATATCTCCTCAGTGTTGCCTCTCTGACCAGCATGCTTTGGATGCACAACAAAGTCAAATTCCTAAAGTTTCTAGCCCCCCTCTCCTCAAGGCCAGGTGGGCACATTCTGTTTCCCACTGATGGCTGCCACTTTTTTCCCCTTCCATTTTCCTGGAGGATGTTATAGCACATATAGAAGCCCTTACTAAAGTAACCCAGTAAGCCTTGAATGATAGCCACTAAAGTCTGTCCTCACTGAACACAAAAATGTTTCTACTGAGAAAGGCTGTCCTTCAAAATAAGATGGTCTTGGACGTTATTACTGCCCCACAAGGAAGCACCTATGCCATTATCCAAATAGAATGTTATGTGTGTGCATACTTGATGAGTCTGCTAATGTATTGTCTTTATTAAATCGAATGAGGACATAAATAAATGCCCCGAATGACCCAACCCCCAGCCAAGGTGGGTTCAGGTCACGGGCTCTTAGGGGAATTATTGTCACTGGTTTGGGGAATTATTATTTTAACCTATGTATTCTCTTGCATATGACTGCATCGTTGCTCCGGTGTCTGCCCCCACAGCAGGCAAATAGCTGTCAAAGGAGCCACCTCTATGCTAGTGAGACTCCTTTCTGACTGCTCTGGGCACATTGCAGAAGAGGTTGCATGTGAGGTTGTAAGAGCTGGTCACAAGGACCAGGTGGAGTATTGGCAGAGGTTCTCAAGAGGATGTGACTGCTAGTTGACCCAGGAGTGAGACCTGGCAAATAGAGTCTCCTCACCACCAACCCCCATCCTTGGAGTGGGTATTCCACTTGTCTTTCCCACTCCCAGAAACTGCCCCTAAAGACCCAGCCTTGAGATAGTGATGTGTTGTTGAGGCATCTGGAAGGTATAAATGACAAAACCTCATTAAGGCTTTTCATAAAACTGTTAAGATTTGGCAGGGGTTGTGGAGATCTACTGGTTTCATGGCCGCCAAAGACAGGCCTTGAATATAAGTTCCCTTGCTTATTAATTATTAAACCTGCCACCTGCTGATCTGGAATGGCCTGCCTCTTTCTCTTTGATCTTTCAAAATTAAGAAAGGGAAACCTCACTAGAATGAAATTGAGAAGTTTAGTAGGGGGAACTGGCATGCCCTATCACTCATGGTCAATTGCAGACCCAAAAGAAAGAGGTGAATCTTGCCCATGGATACTACTTTACTATCCCAACAGAAAAAAGTAAGGTTTCCAGCCACTCATCCCCCTCAATGGCTCAGCCAGTGAGAAACTATCACAACTCAGCCAATGAAAAGCCTCTATACTTCCAGTTCTCCATTAATACCAGTGGATGTTTTGTTTATAAGAGCCTTCCCAGATTACCACTTTCCTCTATAAAGAGCATTCCACTCCTTTGTTCTCCAACTTACTTATGGTTTTGCCATAGTGTGCTTGTTCCAGATTGCAATTTTTTGCTATTCTCAAATAAACCCATCTTTTGTTACTAAAATTACTGGCAGTTTTATTGTTAAGGTTATCAGGTCTTTCCTTGCCCTATGCTTACAGGCTCGTTTCAGATTTCACCTAGGCAGCTCTTGACTAATAACAAAGCAGTTCATGGAGGGAAGAAGAGCGAAAATCACATGAAGAAAGATTCTATAACCTGAGCTAATATAGAGAAGTTTTATTGATGACATTAAAAAAATATTAGGGAAGAGAAATGAAAAACTAACTTTGTCATTGCGTTTTTCCAAAGTCCCAGTAAAAATAGAAGTCATTCTGTTTTTGATTCCTGAATATAAAGATTTTAGTGTAATAATTCCTATTATTTAACTTATTAACATTTTGTGAAAATACAGATTATAACTTTAATAAAATAGAAATAGCTCTTTAAAAAGGGACAATATTAAGGAGAAAGTACAAAAATTCAGGAGAGGGAGAGCCATGAATCTGGATAAAATGATGTATATATTTTGAGTAGAAATGGATATTAAAGCACTCAGCCTTCAAAAAGCATGAAATCTTGTCATTTGCAATGACATGGATGGAACTAGAAGGTATTATGCTAAATAAAATAAGTCAGTCAGAGAAAGAAAAATACCATATGATTTCACTGATATGTGGAATTTAAGAAACAAAACAGATGAACATATGGATAAGGAAGGAAAAATAAAATAAGATAAAAGCAGAGAGGGAGGCAAACCATAAGGCACACTGAACTCTAGGAAGCAAACTGAGGGTTGCTGGGAGTTGGGTGGGGAGATGAGGTAATTGGGGGATGGGCATTAAGAAGGGCACTTGATGTAATAAGCACTGGGTGTTACATGCAATTGATGAATCACTAAACTCTACCTCTGAAACTAATAAAACTGTTTATTCTAATTAAATTAAATTTAAATTAAAAATTAAAAAACATTCACAAAATACTGGCATATTGCTAAATTCAATCTTTTAGATTAACCACGGTTAAACTGCCATCGAAAAGTAAAATGCTGATACTTTAAAGCAGTTGAAATTCTACTAAATTATCAAAATAGTTGGTAAAACAAGAGCACCACCACAGAAGTTTTTCTTCCATGTGGCAGGAGTGACAGGTCTTATGAAGAGTCTGGTTTTCCTTACAATTTAACGTTTCTGCATGATCCAAATATAGCTCAGTTTCATATAGAATCCTTCAGTTTCTGGTGTTAAATTCAAAAGTTTAGTTTAACTGCAAATTAAAACCAGTTGAAATGATTTTTGATCAATAATGTGAAAAAAATAAACATTTTTCAATATTGTTTGGGAAATGTGGAAATAATGTGTTCCAGAGATAAATTTGATATCAGAAATTGTAGTTTCCCTTTAAGGGAATCAGAGTTAATTAAATGGAAATGAGAAAGTTTCTTTTTCATACACATAATGTGCTGCAAATCCCTTCCCTCTTTCAGATAAAAGAAATTATAGGATACAGAATACTTATGGCCACAGGAGTAGAAGAAATTACACATTTGGTAACAAATTAAGCTGAGCAAGTGTCTAAAGTATTCAACGTAGCCGTGCCATCTCTTTGATCTTAAATGACATTTCCCACTCCTCAGTGTTAGTAGATACATGGATTCCCTTGAGATAGAACTGCTATATCAGCCACGTAAACTGGAACTATTCATCTTTGTGAAGAAAAGTGAAATATACCAAATATTTATGTGGAATCATAAAGCTTATTTAAGATAGAAAAGTTAATCACTCAAAATTACACTAGCTGTTAATCTCATCTGATAAATGTGAAATGCAGTGAAGTCACTCAAGTTTCTTACCTAAGCAAAGCTTAGTTTTTGCTCTCTAGAAAATATAATAATTGAGAAGTTTGAGGGTTTTGTTCTGAGACAATTCTCTGATTCCTTTGTGCAGGAGTATACAGCAAGCCAGAATAAAAGTGTTTCTAAATCTTTTTGTAATGTTGAAATACTATAATTTGCTTACTTGACACATATATAGGATGACAGTGGTTAATTCGGTTATTAATAGAACTAATGTCTCTTTAAATTATCTTAAGAAATTTATATATAATAACTTCAATTCCATTATGCTTTTTTCATAATTTACATTTTTTTATTTTTATACAAATCATATTATTTTCAAAATTTATATTTGTTGCTTAAGAATAGGGTCTGATATTTAATTTCAGTAGTGAGAAACAATAAAAACCAAGTTGAATAAATAATTTGTATAAGTATATAAGTTGAACAACAAAAATAAACAATAAATATTGTAATGATTAAGTATAATGAATACTCTCATTTGTTTCTGTGGGTCTCCTACTCAAAATCCTGTGTTGATGAGAGTATTTTTAGGGCATGTTCATCACTTTGGTCTTCAGTAATTATTTCTATCCAATATTAATTTAAATGCTCTTTTCTTTCATGAGTACAAAACCCTGTTAATATACATAAATGTTTGGCAAATATGTTTTAAACAATTCAAGATTTATGTAAGTCTACATATCATTATCCCTTAAAATAGATTTCTTTCTCTTGAAATATACCCAGTATTTGAAATCCATATTTAAAACACAAATTTAATGGGGCGCCTGGGTGGCTCAGTTGTTAAGCGGCTGCCTTCGGCTCAGGTTATGATCTCAGGGTCCTGGGATTGAGCCCTTCATCAGGCTCCCTGCTCAGTGGGAAGCCTGCTTCTCCCTCTCCCGCTCCCTCTGCTTGCGTTCCCTCTCTCACTGTGTCTCTCTCTGTCAAATAAATAAATAAAACCTTTAAAAAAAATACAAAGTTAAGGTCATTCTTGATCAAAACAAAATTATTTACCTAATAATGCACACTATATAACATTTCAAATATAAAATCCCTTTTTTATATAAACTATTATTTACCCAAGAGGAGTTTAATTGATGCATTTTTCAGAAGGGCAGCTGTTATGTAAACTATGACACAGTATAATTACCAAATGAAGTTATTTTATATTCTAAATTAGGTTCTAAGCGTATTTTCATGAAACCTGTTGTTGATTAAGCAATTAGTACTTTATTTCTCACTCAGATTTTCTTAAATTTCCAGAATTTTAGAGGAAGATATATTTATAAGCCCTTCTTTGATTAAAAGTCCTTTCCTATTTGAGCTTCGGAAGTGAAATTTATTCCATTTTATCTCAGAAATTCTAGACATCACTTAAGCTATTTAACGTTTTAACGACTTCTCTATTTATCATAGTACTGATGGTTATTGATCACGTCCCTGTTTTGAATTTGAATGTGTTCTTTCATTGATGCCCTTTAATTGTTGTATGAATGTAAGTTATATGTCTAATCTGATCACAGGTTCCCTTTGAACAGGAACCACATCACAGATATCATTTCCTGCCCTCAAGAACATAGTTCATTTCTGAATGAAAATCCTCCACTAAAAAATTAATGAATTGCTATTTTAAAAATATGCTAAATAATATTTAAAGTGATGAAAGGCAATTTTATTCCAGTAGTCTGTACTTATTTTATTCTAAAAGAATGAAATGCATAAAAAGAAACAACTTTTATTTTTTTTGCAACCTGTAAAATTAAGTTATTTTGCCAATGTAAAATACCAGTCACTCACTTGAGGACCACGCCACCTTCTGAAAATATCACACAGCTGCTTAGATGTGGCAAAGTTGCAGCAGGTCTCTGACTGGTCCAGAGCTGAAGCAGCAAGCAACTGACTGCCTTTAACCAACAGGTGTTTTCCTAGCCACAAATCTGACCATGTTGGGAAGCAGCCACAGAATAAGGCAGCAAAGCAAGATGCAAGAGACTTTTCATTTAAGGGCAAAATACCCCAGTGGCTACCTGGCATAAATAATTTATACTTTCATGCTCTTCAACTTGTACAAAATGGAGCACCATTTTTAAAGATATGATGTGGTAGAACCTGGCAAATCTTCATATGATCTTTTATCACTTATTTGTTGTATGGTTTTGCTTTGAATCTGTAAACATGTTTATTACTCTAAAGAAAATATTTTTAATTTCTGGGGAAAAACATCATTGTTAATGTCACATATGAGACATTTTTTAAATCTTTTGACTTATCTTGAGTTATTACTTTTTCAATTTTATGAAGGATATGGAGAATTGGTAGTATAAATTAAAAATAAAAAAACAGTATGGGCCAGATCTTGCATTGGACATACTTCTCTCTGACAGTATCTTTTTATCAGTCACAACACCATATCTATCTGTAAAACTCAAGCACAAAAGATCTCACTTAAAAAAGAAATGGCCATGAAAAATAAGAAAAGTATTATATTAATTGTATTTTTAGTATATTTATTATTTAGTCATAAAATGAAAATACCAAATCTGATTTTTAAATTTAATTGTAACCTATGAAAGAAAATGGTGCCTCTGTTTTATTTAATATCATGGGTGCATTGTATACATTACAAAATAAGTACATGCTTGTGATCTTTGTTGATTCCAAATATTTTAGGATGAACGACATTGAAAGATTCTGCGAGTAAAATCTCAAATGCATGTAATCATCAAAATCAAAATCAAAATGAGTGATCAGACAGTCAAGGCAACTTCAGACCAGATCAACTGGTTGATAAAGTTTGAATTTCAATGCTTCCCATCCTCTAAGAGGAACACTTACCAGGCACCTTTACCTGTATTCTGTCCTAGCCAACTAAATTTTTCGCTTAAAATTTAAAAGCAAAACAAAACAAAAAATCAGTTGATTTCATGTACTCCATTCAAGATTTCCAACCACACCTCCAAATAATGGGGAATAAGCAGGCCCTGCTCCTCACACATGTACCCTACTATACCATACAAAAGTACTCTACTCTACCACACATGTACTCTACTATACCATACAGTACATGCTATACTATACAGATATAACTTGGAGATATAGTTAATAATTTATGCTGGATTCTGGTTCAGTGCACTAAGGGGGACATATACACCCATAGTTTCAAAAAAGATGATGCTAATATCATTGAAAATCTTAGAATGTATGGGAAAGTTTCTCTAGGAAAATCATTCTTTCATATAGCTAACAAAAATACTTCCATCTGTTTTAAATAAAGGCTTTTTATTTTCAATAAAATTTTGGAAAGATAATGGTTCTCTTTCTTTGCACGTTTGAGAATATTCACCTTTTTTAAAAGTTTTTTCTGCTTAAAAGTAACTTATCCTGCTTTCCACTTACCTTTAAATGTTTACATTGATTTCACATAAACTCTTTTCAAGACATTTATTTCCAAAATATTGTGGCAAGCAAAAATAACTGTCCATGTTTTTTTGTTTTGTTTTGTTTTGTTTAATTAAAGCTTTTATAGGGAGGATACATTATGTATTTTTTTTTTTACATTATGCATCTTAAATTACTATTCTGACCATTTATAAATTTTCTTGCTAGAAATCACTTTGGAAATACATTGTCTTAATAACTAAAAGTAAATGGCCAAAAAATACATCTTATAAGTATCTAGATTCATTATAAACTTTTCATATAATAGTTACGATTTTCATCTGAGAACATGCACTGGAATCTATCTTGAAGTGAAAATCTTCAGAGTCTTGAGTTTTCAGGCCCTAGCAACTGAATGAGTAAAAACTCAGGTTTTAATGACTAACAAGGACTATAGATTAGACATAAGAAATATGAAATGGATTCATTCTACACCTCATAAATTGGAAGTTTCTATTTAAACTTAATTCTCAGCAGCAAAAGGTAAGGGAAAAATAAGGATTTTTTTTTTCCGGAAAAATAAGGATTTTTAAAAGGGAAGTAAGTTTATTTATTTTTTTAAAGATTTTATTTATTATTTGATAGAAAGAGACACACCAAGAGAGGGAACACAAGCAGGGGGAGTGGAAGAGGGAGAAGCAGGCTTCCTGCTGAGCAGAGAGCCAGGGACTCTGGGATCATGACCTCAGCCCAAGGCAGACGCTTAACGACTGAGCCACCCAGGCGCCCCAAAGGCAAGTAACTTTAAATTGAAAAATACAGTGAATGAAGTAGTATTTATTCTTAAGTTGGAATTTTGAGGAAACCTCATGCAATCCAATTTGTGAGAAATTTTGAGTTAAAAACTATAATCTTTTTCTTATTATATTCATTTGAGTTTAGTAAAACCTAATGACATGCCATGGAGAATAAATTATTGTTCCTAGTTGTTCTCCTCAGGACTATTTATAGTAATTTCCTACAATATCCGAAGAGGGACAATGCGTGCTGTACCTTCGAAAATGCAGAATGTTGCTAACCACATGCTTAAGAACAAAAGCAAGTTCTATAGCTGTTGGTTAACAACTTCCAACATTTGTTTCCATAATCTCTTTCCTACTGGTTAAGAACAGTAAGTGTTAGATATGTCCCACAAGAACCAGAGCAGGGTTTCTTCCATAAAGCCCTGGAATTTGCTAACATGCTTTATGTCACTCAATTGAATAGAGCATCATGTACAGTGACTCAAGACCTATTTGTCTTACACACATTTTGAAGCTGTCTGGAATAATTTTATAAAATACAATAATAAAATTGTTGCATTGTTTTAGATTATCCATTTTTAAGACAAGGACATACTTCGTGAGCAATTTTTGCACCTTTAGAATGCAGTGTTATGCTAAGCAAAATAAGTCAATCAGAGAAAGACAATTATCATATGACCTCACTGATACGCGGAATTTAAGAAACTAAACAGAAGATCGTCGGGGAAGAGAGGACAAAATAAAACAACATGAAACCAGAGAGGGAGACTCTTAATCATAGGAAACAAATTGAGGGTTGCTAGAGGGGAGGTTGGTGGGGGATGAGGTAACTGGGCGATGGACATTAAGGAAGGCATGTGATGTAATGAGCACTGGGTATTACATAAGACTGATGAATCACTGAAATCTACTTCTGAAACCAATAATACATTATATGGTAATTAATTGAAATAAAATAGTTAAAAAAAGATTGCAATGTGTATTCTGTTAAATACTATCGTTGATGTGGAACCAATGAAGTTCATGTGCATTAGTTCAATTTATAGATAAATTGAGGAAATTTTGAAGAAAAATGTTACATATCCTTTTCACAAGAAAGAAAGAGAGAGAGAAAGAAAAAGAAAGAGAAAGAAAACAAGAAAGCAAGCAAGAAAGTAAGCAAGAAAGTTAGTTCCAGTACTTCTGGAATATAAAATATGTGATCTGTAAGGGAATTTATTGCTGTTTCTCACTGTATCTTCAGCACCTACAAGAGTGGAATACAGTAAATATTTAATAAATAATTATATAGTAAAAAATCCAATGCCATTCCAGAGTGTAGTTTTAAATTAAGCAAAACTGATATTTCTTGGAGTATAGTTGTGTGTGTCAATTTTATATATTTGGAAAAGAGTGGATAGCTCTATCTCCATAAAGTAAGTTCTATAAATTTCACATTTACTCTAGCAGGAAGTCTAGTCATAAAAATCATAACTTATCCTGAACATCAGCCTTAACATTTCAACAAGTGATACCTAATTTTTGTCAGAATTAATACTGTGTAGAAGTATGAAAGTTATGCTCTAAAAGAAAAGAAAAGCAAACACTAAAAACTAGTTTTATTCACACCAAATATTTTCGACCTTTAAAAATAAAGTATAAAAGAGAATAAAACCAAATAAGAAAAAGGAAAAAAAAAAAACTTTGAAACACTTGGAATAGGACAACTTTATATAAAAAGGATCAATATGCCTGAGAAGTGTTCTCCAGTTAACGGAGCCTGAAGCCAAAGGAACTAATTTTAAATTTGAGCAAGTGGATTTTGTGTGTATGTGAGGAAGAGGAGTTTGGTAAACTTTTTTTTTTTTTTTTTTGCCATGAGGACTTCTTTTAAGTTGCCACAATACTTGAAAATAATTCTAAGTTAAGTCCAAAGCCGCTTTAGTAAATATTATCTATGAGACATCCTTTTGTTTCCTGCCATATGTAAGAAAACATAATCATTTCATTATATTTAGGCAAAATCTTTGTGTGGTCCACGAGTGGACTTAAGTGTGTGACACAGATGTTCGCTCTTTTGCTAGTGTTGCCTCCTTCCTGGCTAGCTCTCCAGTTACTCATCCTTCTGGGCTTGCTGCTCACTAACCTCTGCCCAGCACAAACTTGCCCCAGTTACCTGTGCTACTTCATTCAGGGTTCAGCTCAAGTGTCACCCTGGCAAAGAGTCCTTCTTTCATCACCCCTTTCTAATGTGGTGTCTTACTTAGCATGTGCTAGTTCTACTTAGCTTTTAATTGTAATCATCACCTAACACCCCCTCGCACAAAAAAAGCTTCTCCCATTAAGATGTCAACTGCAGGAGTTGAAAAGCTAAACTGTTTACTGATAAATCCTAAGCATCCAAAATAATTCTGGCTCAAAATATCAAAAAAATGTTGGATTAAGTAAATGGTATGGAATGTTTGAATGGAGATCATCAAGTGGTAAGTAACATGTGTTAATTAGCATATATACATATGCATATATATGTAAGTTCACCTCTGTATTTCAGAGGATAAGTTACCCAAAATGTCATAATCAGTAAGACATAGTCACTAGGCTATACTGCCTCCTAAAACTATGACAGGGGAAAATGCAATAAAACTACTTATTAATTAAGAGCAAAGAATGAATAGAGAAATTATCTGCAGAAACAAAATCATTAATCAAGTCTTAGAGAAAGGGAAGCCACTGTCTCTATTTATTTAAGAATATTCATGAATTAGGAAAATATGCTACAAAGGAAAAGTTAAGAAACTTGGTAATTTAAATAAATTTTAATAAAATTTAATATAATTAATTGCTGAAGAGCAGTTAACTTCATAACACTAATTCCCAGTAAACCTTGTTTAATTTATTTCTAGGGTCTCTAAAGAGTAGAGGAAATATTAGATGGTTTAATTGAGTGACACATGAAGATGTCATAACTAAAAAGTCTGAAAACGTTTAACTCTATAATTTCATACGATTATAAGAAAACTTAGTAAATAAGAATTTCTTTCATTTATATTTAGTGATACAGAAATTGCAATGACCCACTGAGTTTGGCACATTGTTTCTGAGTCTTGCAGCCTTATTGAAGCAAGATGATTTATGTCATGACACTCTACAGTGAGCTAACACAACTCTCAAAACACCAGTGTGGGCAACAAATGATTGCAGAAAGCACATTTCTATTTCTAAAGCATAACCAATTAATGTCTTGCATTAAGTTAGAATTTAGATTGTGTTTTGAAAATAGTAAATGACAAAAAGAGAGGGCATCCTTGTGAGAGGGAATAACAAAATGAAATACAGTTGACCCTGAAGGAAGAGGGTGTTAAGAGCATTGGTTTCCCACACAATTGAAAATCTATGTATAACTTTTGACTCTCCCCACTAATAGCCTACTGTTGACTGGAAGCCTTACCATTAACATAAATGGTCAGTTAATGCATGTTTTGTATTTTATATGTATTATGTACTGCAATCTTACAATAAAACAAGCCGAAGAAAAGAAAATGTTATTAAGAAAATCATAAGGAAGAGAAAATACAATTATAGTACTGTACTGTATTTATCGATACTATAGTTTATATAGTCTGTTTCCAAGATTAATTGTCTTTCAGTACCTATATCAATGTTGTCATCTATGATACAAAACACTGCAGGGGCAGGGACTGATGGTTTTCAATATGATAAAATTGCAGCAAGATTTTAGAAGATTAATCATTGATGGAATGCAGAAATAGATGGAACAAGTGAGATGGAGACAGTGAGACAAGTGAAAAGACCATCTCCACGTTCCATACATAAAATAATAAGATAGAGATCCAAGGTGAATACAGCCTAGGAAACCATTTCTGATCACATCAACACACAATGCTTTCTATATCCTAGCTCATTAGTATTAAAAAAGACATTGAGGGGCACTTGGGTGACTCATTTGGTTGAGCAGCCAACTCTTGATTTCAGCTCAGGTCATGATCTCAGGCTCTTGGGATAGAGCGGGCATCAGACTCCATGCTCAACAGAGTCTGCTTGAAATTCTCCTTCTTTCTCCCTTTGCCCCTCCCCCTGCTCACATGCACTCTCTCTCTAAATAAATTAATAAATCTTTTAAAAAAATTAAAAAGACATTGACTCTCCTACATCCAGTAGTCTGAAACTCTTGGATAAATGGGGTAATGTCTTTTACTCCTCCCATGTCTTTAAGAATGTGTGTAGTGTAACAGGAAAAATAAATAATGTTCATAATAACAATTTTAATAATCTAGAACAGGGGTGCCTGGGTGGCTCAGTGGGTTAAAGCCTCTGCCTTTGGCTCAGGTCATGATCTTAGGGTCCTGGGATCGAGCCCCTCATTGGGCTCTCTGCTCAGCAGGGAGCCTGCTTCCCCCTCTCTCTGTCTGCCTCTCTGCCTACTTGTGATCTCTCTCTCTCTGTATCAAATAAATAAATAAAATCTTTAAATAAAAATAATCTAGAACAAGTTAAATTGTTTCACATTGAATGTAGTTAAATATGCTGTACGTGACTTCAAATTGCTTTGATAATAAACCTTTAAATATATCTTCTGAAATTTGTCCTTAAGAAATTCTTAATTCTTCAAATTAAGTGCTGTGTTATAATACATGTTGTATTTATATTAAAATCTAAAATGTCCAAGTGTGAGTACATGGGAATACTTAGGTGGACTGTATTAAAAATTTCCTGACATTTTGTATCCATCCTTCAAACTGGCAACTATAAATATTTTAATGCTTTCATGAATTAAATTTCTATAAAACTCTCATGGAATAGTCATCTTTATTTTCTCATATTTTATTTATTTATTTTTTGTTTTTATTTAAATTACAGTTGATAACACAGAGTGTAATATTGTATTTAGGAGTAGAATTTGGTAATTCATCACTTATGTATAATACCCATTGCTCGTCAGAATGAGTGCCATCCTTAATACCTATCACCCATTTAGTGTATTCCCCCCTTCCCTCACTCAACCCTCAGTTTGTTCTGTACAATTAATAGTCTCTTATGGTTTGTTTCCCTCTCTCTTTTTTCTTCCTTCCCCTATTTTCATCTGTTTTGTTTCTTAAATTCCACACGAGTGAAATCATATGATGTTTGTCTTTTTCTGACTGACTTATTTTGCTTAGCATAATATACTCTAGCTCAATCCACATTATGGTAAATGACAAGATTCCATTCCTTTTGAAGGCTGAGTAATATATATATATATATATGTATATATATCCACATCTTCTTTATCCATTCAACAGTTGATGGACATTTGGGCTCTTCCCATAATATGGGTATTGTCAATAAGGCTGCTATAGACATCAGGGTGCACGTACCCCTTCAATCAGTATTTTTGTATCCTTTGGTTAAATACCTAGTAGTGCAGTTGCTGCGTCATAGCATAGTTCTATTTTTTTTTTTTTTAATTAACACATAATGTGTTATTTGTTTCAGGGTTACAGGTGTGTGATTCATCAGTCTTACACAATTCACAGCACTCACCATAGAACATACCCAGTGTCCATCACTGAGCCACCCCATCTTTCCTACCTCCCTCCCCTCCAACAACCCTCAGTTTGTTTCCTGGGATTAAGAGTCTCTTATGGTTTGTCTCCCTCCCAATCCCATCTTGTTTCATTTTTCCCTCCCTTCCCCTATGATCCTCTGTCTTGTTTCTCAAATTCCTCATATCAGTGAGATCATATGATAATTGTCTCTCTCTGATTGACTTATTTCACTTAGCATAATACCCTCTAGTTCCATCCACATCATTGCAAATGGCAAGATTTCATATTTTTTTGATGGCTGCATAGTATTCCACTGTATATATATATATATATATATATATATATATATATATATATATCACTTCTTTATCCATTCATCTGTTGATGGACATCTAGGCTCTTCCCATAGTTTGGCTATTGTGGACATTGCTGCTGTAAACATTCGGGTGCATGTGCCCCTTCGGATCACTACATTTGTATCTTTAGGGTAAATACCCAGTAGTGCAACTGCTGGGTTGCAGGATAGCTCTATTTTCAACTTTTTGAGGAACCTCCATACTGTTTTCCAGAGTGGCTGCACTAGCTTGCATTCCCACCAACAGTGTAGGAGAGTTCCCCTTTCTCCATATCCTAGCCAACACCTGTCATTTCCTGACTAGTTAATTTTAGCTATTCTGACAAGTGTGAGGTGGTCTCTTGCTCTGGTTTTGATTTGTATTTCGCTGATGCCGAGTAATGTTGGGGAAAATTGGACAGCCACGTGCAGAAGAATGAAACTGGGCCATTTCCTTACACCACACACAAAAATAGACTCAAAATGGATGAAAGGCCTCAATGTGGGACAGGAATCCATCAAAACCCTTGAGAAGAACACAGGCAGCAACCTCTTCAACCTCAGCTGCAGCAACTTCTTCCTAGAAACTCTACCAAAGGCAAGGGAAGTATGGGCAAAAATGAACTATTGGGACTTCATCAAGATAAAAAGCTTTTGCACAGCAAAGGAAACAGTCAATAAAACCAAAAGACAACTGACAGAATGGGAGAAGATATTAGCAAATGACATATCAGATAAAGGGCTAATATCCAAAATCTATAAAGAACTTATCAAACTCAACACCCAAAGAACAGATAATCCAACCAAGAAAGGAGCAGAGGATGTCAACACACATTTCTGCAAAGAAGACATCCAAATGGCCAACAGACACATGAAAAAGGTCATAGTTCTATTTTTAACTTGAGAAAACTTCATACTATTTTCCAGCATGGCTGCACCAGTTTGCATTCTCACAAACAGTGTAAGAGAGTTCCCCTTTGTCCTCATTCATGCCAAAATCTGTTGTTTCCTATGTTGTTAATTTTAGCCATTCTGACAGGTGTGTGAGGTGATATCTCATCATGGTTTTAGTCTGTATTTCCCTGATGATGAGTGATGTTGAGCATCTTTTCATTTGTCTGTTGGCCTGGTTGTCTTCTTTGGAAAAATGTTTATTCATGTCTTCTGCCCATTTCTTAACAGGATTCTTTGTGTTTTGGGTCTTGAGTTTGATAAGTTCTTTATAGATTTTGGATACTAACCCTTTATCAGATATATCATTTGCAAATATCTTCTCCCATTCCATTGTTTGCCTTTTAGTTTTGTTAATTGTTTCCTTCATTGTGCAGAAAATTTTTATCTTGATGTTGTCCCAATACTTCATTTATGCTTTTGTTTCCCTTGCCTATTTTTTCATATTTTGTAAGCAAATAAATTATATAAATTAATATAATAAATATAGTATATAATACACTGCATTTATTTGTCTGACAAAATTATATGCATGGCTATGCTTATTAATAATTTTAAATATTAAAGAATATTACATACAATCTACTTTCTCTTATAGCCAGAAATTCCATATTTATAGTAGACAGAATTCTATATGATTTTGCCTCTTTATTTTAGAAAATGTGGGAAATTTTCTAGCAGACGAGTAATGTGTATTCAAAACTGACATTTTGCTCAGTTTATCTTAGTTAGTTCAGTGTAAAATTTGATTTGAAGAGTTTAAGTCTATTAGGGTTTCAGTTAGATATAACATTCTGAAGGCAGATGCTTAATGGACTGAGCAACCCAGGTGCCCCTAAATAAAACATTCTAATTTAACTATCGTTCTTTACATGAACAAAAGAAAAACAAGACAAGAAATTTGTGATTAGAAATTTTACGTGCAACAACGTTTTATTACATGTAAACCACAACACATGTCTTTAATATTTAAATATTTTTGATATTTAATATTAATGATTTAAGTAATATTTTAATCTTTTCTCATAACATTTCCAAGTATGGGTATTTTCCAAGTTGTATATTCACATATCTAAAGTATGAAATTAAAATATATTTATTTATAAGTAACTTTACTCAATTTAGTTGAATGCCATTACCTTTGAAATTCACCCTTTCTATCCCATAGTCAACACTAAGGCTATTTTGAAATAAAAGAGCTGTTCTTCCAACAGAATAGAAAATGGTTAAGTATTTAAACTAATAATAATGGGTGACAGCTGGTTAGGGGTACTTATTTTAGCAACTGTGTTAAATGATATAAATAATTTAAATCTTTGATACAACAACCTAAGAAGTATTTACTATCACTATTCTTATTTGCAGGTGGGAAAAGTGAGGCTAAATATTCACAGAGTAAAAAGTGTATCTAAGAACGGAAACATCTTCTAGTTCAAATAGCAAGATGCTGTGACACAGAGATTCTTCTTAGGCAAGCAGCCCATTTCCAGAGCCACTGCCATCAGCAATTATGCAATTCTAACCCTCCAGTCAGCTTGGATGGAAAGATTAGAACAGAGGTTATTGCACGAAAGAATTTATACGAGTGCCAATTTCAAAATGTGTTCAATGGCTAAGGGAAAGCATTTTTATAGATCCTTTTGCTATTCTGAGTTGTACGTGAACTCAAAAGTTAAAGAACACTTTTTCTGTAAGTTTCTCTCTTAAAAAAACAAAACTTTAGGGATTTACATTTTGGAATGTCAAACGCTATTACTAGTAACAGAAGAGAGCAAATAGATACTCTCTCTCCCCAAACCAGTAATTATAGAGTCTGACTTCTAAAGACTCTGTTTCTGTATGCATATATATGAATCTAGGGCAGGCATTTTCTACTTGAGTTAGTGGAAGTTGAGAGTGCCAATGCCTGGGAATGCCTGAAAAAAACATGAAATGTATCTTAAGTGTGAATTGTGTTAGCATGTATGTAACATAATGGATGACACCTTTAATAAAATCAGTACAATTCACTGAAAAAAAAAAAAAGCTACAAGGGCTCTAAAGTAGTGGCATGAGTTTTCAGTATATACAGTCTTATATACCATGGGTACTCATAGGTAAGGCAGTAGCTTGATTTAAAGGTAAAATGTGCTCTCTAGAGCAGAGAAGAGGCTGCTCTCTAGAGCAGAGAAGAGGCTTCGGGGCATTTACAAATCTAAAGTTTTATGCAAACTAGCATGTATGTGTATTAGCCAGAGCAGGAGTTCATATCTTTCATTAGAATCTCTCGAGTGTCTACGTAACAACAACAAAATTTAAAGAAACCAGTATTTTGAATTTATTCTTAATTTATAGTTGACATAAGTAAACAATTGTAAATTAACAGTTATTGTTCCCCAACACTTTGAAGACAATATTTCACTGACTTCTGGCTCCTATTTTTGCAATGGTGAAATCTACTATTTCTTTGTAAGTAATCAGTCTTCTCTTAAGATCCCATTGCCTCAGTGTTTTGGGATTTTTTGGTGGCATCCTTTTCAGTTTCTTTTTTTTTTTCCACAGCTGGAAATCACGTTTCTCAGCTCTAAAGATACTTGTCTTTTACCAGTTCACAACAAATTCTCAGCTATTACGTTCACTGAAAGTACTTTTTCATTCTCAGATCTCTTCCAGATGTGTATTAGAATTAAACACAGAAAGCCATGATCTCATCCATTAATTTAAATTTAACAGTTTTTTTCATATTTGTATTTATCTTTTGAGGTTAAATATTTTCTTCCACTCTATTATCTAGTTTATCTTTTTCATCTGTCTCTATGAAGCTACTTAACATGTATTTTTTTTATTTCAATGATTACGATTTCAGTTATCCCTTGATTAGAATGGCAGGACACATTCTAACAAAAAAATTAGCTTGATAAGTGATTCTGTTTCTTAGAAACTTGTTAATTAATTGCATGAGACTTTCATCTGCACCTTCTGCCCTAAGTCCTATGTGTATAAGTGTACGTTTTCAAGGCTCAGTTGAAGACTTAACAATTGTTCTGATGATTGATGTGGTAGGAAATTAATTTTCTAAATATGGTGAACTGTAAACAATTCATAAATCAACAAGTTCATCTAAGTATAAAAAGTAAGACATTTTGACATGTTTTGAGAATATTATCCCAAATAGAACAAAGCTGTCTGGGTTGGGGCAACATGACATTTTCTTCACTCTTATTTTAGATTTTCTGAATGTGTATTTCACTGTGATTTCAATGAAAAGAAAATAATAATTTTATCAAACAGTTGCTCCTCTTTTTAGTCTTTATAATGGAAAATTAAAATTTGATATTTTCTACAAATAAATTTTCCTTTACAGAGCATAAATAATTTTTCTTTCAAAAGGACATTTATTTTTCATTTAAATTGAAATATTTGATTAGTTAAAATTTATACAAAATTGTTTCTCTTTATATCACACTAATTATTATGTGATTTGGTTTACCAAAGGCATAGTATATGCTTAGAATAGAATTATACTCTTCTCTTCTCTTTTCTCTTCTCTTCTCTTCTCTTTTCTTCCCTTCCTTTCCCTTCCCTTTCCTACTCTTCCTTTCCTTTCCTTTCCTTTCCTTTCCTTTCCTTTCCTTTCCTTTCCTTTCCTTTCCTTTCCTTTCCTTTCCTTTCCTTTCCTTTCCTTTCCTTTCTTTCCTTTCCTTTCCTTTCCTTTCTTTTTTCTTTTTAAAATAAGAAAGTATCAATTTGGAAATAACAGCATTTTATAAGTGGAACATGTATTATAAAATAAAACTACCGTAATACCTTCTATTCATACTCTTCAAAATATGGAACGATGAGCTGCAGTTTGAAAATAGCTTCCCAACTGGATACAGGCAGTAGTCTCAGAGGATATAATTACAATGTATACATTTTAATATATAGATGGTAATTTGAATATTATTGAGCTTAGTTTGTAAACACTGTGATTAAAGTCATGTACAGATTCTACCATTACTTATGCTATTAAAATCTTATAAGTTCTAGGGCGCCTGGGTGGCTCAGTTGGTTAAAATCTTGTAAGTTCTAATCTCAGCAAAAGTCTATTTCAATTGAAGTTTGCACCAAGCAAATTTACTTTTATAGTAGAGGTCATTTTTCCAGCTTACGAAAAAGCATTATTTTCTCAATTCCATTTCACTGACTTTGTTGTTGCTATTAAATTATTTTAAGATACAGGTTTGTAGTGACGAAATACAGTAACTTCATATGTTAACATACTAATTTTAAATGGAATGCGAATAGTGATGTAGTAGATATAAGTAGATGAAATTAAGATATTACATGCATATTCTTCCTTATACATGAAATACAATACATCATCAATAAACACAGCCAGTACCAGAATAAATGACCTTTCTTCCATTTTCTATAAATTAATGTACTATAGCCCACCCTTATCCGTGTTTTCACTTTCTGTGGTTTGAGTGGTCAGCTACAGTCCAGAAGCAGATGTTCTTCCTGATGTCTCATCAGATGGTCAATAGTAGCCTAATAGCCACATCACAATGCCTTTGTCATTCATCCCACTTCATCTCCTCACGGAGGCATTTTGTCATCTTAATCATCATCATAAGAAGAGTGAGTACAGTACAATCACATCTTTTGAGAAAGAAAGAGAGACGACATTTGCTAAACTTTTGTTACAGTGTATTGTTATAATAGCTGTATTTTATTATTAGTTGCTGTTGTTAATCACTTACTGTGACTAATTTATAAATTAAACTTTATTATAGGTATTTCCATATTCTATGTATACTATATTACATAATAAACATAGATATATGGGATTCAGTATTATCTGTGGCTTCAGGCATCCACTGAAGATTTAGAATGTATCCCTGGGTGGATAGGGGGACTAATATATTTTAGAAAACTTTTGAAAACAACTCTTCCATAGATAACAAAGAAAACTGTATACTATCTAAAGTTAGGAATAGGCATTTGCAAAGGCACAGAGGTAGAAGTCTGAGTTGGTAAAGTCCCTCTAGAAGCTGACAAAAATGTAGCCCTGCCCAGAAGGATCCAGAACATCCCCTTAAAAAGAGTAACTCATTATAAGTATGTGTAAGATAGAAATATTGTCAAAACTAACTTATGTACATGTTCAAACAATCAAATTTTTGTTGAGACATAAACACACACACACACACAAACACACACACACACACGTTTGCATTCTTTGCAATCCAAAAATCGAGTGGATTCAGTTTATGTGAAGATTCTGTGATTGTATAATATGAATTACATGAAGTTTAAAATTAAAAACAAAATCTTTACCAGTTCTTCCTCACCTTCTCTGAGATACATTTTAACTTACAGACTACCAGATATCATCCAAATCAAGTAGTAGCCATTAGATCTGTGACAGAGTGTGGTTAAACCACTTCATTAAAATGAAACCATCGTAAACATTTGTGCTTATGAAGAATGTATGATATTTTAAAGTGTTCCTGGTGGATTCCTATATAGCTAACCTGGATCACCTCCAATCCCCCCCCCCCCAAAAAAAATAGCTTGTTTTATTTAACAATCCCTAAGCCCAAAATTTATTAAACAATAAATTTATTATATATCATAATTCTCTGAATCAGAAAATCCACATGGCACCAGTAGAGTTCACTCTTTAGATTTATTTGACAAATGGGCTGGGCTGAATGATCTGGTTTGCACTGTGGTTGAATGCTGGTCATCTGGACTCAGTTGGGAGTTCTTAGGGTAATTGGAATTCATACCTTGCAACTCAGAGCCTCTAGAGAAGCATTTCAAGAGACCCAAGCCCAAGCTGAAATGTTCCTTTTGGCTGAGCCTATGCAATTCCTGAAAGGTCAGTTCCACCACATTACTTTGGGCTAACAATTCACCAACACCTGCTCAGATTCAAGGAGAGGAAAAAATTTGATTCTCTTACTTAGAGGAGTAGCAAGGCTTTCACTGACACCTCTAATCTACCATACAGATGAAACTACAAGACTTGGTTTTAAAAAATTGCTTTTATTTTAATATATTGTTCTTCATATTAACTAGAGTGAAACAAGTATGTTTCAATTTCTTTCCAATACGATCCTTAAGAATACCCTACTAGTTGTAAAATGGGAATTGTTTCTAGACTTTTAATCAATTATAACAAAGTAGCTATCTTATTCTCTTTTTAAGATCCTACATATAATAGAATAAGTGTACAATCAGGGTAATAAGACAACTTGTTAAATCACAGGTAAAATATGTTTCCCTCTATGAATAAGACATTATTTTAATTTCTATTATAAACCTTCATTACTTTCATTTTCTTTGTACATTAAAAAGCCCACATCTTAACTCATTCTGTACATACAGACTCTCATAATTATTTTTATCTTAACTAAACATGCATTTGTAATAAAACATGCATACGGTAATTTGGTAAATTGTACCTCAATATTGAAGCATTATGGATTTATTACAATATTAATTTATATCCCTGGAATTAAGAAGATATCTTGTGCTGCCTAACTACTGTTTTTATCCCTCAGGAAAAATTGCATTTTGTGTTCTTACCTCTGAACAGAAATAAAAGCAGATGCAGAAAACTTGATGTGGAAAAATGTAAATACGATAATTTGATGTTTCGCATTCTGAATTGTTAACATGTTTCATTTATCTCATATAATAATGAAGTATAACTAATAGGTAATATAGAATGACTACTTTGTTACAAATGATATCTTAAATGTAATTAAATGTGTTATACAATCAGTACTCATTTTGTTAATCCAAATGCAGCATGCCTGTGATCTCCTTTGTTTTGAAAGCATAATATCTTTGAAATGTTGAAAATAAATGGGTTGGTTTTGGCTTATACTGAAACATAAAAACATTTTGAACATTAGAAAGAGGGATCTAATTTTCCAAATTTCTTAGGCTTGATATTGTAATCAAAAGTTTGGCTTCCAATTATGAATGGTTCGGTTTTTTTCTATACCTTCATAGTAAAGTTAAGAATTATATGTTGTGTTCTAAAGAAAATGTTTTGCTCCTAAAAGTTTTCTGACATAATAGGCAATTTTACTTCATTTTTTAAATCTCCATCCAATTTTATCGATAAGCTTTTAAGTTTGTAAAGCAAACAAAAACATGAAACATAATTTCAGGATAAAAGTAGCTGAAAGTATTTGTAATGTTGAATATTTTATTTTCATCAATAAATAGCTTTCCATAGCCTGCTTATATGAAAGTTACTAATTGTTTTATTATTAAGATAAGTATGTCACTAATTACAGTACCTGTCAGATTACCTAATGACCCAGGCTTCAGCTAGCAAGGAATAAGCAAATTAGAAAGTTCAGTTTTTATCAGTCGATATATACAATTTTCAACTAGAATTTCCTCTAATCCTCATACTAAAAGCAGATAAGAAAGTTTCATGCTTCAGCTGTTAAGATATAATGACATTAATTTTCAAGGATAATAACTGCATCAGAGGAACAGGCTAAAATTTAAAGAAGAATATTTTTAAATTATGAAATGACTAGACATACCTGAAACATGTGCATGTTATTTAAATGAAATTAATCACTTTGGAGAGAAAAAGAAGATTTCACTTAAATAAATCATTTATGCATAGGTTTGAGACAAGGAAGAAATTTCTAGAATTGGAGATTTTTTTTTTTTAAGCCTGAAATCTATCAAATGGATACATGGGGGAATGTGTGAGAACTGATTTCCAAATAATAACAAAAAAAAGAAGTTTATTTTGACTCAACGATGATTTACTTAAAATTCTATTCATATTACAGCAAAGCTTTTATTTCTACCCTTTGCAATTCAAAGATAATGCAATTATTGAACACTTAACTCCCACTTGATTGTCTTAAATATCTCTCACTGCAAACGTCTTTCTTTACAGAAATAATTCCGATTCTTGGGAAAAATCTGAAACTTTTTCATTCTGTAGACTCATTCTGTAATGATTAAAACAATAATGTATTGACAAAATCTCAACACACAAACTCCTAATAAAACACTTAAATCCAAGTGATTAGTAAGGATCGAGGAAAGTTGCTCAAGTGCTTTGTAAAGCTTTCTGCTTTAAATAGTTTTCTAAAACAGGAACCTTACTTCAGTATGAAGATATATTTTATAAAAATATATATTATAAGTAGTTGTAATATCTAAACCAAAGCCCATCAATATATTATGTAGGATCTGTCTTGTAAACAGGTTAAAAGGTTTTGTTTTGCAAATCTGTTTTGTGAAATTTGTATAAAAATCCCAGAGCTTTTTATTTTTCCAAATTTGCCCAAAGTAAAGTGTGCAGATATATGTGGGAAATAATCAAATAGTGGTTTTTGATATTAATACACTGACTTGAAAAGAAACAAAATATTTTTTTTTCTATTTTCTCTAACAGAATTATCTTTGTGTCTTTTAATATTATTGAAACTGAACTTGGTGACTCGTATAACATTTCTATTACTATGGTTATAATCAGGAAAAAAAAAACATGATGTATTAAATACAGCTTCAAAGAATAAAGCATATTACTTACAACAGCTCCTGTGACAAAGCAATGAAGAACAGCTACAGCTTGATATTTGGTCTCATTTTCAGTTATCAATGGGACTTTTCATTTGTTTCTTATTTTTTTAAATTGTTTTTCCTGGCTTCAGACTCAAACAGAAACAGCGGTTTTTCCTGTGTTTTGAGCTTGCTGGCCTGCAGACTACAAGTACGGCGTGCAGACCTGGTTCATCGGCAGCCCTTCTGGATCTCCAGCTTCCCGACTGCAGATCTTGGGACTTGTCAGCCTCCAGAATCGTGTGAGATAGTTCCTTACAATAAATCAGTCTGTCTCTTCCTCTCTCTGAAAAAGAATTAGGGAGAGATAGGTATATATCTCTTATTGGTTCTGTTTTTTTTTTTTTTTTTTTTTTTTTAGAATTCTAATACACTAGCAATATACATTTCCCTGGATATTTTCTGTGTCTCATTTTTCACTTTCACAATAAATGAATAGGGAGGGTTGACTTATCTCTGTCAATTAGATGGACAAATAAAACAGAAGCTGTCCATTATACATTTTGTATCTCTAATCACTCAGCATAAAACCTAATCGCTAAAGTAAATGAAAACATAGTTCTGACCTAGCATGACTTATCTAATTCTACCAAATATAATTTTATTTTATTTTATTTGTTTTTTTCTTTAAATATTTTATCTAAATTCAAGTTAGTTTACATATACTGTAGTGTTAATTTCAGGAGTAGGATTTAGTAATTCATCAGTGGCATGTAACACCCAGTGCTCATTACATCAAGTGCCCTCCTTAATGCCCATCACCCAGTTATCCCATCTGCCCACTCACTTCCCCTCCAGCAGTCCTCAGTTTGCTCCCTATAGTTAAATCTCTTAAGGTTTACCTCCCTCTATATCTTTATCTTAATTTATTTTTCCTTCCCTTCCACCATGTCCATCTGTTTTGTTTCTTAAATTCCACATAAGTGGAATTTGTCTTTCTCTGACTGACTTATTTCACTCAGAAAATATACTCTAGCTCCATGTTGTTGCAAATGGCAAGATTTCATTCTTTTTGATAGTTGAATAATATTCCATTATCTATCTATCTATCTATATACATATATATATACACATACACATACCATATCTTTTTTATCCATCCATCAGTTGATGGACATTTGACTCTTTCCATGTTTCGGCTATTGTGGAGAGGACTGCTATAAACACTGGGGTTCATGTGCCCTTTGAATCAATATTTTGGTATAATTTGGATAAATACCTAGTAGTACAGCGGCTGGGACATAAAGTAGTTCTATTTTTAACTTTTTGAGGAACCTGCATACCATTTTCCAGAATGGCTGCATGAGTTTGCATTCCTCTTTCTCTGCATTCTTACCAACATCTGTTGTTTCCTGAGTTGTTAAATTTAGCCATTCTGACAGGCATGGGGTGATATCTCATTGTGGCTTTGATTTGTATTTCCCTGATGATGAGTGATGTTGACCATTTTTTCATGTGTCTGTTAGTCATTTTTATGTCAAATATGATTTTAAAATAGCAACATCTGGAAAGTATAAACTTTGGTGTACTGTGTTACTTAGTGTGAAACCATTTATATGCAGGAACAAACAAAAATTATTCCAATGTTCTGGTGTGTCTGCTATGGATTAGACATGCATGAGTTTTGAAACACAAAATACTTTAGAATGTTGGGTATGAAGGGGCTCTGATACCCATCTGCTACAACTCACTTATTTTGTATATAAGGAAACTGAGATCCCAGGGAAGAAAAATGACTTATCTTAAGGTAGCATGACTAATTAAATTAATATCAAAAGCAAGGATAGAATCAGGGTTTATCATGTGGAAGATGGAATCACTCTAGCAGGAAAGAATAATTTATCACAGACCTTGTTGGAAATTAATAGTGCAAACTCTTTGAAGATAAAAAGAATAATAATTTTTCACAAGTCTCTGTCTTTCATTCTTTCTTCCTTTCTTTCTTTCTCTCTTTCTTCTTTCTTCTTTCTTTTGAACTTCTCTTGAGGAAGTCCCCTCTCATTTCCTGAATGTAGAGCAGAGGACCTCCAAGACCACTCCTTCCTTGCTCAAATCCTATTCTTACACTGTTCTGACAATCAAGAATGTTGATCATTTCTCATGACCTTCTTTCTAAGTGCTTAAGTTAATGATTTGCATTATAGATCAAATAACTCGAAAATACTTCCAAGACACAAGAGCAAACATAAAGTGTATTTGTAACCTGTAAGTAGTAAATTTGTAAGATATAACAATTTCACAGGAAAAGGTATTTGAAAGAACTCACAAGACTCCAGGGGAGTACTCAGATATAAGTTTAATAAAGGAAAAGGATATGTGAGGCAGCTGGGTGGCTCAGTCAGTTTAGCATAAAACTCATGATTTGGGCTCAAGCCATGATCTCAGTGTCCTGGGATAGAGCCCTGCATTGGGCTCCATGCTTAGCGGGGAGTCTGCTTGAGAGTCTCTCTCTCCCTCTGTCTCTGCCCCTCCCCCACTTGCAAACATACTCTCTCTCTGTCAAATGGATAAGTTAATAAATATTTTTTAAAAGAAAGGTAAAGGATATGCTACAGCAGGAGACAGCAGGAGAAAAAAAAACACACGTAATCATTAGGGAGATACAAGACTTCTAACTAAAATTTCCAGGATCCATTCTCAGTTGCAGACGACATACTTTGTCTCTGGATCATGAACCACTAAGATATACTCTGGTCTCAAAGGATCCATGTCACAAGTTTAATGAGGAAGCATTTTACTTCCCTATTTCTTTTTTCTTTTTCTTTTCTTTCTTTTTTTTTTTTACGTAGCTAAAACTAGGCTATGTAATCCTATAAATCAGGTGTAATGCATTTGTCTATATATTTTTGATGACTTATGTAGACAAACATGGAGATAATGCTTAAGAGGAGTTTTGAACATTGATCAGTGTATTTTACATCACCAGTAAGACAATTCCATCCCTCTTTGGCCACAGGGGGATATTATGGTTCTGTGCATCCCTGGTGATAATCACAAAAGAACCACCATAAAGCAGTAGGTTAACTCCATTCTTAGATAGTCAACCCCCTGTCCCTTTGTCTAGCTTTCTTACTTTCATATATCTAAACACCATCGCTTCTCATTTTGTGTCTTTTAAAATACATGTAAATGGGGAGTCTGGGTGGTTCAGTGGGTTGAGTGACTGACTCTTCATTTTGACTCAGGTTGTGATCACATGGTCATGGGATAGAGCCCCATGTCCGGCTCCATGTTCAGTACAGAGTCTGTTTAGGATCCAGTCCACCCTTTCCCTCCTTCCCTCCCCCCACTCCCACTCTCTCTTTCAAATAAATAAAATATTTAAAAATAGACACACACACACACACACACACACACACACAGATACACACATATATATATATAACAGAAAAAATACAAAGATAAGCATCAAAACACTAGTCATTCATATCACCCAATAAGACCTAGGTAATACTTTTTAAAGAAGCATTTTAATTTACTAAATATATCAGTTCAAATATGTGTGTAATGCACAAGCTTACAACTTTTTTATTTCTTTTCAGTAGTGAAATTTGAAATATATGAAAAGAATCAATATATGGACTTAATGTAGTAATTATTGAATAAATCCACATTTTCTCTAGTCAGTCATCTTCCACTGGAAAAGCATGTTGTCAAGCTACCATTTCAATCTCCCAATTCCTTAATACTGGTGTTGTTATAGATGTTAAATCATTTGAAGTGCCAGTTGTCAGTTAATTCCAGATTCCAAGTTTCATGTTTCCTGTCTCATACTATGAGTTTACACACTCATAGTTTCCCAATAGAACTTTTCCTTAAATAATCCCCATCTTATGACCCTTAATAAGAATCCTAGACACATTTAAAAGGTGTCAGTTCTAATTAATTGCATATTGGGTAAACTTGCTTCTTAAATTTATTCATGATGCTTTCAAAGTTAAAGAACATTTATGCAAAATATAGTGTTCATAAATTTTCACAGACTACTGAGGCCAAAATTTCACATAAGTTCATCTCTTGTGCTTTTTTTCTGCCAAGATCAAAGACCATTTTCCCTGAGCTATTGCTACTTCCATCTAGATGAACATACAAAGATGGCCCTTCTCAGGTCAGTGTGTATGCTATTTCCCAACGAAGTCTCCTAGAATGCTCTCTAACAATCTGTTGAGTTTTTTAATCCATTTTTTTTGTAAAAGCATATCCTCTATTCAGACCAATTTGTTATCTTTGTCTTCCTCCTAAAATATCATGCATTCTAAATGGCAATAGAATCTCATGAGTCCTTTTCCTCAGTCTATTTCACCTCACTAGGGACAAATTTGGTTCATTGTACAACTTCTAAATGTGAACCAATATCACTCAAATTTCTCTTAGAATGTTTCAGATAATTTTGTCTTATCCACCAAATATATTTTTGCCCGTGAGTTTAGTTTGAAGTACAGTTTGGTAAGTTATCTTGGAACCAGAAAATTTGACCTCCTCAGCAGAATGTCATACAGCTAGCTTTTGCTTACCAAATATAGTTTAGTTGGAGTATTCCAAAGAACTCCTTATAAATATACTTAAAGAACACAGGGACTATTGTGAGCCAACCAAGTCTTCCCTAAACTAACATTGATTTCCATTTGCTAAGTATTCTTTATCTTGATTTTGGCCTCTATTCTCAAAAATCTTGGGACAGAGAATACTACAATAATTTGAATACCAAAGATATTTTAAGTCCATTTTATCTAGGTACTTTTCTCAACATATTATAACGTGAGTCAATGATTGCATAATGGCCCATGGCTCTGTTGTTGAACAAAATCCTTTGTAGGTGCTTGAGATGTAAGACCTACCATAGGTTATCCCCCAAAAGCTGTCCAATGTGATGACAATAACCTGTAAAATGGGAAACAAAAGAAAAATCAACTTTAGAGTTATCTCAAATGCTTATCCACCCAGTGTTAATAAAATCACTGACATGCCTCATCACATAGATAATGTAGAATGAATGCTTGCTAAATCCACCAGGACCCAACTTGGGTCTTCAGATTCAAACAGAGGAAGGTATTCTGACAGGAAATAGCTTAACCTTTATAGACATCTGTGAATGGAGAAAAGAGTATGTTTCCCTTGCCATCTAGGCACCAAAGTATTGTTCCCTTTTCCTTTTTTGCATTACTAATTTCTTGCTCCTGTTCAATTAGCAATTGTGTCCATTTCTTTCCATTTATTATTAAATTTCACCCAGAAAACTCCCCTTGGAGTAGAACTGTCAAGTTCAGCAAGAGTATTGACTTATAGAGCTGGCCACAACATAGGACCTGTCAATATTTCCTCTTTTGTCCATTCCCACATATATCACATAGGGGTGGAAAAGTATAGGCTAATGAAACTGTTCATCCACTAGGTAGCAAAGAGGCAGAACCATTAATTTCAATTTAGATAGGTGTCAGAAAGTAACAACCACCCCATTATTTCTTAAGAACTCAAATACTTAATATTTAGAATTTCATGATGTCATGTTTAGAAACTGATTTTTCTTTTTGTTAGGAATTAGTAATTGCAATATAGGTCCCAGAATCGCTGGATCGGGTAGATCCTAAAAAAGAAGAAGGAGCAGGAGAAGGGGGAGGGAGAGAAGAAGGAGAGGGAATAGGAGGAGAAAAAGAAAGAAAGAAGGAGGAGGAGAAGCGGAAAGAGGAGATGATAAATTCATGTAAGTTCATTTTTATATCAGATTCCACCATCTATTCCCTATTTTCTCCTTGTTATATCATCAGTCTATACAATGGTAAATCCCCTTTTCCTCCACACACTGTTTTAATATATAAATCATTTCTATCATGCAAGCTATCTGCTCAGTCTCTAATCACCTCCCAATTTTGTAACCAGATCTTTCAATGGTTCATTCCAAATTTCAAATAGGCCACTGCTTTGTAGGTTGGAAGGTTTATGAAAAGTCGATTGTATATGATGTTTCTTAACTCATTGTTGTACTCCACCTGCTATAAAGTAGGTTTCTTATTCAGGTGACTTAAAGGGTTGTGCATTAAAAAGTGCTTATTTTCTCTTGCAGATAATAGTGTTGGAAGTGTCTGCTTAATTACTGAATATACAATTCCAAGTCCAGAATGAATTTTTATCCTAGTTAAGACCCAGGACTAGAGCCATGGATAACTTGCCAGTATCATCCCCTAGTTAGCTGCAGGTCAGCATGGATTCCCTCAGGGTGATTTTAGGTGATTTTAGTTTCTCAGGGTCCTGTTGAACAAAGAGAAGAATCATTAGACACATTTTTGAGGTTCTGAGGACAGTGGAGGGTAGCTTTTCTCTGCCATTTTTTTAAGTCTGAATGGCTCCATGACCACTCACCTCATGTACTCCAGTGATCACTTCCAAAGAGTAAAAAAGAACATCTGTTTTTTAGGTCTGAAGTGTATGTGTGCATACATGTGTGTGCACATGCACACACACACCTCATTATATACATCTTTGTATTCATTATATACATATTCATTATTCATATTCATTATATACATCTTTGATTTGTCATCTTCAAAACCATAATTTTTTTCATGATAATATTGCCACATACTGGGACTCCTTTTATTTTCTAATAATTTAAGGCACATTTTATGAACCATATTGCCAATTCATCGGCTACTGCTTAAGAATTGGTACAAACTTTACTGTTTTATTATTTTTATTTAGTTCTTCAATTGCCACAAGGGACACTGCTGCTAATTCTGATAATTTAGTGGTTTTATTTTTTAAGTATTCTTGCAAACTTCAGCCATTGACCAGATACAATACAGTTGCATTTCTGATTGAGTATCCTGGGAAGTACCATATGTGAACATTATTGCTTACTTAGCATCACTTATTAGGTGCTCTTAGGGACACACCTATTCAACTGTAGAGTTAGATAATTTCTCAGGTGGATCTAATATGGAAACGAGAGGTGTGGAAGCCATTTGTTCATGTATGGGATGGTACTGCAATAGCATATTTTCTAATATATCATTCCCAACTCCTCTGTGTGTTTCCCTCTCTCTTGGAATGTTGTTTTGACATAATCCATGACATGAAAGGTATTTTGTGTCTCAAAATAATTTTGTGTACTTCTATAACAGAAAGTTTCATTTGAAGCCCAGTAACAGACCTAAAATTGTCTTTCAAAGGGAATTTATATGGCAACAGCTTCTGGCAAATTTCTACTCCAAAATCCCAGCAGTTATTATTGCTGGGTAACAGATATGAGCTTTTGCAAAAGGCTCTAGACAGCCTAAGAGCAAGTGGCTGACACTTACATCATTTGAGCATTGGGCTTGTACTACCCGAAGGAATAGACTGGGTAAGCCATTAAAATGAGTTCTTTGAAACTCTGAGTGCCTTCTGTTGTACATAACATTATTAAAATTCATCTTTTTCCCTGGTACTTTTGTGAAAAGGGACTAGTAAAATTTTTACTTGTGGTATGTGATTTCTCTAGAGACCAACAACCCAATCAATCTTCATACCTCTTATTTTCATTTTGGAGATGGCAGAGAAATAACTTATTTCTGGTTCTTTGAGGTATATCTCTAGCTCGTCCAGTCCAGGTAATTTTTAAGAATCTTATCATTTGTGCTTGACTCTGTAGTTTAGCTGGGTTAATCCATGACGCTCTGGTGGCCATATTGATTTATCAGCATTTAGTTCAGTCCACTTGAGCTTCAGATAGAGTTGTCAACATTGTATCATCAATATGATGAATAACAGTCTTTTTTTCATTTAATCAGATCTAAGTCTCTTCATAGCAGATTTTGTCAATAATCAGCAGGATCTATATCTGTGTGAGAATACAGCAAGTATTCATTGGGTTTCATCCATATGAATACAAATTAGTTTGCCTTCCCTTTGAAAAAGAATTGGAGAAGAAAAACCTAATGAAATTGTTCAGAAAACGCTGATATCCTTTAGCATGTTGTTCAGCTTGAATTGTTAAAACCACACTGAATACAGCATACTTCTAAGGTAACACTTTGCCTAATTCTTTATATCCTACAAGTAAACTCCAGGATTTATTAGCTTTCCTTAAAATATTAAACAAGACTTTTAGGGTACTAATGCATGTGAAACTGAAATATCCTTAAATAAAGCAAAAATCTCTGGATGAAACCAAATATCCTACATTGTTTTAAGTGAATCACCTGAGTGGGTTAAGGTAATTCTAAAGATTTCCATCTAGTATACCACATTTAAACAAGTGAAAAGCAGACTGACATGGCTTCCTTTTTCTTAATGATTTAAGTATGGAAAAAAAAAATCCCACATTCAGATGCTACATCTATTCCCATACTACTTTCTGATAGGGGCAATGCATTAGAATACAATTCTACTCTGAGTCATTTTTACATTTAAGCCTTCCAGAATTGTATCACCATATTCTCTAACAGAAACAAATCATCCCTTAATTTTCTATTAGCAATTAATTTCATTAGCCAATTCGGTAAAAGAGTATAGTGTGGACTGGTATCCAATAGTTTCTTTATCACCTTCAGGCATTTAACCCATATCAGTATAAATGGTCTCGGATCTCTCCTTATTCCTGTGTCAAGGGACCCTTATTAACCCATCACACAGAATCATAATTCTCTCTTTTACTTCACACCATTTTAATCAGTACTTGTTCTGAAGAGACCATAGTTTCTGTCTTTGTGTTATCATCACAGATCTAAAAAAATCATTTAGGCTAGGAAATTTCAAGTGAATCCGTTCCAGTCCTTTTATAGTCTGAGTTGATGACCAGTCCAATCACCTAATATTTATTATAATCTACTACAATTTTTATAACTACCTCATCTATCTCCTATTTTATTTCATTTTAAATGAACTATAGAAATGCTTCCACTGGCTTAATTGTCTCAAATTTATTCAGTGTTTTAATCTTGTTTTCTCTCTTCACAATAATTTCCAATATTTTCCCACAATTGAATCTCATTTGAAGGATCTGAGCTAATAGCCTACCACAAATTATCCTGCCCTCACAACAGTAGGGTTAGAAGGAGTCCAAGTAGTTGGAGTACTTTTCATCAAAGCATGAATAGCACTTGGTCACAGATGTAAAATTAGGTGATACTTTGGTATCATCATAAAATGAATCTAAATGTACAAGAACTCTTAATAATTTTTGCTGCCTCAGAATTCCACTTAGTATCAAAGGGTGATATGTCCTCCTGACTCCCTTTTGGAATCATGTCTCTGCATTTTACTTTTTAAATTATTTTTTAAAAATATTTTATTTATTTGACAGAGAAAGAGAGATAGTGAGAGCAGGAACACAAGCAGGGGGAGTTGGAGAGGGAGAAGTAGGCTTCCTTCCTAGCAGGGAGTGTGATGTGGGGCTCAATCCCAGGACCCTGGGATCATGACCTGAGCCAAAGGCAAATGCTTAATGACCAAGCAACCCAGGCGCCCCATTTCCCTGCATTTTAAAAAGGATTTATGGCAGCCTTGAAGTTTTGCTTCTTCATTTTCTAACATTTTCACTAAACTAGCCCAAGGAATCCAAAAGAATTCTTGATCAATTTTCTCTCTTTAAAACTAAAAACGAAACAAAACAAAAACCCTAATTTAGTTATTTGTCTAACTTTAGATCTAGAAATTTCATTAATATATTGTCTTCCCATCAATATGTGTGACTTCAAACAAAGTGTGGTCTTGGAGACAAACCTGCATCAGAGAATGATTTCATTTATTCTTCCTACAATGCCAACTGCAGCTATCACACAGGATTAGATATTCTAAGTATTTACACACAACTGCATAAAGACAAAGCAGAATATACAAAGAAAGGTACCATCAAAATATGTGTGATACTCTGGGTTCAAAGAGCCTAGACACAAATTTGCAGCTAAAACCAAGCTATATAAACTAAATCATTATCATCATCATCATCCGTATATTTGTAATAACAATGAGATAAGCTAGTATAGGATTCTACCGAGGGAGATTTGGGTAGACTCTAAATAATAGATAATTGGTCGTCCTGCTATTTAGTATATTTAATCCCTCTCTTGGTCAAGTTTAGTGCCATGGTTCCAAACTTTCCTGGAGATAAGATGGAAGACCCACAGACAAGATAAAAGCTAACTTTATCTTTATGCATAAGATCACATGTTTACATGTCATTATTTGAAGACCATGGGTAGAATCTAGAAAGATTAAAAAGATTTCCTTTCCATCTGTGTCACAATGGTTTTGTTACCAGAACACAGGTGTTGTGAAGGCCACCACTAAATCTAAGCCTAATAGGGAAAGAAAAAAATTCATACCAGCATCATTATCTTTGGACCCAAAGATTCAGAGAGGTTTACTGCTACTGGCCATCTGATCTACAAAAGTGGTGGATCAACAAAGAATCATTGAAAAATCTGAGAGGGAGGATGCTGCAATAGGAAAGGATCCTTCAAGGATGTCTGAGTTTTGGATAAGCTGAAAGATGAACATGAGTATTATATCATCATTGACATCTCTTTGTGAAATTTTGAGACCAGTAAGAATTATGTGACAATCACTGATACCTCAGGACACAGAGACTACTAGGAACATAATTACAGGCGCATCTCAGGCTGATTGTGCTGTTCTGAATTTTTTGCCCATATTGGTGAATTTGAAGCAGGTTGCTCCCAAGAAGATCCATGCAGATTTACGAATTTGATGCAGGTGTTTCCATTCAGATTCTGGCTTACACAATGAGTGTGGAATGACTAATTGTTAAGAAAATGGATTCCTTCATCTGGAAGAGATATGAGGAAATTGTTACAGAAATCAGCACCAACATTTTAAAAATTGGGTACAATCTCAATACAGGTGCACTTTTGCCATTTTCTGGTTGAAATGGTGACAAGACACCGGAGCCAAGTGCTAACATATCTTGGTTCAAGGAATGGAAACTCACCCATAAAGATGGAAATGCCAATGGAACTATGTTGCCTGAAGCACTCCATTACATCCTCCCACCAACTTATTCAACTGGCAAGACCTTTTTTCTGCCCCTTTGGGATGTCTACAAAATTGATGGCATTGGAACTGTCTCTGTGGGCTGAAGAGAGACTGGTGTTCTAAAACTTAACATGATGGTCACCTTTGCTCTAGTCAACATTTCAAGTGTAGTAAAGTCTGTTACACTGAACCATGAAATTTTGAGTGAAGTTCTTCCTGGGGACAAATGTGGGCTTCAATGTCAACAATGTGTCTGTCAAAGATATTCATTGTGACATGTGGCTGGTGACAGAAAAATAAATATGACCCATGAAAGGAGGAAGCTGACTTCAAGGCTCAAGTAATTCTCCTGAACCATCCAGGTCGAATGGATGCTGGCTATGCACCTGTGCAAGTGCACATATACATTTATAATCTAAATTTGTTTGCACATACATCTTTTTTGTAAATATAAACTGTAATCTGTTGTCTATTTTGGATTTGTTTTACTGTAATATTTAAGGAAAGACCTGATTTTTTAAGAGTTTATTTAGAAAATATCATAGTGTAAAAAATTATAGCACTTTAATTTTTTTAAAGCAAGATTCATGATGCAAAGCTGAAGTCATTCATGAGGATTATATTCCTTTACAAAGTTGTTTTTTTTTTTTTAAAGAACATCTGTGAACATATATGTTTAATAAGGAATTCATTTAAAGCAAAAAAAAAAAAACACAACTCACATTGCTTGCAACTTTGCTGAATTGAAGAAAATTTATTGCCTTTATGGGGAGAAACTAACTGGAAGATGGCCTGAAAATCTTGAAATCTGATAATGCTGCCATCATTGAAATGGCTCCTGATGAGCCCATGCATGTTGAGACCTTGTCTGACTATCCTCTTCTGGGTTTTGCATTTCATGATAGGACATGAACAGTTACTATTGGTGTCATTAAAATGATGGACAAGGGGTGCCTGGGTAGCTCAGTTGGTTAAATGGCCAACTCTTGATCTCAGCTCAGGTCATGATCTCAGGGTTGTGAGATCAAGCCCCACATCAGGCTCCCCACTGAGCATGGAACCTGCTTGAGATTTTCTCTTGCTCTCTCTCTGCCCCTACCCTGCTCATACCCTCTCTCTCTCTCTCTCTCTCTCTCTCTCAGAAATAAATAAATAAATAAGCTTTGTAGATTCATAAAGAGGATTTCAATTTCATTTAACTTTTTCAATAATTCTATAAAGGATTTTTTTTTTATATATTTGAAAGGACAGTTTAGATCTTAGGAATGACTAGCCTATCATATTTACACCAGATTTAAATAAGTACTTTAAATTAGTTTAGAATAAATATATCCCTAAGTCCAGTCACTGAATACTAGTTTTAACTAAATGACATTTCTAAGTCACAGTAGATTTTGTGCAGAAGTCACCAACCTCCTGTTTATTTTCCGAGGATACTTAAATACTCTCTTGAGTACTTATTACTGTTGAACAAGAGGAGCTAGAGAAATTGTTAATTTACATTGCCTGAATTTTGTGAATGCTGGATATTTTCTCTCAGTGGAGGTCTGAAAAACTGAAGTATTATTTCTCATGGCCATGAGTTTCTTTTTTTCTAGGCAGGCATTTTGCTGAATAGCATGGGTAGCTAAACATCTATGGTATTCTCTCAGGTTTAATTCTGGTTCTACCAGTGAGTAAAGATAAGGACATAAATGACATATTGGCAATTTGTACTATGATCTGTGAACAGTGTGAGAGAAAATTAAACCTAATGGTTTTATATATAGATCTATTGCATATATGAACATTTACAGAGAACAGCCAAAGAATTTGATCTTAGAGACCAGCTCTTGTCCGAGAGACATATAATAGAAAGTTCTGCCATCCCTTTACCTTTTGAAACATTGAAAATTTTCAGGAAGATTGATTATTTTTAGGAGTGACAAGTTGCAAAATGTGAATATAAATATTGAGGTCACATTTAAAATAGCATCTGGAAAGCACTTTATTTTATTTTTTTTAAGAATCTGAAGGCATTTTGCAGGTTACTATGTTACGTAGCATTGACCTCTCACCTGACTACAAAGGTTTATATAGAAGGAATGAGTCACTGATGAAGATTTTCATGCATGAGCTTATAAGTTATGTTCCTGATTCTCATTGCCTGAGGAACACGTACCACCTAAATATTTTAAATTATTTATGGTTAGCTTATCAAACTTCATTAACAGAAATTATTATGTGTAATGAGGAGACTCCATTCCAGTGCAGTGATTCTTACCTCATACGATTGATTGTACACAGTTTTTAAATGGTACCTTTGAAAATATGAACTAAATGACTACCAGAAATGTGCTGTATCTCTCTTATGAGAAACAAGTTCTGGGTAGAGAAATATAGAAGTTAAATCTCTAAGGATAGTTTTGAGGGCAGATCATAGAAGGTACTCAGATCATAGAATGATGGGAGTTTGGATATTAGTTGCTGGGTTGGGGGAACCCTTCAGTGTGCTTAAGGAGATATTAAGCACTTTACTGAAGAAGTTTAAACAAGCAGGAGCATAAAAGATGCAATCATTGGAGGGAATACTGGAGACAGAAAAGTTAATTAAGGGACTATTACAGTTGTTAAGTATTTATCAAAAGTCTGGCTTTCAGAACTCTGTTCCCAGATATGAGATAAAGTTGAAACCAAGATGAATAATATTAAAATAAGCAAACAAAAACCTAAACTCTAGAGGGAATTATAATCTACTCAAAACTGAAAGAAGATATAATATACTGCATTCTCAATTAGATGAGGATACCCAGAAAGATGTGGTGAAAATGCTAACAAATCAGTTTGGTTATAAGAATCTCCTTCAAGAGACTGGGACATGGAAAAATTTCTGTTCCAGAAATTAATAGCAGAAATGTTCCACCATTTATCAGAAAAATCACATTAAAAAGGGTCCTATTAGAGCCATAAAACCCACTGGTGGTGAAATCTGTGGTCTTAGATGGGACCTCCAGCTTTGGCATGAGTCCAGATCACAGTATTTGTTCACAGCTCACTAAGTTGGACTTGATAAGGAGCCTGTGAATGAGAGACATAGTCAGAGAGACACAGACAGTGAGACACAAAGAGAGAGTTGAAGATGTTACATTGCTGGTTTTGAAGATGAAGGAAGAGACCAAAGCTTAGGAATGTAGGCAGGCTCCAGAAGCTGGAAAAAGAAAATAAATGGATTTTCCCAAAAGCCTCTGGAAGAAACACATATTGATTTTAGAACTTCTGATGAAGTTCTAAAATTCACGAAAAGTGAATGATAATAAATCTGTGTCGTTATAAGACACAAAGTTTTTTGTAATTTGTTACAGCAACAATAAGAAGCTAATACCACTAGGAAAAAAATTCTGTGAGCTACTCTGTTTCTAGTCTCTCATATTGTTTTCTTAAATGCTCATTGGCAGGGTCTCTTTCTTTTATATTTGAAACAGAGTAGCAATAGTGCAGGGAGAGATCCATGAGTATGACTGAAATTGGAAACAGTGTAAAAGGAAAAGAAGGTTTGCATTTGAGGAATACTGGGGAGATTGAAAAGATAGAATATGGAAATAAGCAAAAAATAAAACGTAAAAATGAAAAAAGCGGTGAAGGAAAGGATGAGTCTAGGCCACTGTTTTTAACTCTCTTTCATGGCAAAGCTAGCATTCTTATACTGAGAAAATATATAAATACACAATTTAGCCTGTGATTGCTGAGTTCACAGATATTTTGGCCAAAAGTCAAATTTGTAGAGGAAATTTATGCATTCTGAGAGAAGGCTTGGTGATAAGATTTTTTCCAATTTCACAATTGAATAATAACTATAAAACCTAAGTATTAAGATACTAATGGAGCCAATGATGGATCCAAGGAAGATAGGAAGAGAGGATACTTTTGTGGGGTAACGGTGAAGGGGATGGTACATGGGAATCAAGTTGTCTTTTAAACACAATTAATATAAGGTGCATTTATGAGGAACTACTGACCAGATCATTAAAAACAGAGAAATGGCACCTGGGCAAGTGTTTAGGGCTGTAGATGATTATTAACCCAAAACAGTGTGCAGTTGAGATTTCTACAGGAAAATTACAAAAGGAGGAGTGTAGACAGAGGGGTCAGAATTGTGGAGAATGTGCTTTCCATATTTATAGGTCTAAGGAAAGGAGGCTGACAAGGATCTAGAAAATAAGCAGAAGTAGGTGAAATCACAGGAATTAAATGGAGAGGGAAATTCATGAAAGTTTTCACAAATAGCTCATGTTTAGTACTTCTACCTTTAGCCTATTAATGTTAGTGAGTCTATGGAGGTTGAACTCTGGAAAGCATAATAATCAAATCTAATTCTTATGAAGATAACTCTGACATTGTTAGAGGGTAGACTGAATTTGAAGAGAAATTGAACTCAAGGAGGCCTGAAAGTCAGAGAATGATAAAAAAATATTTAACATCTAAAAAGCCTAGCAGAAAAGCTAACCTAAAATCAAACTTTGTATTTTACTTTTTTCAGTGATGAGTTATATATTTTTGAAAAATATGGTTTGGTTTGGTTTAGTTTTACTTTGGTTTTGGTAACAATGTATATATAACCTGTGTATAGTAACAATATATGTATAACCTGTGCATAGGTTGCAGTGAAAATCAATGCTATACACAGATGATGAAAGATACTTTATGTGGAAAGAATAGAGAGACATGGAAAAATTAAAGAAACAAAATTTATAGGATTTCTAAGAAAAAAGTTGTCTTTTTATTTAATTGTTCCTGGTTAAAAAAATAAAATGAGAGAGAACGTTGTTCTCCAGCCTTGAAAACATGACAGTAGGAAGAATTGCTTCTAAAAAGAATTTTCCTTGAGGCTCCATAACTTATGACCATTTCAGATACTTTAAAGTGTTTACCAACTTAGCATACAACTTTGTAGTATATCCTTTAGAGCAGAAATGTTGATACTTAAAATGATTCATTTAGAGCTCTATTTAGAGTGAAAAATAAATGAAAATTTAGGAAAATACAATATGAGGATATCCAGAAAGATGAACTGACAGGTTTGAGAAGTGTTTGGATTACTTTTATCAGTCTAAGAGTAAAGGGGAAAAAAAAGAAAGAAAGAAAGGGAAAGAAAGAAAGAAAGAAAGAAAGAAAGAAAGAAAGAAAGAAAGAAAGAAAGAAAGAAAGGGAAAGAAAGAAAGAAAGAAAGAAAGAAAGAAAGAAAGAAAGAAAGAAAGAAAGAAAGAAAGAAAAAAAGAAAGAAAGGAAAGAAAAAGAAAGAAAGAAAGAAAGGGAAAGAAAGAAAGAAAGAAAGAAAGAAAGAAAGAAAGAAAGAAAGAAAGAAATCACTAGATATAATCATTAGAAGTTAATACCAAAATGAAGCCACTAATTCATCAAAATATTTGGAAAATGGACCCACCTGGGCACCAGAGGAGTCTGATATGTTGATTGCCACTTTATAAATGTTTAAAAAAACACTTACGTATATGAAATAATTTATGTGGCAAAACCAAGGCTCATCTGTTTAAAGAAATTATGCTAGGTGATAAATGTCAGAAGTGTCAGAATTGGGAAATTAAGATTGAACCAGTATCTCTGATAGGGCTGTGGTAGTAGCGGCAAGACTGGTGGAAGAACTGATAACACTGGCGGAAATGGTAGAAGCATTCATTATGTTACACGTATTCTTCTGATTACCTTACATGTTTGAACTCACTTGTTTATGATGACCACAATACAAAGTAGGTCTCATTCTTACTCTGTTTTACTGAAGAGACCTGGGATGTAAAGAAACTAGCCCAAGGACACACAACCAAGTTACATCATACCAAAACCCTAAAGTTGACCAGCGAAGGCAAAGTGAATCAGTCGTCTTAACCTAGGTTAGTCTTTGATAGAAAACAACTCAAAAAAGTTTAATGGCTTAAAAAAAAAAAAAAAAAAGGTTTATTTTTACTCACACTCTATGTATTTCAGGGCAGCTGTATGTGTTTTTGTGGTTGTTTGTTTGTTTTCCATCTTTTCTTAAATTTTATTTTTGAGGGGCATCTGGGTGGCTCAGTGGGTTAAAGCCTCTGCCTTCAGCTCAGGTCATGATCCCAGGGTCCTGGGATCGAGCCCCGCATCGGGCTCTCTGCTCAGCGGAGAGCCTGCTTCCCCCTCTCTCTCTGCCTGCCTCTCCTCCTACTTGTGATCTCTCTCTCTCTGTCAAATAAATAAATAAAAAAAAAAACCTTTAAAAAAAAAAAACTAAAAAAAAAAAAAAAAATTTTATTTTTGAACAACTCCCCTATCATTGTTAGTCTTGTGGAAGAGAAAAATATATAATTTAAAGAGTAATAGTTAAACTGCCTGATAGCTTCTGTAACATTTCTTCTGAAGTACTTCATGTCACTTCCTCTCACATTTCATCTGCAAAAGTGATCTGTATGTCTAAGACTGTCAAGGGAGGTAAAGTATAATATTTCCATTTGGAAGGGCTCTGGAGTAAAAGAATATATAGTGATGGGTAGTGAATAGTTTGAACTATATTCTACTCTACCATACAAGGCTACCAGAGATGTGGTTTTCATTGTATTGATTTCAGTTTCTCATAGAAGATCAGTGGGTGGTTTGACCTAGTTTCACACCAGAGTATTAATGTTATGATCCCAAAGTTGATTCTTGGCTTGTCAGTCTTAAACAGGTTACCATTCAAGTTGAATTAAAAACTATTAAATTGAGAGCTCTCCTAATTTCTAGATATAATTTAATATATCTACAGACTTAAGACACATATCTCTAGAATGAACCAAACACCATGCTATACCAGATCAGCATAGAAAAATACATCTTTTTTTTTTTTTTAAATGCATCTTTTTTAAATGTACCAAATCACACAGGACAGAACTCTTAGGCTGACCTGGTATGGTGTCAGGAGGTATGCCAGTGGAGTCTTTTTTCAACAAAAAATTTGTTCTTCAGCTTCAATGAGTGCAGTTATCTCACACTGTTGGCAGCCTTGGGGCAAACCTACCTCAGTTTTCAACCCAACCACACTTCACCTGAGCAGCCCAAGTCCAGGCTAGGTGTGGTGGAGGTACTATGGGTTGGCCATTTTTATTCAGTACAGAAATTGTCCCCGGGCAATCTCTGCTCTGGAGTTTCTAACTGGGTTGTCTCATATGTTGTCAGGTTTGCATTACAGTCTGAGATTCTCTTTGTGCCATCATGTTTATTCCCTTTTCCTCTCACAGGTTTCTGATCTGCACTGTGGTCTGGTGCCTTTCGATGGCCTGTTCTGCCTCCTGCTCCTTTAGCTTTCACAGGTGTTATTTCTAACTTCTTTTCAACACTGGCTTCCTAGAGGACCAAAGTGACACTTCAGGTGGGAGAACCTCTAGAGAAAGATAAGTAAAGTAATAAGATAAGAAAAAATAGAAGTTGGAAATACTGAAGTAAGCACTGAGATTGTTTAACTTGTCAGTGTATGAAGATTGCTTCATGAGGTAGGCATCATGTCCTGACCTGATTGACCTGAAAGTGGCCCCAATGTGAATTGACTGGGGAATGCTCTCAAATCTAATGGATACATTAGATACAATTCAGAAATAGTTGAAGGAGAGGACAAGAAGAGTCTTATTTTAACATAAAGAGTCTGGACTACGTGCTTTAGAAAACCAGAACCTGTAAAATCATCAGAAACAGGAAATGAAGAGTAAGGGAGATATTTATAGGAAACCAGATCATAAAATCCAGGTAGCCTGACTGAGTGCAGTGGCAGGGGGAAATAGAAAGAATGAGTAGTTTTTATGAGATGTTTGTAGGGCAGAATTGACAAACAGAGATTTAATGGAGTGGGAGAGGCAGTAGAGCAAAGAAAGAGGACAGAATGATTTCTTGATAACATTCTTCACTTACTTAATGAAAGTATTTTATTGAATTCTATAAAAAGAATCAATATAAATATCCTTATGAAAAATATAAATGTTAAAAAAAAAGAAAAGAAAAATATAAATGTTAGTTTGACAACCATTCTGTGGCCTTGGGAAATTAAGTCATCTTTTTTTCAAGTCTGGCTGGGTGACATGTATTTGTATAGCTTCTGTAATAAATGCTATCGATGTGAATAATGGAGTAAATGTTATAAAAACTAAGGATAAATCTGTATAAAATTAATTCCTATAAAGTAAACTATAATGAATTCTAGCACTATCAGGAACATTGCATTTTTGTTGGAAGATGCTTACATTAGCTCTCAATGGGATGTAAGCAGCCTCCAAATCCTGGGGATCGGGCTGGCTCCAAATTTTCTGGCTGAACATTGCAGCTACCTAATAAAGACTGGAGGCATTTGATGTAGATAAACATGAAAAAATTCTTGTGCAGGACTGGTTGCTTTGTGGGAGGGATAAAAAAGAAAAGATGACTTCCAGGAAATATTTCAGTGGGGATTTTTGGTGAAGACAGGACAGTTGACTGGGTTTTTATTAGATTGTGTAATTGGATTATTTGTTATAAAATATTCTTTCATCTCTTCTAATAATTTCCAATAACATCTGAAAGCATGTGTGCCCCCACACACACACTCAAAATATTGGATGTTATTGGAATATTCTCCATAACAGTAATAGGGTTGAGATCTGCTTACCTTTTGGCACAGGGTAGAGGGAGGGAACCTCTATTATGTGAATCATGCAGGAGGTTATAAACAATGCTTCATTAACATGTTTCTTAAGTCAAATCAACTTGTCTTAACATTAGGCAATGCATTGCCTTTCTTTATTGTTTGTTAAAGAATAAGTTTAAAAAGAGGGCATAGCCATGAATCTCATATAATATGAAAATAACATGTCAAGGATTTAATTTAATTCATGTATTAATAAGAAAAACAGTAAGATGTTACAATGAGTTAAAAAAATTCTCACATTCATATGCAGTGAGGGAATGCTGAAATGAATTTGCAAATATATTAAAAAATTGGTCTATCCACAAAGCAATAATCAATTGCATTCTACTGGACACAACTGCTTAACATTTCTGTGGACAAATTCATTTGTATTATTATCAGTTTTCTACAATTTACAGAGTTGTAAAATAGCTCGAAGACACAGAAAGCACAAATAACTTGAATGTGTGACACAGAACACTGATTAATTATTTTTAAATCTTTTTGTCCATTTGAAAGTCCTCTTTACACTTCAGATCTGCAAGTGGCAGAAAGAAAAACTAGCAGAGTCAGACCTCCAAGGTGATAGGTAATAAGTTATATGAATGAAAGCTCTCACCTTCAGGTTAAACATAACATATGTTATGTTATATGTATATATGTATATATATGTATACATAACATATGTTAACATATGTTAAACATAACAGCATAAAATAAGTAGAACACATTATTTTCTTGTGTATTCTTTCTGTATCTACATCAGTTACAAACTAAGTCTACTGATTCTAAATGCTTCGTCTTTGTCCCTCCTTGCCCCTTCTGTGAAAGCAATATAAAATTAATTTATGGCCAATAGCAAGTTAATAAATAAATCACAATAAAAATCTAATAGAGAAAGCTGGGAGGAGTGGACATTTGAAAATGATTAATACCTTAAGGGAATAAGAGATAATAATAGATGAAAGATTATCTGGGCACTTACAGTATTATAGAGTTAAAATGGAAAATTCAATTTTAGGTTGTGAATGCACTGGTACAATATCACATCATGAAATATGAAGAAACCATTCACTTCGGAGAATTTGAGCACGAAAATCAAGTAGTTGAATGCAAGTGAATGTGATATAAAGGGAAGTGGAGATTACAGGGCTAGAGGGATAGTTTTGGAGATAAATACATAATTGAAAAAAATTTAAAAGACTCTCAGTGGAGTTTATATTGAAGATGAATGAAAAAGTAAGAGAGAAAGAGAAAAAGTAGTATAACAGTGTCTGAAGTACTCAATTTTCCAGTTATCAATGGAGTTTCATACAGAATCTATGTACTTTCTGCTTTCACAAAACACCAATAATTTGATAAGAATGGGTTAGAAACTTCATTTCTATATGACCAAATTCATTAAGTGCCAGATTTAAAAATGAAAGAACTTGGAAAAAACATATTTTCCTCAACATAGCTATATATAATTTAGTACTTTCTAGATTTCATATATAGATTATGGAATATGGGCTAAATAATTTTCATTTCTTTGAAAAATGAGCATTTATATCAATTTCAGAAATAAAAAATAAGGAAGTTTAAGCTTCAGTGGACCAGTGCTATAACTTGTTAAATTAATATTTGTTAAGTAGATCCCAGGAATGCCCTATGGTGAGCCACCCTTCCCTCAACAATAAGATGAGCAAAGAAACTGATTTCATTATGACACTACTGCCAGCAACCTGGGGCAGAGAAGAAAGACCCAGTCCTGATAATCAGCTCTTTCGAGACAAAGGCTGGGGTGAGGGTTGGGATAATAGGCTGCCTTAATTTACTAATTGGCTTTACCCAAAGCAAAAGTAAACTTTTTTCTATCTTCAGGAGGTAGTTTTTACAACTTGGAGTAGGTTGCTCTTCAAAAATAAGTTCTACCCTCCTACAGACTGGCAAATTGAGGCCCTATCTTACTTGATGATTACATTCCAAAGGGATGACTCCTAAGTCCTTGAGAAGGACACTGCTGGGTTGTAAAATCTTTAAAAAAAGATTCATACTTCCAAGGAGCAGAGGAAGAATTAATAAGTTTAAGTTTTGTCAGAAAAATATCATGTTTACTACAATACAACCATTTTTTTTGCAGCATACAGATCTCATTTTAATCAATGATACAATAAACATACAGCTACTTATTTTGATTTCAATCATCAGAAAAAGCAACTTGGGCAATTGTTTTTGAAAAGGATTCCATTATTCTTATAGATATATTTATTGATCACTTTCAATGAGCCAGTCACTGTTCTAGACTAACCAGAAGGACAAAGTCCTTGTCCATAGAAAACTTATATCCTAAATGGGCAAATAGATATAAATAAATATGTAGCTTGTATTGGAATATTATGATGAAAAAAAAAAGTAAGGGAAGCAAGATAAGGAGTACCTGGAGTGTATGAGGCAGTGTCATGAGTTTAAACTTGACCACCGCAAAGGTGATATTTGGGTAAAGCTCTAAAAAAGCACATCTGCAAATCTTTAGGAAAGAAAATTTCAAGGATGGTAAAGGAAGTCCAAAGGCACTAAGGCAGGAGCGTTCTGGTATGTTTGAAGGATAGTGAGGAAGCTAGTAGGGCTAGAAGAGAGGAGTCTCTGTGTCAGGGTTTAAGTCATCAGATAAGTGATGGCGGGTGGGGATTGTGTACAGTGAAAAGTGTTAAGGGGATGGTCAGATCCTAAAGGCTTAGGTAGGCTTTTGTAAGGACTTTGGGTCCTCAAGAGTGAAGCCCTTAAAAGTATTGGATAAAGTAATGACTCAATCTCACTTATTTAAAATAATTGTTCTGGATACTGTGCTGGGAATAAATTCCAGAGAAGCAAGAGTTGAGATTAGCAGACAAGTTAGAAGGCTTATGGCAGTAATCCAACTGATAGGTGATTGAGTCAGAAAGATCGTAGTGGAGGAGTTGATACGTCAAGGTTCTGGATATATTTTAATTTTAGAATTAATAAAGTCTGTTGATAGATCAATGTGTTTTGTGAGAAAAAGAGAAAGACAATCATGTGCAGAGGGTTTTGGCCAAATGGGATCAGGGAATACCCATTAATTAGATGGAAAAATGGTTGGAAATGTAGGTTAGAAAAGAAGATCAATTAATTATTAATTACGTTATGTTTGAACTAATGTTTTAAGATAGAAGAAGGGGAAACAAATGGGAACAAATATAGACTCTCTTTTAGAGGAAATTTTTCCTAACAAGATCAAGAAGAAAGTATGCAAGAACTGGAGGAAGAGGTAGGGCATTGAAAAGTTTTTCAAACTAATTCAGTAGAAAAACACTGATGACAATGCAGTGGGGAGAGGGGGTAACTGCTGGAGTAGTATCTACAAAGATGAGACAGAGAAAATAAGAAAGAGAGAGATAAATTGTTTATTGGCAAATAATTGGAAACAAAGAAAAATGGCAAGAATAAGAATAGAATATTACCCAAATTTATCTATTGTTATCATTTGGCCCCATTTATTTATCATTAGCTATTCATCTTTTTCTTGAAAAGGTTAAGTATTAGCGTAAAAGTAGATACAGGTGTAAGTATGGCTGTAGATTATAGATATAGATATAATTTTTCTGAACTATTTGACAATAAATTACATTTTGTTGTCTGTTTATTATTGAGTTTGTTAGGTTTAAGTAATTAATGCTATAGGAGCCAAAATGTTCAAAATATTCCCTCAAAAATCCCCCCAGCCCTAAAACAAAAGAAAAGAAAAGAAGAGAAAAACTAAATTAGGTCTATAGATAACATAGAAAACCCACAAGATGGCAGGAGTGCCACATATATGTAAGTTTCCTTATTACTTTCCTTATTTTCATCCCCCCATTTCCTCATGTAATGTAACTTTATATTTAATGTTTTGTTAGTTTTGAAATATATATGCCTCAAGAAGCTTAAAGAAAGATGATAATATATAAATAGCTAAAAGACAAGAAAAAACAGAGAGCAAAGTAACATAACCAGAGAATCATGATAGTAAACTATTCAAAATTAATCCCATTAAATGTATCTTGTGTTGAGGTTGAAGGAAAATGTATTTGCTAAGACTACAAACCTGGAGGTCAGGAAGCTATAAGAATAATACCTTTTAGTATATAATAAGCAAAGTTCCTAAAGTCCTAATTATAAAGCATAGGTTTTAAAGACATAATATTGCATATGTGTTTATATACATAAAATAATACATAATATAATATTACAAAATATAGTATGTATAATAAATGTATATACACATATGTGGACATATATTAATATTATGTCTATGAAATTCATATCTTATGATTGTAAATTTAAGAAATCCTGCTTTTTTATATAAAATCCCTAAGGGACACTTGCATTTTTGCTTTCAAAAAGATAAAAATTATAATAGTCATTTTATTTGCAGAAATTCTACCATGGACTGCAGTTTAACCACACAAGAGCTATTAGATTTAACAGACTTTGTTTGACTCCAGATTCCACTTCTTGGTGAATCACTTTCTAGTTCTCGATTTCAGCTGTAAAATGGGAATAATTATACCATCTCCATAGGGCTTGCTATAAATGACATCACAAATAAAGCACCTCACATATAACAGTGGGAACAGATGCCTGCCTCCTGACACCCACAGTTTTTTGATGCTGTTGCTGGTTGCATTTCCCTGCAGGACAGAAAGCTTTGTATACTGTTTTGAAATGCCTCTCCCCTTTCTGTAAAAAACAATCTTTGTAAAGGCTCATTTTTTTTTTACTTTATGTGTTTAATTATGCATTTATTATATTAGGCATCTGATGATTTATGCCCTATGGTGTTATTCAATATACGGTAGGAAAAAAGAGAATAGAGAATGTTTTTTATCAGCAAGCGACGTCCTCTTTTTCCTTGCACGTAATTTACTAAAGAGCTGACAGAGTCAAAGCACAGGCTGACTCTCACCGTATTCCTCTGCAGACAGCGTTAAGACTGACAGTGAGTCTGTGCTTTCCAACTTGGATCCAAGTGTGCAATTTGAGAAGGTTATGTACAAATTACTATTAGTGAACCAGGAAGGAACATGGTTACCTATATGAAAGGAGCCACAGTGGATATATGCTCTGGACAAAGACTGAGGCCAAAGTTGTTGCAAGGATGCTTGATAACCAAATACGTGAACACTTTAATGGCTTCAGATTCATCTTACATTTGACTTCCAGGAAGAAATCCATTGAAACACATCAAAGAAATGTAAAAAAAAAAAAAAAAATATGATGGGCCTGGGATGGGAATAGAAAATAGTAAAGATAAATGAATACTATAGTAAAGATATGACTATCATTGGTACATGAGATTTGTGAAGAAAAATGTTAAGAGACAAAGTCTATCATTCTCAGAAGAGGAATATATTTTACATAGGGCAAAAGAAAATAGAGTTGAAAAAGGAAAGGAATCAGAGAATATGCTGAATGGCTGTGTGCATGAGTTAAATGATAGTGATGCTGATATATATGTTTTAATTATAAGGACATTTTATAGCAAACATGTTTGATCTTATGAGTAAGAAACCATAAGAGGATTTTGAGCGTAATTTAATTGTTTAATCATTCAACTGGTTTCAGTAAGCCAATAGACTTGGGAATTGTAGGGCTTTTCAATGCCAATTGATGAATTCCATTCCCCTATACTCAATCATCTGCTAAGTATAGAAATTTGTGTAAGATGATAAAGGTATAGACATACTTAATATCAGCTTGCTGTTAAAGCTGATTTAGTACTTATAAGAATAGTATTTATTTTTCATCTTTAAAGCTCTTTGGATATCAATAATGGCTTGAAAAAATCACTTTTGATTTTCCATTCCATATTTCAAACTTGGTATAGTTGGGTTTGAGTAGACAGCCTGTATTTTTCAAGCACTTTGGGTTAGGGTGAACCATTCGCTAGCGCCATTAGCATAGAACATGTAAAGAAAATGGGACTATGGTTTAAATGTTAAGGCTAAGAGAAAGTTTTGAGGGCTGGAGACTCTTTGAGGCAGCCAGAGGTTAGAGCCAAGTTCCAAAAGGACTCAGCATATTCAGTCAAAGTGTCAAGAGTCAACGGTCACCAAAACTGGAAAATGGTGGCACGTTAGGCACGGGGCTTCAAATAGGTAGCCAAGGGAAGGTTTAAGTTTTGGATAGAGTCTCAGATGATTTTAGGTTATTCTAGGAATCTCATACAAGCAAAGACAAGCAAAAACGAAGATTCTTTAAAAGAAGGTGAGCCAAAGAGTTGAAATAAACAGTAAAGTCCAAGCCAGCCCCAGGCTTAGAGTACAGGATCATCTAGAGTATAGGGTAAAACTGCTCCCCTGCAAAAATAGGAGCCACAGTTATGAAATAGGTTATTGGGATGCCAGACACCCAAGTGACGCAGACAGGGGTTAAACTGGACAAACTGGAAACTCCTAAAGTGGGATGGATTTCCAGCAGCAGCTTACAGTAACTGGTCCACCCCATGCTTCAGCACAAAGAACATGGGTTTTCTTCTGTACTTATTTGATTAACTACACAATTGTTAAATTCTAAGAGACTGTCTATTTTTTTTTTTTTTTTGGTATCAGGAGAGGTATTGGGCAGGCCAGAGAACTCAGGCCATCATCTGAACAGATGGATGAGGATGGATCAGGTGGAGGAAGAATAGGTTTTTGTAACCTGTAGAGGCCATGGTCCCTGAGGTTCCTGCCCATAGTTTATGATGTCTTCATGGAGCACACCCTGAACAATAAATTGTATTTTTACTTGCTTTTCTTAAAAGTCTGAAACATGCTGAAATACTTAGTTCACAGCAAATATTATTAAAATCCGTCTTCTTGCCCATTCTCTAAATGCTTATAACTCCTGGAAATAAATTTCCAGGTTCCTACCCACTCATGTCTGCCTCTGCCTTCACTTCACCTCACCGGCGTAACACTCTCTCATGAACACCCTTGACATCTATGCTCATGTGGCTCCCACCACTGGAAATAGTCTCAGGAGAATGGTTGACCATCTCTGTTTTTTCTCATAGACAAGACCTACATGGTTTTTCTGTTTTGGCTACTTCCTCAATCTCTTAATTTGATTGTCCCAAATCCTACTCTTCTAAAAATAGTAGCCTTCTCCACAGTGGGATGGAAGGGACACAGCTAGCTAAACCAAAGTCAATTTCCCTAAGCAGAAGGAGTGGAAGGACTAAAAGCCCCACTGACTTAATTATTTTTGTCCTGTGCTGCCTATTGTTTCATTCCTAACACATTAATTCCTATCTCCACCTGTGAGTTACCTCTTCTGGTTACATCTCTTCATTTCAAATAGAACATATTTCCATTTGGGACATATGACTATCCAAATCATGTTTTTCAAAACACACAAATTCATTTTTAAAATGATCTTATAAGTTAAAAAAAAAGTTTTCTTAGAATAGGCAAGTCTTCAAAATCCATTTTCTCCAAAATAGTTGCCTTCTCTATATTCCCATGTCTGTTCCCTTCACCCCACAGGGGTTTATTTTTTCATAGATTTTATTATCTGAAATTTTCTGAAATTCTTCCTTTGACTTATTTGCTTAAATTTAATGTTTCTTTCAAATAGAATACAATCTCTACTAACGGCATTTATTTCATGTCATTCTAGCTTGTGCTCCAAACTCCTAATGTAGTTCTGGAGTAACACAAAAGCTGCTAAATAAATATTTATGGCGTAAATGAGTCAATGTCAGATTAGATGTCTCCACTCTTTCTTTGGAGTATAACTTTTTGTAGTAATAAGAATAATATTTATTATTAATTAATAATTATTAATACTAATATTTATTAAGTACTTACTACATGTTAACCATGTTACATGCATTGATTTATTTAATCTCATAAAGTTCTAAAAAGTAGGCACTATTATTACAGTTTCAACTTAATATATGCATATTTTGAGATTTTTAGAATTAAGATGCTTGTCCAAAATCATGCAGCTAATAGGTAATGCAACTAGTATTTAAGTCCAAATCTTTTAAACTCCAAGTCTGTCTCAATCACTTTAATATAATTTTTCAATTCATTTTTTTTAAATACCAAGATAGAAAGGCTTTTTTTCTGTATTAGTTTCCCAGGGCTGCCTTAACAAAATAGCACAAACTGAGTAGCTTAAAACAACAGAAATTGGTTATGTCACAGTTCCAGAGGCTGACAGTTCAAAATCAAATTGTCAGTCATGTATATTCCTTCTGGGGACTCTGAGGGAGAATGTCACCCCTACCTGTCTCCTAACTTCTGGTAATGATCAGAGAGTCTTGGTGTCCCTTGGCTTTTAAATGACTTACTGTAATCTCTGTTCCATTTCTACGCAATATTCTCCTTTTATCTCTCTGCCCTTACATAGCTGTCTTCTTTTAAAGATACAAGTATATTGGATTACACCGACGTCATCTTGATTAAATCTTTACTTGATTAAATCTGCAAAGACCCTATGTTCAAAGAAGGTCAACATTCACAGGTACTGGGAGTTAGGACTTCAATTTAATATTGGGGGGGCAATTTAACACATAACATTTTCCAAAACTATAAATTGCATCCATAATACTTGTATCCGTATCACTTCAAAACACAGCAAAGGCCAATTCTGTGTACCATATTGCAGTAACATCTCTAGAACATAGGTTAAGGTTGAAAATTGTGTTGATCTAAATATTGGCTCATTAGAATGAAGGAACATTAAGGAATTCAACCCTATAGGAGCATTAGCTGTCTAGAATTGTTTATACAGAGTCTAGATAAATACCCAGAAGGTATGTTGTAGAAGAAATTCATAAGATTCATATATAGGTAGTTGGCTATCTTGGATGATTTTGACCTTATTGTGTTAGGAATGTTTGATTCTTTGTTCCTTCAAGGCCATGGTTTCTAATTGTATTTCTCAGAGCCTTAGCTTTTCTTTTCTTTCTTTTTTTGTTTTTTGTTTTTCCCACTAATTCCTTTTTCACCAAGTAACTACCAGGGTGAAGGTAGCCTTATTTCCAATTTAAGCTGAGGTGCTCTACTTTTGCCTGTTTTGTACGTTAGATCTCTAAGTGAAATTTGTTTTACGGAAATGTTCCAAAGGCAAAATACTTTAAAAAAACATTTGGTCTTGTGGGAATGCCCTGATAAACAAAAGGTGACATAAGCTTTTCTGTCTATATTATAAGCAAGATTGGATATATGGTATCAAAGGTGTTTGTGTGTTAAAATTTACCTTTTTCTTAAACACGTAGTAGCTCAAAACACAGCTATTGAGCTGAATGCAGAATTTCTACTGGAAAAGATCAATATAACCTCTGGCACTTGGTAACTGGACTAATGAAAACATTCTGTATATCCACATTAGCCAGGAAATCAAAAGCAGTTTGAATTTACATAGGAATACAGTAGTCCATTTTTCTGTCTTGCTCTAGGGCTATATTAACTCTCCTGCTCTTTGTCAAACTATAGTCCAAAGGGAATTTTAACATCTTGAAATTCTGTAGAACACCAAAGTGATCAACTCTATTGATGACATGTTGCTAACTAGACATAGCGAACAAAACTGATATTCAGTCTAGCTACCTATTAAGACACATACAAGCCAGAGATTAGAAGATAAATTCTATGGCGTTTCAAAGGTAAGTCTAGAGGATTACAATATTTTAGGGCAGGCAAAGAATGCCTTTGCCATTCTTTCTAAGAGAAAGAATAAGTTGCTCCTCTTTTAGCCTCTATTGTTAAAAAGATACAACATTTGGATTTTGAGACCCTACATGTCATGCTGCATTTGGTAAAATTTTTCTTATCATAACTTGGATGACTACTAGTTTTGAGTCTAGACTGTGATGCAAGTTGCTGTGCTGATTAGTACATATAGCACATAAGATCCGGTAGATAAGGATGCTGTGTGGGGTGTCTGACAATTTTAATAGAAGAACCAAAGCAGAGATCTTTAGGGTTCTGGAACAAAGTTATGTCTTTTACAGAGTAAACTATTCTCCATTTCAAAAGTGACTTCTGGTGTGCAACTGGGTCTTAGTGGAGACTGTATGCCTAGACATGAGAAACTAAGTAAATGTGTGACGTCTACAGGGGCCAAGACTACAATAGTATCTTCTTTTTTCTACTGATGCCATTCTATCAGTTCACATCTATGACTTTCTGGAAGGTCCTTATGATTAAATGATGGACAAAGAATAAACTGGGGTCTGGGTCACAGCTAGTCATAATTCTAGTGCTGCCACACCACAGTCCTACTCAGGGGTGGCCCTAAAAGACATGGTAAAGGGAAATCCTCTCAGAGGGCAGAGTAGCACACTAGAAACTAAGACACTTACCAAATCTAAACACATAATTCCAACTTTTTGGAATATCATAATTAAACATTAGCTCAGCATCGTGACTGAGAGCTAAGTATACAAAATTTGTTCAAGATCAGAGATTTGGCATCATGGTACATCAATGGTATTGATTTCAAGGCCAGAGACTGCCTACAGTTGTTACCTGAGGTAACTGTGAAGTCAAGAATTGATAGCCAAAAGGGAGGCAAGGTGCCATTTCATTAATATTAAATTTTCAATGTGTTACTTTCTTTCAACCAATCTTTTATGAGGTAATTTGTGACTGAAGACCCAAGCAATGTTTCCTTCTTTTTACATATTTATTTACTTTAGAACCCAGCCATTAGGAGACATGTAGTAATTTTGGGGCGTCACATTAGGTGCTTCAAAATTTACTAGCTGTGTTGACTTTGTGCAATTCATACAACATTTCTGAGCCCCAGTTTTCCACCTCTCTAAAGCGAGCATTACATTGCTACCCCTGTCAGAATGTTGTCACGAATATTAAATCATATAAGTGAAATCTCTTATAAAAAGGAAAGTGCCATCCACCTTTAAGTCACAGAGTTTCTTCTACTTCTGGGGCAAACCTGGGACTCTCCACAGTGTGAAGTGTACTTTACAGATTGGAAAAGTCACCTTCTCTCTGCCTGTCCTTTTGTCTGCCTTATTCATCTTTGTCCCATTTGCAGAGCACAATACCATCCAACTGTGCGTGGTTCTACACCTCAATAACAACTCTGCAGAAAATGAACTTAATGTATGCTACAACATGTGCTGGGAAATAAATGGAATGTGACAAGGAAAATGCCAGTTCTGCCTCACTCCCAGTGAAATCAAGATGAGTCAGCGATGCCTGTAAATGAGGCCAAATGAAGGGTTAACATGGAAGACAGCCCCAGTAATTGGGAACTTCAGTGGGCTACTTGCAGTCCGTACTCTGGAGATTCACAAAAGGACTGAAGAAGATGGGAAGGGTATTCAAAATTCAAGACACATAAAAGAATTAATTTTTCTCTCTAGTTAAACAGCAGTGGATCTAAAGGCTGTTTGACTCTGCTGATGTTTGAATTGTATACTTAAGGACTTACACCAAGGCTACATAGGATGTGAAAGCCAAGCAGGATGAAATAGAGAATGATTACCCTGGTGATTCTATCGGGTAAAAATGAAAATGGAAAAAAGGAAAAAACCTGATAATCAAAAATAATAATTGTCTATCGCATATGTCACTGTATTGGAAGCTAACACATTGAATTAGTCAACCTTTTATTTATTTCCATAAAAGGAATTTCTCCCATCCAAATATTTTTTCATTCACTCATCAATCCATTAAAAATTTTTGGAATGCTTCTATGTGACACATATAGTAATAGAAGCTTGCGCATATGCTACCAATTTTTCACGTTAATTATTTTCAACAGGTACAATATTTCCATCTTATCTCTAAAGAGTCTGACATGTAGAACGGTTAAAGAGCACGTAAATCATGACATACTCACTAAGGAAAAAACTGGGATTTGAACCCCTCCAATATTTTTTTACTTTAAAATCAACTTCCCTTTCTCTGACTACCTGTCATGCACATAATTTCTTGGTTGCCGTGAATTGAACTGAAAAACTTCAAAAAAGTTTTAGCAATTTCTTTTTTTTTAAGATTTTATTTATTTATTGGAGAGAGAGATAGAGCACAAGTGTGGATGGGGGTGGCTCAGAGGGAGTGGGAGAAGCAGTCTCCCCAGAGTGCTTAATCCCAGGACCCTGAGATCATGACTGAGCTGAAGTCAGATGTTTAACCGACTGAGCCACCCAAATGCCCCAACAATTTCTTAATAGCTTCTAAAAATTGGAGGCATCATAATGTGTTATCTCTATCTTATAACCTAATTAAGAGGAAGTGGTACTGAATGGTAAATTTTGTCTTCCTATTTGTGCTCTCAAGGAACATTTTATTAGATTATATATTTGTTACAGCTTTTGGAGTTCCTAATTTGGAGGTAGCTTCTACAACTTCTTTTACCTCATTTTTACCTCCTAAATCAAACTTTCTTGTGAGGAATATTCTTTAGAATTACTTCAGAGCCTTGTTAAAGTAAAGGTTCCTGAGCCCACTCCAGACTAAATTGGAATCTCTAGGGTGAGTCCAGGAAGCTGCATTGTCAACAAACACACATATTCATTCAGACACATGAGCAAGTTTGAGAACCAGTGTCCTAGGCAATTGTTCATGCAAAGCCCACCCACAGTAGTTGGGGGCAACACCACTGGCCTCTTCAGTCTGTAGAATTTAGTTCAGAATTCTGAACTTCCAACACCAGGTCAGGTCTTTCCACCAACCACATCACATGATCGTAGCACTGGATCAAAGGCCATCCATTTTCATCACATTCCATGATCACTCCTAATTCACTCAAATTCCTGCTCTGATCCTGAACCTTAGTTTCCAAGGACGCTGGAAGCTCTGGGGCACTTTTCTTACCATAACCTCAATGAAGGCTGCAATTTCTGCTTCCTTTTTTCAATACCCTGTCCTGGTTATGATCCTGATTCCAGGCCTAGATTTTTCCCTGGTTGCCCTCACTCCACTTCTCCATGGGAAATCTCTTATCCTAGATGAATAAAATCATCTCTTTATCTTGATCTTTATCTTTATCTTTATCTTGATTAAGGAATTGAGATTACAGATGTAGAACATTTCCATACCTGGTTAATGATGCCTTAATACCTTGTGGGAGTCAGAACTAATAATGCACTGTTGAATGTGGTTCTGATAAGGACTGTGTGACAGGTGGAATCAATGATTAAGTTACATTTTTGTTTATTATAGGTCTATGAATTTTATATTTCAATGGCATCTTGCCACTCCGTAGGAAAAAAATGCTTGGTTGCTCTCTGAAACACATAGCATCCTATAAGTCTAAAAAAATGATTTGCCGTAGCTAAATAAAAGATAATGAAACTTTTCCCTAAAGCCTCTATTAGTTCATGAGATTTAAAACAACATTAAAAATTAACCTTTGGAACCAAATATTTAGTACTATATTCACAAAATACAATAATATACGATATTAACTGAAATGTTTCTTGGTTTTTTGTATACTTCAGATGGTATAAAGTACCATGAACAACGGGAAAACTGAAGCTGGGTACAATCACCTAAAAGGCCTTCGGTGTGTCAGAAACCACATTTCAGGGAAATTCAGCAGTTGTAATGGTCTTTTTTTTTTTTTTCCTTCCTCTGTAGATTTGTTTCTTTCCTGCACATCTCTTTTTCTTTCCATCTGTATTTTAATCCTAACAGAAATGGCAAAACTATTAAGTTATATCCTAGAGAAACAAAGCAGTTCAGAGCAGACTCTAAACTCACTTCTATTGGATGGGAAAGCACTGTTTATCCATCCATCACCAATTTCCTTACAGTACTTTAAGGAAAACGGGACAAGCACAAACTTGACTTGTCCCATTTAAGCACAAACCCAAACTTAAAGTTGGGTTTGAATCTTGACTCAGATGTTTATAAATTGCCATAATTAAGAAAGGGGATTGAAATTTGGGTTCCTATCTCATTTTTTTACATGATGATATCCAAGTTTGAACCACTCTTGCCTTTTTCACCAGTCTCATTGAAGAGAACATGGGTTCTGATGCTTCACGAATCAAATGAACTGGTCTTTCCTCTTGGTTATCTTTCTTCTACACACAGTTATATGGGGTTAATGTTTCTCAAAATAGTGTGGTGAAAGACTAGTTCTTTTCTTTGTTTAAACTCCAAACTATCATGGACCAAAACACTTGTAAAATTAAATAAGTATGAATAATCAGAATTATCAGAATGACTCCCAAAATGATTAGGCTTTTGGATATCGTTGCAGTATTGAATTGTTGTCAAAGTTCCTCTTTGCTTCATTCCAATGTCTGTACTTAATTTATGGATGGATTCACAGGGTATAAATGGCACTGGTCTGGATAACACACATTGATTGAGATACTTACTATATAGTAGAATCATCTGTCCTGTGTTTCATAGCACTCACTGCCTCCTTAGGTGTCCCTTTCCCCTTTGTTTATAAACTTAAGGGCAAGTTACCTCTCCATCCTTCACAAGTGGCCAACTTTCAGTGAGTCACTTGGTAAAATCTTATAGAAAAGTATATGTTTTTGGATGAATTGCACTGTAAAAGAAAGCAAGGAATACCTGATCAAAATAGCTGCTTCTAAGTCTTGCAGGGGATATTTGTAAAGTTTGTGGCACCATAGTAGGGGCTCAATAAATGCTAGCTTCCTTCTCCCTAAGAGCCCCTGACTTCTCAACTTCACTCCTATCACGAGTTTTAGGAACTAATTTTATCTGTGTTTCTCTGAGCTTCACACCACTTTCAGAAATGCTATCTGATGCCAACAAGGCCAATGGAGGACTGAGAGCCTACTTAGGGGAGTAGCATTCCCAGGGATGCTGCATGTTTAATTGAAGAAGACATCTTACAGACACAATATGGTTTTTGTCACTCTGTGACTGGTGAATATTAGAGCTGGAAACCTTTTAAGCTTCTTTCAGAGCAAACTCAACCAACCTGTCATTCAGGATCTAAAAATGAGCATGTGCTCCCTCTCCAGATGTGTTTCTTCCTTCTTCCTGGGCCATGTACTATAAGCCAATGTCTATGTGGGACCTAACTCACTCATGCAATCTAAGAAGAAGGTGAAGGGATGAGTACGCCTGTTGTAATTGCAGTGGTTCCTTGTCACCTAGGAGAATGAACCATCTGTATCAGTAATAATGACGGAGACTGGTATATTTTACCATACACAGTGAATTATATATATATATATATTATTATTATATATATTAATATATATATTAATTATATATATTTTTATATATTTATATAATTATATATAATTATAATTATAATTATAATTAATATAATTAATATATTTATATATTATATATAATATATATTATAATATAAATATAATTAATATAATTAATATAATAAAAAATAATTATAATATATAATTATATATATTTAT
>CM052898.1:175238541-175336960 GCA_028534135.1 Potos flavus | reverse complement strand
ATTATATATAATTATAATTATAATTATAATATATAATAATATATAATATATAATAATAATAATAAATAATAAATAAATATATATTATATATAAAAAATATAAAAAATATATAAATTATATATATTTATATAATTTATATAATATATATATAATTATATATATATATAAAAGATAACTATAGATAAAAGCATTTATCAATATTATTTCAAAATTCATCCAATGATTGTAAGTTAAAGTTCTTTGTTATATAAGAATTGTATCTCTATCTGTATGTCTTTATCTTTCTCCATATACATATAGATATATAGAACTTCTCTTTTGAAACCTGTAAGATATATACTAAAAAATAGAAATGGTATGATTAAGCTGAAGACCATATTGCTATGCCCAGGGCTGGGTTCATTATCCATAAAGACTAATTAGACTAATGTTCTGGGAGAATTTTCTGGTCAAAGGAGGCTCTCATATTTCCAAACAGTCACAACGTAGACATCATAAGTATATTAGCTATTTGGGAAAATAGCCTTCATAGCATGGTTAAGAGATTTCAACATATGTTATAAGGAACAATTAACTGTCAGGGGATAAAGAATGAAGTAAAATTGAGACAGTGCGTAAGTTATATTGAGAGGTAACTTTTCATGATTTAGGAGATTTGGAAGGGTTTTGTAGTAACATTGCTATATTATCTATGCTGACAGAGCCCATTAAGATAATGTTTTAGAGAAGAAGGAAAAAGTACATGACCCCACTTCAGGTGAGATGGGTTCAAGTTCTATGGTTAACTATAGATGTACAATAGATGTTATGAAAGATCAGTACAACATGTCAATGTAAGATGTGTTTTGTTTTCCAATAATAAAGTAGAGAAAATGAGACCCTTTGATGAGGACCAGTATTGTTTCAATTGCCTAACATACCCCGTACTTGAGATACAATATCTGGATATGAAATGCCTGCCATATTCTTACATATGGCCTGGCTGTACCATGTCAGAGGCAGAAACTGACTTGACTCGTGGTCTCTGTCAGAGAGAAACAACTCAAGTTGAGTAAAGCAGAGGTCAATGACAAGCCTTGTGGCTATGGGAATGGCCTTGCCAGGGTCATTGATTTCATTCAGCACAGTCCACTTTTTCAGAGGTCTTCAATTTCTATCTAAGTAGTAGGAATTTGTAACAGCAATTTTGTCTGGCTCAGAAAATGAAAATTCACTTCTTTAGGAGCAGAAAAAAGATTTTTAAAGGCTATAATAAGAAAACAGTTCATCACCCATGGTACTAGTTCAAATTAGTGCTTATATTCTCAGGAGAAATATAAACCAAGAGAAGCATAAAAGACATTTTTCACATATCATCATGCTATACAAGACATTTGTTCTTTCTCTCTTTTTTAAAGAAAGGCAGACTGCCACATGCAGCACCTCACTTGGATATTTGAATGTGTCTGGAGTCTTAGATGCTTGACTACCTTATGTCCTATAAATGGACCTTGAGAGCCTGTTTGGAGATTGTATCAGAGGAATGCAGTTGCTCATGTATTCTTGATCAAAGAACAGTCTTCCTCTGACAGGGAAGGTCATCCTCTTTGACCTAGCATGAAGCTTCAGGACAGATGCACATGGAGGTGTGAGGAAGGAAGGGGACACACACCTAGCCAGCCAGATCAGTGAAATCAAACCTGACTATCAATGGGGTGATGGGTATCATAGCTAGATTGCCCTCACATCCAAGACACTTGTTCTTTTTGCTTCTAAATTCTCAATTAAAAATGAGTTTCTAAAAATAGTATAAGAAATTGGGGTGCTTGGGTGGCTCAGTTGGTTAACCGCCTGACTCTTGATTTTAGCTCAGGTCATGATCTCAGGGTTGTGAGGTCAAGCCCCATATTAGGCTCTGTGGTTGGCATGGACCTTGCTTAAGATTTTCTCTCTCCCTCTGCCCTTCCCTCCCTCTCTTTCTCTCTTTAACAACAACAACAAAGAAAATAGTATAAGAAAAAAAATTAATAGGTGGTTGATTGTTAAGTAGAAATGTATTAAAACCTGATTTGCATTTTCTGATGAACATTGATTAAATCCTAATTTCCTAGTGTTATATAATTAGCTTGTGATCTTTTACTAAGTAAAATAATAATATGCTACAGATAAATTTGAAATTCCTCATTCTTTATTAATTTTTGCCTTCCAGATATATGTACACAGAAATATAAAATATATCCTTTCAAAAGGTTTTTATTGATATTGTAAAGTTTTATACCTGTATAGGTTGATATTTAGGTTTGTGTAATAATAATTTTTGTTTCTGATAAGTAATAAATAATTAAGTAATGATTTCCTTAATGTACTTCTACTAATTATATTTTAGAGTGATAGAATCTTGTTATAACACACAATATGTAATATTATACTCTGTAATATCATTATACTTTTTTTTGTAGTTTCTAACAAGTAAGGGAAGAAGACCTAGAATCATATGTTGATTGAATTACTGTGTCAGCTTTCTAACATTGGAATCCAGGCTGTTGTGTTTAAATATGAGACAAATAGTTTATTCTAAAGCCAAAACAAGGCATTGGACTCTTTCTCCCCAACCTGCAGCTAAAATAATAATATAATTTGTCATAATAATGACATTCTCTTACAGAAGTTATTCATTATTATTGGAATATTTAGGGCTTAAGAAAACAAACACATAGAACAAATATAAAGATGATTATTTATTTCTGGAATGCAAATTACATAATAGAAGTAATTATTTATTATATTAAAATGAAATAGAAATGAGTTTATTTTCAGGTATGTTTCATATGAAAATATTCAGGGAATGAAATAAGTAGATTATTCAATAATATATTTATACATATGTGACCAACAAAGATGTAGATCTAGAATTTACACATGATCTTGATAAATAATTTTTAAAATTAATCAGAATGTTTATTTAAAAAAAAACCTCAAAACACACTTTATAATATGTTCTGAAAAATAGTTTTATATAATTTGCTGCTATGAGGATAAAACAATTTGAATTATTTTAGTGTGTTACAAGTGTACAAATTGAAAATTTTCATAAGATTATATGTTAATGCTGTTTGTGAACATAATGCATTTGCAAAGTATAGAAGCTCTTCTCATTATCTTACGCCCAAGAGACCCAGGGAATTTCATTATACAGATGATTTCACCTCCAGAAAATTAGTATAATCATAGACATTAGCCAAAAGACAGGCTTAAGAAGTAATTTAGTTCATTATTATAAAAAACTTCGTATCTTAAAATCCTTCAGGTAATTCTAGTTTGGATATCAAAAGTAGCACTACTTTCATTGATTAAAAAAAAAAAACTTCAAAATCTTTTATGGAGTTAGTTTACATTTCACAAAAAGTGAGACTAAAACATGAAATGGCATTTACCAAGAAATGGTAAATGGTAGAAATGGTATTTACCAAGTTTCTACACAACATGTCCTAAATTTTAATTTAAAACAAATATACAGTAATTAAAAATAATTGTATAACTTTGTTTACTATCACGAGGGTTTAGAAACATTTTTTTTAATTCAAGGCACAGATACAACAATTTAACAAATGAATAAAATGAATAAATAATTTTCTTCTAAAGGAAGCCTATACCATTGATAAATACAATAAGCAATAAGTATTTTTAAAGTCACAGTTTTAGGATTACACATATGTTTAGATTGGGAGGATTTTCTTGACCAACACTGTCTTTTTTTTTTTTTTTAAAGATTTTATTTATTTATTTGACACAGAGAGAGAGATCACAAGTAGGCAGAGAGGCAAGCAGAGAGAGGGGGAAGCAGGCTCCCCGCTGAGCAGAGAGCCAGATGCGGGGCTCGATCCTAGGACCCCGAGATCATGACCTGAGCTGAAGCAGAGGCTTTAACCCACTGAGCCACCCAGGTGCCCCTCGACCAACACTGTCTTGACACAAATATTTAGCAGATGTTTACCTAGTTTCTATGATATCCTGGGAACTGCACTATATACTGGGGATATAATGAATGAAATCAAGAGGATAAGGAAGAGTGAAATGCAAAATGAGGCTTGATCAGCAGGAAATAGCCAGAAAATACAAGGCTTTCCAGGAGGACACCAGCAATGGGAAGACATCAATGGGTTTTAAACATGGGTGCATTATTATATCACCCTGACCACAAGATAGAGTAAAGATGAGAAAGGAGACCAAATGGCTATGGTCAAAGCAGTTAGAAGGCCATTACAGAGTTCCAAGTGGGATGATGTCCACTTGCACCAGAGAGGATTGGTGGAAATGGAGAAAGGGTAGGGTATTTAGAGAAACACTTAGGTGATAAAAATCAAAAGGACTTGATGCCTGATTTGAGGAGATAACAATATAAAGATTGTCATTTAGATTTCTGGTTTATGTATATGGATAGGTGAGATTGGCAATTACTGAAACAATGAACACTAGATGAATATCACATTTTGAGGTGTTTGGGAGGTGGATGAACATGGAATAAGGAGGAGATCATTTGATCAATTTTGAACATGTTGAGTTTGAGTCCATTTACTGGGTCACCAGGGTTCATCATTCATATAGAATATAATGTGTTCCAACAACAGGGTTTTTTACTGAAGACTACTGTAGACATTCAAGAGGAAATGATGAGTAGTTATATGGGAAATCAAAAAAGGAACAGATTTTGTTTGTAGCAAAAATTTCAGCTCCCTAGTTTGACTAGTTAGGTAAAAGAGAATATGTATAAAATAAATGACACAGGAAGGGAAAAATAAAAAGAGGAATGAAGAAATATGCAGAGGAATAATTTTTAAAATTGTGTGTTGAAAGTGACGTTGTCTTTCTCTCCTGCCTCATTTAACAGCTGAATTCTTCCTGTGGCCTGAAGCGTAGATCTAGTTTCCACAAACGTTTGTTTTGTCTCCATTTTCAAAATTACGAGCCTATGTTAGAGTTATTGATCACAAAAGTGACATTTTGGAGTATACGGTCTTCATGTGCCTGTAGACAGTAAGCAGTAAAGGTGTAGCTGGTGTGTGGTCAGGACCTCATGGGAGTTTGGTGATCCCTTTGTCCTCTTTCTTTAAAGATGCTGGAAGCGGGGCTTTCCTTAAAACATTCCCAGCTCAATTTTGTTAGCTGTAGTGAGAGAAAGAGAAATAAGCCCACAGAGAAAGTGAACTTTTGACTCCCATTTACTCCTCTCTCTAAAAGTTTCATATCCTACTATGGTGGTCTCAATATAACTCCTTGAGAAATCTTTTTTGCCCTTGGTTCAGACTACAGATTTTTCTTCTTAAGTAAGGTGTGAGGAAAGGAGCTGTGGTGGCTGAGGAGTAATTGGGTGTGCAGAATCTTGAATTTTCCTAAGGAGGTAGCATGTCACCAAACAGGGTTCAAAATTAGCCAGTGTATCAGATTATTATTAAAGTATATTGAGAAACTTTGAGTATTGCAGAACATTTATTATTTATTAGTTTACCCTTGAGATGTGATGCAAAATGCTTTTGCTTAGATTTACCTTGGATGACTTATTTATAGATTGGTAATATTTAGTTTATTCTAGCTTCAGCAGCATGGCATGCGAAGACATGCATATCATCACCCCTTTATGTTCACTGCAACCTTATATTTTCTCCCTATATAGTTAGCGCCCATTTTGAGATATGAAAATTAAATTTACTGTGGTAGAGATAGATGTCTCTAGGAGATAATGTTTGAAGTTTATTTATTTATTTTTATTTATTTATTTTTGCTTTACTTCCTCTTCTAATGAAGTTTCTGTTCACTCTTGTAAGACAAATTTTATTGTTTCATGAGTATGCAAGTGGATTCATGTGTTATTTTGTATTTGTTTTTATTGTATTGTTAAACAATAGACTGCTGTTCTCTTTGATTTTTTTAACGTTCTTTTCAGTCTCTGTGTGTATGTACATACATGGTAGAAAAACAAATGTGGACAAGGTGAACTGCTCTGACTTACGCTATTCTGCTGTTTGATGGGTCTCAACCAGGGGCAGTTTGCCCCACTGGTAATAGTTTACAACATCAAGAGAAATTTTTATTTGTTAGAATTGGGTTGGGTGGAGTGTGCTATTGGCATCTCGTGAAAAGAAGACAGGGATGCTGCTAAACATACTACAATGCCCAGGATGGAGGCCTGTAATGAAGAATTACCAGATCCAAAATGTCAGTAGCTCTGAGGTTGAGAAACCATAGACTAGTTGAACAGAATATTATGTTATTGTTTTTGCACAAAAACCAAATAATTCCAGTCTTGCTTAATCATTGCAATGAGCAAGCACTTTGTGATAAGGTATGTCTAAATTTTTATTATTTCACCTGCAAATATATTTTATAAAACAATTTTGATTTTTTAAAGTAATTATTTTCTGGAAGAAAATAGGACATACATACCTCTCTATCTACACATATATAAATTCCATACATTTGAATAGACCTCAAGATAGTCTACAAAGTGTTTTCTTAAAAATGGCATGCATATTTAGCTCTTTTAGTAAGTTGTGTCTAGCTATTTTTCTCTTCCAAATAAAGAGTAAAATATCCTGGCTGGGATTTCCTACAAATATGATATGGAAAACTTGTATCATTTAGACATTTATGATTGCAGATTTATGAAAATATAGTCAAATGAGTGACTGAATATATTCCAGGTTTTCATACATAATGTAATTTTGAATCCTGATTTTTTGGCAAGGAAGAGATCAAAAGTTTTCATGCAATTCAAACTTCTCAATATGCATACACTTTTCTTCCATGTCTTTTCTTTCCCGAGGCAAGCTCGCAACCTTAAAATAAAATTGCCTGTTTAGTAGTTTTCATTTCTTTCAAGAACCCTTCAGAAAATGTTAAAAGTTTCTCTGACAAGGTTAGCTATTTTTCAGCAAACATAATAAATCCAGAGTATAAGTAGTCATGTACTTTTATGATACATATAAAAAAGTACTTACCTTGGATTTATGGATTTTCTATTTCATGGAATATTTGAGAGTTAATAAAAGTTTTCCTTTTTTTATTACAATATGTGATCCAAATTTATACAAGGATAAGATATCTGAGGGTTCTTTTGAGGGAGTTAAAATTATTGGTAAGGGTCACCTGGATGGCTCAGTTGATTAAGCACTGGACTCTTGATTTCAGCTCAGGTCATGATCTCAGGGTCCTGGGATCGAGACCCACATTGGGTTCTGTGTGGGAGCCTTCTTGAAGGTTCTTTCCCTCTCCCTCTGCTGCTCCACACCTCCCCTTACCCCTGCTCTCTCTCTCTCTCAAATAAATAAATAAATAAATAAATAAATAAATAAAAATAAATTACTGGTAACTTAATATGGGATAATAAAAGATTATTCATTATGATATAGGAAGAAAACTATTAAATTTCTAATTATATATTTTAAAACTAAAAAAGGGGTTAAGACTTCAAGTATAAAATATAAGATCTTACCTGGTCCTGTATCCTACATGTGGTAGTGAGGTGGTGACTGAGCTACTCAATCTGTCTGATGAATGCTCCAGATATTCCTAATCATTACAGAGTTCCACAGAACTGCTGTCACTTTTCACTTATTTTCAAAGTAGTGCCACAAACTACAATTTCTCTTTGCCTATTTATGTGAAAATGTCTAGTTGGAAGTAGGATATTCTTCCCAAAATGAACGACAGTCTTAAAAAAGGTTCTCCTGGGGTGCCTGGGTTTCTCAGTCATTAACCATCTGCCTTCGGCTCAGGTCACGATCCCAGAGTCCTGGGATAGAGCCCAGCATCAGGCTCCCTGCTCAGTGGGAAGCCTGCTTCTTCTTCTCCCACTCCCTGTGCTGTGTTCCCTCTCTCACTGTATCTCTCTCTGTCAAATAAATAAATAAAATCTTAAAAAAAAAAAGAATCTAGCACAAAATTGTAGTTAAAATATCATACTAAAATGCAAAAAAGTGAACAGTGAAAAAATGACTAATTTTTCTCCCATTACTAGTAGGAGAACTTTTGATTGTGAGGGAAAAACAATGATGACTAACAAGATGTAACAATATGTTACTTGAAAATTATCACCTTAATGAATAATGGATAATGGATTTATATCCATTTCCATAACAACGGACTATGTCCTAAGTGTGTGTGTGTGTTTATGTTTCTGTGTGCATTGTTTGTGTAATAAGTATTGTAACTTTATCATTTTAAATTTTCACATCCACTAATGATTTTTGTTATTTATTTTATTTAAATTCAATTAGCTAACATATAGTGTACCATTAGTTTCAGATGTAGAGTTCAGTAATTCATCAGGTGCATATAACACCTAGTGCTCATTACATCATGTGCCCTCTTTAATGCCCCTCATTCCATTACTGCATCCGCCCCCAACTCCGCTCCAGCAACCCTCAGTTTGTTTCCTACAGTTAAGAGTCTCTTATGGTTTGTCTCCCGCTGTGATTTTGTCGGATCCACTAACAATTATATAAAACTTTAATTTGGAATCAGATTTTTTAATATCTGTATCCTACAGTATTAAGACAATATTTTAGGAAGGAATCAAACTCTGTAACATAATCCCTAATATTATTATTAATATATGATATTACTATATATGGATAGTATTTATTAAAATAGATTAATAATGCAGATATAAAATTATTGATAACAATGTGAGGAGGGTGACATACTCACATATGTACAAGATTATTCATTGTGGTGCAGGAAGAAAAAAGGGATTAAAAGCTTCTTAATATAAAATTTAACAACATACCTGGTCCCATATACAATAGTGAGGTGTTGATTAATAATATATAACACATTAACAATATATAGTATATATTATTAATGACATATAATATATATTAATCATAATCCCCCTATTATATAACAATAAAAACTGCTAACAATGTTAGAGAGAACAAAAAATTTTCTCTATCCCTAGAAAATAAAATAAAATTTTACAATATTTTTTCTAATTTTTATCTCACCAGTTTAAAATTTATTTTTATTAAATATATAGGATATCCTATGATATATAATAATTCTATATATGTATATATATGTGTATATATATATATATATATATATGCATATGTCCACACACACATACTATAAATTTTAAACTTTTTTCTGATAAAGATGGACTAGCAAAAAATGTTTAAAAATGTTGCTGTAATGCTAGGAGTAAAAATTTAATATGCTATTTTTTCGAAAGACCTATAAATAGTAAATTAATGCAAATCCTAATATGTTATTTTCCTTTAGTAATTTTTAAAACAGAAGAAAAAGAGCTATTGATCTTGAAGCAAAAAGGTGTTGAAGGGATTGTGTTAAAATTTTAAACCATTTAATCAATAAACTCTATGCAATTCAACTATTTTTTCAAAATTTTAATAACAATCATTAAAAATATCAGCATTTTATGCACTGCTTTATATGAGTTTATGTGGCTTCGCAGAGTGCTCTCACACACTTTGTTTTAATTTTGTTAAGTAAAGCAATTTTGGAACTGCTTAGATCATGTGTTTTGCCATTTTATATACAGAAAAGAACCCTGAGGTTGGGAGAGGGCCCCCACTCAAACACACACCTAATTAAAGAGACTTAAAGACACGAGTTTTCTCCTCTTCCCATTTCTCTATTGAATCCTCAATCTCTTCTAGTTCACATTGATGCTGTATTCATAAATACTCTCCAAGTTTATAAAATTGTGTTATAACAGTCACTGCTATTTCTCTTGTCCATCACATGGCTTGTTTGATAACAGCTAAATGACTGACAATAATTGTTTTTAAATTGTGCTAATTAGGTGTTATAATTGTTTTAGCTTCTTTTTGATGAACTAATATTTTTTTAGAAGCATCTATTTTATCACAATCGCATCAGTATGAATCTGTTGGTGTGTGTGGCAGAGATGATTGTTGACCCAACTCCTCTTCCTAGACACGTGATGAGACTACATTTTCCAGCTCCCTTGAAGTCAGTGTAGTCATTTGACTGAGTTCTTAATGGAATGAGAGTAGAAAGAGTGTGCTGCTTTTATGCTTGAACCTATAACTGAGTGAGAGGGCCTCCCTATGCTCTCTTCTCTCTCCTGCCACCAACAGACCAGCCTTCATGATGTGGATGATAACAGGGGCACAAAGGTCAGCGGAGTAGTGAAGGGAGTAGCCGGGAACTCTGGGTCCCTGAATGGAGGAGAGCGGCCCACCAGCCAGGAACACCTGCCTGAATTGTTAAAACAGAAAGAAACATAAAGTCTTTATGGGGTTTTTTGTTATAGCAGTTAATCCTACACTGACATTAGTGTTGAACAGAATATTTTTAATTTGATTTTTTGATTGCCTTCTTTCACTTTTCATAATCTATTTGTGCAAGTATATGAACATGTTCAGGGCATTCTTTTGTACTTCTAAACTTAGACTCATACCTTTAGGTAAAATCATTACGTAAGTCCTATATCCCATTGCTTTTGATAGAAAAACTTGTGCGGGTTTTTTGTTTACCTCTCAGGCTTTTCTGCTAGGCTTGCTTAACGTGCTGATTTGCACAGCAAGATGAACTTTTAGCTCACATTTTAAACCTGAAAGCTTATATTGTGATGAACACAGCAAACATTGTGAAAAAGCACTAAAATGCACAAAATCTGTCAATTTACCACACCCCTGCGTTGTAAAGGCCCTCGTTAAGACCTCAAAGAATGCCAGAATGCAGATGGTACTCAGGAAAAATTCCTTCCTATGTACAACACATAATACATGAGATGTCTTCAGCCACAAAAATTATATGCTGTACAGAAGTCATTTTAGAAAATACTATGTATAGTTGACTACATTAATAACTATTTTTACCCTGCTTTAGAGTCCCTGGTTATTAGGGCGCCTTATGAGTAACTATAGTAGTTGGAAACTGAAGAAATGCTGTTCGCTCTGGGACACATACTCTGTTGCTGACTTCTTCAGTTCTCAGGGATATAATCCAGGGCTCATTTCAAGGTTTAAAGACTTGTGCTCCTTAAATTATAGAGTGATTAGATTCGAAATTCCTGTTTTTACACGGACCAAAATCTACTCAGTAAAATAAATTCCTAACAATCCCATGGTGACTGTTTTATTAGGAATTACAAGTATCACTCAAGTAGATGCTACAAGTTTAATATACTCTGTACAACTAAGTTTCTGCTCACTTATCTAGTTTTCATTTAATTAACACTATTTTTTTAATAAATCACCATGCAGTTTAATACAACTCTAAGGACAAAGAGAATTAGAAAGAAGATATTCTGAATAATTTGGAGGAAACAAAGTTATGTATATATTTAAATAACCATAGTAATCAGCTAGAAGTAAGAAATATATATATTTTATAATTCCAAGAATGTGCAAAATTTTCCTAAGATCGCTTCGAAATTGTGCACACATCCCTTCTCCTGGCCGTGTTTCCTACTTGTCCCCCTTCAACCATTACATCAAAAACTTCAAGAGTTCTTGAAATTTCCTACCCTTAAACTAATTGTGTTGAATAGGTGACTTATGGTAACATGATAAAGATATAAAAGAGAGTGATCTGGACTGTTTTAAAAAAGTGAGAGTCAGTTTCATTGTTAAAAACAATACATATATGAGAAGAAAAAAAAATTCATTTGTCTGATTAAACTTAGGCCTTGGAACAAACACCTGTGCCTGATTGGTTATACAGCAAGATATACGTGTGTGTGTGTATGAGTGTGTGTGTGTGTGTGTGTGTGTAAGAGGTGCACATGATATTCAACTTTAAATAAAACAGACAGATAAAAAATTTCACTTGGAATAGGTTTCTGGTTAATTAGTTTAAACTCTGCTGTGTTGTGTGTGACATTTTGTGATTTGGGTGATGGGTGTACATAAATTTAAGAATCTACTTCAGAAGAGCTCATATAATCTGTATTCTTTTTGAATTATGAATATTAAGAATCTTTTAGATTTTGTGACATATGGTTCTTATAGAAATCCCATAAAATTGGGCACATTGAGGACTAGAGAAGTCCTCTAGTTTGCTCTGCAGTGGGTAAAAATGAGAGCTGGTCTAACCTGAGGATTTTCTATTCCCAGCCCTATTGTCTACACTCCATGACACATGCACATCTCCCTCCTTCCTATCCTTGTGCTATTTCCCTTGCTCTCTTCTCACTAGTTGAAAGTAGAACAACTTAATATAGGCAGTTTCTATCACAGATACTTTCTGATGGGGCAGGTTAGGGCTTTTGCAAGACTAACTCTTTTGCTTTTAAGGTGGTTGGAAGGTCTCTACTTCTACGGAGTGTGTTATAGAATGATCCAGAGTCTTGTAATATGGATCTCTTTGCATCTGTGTAGGCAGACATGGTGGTTTCTCTACGAAATCTGATTGTGTGGAAAATATTTCCCAGAAAAAAAGTCTCAGCATCCTCTTAATGCTGAGAACTATAGTTCTTGGTACAAAGATGATCAAAAGAATGGTGTCATACTTAACATTCAAACAATGGTAACATAAAGATTAAAGTTTTTGAATAATGAAATAAACTATAATAATTTTCCTTAATTTTTTTCACATTTAATACAAGGTAATTTTATTTTATTATTTATTTATTTATTTATTTTTAATACAAGGTAATTTTAATAGACTTTTACTTCAGATCGATACCTTTAAAAGAGACTTCAGTTGTATTTATCAATTAGTTCAATTATTTTAGCTTAATCTAAGGACATGCATTGTTTTCTAAGATTCTCCTTCCATGAGGAGATTGTTCTATGTGCATATTTCTAAAGATCAGTGGAATTCGGAAAGTCTTGGTGGCATTCCTAGATTCATAATGAGGGAATCGTCATGGATCAGAGAAATTTGAAGCTTGTGTAAATATTAAAGTATGCCTAAGGCATTCAGTATTGTCCTCCTCAAAAAATTATGTTAATTTGGGTCAGAGGCTTATTCTCACACAATTTTTATTTCCTCTAGAGTACCTTGCAGAATGCTGGGCACTGGTGGATTTTAACGAATATTTGTTATATAAAAATGAGAGACATAATAGCATCAAAGTCAGCAGTTTGAGACTCTTTCTCTGTTAACTATTTCTGTGTAAACAACTTGTAACCTAGAGTTTTAAAACTATAATCATCTTATCCTTTCTTAAGAGACTGAGTCTTTGGAGGGTTCTGTCCATCTAGGTCCTACTTGGTTGATTTTGACACATTCAGGGGATGAACCATTTGGGTCTGGCCGGTCTAGGATGACCTTAGCTGGAAAGGATCAGCTCTGTCCATAGTGGTCTCTCACCCTAAACCTGGCCAGTTCCTGTTATTCTCAGGGATAAGTGGGCAAAATTCCAAGAGAATGCCAGCCCAAAAGGCCTCCAGAGGCGTAGGCTCAGAACTCCATGCCATGCCTGCCGTTCATTCTTTTTTCTAAATCAAGTCAAAGGGCCTGATTCAAGGGGCAGAGAAAACAAGTCCACTACTAGTTGAACAGAACTGTAATGTCACATGCAAGCAGCATACAAGTAGGAATGGGTGATGAATAGGGGCTGTTTTTGCAACCAATATTCAAAACTCTGAAGCAAAAAAGAGAAATCAGAATATGCTCAAGGCTCAAAATTCCTACATGATGAATTTGTTAGTAGCCACATTTTTTCCTGTCAGCAACTCAAAATGACAGGGAAAAAAATCCACAATTTGTGCAAGCAAAATGAGCTTTTCAAATGACTTATGTTAGTTGTCAAAACAGAGTAGTTATTCACACAAACAACTTAGCAGTGGATTTATCAAAGCCCTAATTTTTGTAAACCGAGCATTGCTATTAATAGTACAATGTTTCTACCGTGAGGGCCTTTTGGTTCCTCTGCTTTATTTTTTTTAGCTTTCAGCAGTATTTTCTATTTAAAATTATAACAGTTGCTACAAAAATCCTTTTATATTACAAAGCATTCTTGATTTAATGACTCTGATAAGAGTTCTTTTTCTCTGAAGTGGTGCACAAAACCACATAAGTTTTTCATAAACTTTGGAGAATTATTCACTTTCTTAATTGACAAATTCTACTTTTTAGGAGGGTTTTAGGTTCACAGCAAAATTGAGCTGAAAGAACACAAATTTCCTATGTACCTCCTGCACACCCCCTAGACTCCCTCATTATGAACATCCCCCACCAGTGTGATACACTTGTTACAATTAGTGAGTCTAGACTGGTGTATCATAATTACTCAACATCCATAGTTTATAATAGAGTCACTCTTGGTGGTGTACATTCTATGGGTTTGGATAAATGCATAATGACATGTAGCCATCGTGATAGTATCATACAGAGTATTTTCACTACCCTAAAAATCCTCTGTATTCTGCCTATTAGTCCTTTCCCTACACTCCTGGCAACCACTGATCTTTTTACTGGCCCCATAGTCTTGCCTCTTCCAGGATGTCATAGAGTTGGAATAATACAGTATGTAGCCTTTCCAGATTGGCTTCTTGCTCTAGTTTTATGCATTTCACATCCCTCCATTTCTTTTTCATGGCTTGATAACGTTTTGTTTTAGTGCTGCATAATATTCCATTGTCTGGATACACTAAGTAAGTCCACTCACCTCCTGAAGAATATCTTGGTTGCTTTCAAATTTTGACCATTGTGAATAAAGCTGCTACAACTACGCATTTGCAGGTTTTTGTGTGGGCATACATTTTCATTTCATTTGCATAAACGCCAAGAGGTGTGGTTGCCGGGTCATATGGTAAGAGTATATTTAGTTTTGTACAAAACTGTCAAGTTGTCTTCCAAAGTGGCTGTACCATTTTGTATTCCCACCAGCAATGAGTGACAGGTCCTATTGCTCCAAATCTTCACCAGCATTGGCTGTTCTGTCAATGTTATGGATTATGGTATTATTAGCTTTTAAAAATTGCATCTTTAGGGATGCCTGGGTGGCTCTGTCGATTAAGCATCTGCCTTCAGCTCAAGTCATGACCCCAGGATCCTGGGTTCGAGTCCTGCATTGGGCTCCTTGCTCCGTGGGGAGCCTGCTTCTCCCTCTGCCTGCCTCTCCCTCTTTCTCCCTCTGACAAATAAATAAAATCTTTAGAGGCACCTGGATGGCTCAGTGGGTTAAAGCCTCTGCCTTCAGCTCAGGTCATGATCTCAGGGTCCTGGGATCGAGCCCCGCATCAGGCTCTCTGCTCAGCAGGGAGCCTGCTTCCCCCTCTCTCTCTGCCTGCCTCTCTGCCTACTTGTGATCTCTCTTTCTCTGTCAAATAAATAAATAAAATCTTAAAAAAAATTCTAAAATAACATCTTTAAAATAAATAAATAAATAAATATTGTATATTTAAATTTTTCATCCTTTTTATACTTTTAACTTGTAGTTACAGAATAAATACCTTAAAATTCATTTTATTATGAATCACACAAAAATTAAATAAAGGATATATACATATATATATTTATAACTACCAATTCATCATACATAAAAATCTGATTTTCTCTTTTATGCTAGTCAATATGTTTACTTTAATAAAAGTATCCATATAACAGATATTAATCTGAATGGAAACCCTATGACAATAAAGGGGATAGTGACCAAACATGAGAACCTAATGTTCAGTTTTGTGGGGCTTCCAGGTTCAAGAGTGAAGTCGGCCTCAGACAAATTGGCAAGGGGCTGAGTCATCCAATGTCCTGCTCTAATTAGGGGCTGACCTACCCGGAAGAGTAGGGTTCTCATTCATCATGCACAGGATCCTACCTCCTGCTGTTTCTAGAATGCAGTGCCCTATATCTTTCCAGGAACTCACCTTTGGCTACAGTGGCCCAGAACTGTTAGTTAAAATCAACACCAAAGACAGATTTCTTTCTTCTCTGTCTTCTCTTTCTTCTTCCCTCTCCTCTTCCTCCTTCTCATTCTGATAGTAATTATTTAATTTGCAATCTCAAGGACAACACTGGTTCCCTAAGCTTATCCAACTTTATCAAAGGAATAGTGGAAGATATAACAACCGGAGCCTAAACAGATTAAAGTGCAGTTAATCCATATCAAGTCAACTCTATACCAAGTTGAGATTCGTAAGTATGACACACCCTAGAGCAGAAGAGGAGTCTAGGCTTTAGGAATGCCACTGCTTTTATACTTCAGTGATTTGTTTTGAGAATTTTTTTTTAACATTCTGTTTAGAAAGTGGGTCATTAGGGAACGTCAGTTGCTAGAAAGTTAATTTTGTTGCTAATAGTGTCTTGAGATAAAATTAAGTAAATTAATAAATATTAAAAATATATATAATTTAGAGAGTGTATAGGGAGGCAAAAATAGTTCAAGTTCAGTTCATTCTAGAAGATAACTGATACAATCCCTCCTGCTATAAGAAATGTATGTATACTACTGCTCTTGCTGAGAAAAAATACATTTCTAACTTTTGTATAACTGAAGACCCTGTCTCTGAAGGACTGAAATTAACTTAAACCATCCAGGCAAGACAAAGTTTAGATGTCACACCTGATAATAACACTGCAGCATAATCATTTGTTTTATAATAGTGTTTTTTAACCTTGGTAAAAAAAGTGAAAGTGTAAGTAAAAATATTTTAGTAAATATTAATAAATATTAGCTTAAACATTCCATTTAAATGTCTCATTTTTTCCATTCCTAACCAAAAATAACTCAAAATCTGATGTAAGTGCAAAGTAACAGTTGATTTTTATTTTGTTTCTATGTTTATTTTTTCAAATTTTACTTCTTATTATAATGTTATTAATTGATAATTAAAGAGTATTGGGGTACCTGGGGGATTCAGTTGGTTAAGCATCTGCCTTTGGCTCAGGTCATGATCCCAGAGTTCTGAGATCCAGCCCTGCATCTGATTCTCTGCTCAGTGAGGAGCCTGCTTCTCCCTCTCCCTCTGCAGCTCCCCCTGCTGTGCTCTCTCTCTGTCAAATAAATAAATAAAGCCTTTTTAAAAAAAATAAAGTGTTAACTCTCTTCATAGTGGAAATCATTTCTCTGCATTAAAAATCATTGTATCATCATTACTTCATGTTATCCTGGCATTTAGAAGGTATCACACAAACATAATTCTTGAATGAAACAATGAATCATTAGGAATGAATAAATGTTAAGTCTGAGAATGAAGATTAGATTGCTTGTTAGCCCAAAGAGGGAAGATTTACACACAAGGAAATATAGTATATCCAGAGCTGTTGGGAATAAGAAGGAAGTATTTTGTTGCTGTTTTTGTTACCGTTTCTTTATTCTCCATGACTTTCATTAGCATTCAGTATAGTGTAAGTTAAACAATGTGATTTATGGAAAAATCTAGATCTAGATACCCTTGACCTGCCAAATAAACAAGATTAAACCTTTTCATTTCCCGCATTCCTACTTATAAGTAATCAGCATTACCTACCACTTTCAAGAACAAATATCTGTCAGTAACTCAGAATCTCACATGCGCTTCCATTAGCCTTCTTTACAGCTTCATTGAATTCATTGACAAAAAAACCATTTGTTTTATAAAGAGTAACTTTATTACTTAAAATAAATAGAGAAAAGGACAGGTCTTGGGCTTTTGGATTTGGTGAAAATGCTGCATAGGCTTAATTTTCTATATACTTTTTAACTTTCTCCTCTGTCATATGTAGATTTGTCTGACTTTTCTTAAAGCCATGACTAAATACTCTAATTTGGTAAAGATTTAACAAATTTCCTGACCTCATGTATCTTCTCGACAGAAATTAATTTGAAAAGAAAATTACCAAGCCTCCCTTTCCTCACACTAATCAACCACAAAATGTTTAATATAAATAAATATAAAACAGATGCTAACGGAAGAGTTAAATCTTGATCTTAATTATTCAGATAATCCGATTACTAGATGTCTACTCTGATCAAAATCATCAGATTCTTGTTCACACCTCTGCCTCTGTTTTCTTGTATAAATACAATGTATTATCTTCGAGGCAGTTTTATGAGGAGGAATTGCTAGAGCTTCGAGAACAGTTCAAGCATTTTATCTGTGTTTGTACAGACCTAGACTCAGATGGAGGACCTTCCTATTTATATCTTCTGCTAAAGAAACTAGCAGATCTGAGCTATCCCAAGAGAAACTTTGTATATTTCTCAAATGAACAGTGTATACTTAGATCTGATGTTTTGTCTTACAAAATTCAATATTCCCTTTCTTTAGGAGAAGAAATGATGATTTAACAATGCTTTGCAGCAAGCAACACTTTAGGTGTAATAAATTCAAGCATTCTAGTAGTCCATTTTGCAAATGCCTTCTAGTATTTCAGACAATTGATGCTTTTTAAATTTTTTTCTGTTTATACAGCTTTGCAAGGGGATACTTATGAGAGCAGAATTAATTCAACAAATTATTTTTCTCTTTATCATCTTGCATTTTTGTGCCTGTGGAAGTGAAACTTTTCTTAAGACTCACTGCAACTTGTCTGTTTATTGTCAGTGGTACTTTTATTATCATATGTCATTATGCTTTTTCAAGTCAGGACATTGAAAAAGCAGAGTCAAGATATTTATTGGGAAAGACTCAGGTTTGTTCTTGAAGGCCGCAGATACAACCTCCTGGCCTGGCCACTATTGGTCACTAGCCAAGAGAGCAAGAAAAAGGTACTATGTTGATAGCTCATTTTCCATAGTGCAACTAGGAGTGGACTGTGTTTTCCAATTATGAATAATCATATTTTTCTCATTTTGTGCATGTTGCCCACTATGTGCATTTTATAATTAAAACCAAAACTTGACTATGGTTGTAATGTTTGTACCTGATAAGGTCTCAGCAGGAAACAGAGAGCTCATTCAGCTTTGGCTTTTAAAAGATAATTGAATAATGGGATTATTGTTATAGGCATGGTCAGAGCTCAGGTAAACCAGCAGGGAATAGTACAGTGTTCCAAGAATGGAAACAGGAGAGAGACTTCATCAAGCCTGGACTTGAAGAAATGGAGTTACAGAAATCCAGAAAGAGTAGACGTATGCAAGGGCGACTTCACAGGGATTGGGGCTCTCTGAACGAAATGTAGCTGATGCAGTAGGAAAGTGGCTGAGGTGAATGAATGCCAGAACCTTCAAACCCTCCTGTCTTCTGGATCTCCTTCTAGAGTGACTAATTGACCAAACACAACTGGAGAGACTAAATCAACCCACTATGGAAATTTATACAGTTAAGATTTCTGGATGCACAGAACAGGTGAAATAGAGAATAGATAGGGAGGGGCAAACATAAGGCATCCTTAACTGTCTACAAGGCCTGATGCCATTTCTACCACATGACATCTCCTACCACCTTCTCCATCACTCACTTTCCTCTGACCACCACAGCCTTCTCTTTCTTCCTACCAGTGAAACAACTGTACATCTTAGGGCCTCTGTAAATTATGTTCCATCTGCCAGAAAAGATCTTTCCTAGAAGCTAAGTTGACTGACTCATACCATGTAGGGTCATGACGATTGTTACTTCTTCACTGAGGACTTCCATAACCACCCAACTGGAAACATCTCCCTCACTTAATTACACTTAAAAAGTTAGCCTTTGATTTTCCTCATAGCAGATACCACACCATGAAGTTCATTTATTTGTTCATTTGTTTGCTGCCTTATTCATTTACATTTGTTCATTTATTTGCTGCCTTATTCATTTACAACAATTTAGGTTTCTGGTATAAGGACATTGCCTGTGTTGTTGATCATGGTATGTTAGGTGTTTGGAACAGTGCCTAGCTCATATACCATTTAGTTCTCATATCTAGCTTCCTCTTTTAACAGATAAAGAATCTATGGCATAGGTGTGTTCAAGCTAGTAAGTAGTATGAGAGTCAAGGACAAGTTCAGTTACCCCTAACTCCACTAAATACCATCACTACTGCTTCCAAAAATTGCCATTGAAAAGACAGGTTTTACTTATGACTTGTTAGAGTTAATGGATTAGAAGTTGACTCATTTGAGAACAACCATTTAACTTGTGGATGTAAGAAAATTCTGAGTCAATGTTAGTTGTAGAGTGGGGAATATATCTCAAAATATCAACTCCATGTCAGTAAGCCTATATAATAGTTAAGGACATGCCTTTAGATTTTTAATATTTTCCAATGTATCACATTACATATAAAAAGCGACTTCAGCTCTACATTACTATTCATGATGCTTGGGTGAAACCAGAAATGGCTCGTTTGATAAAATGCTTCCTGTTTTGTAATTATTTTTAATCTACTTTCAGTCCTTGTTGCACAGAAACTATACAAGTTATATCCCTTCTTCATTTTATATTTCAATTAAGTCTCATCCTTCCCCTTTCTTCGTCTGCCTTCTGAATCATACTCAGTGGAATATGGAGAGTGATGTCATACTTGGTCAAAATAGAGATCACTTTTCTTTTCATTCACATAGTCATTCCCACTATTCTTCTCAGCTTTTGTTGCACGTAATGAAAACAAAAGCTAATAAAGATGTTTTTATGAAAGGTGAAATGGGAGGCAGTAGAGATGGGAAAAGAATGGGAAACCAAAACAGCAAAATGTTTTTAAGCATTTACAAAAACAGTGTTTCCACAATTTCTTTCTTGTATAATTCCACTGGGAGCAACCCTTCTGCTCAGTGTCTTTTCTCCCCTCGCTGTGTACAATCATCTCACATCCACTGCTCCTTATTTTACAAAAAACAACTATGTGTGGAGGAGAAGATAAGCTCTAGTTTAATTTTTTTTTTTATTATTTTGTCAAAATTTCTCACATTTTTTTCATTTTGTAATTTTTTGTCTTTGTTGGCATTGGAAACAAGGCCTTGATTTCTCTATAATTATTTCATTCTGTTTGCTTTTGCTTTCCAAGCTTCCAAGTTTATTTGGTTTACCAGTCTTGCATCCCTTTACCTAGCTAAGCTAGGCACCAGAAGAACCAGACATTTTCATGCTCACAGATGGAGATGAAGACACCAAGAACTCTAGCCAAAGTTCTATTCTGATAACTCATTTTGTTGAAAGCTTTTAAATTTTGTCTTAGAGAACTCCCCTCTGGCACCCAGCACCTGCTCGTATTTTTGCAATTAAACTATGATCTCAGGCAAAACTTTGATATATTTTTGTTTTAAAATATTAAATAAAATATAGTTTAATCACATTAATAATATTGTGACTTTGGTCATCAACCAATGCAGCAATGTTGAAAACAATATAGAGACAAAAACTGTTTAGATTTCAAACACAAATATTTAAAACATTCTCTTTTAGAAAAGAGGGAGATGAACCTCCTGCCTCACTGCAGTATCCATAACTTGCTCTCCTGGGATAGCCACGTTTACTGTCTTCTAAAGGTTGAATCATCTTATATGTTTTGGTCATAGACACAATATATCAGCTTGAAATAGGGTATGGATCTAAGAGTCTTGTTTTATTGGAGCTATATCTAGCATAAAGGAAATTTTTATCAATCTTGCCTTCAGTGTCTGACAGTGTCTGACTGATGCTAAGTAAGTTGTTTATCTTTTGCTTGGATATGAGGTATTCTTCTCATTGTTATTTGGTTTATTTCCAAAATTAAGAAAGATCTAAATAAAAAAAAAGCATGAACTTGCAAAGCCTAAGATATATGTAAAAGTTAACATATGATTCCAAAGGCGGTTTTAAGGGTAGTCTGATGATCCATCTAGAATTAATTTTTTATTGCATAATATAACATAGATATTGAGGTTCATTTTTTTAAATTAATTTAGCTAATTGTTTCAGCACTATTTGTAGAAAAACCTGTCCATTCTCAATTGAATTGCTTTAATATCTTTGCCAAATCGTTTGAATATATAGGTCTATTTCTGGATTCTCTATTTTATTCCATTAATCTATATCTATCTTTTTGTCAATTCCACACTCCCACACTGTCTCGATTACTGTAGCTTTATATAAAGTCTTGAAATCAAGTAGTATGTCTTTTAGATTTGTTCTATTTAAAGATTATTTTGACTAGTTTTATTTCCATATAAATTTTAGGACACACTATCCAATTCTCAAAAGAAAGCATATTGGAAAATTAATTGGGGTTATAGTTCATCTATACATGAATTTTGAGAAAAAGGAACATTTTAATATTCCAACTGATGTACATGGTATAGCTCTCCCATTTATTTTTATTTGTTACTGGATGCTAAGACCTCCAGGGCAATACTTAATATAATTGATGAGAGCAAACAGTTTTTCCATATCTTGGGGGGAAGGTGGAAAATATTATTTCACAATTAAGTATGATATCCCCAAAACGCTCACCCTCCTAATAATATCACCCTGAGGATTAGGATTTGGATTTCAACATATGAATTTTGTTGGGGCATAAACACTCAGATCATAACATTGTGGTGTGTGTGTGTGTGTGTGTGTGTGTTTAATTTCAAGATATTTGGTTTTTTTCTAATTATTTTTGTTGATTCTAATGTAAAGCCATGTATCTTATGATTATGACTGTCTTTAAATTCTTGACTTTACTTAAAATGTGTATTTTAAGTCTGTTTTCTAATTCCAATACTGGGTTAATCTCAGTATCTTTTCCTATTGACTGCTTTTGTTCTAACAATGAGCCATATTTTATTCTTTTTTGGCATCTCTACTTTTTTATCCTTTAATTTTATTATATACTACTTCTCTTGTATATTTTTTACATATTTCAGTGAGTTTGGATTTAGTTATCTTCTTTGAGTAGTGTTTTTTCATTTTATTTGGCAAATACATTACTGATTGTTCATATTGATATTTTGAAGTTTTGATTTTACATTATAGAAGAAATTTTTTATTTATCCTTAAGCATAGGATTAATCTCTTTGTGGGATGCCTGGGTGGTTCAGTCAGTTGAGCATCTGTCTTCAGCTCAAGTCATGATCCCAGAGTCCTGAGATCCAAACTCCTTGCTCAGTGGAGAGTCTGCTTCTGTCTCTCCTTCTGCCCCTCCCCTTGCTCTCTCTCTCTCAAATAAATAAATAAATCCTTAAAAAAAATACTGATGCTTAGGATTACTCTCTTTGCCAAAGGACATAGTATTCTTAGGTTTGAAAAGAAAACTTTAGCTAGTTATCAAGTTGCCTTTCAATATGTTAATTATAGTTAATATAGTATAATATAGTTAAGAATTTGGGGAGTGCTATAATTTTTTTTTCAGTTCTCTTAGCATAACCTTGATGAATTTTTATAATAATCTTACTAAAGCACTGTTTTATTTCCAGTTTAATATAATAGAACCAATGAAGTGTTCTACTGTTAGAATTGTTTGTACTGTATGTCTCTAGGTGAGCTAAGAGAAAACTAAATGTACATTTTTCATTTTATGAGCTCTGAGATGAAAGTTCCAAGATATAATTCAATATTCTTCATGAGTTTTTTTTTTTTTTTTTCTTTGAGAGAGAGAGCGAGAGCATGTGTGAGGAAGGGTAGGGGTAGGGGGCAGAGAGAGAAGGAGAGAGAATCCCAAGTGGATTCCACACTCAGTGCAGAGCCTGACTTGGGGCTTGATCTCATGGCCCTGAGATTATGACCTGAGTCGAAATCCAGAGTTGGATGTTAACCTACTGAGCCACTCAGGTACTCCCATGAGATTTTCTGAACACATTCTGTTTCCTCTTTTCAAGTTCTTTTGTATAAATCTCAGTTTTTGGCAGATTTGCAAGTCAGTTTATCCCCTGAGAGCCAGGATAGAGTGAATAATAACACAGAGACATAAAGATCTTCCTCTTAAGTAACATCAGCATGGATCACTATTTGACACTCCTTAAATTTCATTCAGTAAGATTCTTACTAAATTATACCTTTCCAGGGGCTCATGGGTGGCTCAAATGGTTAAGTGTCTGCCTTTGGCTCAGGTCATGATCTCTGGGTCCTGGAATGGAGTCTGCATTGGGCTCCCAGCTCAGTAGGGAGTCTGCTTCTCCCTCTCCCTCTGTGTGCACTCTCTCTCTCAAATGAATAAATAAAATCTAAAAATAAATAAATAAATAAATAAATAAATAAATAAATAAATAATATCTTTCCCTTGCTTAATAAATTTCACATTCAGAAACTTCATATTTTAAAAGTATTTGCCTGGGTGGCTCAGTTGGTTAAATGTCTGCCTTCAGATCAGGTGGTGATCTTGGGGTCCTGGGATCGAGTCCCACATCAGGCTCCCCGCTCAGTGGGGATCCTGCTTCTCCCTCTCCCCCCTGCTCATGCTCTCTCTCTCGCGCACGCTATTTTTCTCTCTCTTTAAATAAATAAATAAAATCTTTTAAAAAAATAAGAAATAAAAGTATTTGCCTTGCTTGAGATTTGTAATAAGATATACTTCTTTTAATATTTTGTTTAAAAATGTGAATATCTGATCTTTTAAAAAATATTTTATTTATTTATTTGACAGAAAAAGAGAGATCACAAGTAGGCAGAAAGGCAAGCAGAGGGGGGAAACAGGCTCCCCACTGAGCAGAGAGCCCGATGTGGGGCTCCATCCCAGGACCTTGAGATCATGACCCGAGCTGAAGGCAGAGGCTTTAACCCACTGAGCCACCCAGGCGCCCCATGAGCATCTGATTGAAAACACATAGTCTTTACTAGAATTGCAATTCTTGGGTAATTTTTAATAGAATATTATAATACCATGTCCCCATAAATGGTAGCCAATAACACATCAACTTTACAGATCCCCTTCAAATTTTTAAATTCCCTTCAAATTTCAATTCCATCAAGAGACATAGGCCTTCAACTCATGCAGTCTTTTTAAACCTTCTTACTAGCCATGTATAAACTTCTTAGTTTCTTAGTTTCTTAGTTTCTCCCCAGAAAAGTCTGAAGCCTGAAAGACATTTTATTTTATTTTATTTTTGCCATCTTAACCATTTTTAAAAAATTTATTTTATTTTATTTTTTCAGTGTTCCAAGATTCATTGTTTATGCACCACACCCAGTGCTCCATGCAATGCATGCCCTCCTTAATACCCACCACCAGGCTCACCCATCCCCCCATTCCCCTCCCTTCTAAAACCCTCAGTAGCAGAAAATACCTAGAAGGTAAAATTAAAGATTCTGGAGAGAAAGCTCTAAGGGTCAAAATCAATAAACTCTATCAGCCTAGGAAGGAAATAAAAATCATTTGGAAGTATTGGGAAAAACTGTAATTAAAAAAAATCAAATTAAACTCTTCCAAAGCAAACACCTTCCAAGTTTAAGTGTCGTTGACTTTGGTGTACTCAGCAGAGTAGACCTCCTTGGCTGAATAGAATAAACCTCTCAAGACTACTTTGCCTAAATTTCCTTGAATTTATCACAGACTGGGCCTCTCCAAACATGTACTTATTTCTAAATAATAATTAATTTGTGCCAGCTAAGCCTCTGTTTAAAAAACAATATAATGAGATCTATACTTTATTGATGTTAACTCTTAGGAAAATTCCATTAGATTTACCTCCATTTTCATAGGAGAATGATAAGAATCATGAGAGATTAAGTAACATATCCAAGGTCATGTTTGAAGAATGAGAGCTGAAATCTGGAGCCAAATTTGTCTGACCTAAATCAGAGTCCACTTCTTAACCACTGTCTTCAATAAGTTGAACAGTTTTATTGTGATAGACAATATGCTTCAGTATGTTTCAAATGGTTTTGACATATTAAACAAGAAAGTTTGTCAAAATGTGTAGATTAAAAATCTAATAAAACTAGATACAACTCCTTGAAGAAATGATTTTGGCAACAAGAAAAATTAAGTATCTATTCCATGGTGCTTTTATGGTGGAGAGCCTACTTTTCTGATATATTATGTTTGTTTTAAAAATTGAACTTTAACAAAAATTCTCAATAATTATAAAATATTCTGAATTGTGTGGATAATTTTTGACATTAGACAAAAGGTCTACCTAATTCTGATTAAAAAAACTAGAGGAAAATCAAAAGACAATTTTGTGTTTGTGTTTTGTTTAACCTGGTAATTTAAACAGCTTACCTACAGCATTAGAGAGGTATTTTCCTGCAATATACTTTACATAATATGTAGGCAACACTTTCTCTACATTTGTTTATTAATCTAAACAGTGGATGAGGTAACAAGTAATAATCTGCAATCAAATTTTCTTTGTCTCATTATTCAGGAACGTATTTTAATAAACTTTGAGATCAAAGTCCTCAAAGGTTTTTAAAGGAATTGTAAAGTAACACAGCAACAAGAATCAAGGCTAGTTAGGGTAACATTCTTCATGTTGGCTGCAAGCTTCAATTTTCCCTGTAACTATTCACAAAGCAGTATGAAACTGCCAGCATGCCACCTTTACACTTTTCTGTAAAAAAAACAAACAAAAAAACAAACAAACAAAAAAAAAACCTTCTTAGTACCCAGAAAACCTCCTGATCTCCAATATGTCTAGACTTCTAGCTTTGGGTAAACATTATTTCTCCTATGATTAAACATATGAGTTTAGACTGAAACATAAAGGAACTATTTTTATAATGGCATTCTATTTACTCAGCAGAGAGAAGAATACAATGGTATTAACTAATGGTATTTCTAATTCCAAATATTCTTAACAGTAAATTTCACACCTAGAAAAGCACATCAACAAGAAAGAAAGAAAGGCACATCAATATTTTAATTTAGGACTATTGACAATTTTAGTTGAGCCATTTTATAAACCATATTCTTGTTTTAACTTCCACAGTCCATTTTTTAGTACCTAAGTGAGTATACAAACAATACATGGAGAAAACACCTCATGATAACATGCATATCTTCTGTATGAAGACTTTCCTCTTTAAACCTTTAAAAAGACTGAAGCCTTATCATAACTACAGATGAACTGACTCAGAATTTTTTTCTTGTGAGGAAGGGGTTACTTTATAAGGATCCATAGTTCATTCTGGCTCTCACAAATGTTAGGATTCAAAGAATTAAAAACACTTTCTGGTGTCGGTGTATAATGAAGTTGAAGGCCAAGCACGTGGGGACTCAGACTTGTTTGAACTTGACCACTATTAAGCTGTGGGACCAGAATTTAAGAATGGGTCAGAAACTGTCCTCATCCCTTTGTCTTCAGGGTTGGTAAGGTATCTGACATAGAGTAGGCACTCAGTATGTGTTTGTTAAATAAATTAATAAATCAAGGAATAAGTTGCTTTCTCTTTCTTCATGACAAAAAACTTTAGGAAATAAAAGGAGCTGTTTGTGACATTTTCCTGGGAAAGACATATTTTTGGTCAATTTAATAAGGAGCATTTTCTGAAGGTCAGACTGTCCACTAAATTCTGTATGAGAAGAGGCACTTAGGGTGTCAAATAGGGGTTTGTTCAGGTCCCTAGTAAGCATTAAGAAGAAGGTGGTAGGAGGATTTGTAAGAAGATGATTACTTCTTGAAACCTTAGAGGGAGAGTTCAAAAGGAAATTGACTTTGATTTTCTTGATTTCTTGAGGAAATAGTGTAGGCCTTTTCCCCCTCTGGTATGGTAAAATGAGGTTGCAGAGGTCAAAGACAATGATTTATGGACGTGGTCTTAGAACTAGGTATGTTGAATTAAAAAAAAAAGAAAGAAAAGTACTGTATTTCATGGTCTTTTCTGATAAACTATGGAACGAAGTGTGACTGATTCAACCCAGTGCTTTCTGATGGAGTGCTGTCAGAACACATTGTTCGAAGCAGACTATAATCCAGGAGTCTGAGCTGTATTCTAAAAACTACCAGGATTCTTTTCTTATTTGTTTGTTTTTTGTGTGTTTGAGGTAACTTCCTTGGGATGGTGTTAATTGTAGGAGAATGTGTTTCTTGGTCTTCCTAGATATGGTAAGCTTTGCAGTCAGATTTTGTGATCAAGTGTTAATGTTGGACATATTTCTCTATTTTATGTAGTTTTTGTGGTAAAACTTGAACAGGAATTAAAATATTGTATTTTTTATAAGAGGAAGTAATAACATTACCTAAAAAGGCTTTGCAAGTAATTTAGACAAATTTTGCTAACTATGAACTCACAGCTCTATGAGGTAAAAAGTAAAGTTGTTTAGGTAAAAAGTAAAGTTCTCAATAAAGTTACAGTTTGTTTTTGTTTTTTTTTTAAAGATTTTTATTTATTTATTTGAGAGACAGAGAGAGAGAGCATGAGAAGGGAGAAGGTCAGAGGGAGAAGCAGACTCCCCATGGAGCTGGCCGCCAGATGCGGGACTCAATCCCGGGACTCCGGGATCATGACCTGAGCCGAAGGCAGTTGCTTAACCAACTGAGCCACCCAGGCGCCCCAAAGTTATACTTTGTTAATAAGTGGATATCATATGGTACTTAAATACAGCATTTAAAGTACTGCTCTTATTTTTCCATCTTTTTTAATGGCTTGAAGTCCTATTAAGAACCTATCCATAGAATGATCAGCATTGTTTTAAGAGATACTACTTTTACATAGTCAACTGAATTCTACAGAAATGCCATCAATGATTTCTCAATATCTTGACTTAACAGCCTTATGGGTAACTCAAGCTGTGTATCAGAGAATTATGGACTGCTTGTCGGTGGTAATAAGTATAGATTTGCTCTCAATGTCTCCAGCTGAAACTAAGCGGTAGACTCTTGCTGCTCTAAGCGATGTTTGCAAAACTTTTTAGAAAAGCAGTCATTCGGGCTTGTCCTCAGATCTACTGAACTAGAATCAGCATATTAACAATGACTCTTGGTGAGTAACTGGATATATGTTAAGGCTTGGTAGTTAAAAAAAATTTTTTTAAATAAAATTTGGTAACATTCTTCTACGCTTTTAGAATGTAAAATAAAGCATTCACTGCATAGAAAGGGTCCAACTCACAAGAAGAATCATTTTTGCATTATTGCAGAATTAGACAATAAGAAGCAAAATTAGTGTCATTGAGTTTCTCTACTAAGAATTTTAAATCCAGTGCAAGTAAAAAACACAAAAATAAATAAATCCAGTACAAGTATATAAGATAACATAATCAAATACACTATAATTTCATTTGATATCATATTTTTAAATTAGAATTAGATCACAAAACTTTAGCAAGTATACACCAGTATCCTCATTTTACAGATGAAGAATCAGAGGTCTGGAGAAGTAAAATGACACCCACATTTTCACCACTAGTAAGTTGCAGAAGTCTGACTACTGTGCAGACTTCTGGAATCCATTCTAGGGCTCCCCAAAAGGAAATGCTTTCTTCTCTCAGCAAATTCACTAAGCACTTTACCTTTTATTCATATGCAAAAATCTGTGCATAAGTATGTGTAAATTACACGTATTACACCAGTATTTAATGATGACCATATAGAAGAAAACTATTAAGTTATTTCTGTTCGTAGTACAAGCAAATGTACACAAGAAAATATCTGCAATTATCCCATAATAAAAGATTAGCTGTAAGTCATATTTTTATGTGATGGGTGATATATAATGAGGGATGTTGATTATGTGTATGTGTGAGTTGAGAGCTTAATTCTTATCTTCCATTATAGGAAGTCAGTAGAAAAAGGTTATTTCAAAAAAAAAGTAAGACAGAAAAAAGAAAGGAGTGCCTGGGCAGATTAGTTGGTTAGCCTCTGACTTTCACTCAGACCTTGATCTCAGGGTCCTGGGATCCAGCCCCACATTGGGCTCCCTGCTCAGCTTGGAGTCAGGTTCTCCCTTTCCCTCTGCCCCACACCCTCATGCTCTCTCTTTCTCTCAAATACATAAATAAATAAATAATCTTTAAAAGAGAGAGGGAAAGAAAGAAATAAAATAGAAGAAAGAAAGAAAGAAAGAAAGAAAGAAAAGTAGATACATAAGCATACTATTTAGATATGTTGTGGTAGATTTCCAAGGATGCAACTAAAAAACATGAACTCCATTGCCTCTGGGAACACAAGTCAGGAAAGACATGTTAAAGGTGGTTGTTTTTCGTTAAAAGTCTTAGAGGCCTACATTCTTCCAAAAGCTTATAATAACTTTTAAATATATTTTTAAATTTACAAAAGGAAAGAAAAATGAAAATACATCAGTGGTTCACCTTATGGTTCAGAAACAATTTCATAAAAAATATGCAGATGGGTTGATTCTGAAAATAGTGCTTTGTATTTAATTGGCAACTTCAGGTGGATTCCAGAAATTTGTCTAGAAATAGAACTAAAAGTCACTTCCACTCAACACCTCTACAAAGCTCAGATGAGGAAAACAATGTTTTGGAACATTTCCATAATTACCATAATAGAAAAATATTTCTCTAAGGAGAATACCAGAAAATGCTGTCAATACAAAACATTTTTTGAGTATCAGTAGGGGGCACTAAGATTCCACTAAAATGAAAATAATAGCCCTGTAACAGTCATAAATTATTTGTGCTCTTACTTTAACTTTAAAGGGAAAACATCATAAACTCCATGCTTTTTTAACTTTAGTATAGCTGGTGGAAATGCTTTTTCCTTTTAACCCTTTTAATAGGGAGATGCATTGAACTATTTTCTTTCACTGGGAATGTATTTATGTTTTCTCCTATTTCCACATCTGTCTTGTTTGCCTTTTATTTAGCATTCAAATGCAATGTTAGTTTGCTCAATTTGTCAAATATAGAGTAATTCAGACTTTACACAGATAAGTGGCTACCTACTAAATGACCTTCTGCAAAAATTCCTTTAAAATGAAGCAAAAGTATGTTTACTATAAGTTGGAACCAAGAAGGAAATTGCAGAAACAACAAACAGGCTTTATATAACCAACACTCTTCACCAGCCCCCAAACTCATGAAAGCACCACTGGACAATTAGGGCCATGCTAAAAATCATCCTAAATGTGAGAAGAAACTGAAACTATGAACAACTTGTTTTGATTGGGTTCGAATATTAATTTCACAGTTAAAGGAAACCCATCTGGTATTCTCATAGAACATCACCAGATCAGGAAAATCAATCAACATAGATGAGCTGGAAAGGGATAAAATGTGATTGATGGCTTTTCATGTTTTCTTTAATTTTGTTTCCTTCTAGTATTAAGGAAACTTAAAAATTCCAAGTAGAATATTTTGAAGTATATCGCAAAGGGTCGTTAGTATCTAGATGTCAGTCCTGGCCATATATTTTTGGCCTGCACACTTACCTGTGTTCGTAACTGTCAAAAAAGAAATCCAAAAAGGACAATAAAAGGAAAGAAAAAACATAATTCAAAATACAGGCTCTGAATTTGGTCACATTGAGCATTGTTTCAGGTAATTTGTGGATTGCTAATGAATGACATGAGAAATGTCATTCCTAATGGGTTAATGCTGACTCTCTTAATAAGCCTAATAAATCAAGCTAAGATCATAGAATTGTAGAGCTGTGAAGAACTCCCCCCAACAATCCTTTTATTTTACAAATGAGAAATCTTTAAGTACAGAAAGGTCACTCAGAAACCTTTATAAACAGAAGTGAATTATTTGCCACGGTAGCACAACTGGCAGAAAGTCCCAGGTCTCTTGACTCCAATCCAGAATTACTTTTCTGCGCCATGCTGACTCGATGTGTGAAGCATAACTGATTTGCTCTCAGTGTAATAGATTTCTTTAGAACAATTCAGAGAACAACCTGTACCCTAAAGAAAACAAGTGAAAATTGATCCTATCTGCATTTGGATAAGTAGCATTGCATTTGGAGGTGGAGGACACTATGTATTTCTCTGGAAAAATGGATTTCTAGGACCACTAAGGAATGAACTAAAATAATGAGCATACCACTTATTGGATTCTTTTGTTGGTTTTCTCTATGAACACAAGTAAGGTACTACTCCAAAGAAGCCATATCCAAAATGAGACAAGATGCCTACCAAGGACAGATGCTTTTAAATAAGAACGATGACGCTCAGTGTCAGGACACTTAAGAATGGTGCAAAAATGAAAATCTCAGTTCTACACCCAAGGCATATTACCTCTCCTCCAGTAACACAATTTGAGTTATGGGCCTTGTTTGCATTTGGCTGACTGTGCGGCTTCAGTCCATTGTTGTCTTCTTTCTTTTCAATATAATTAAATCAAATTTATATGCTGGGTCCATGATGACTTCGTGTGGCTGTGTAACTTGGCAGTAAAATGTTTTGCTCTTTACATTTCATGCTGGTTCTCTTTCTATTAACAAAAATTAAAATTTCAGGCTTCATTACAAGATTAAAACTCTTGACAAAATTAAAGATTATTGATCCTTTCTAACCAGTTCCAAAACCATTCTTTTCTTAGAAACTACAATCCTGAATACTAACGTCTCAAAACATAATTTCTCCAGGGATGAATTTTGTTGCTGCCTACTAGGGAAGAGATTGGTAGTGCATCACCAAATTCAGCAAAAAAGTTAAGCAATGTAAAATTAAACTATTTGAAGTAAACAAAAGGATCTTACAAAATGGTGTGTATAAGTACTTCAAAATACTTATGAGATGTGCTGCACTGCATTACCTGTGACTTCTAGGACATAAGCGTTTAAGAGTTTTATAAAATAACACAGGATGCTGTTGCACCTTGTAAATGACTTTTTTTGTTGTTGTTTCTTTTGCCTTTTGACATTGAAGAGGCAGAGTAAATTTTTAACAGGCAAAGATTGGTTTCCTTCTCCCTCATAGCAAATATATTAAAATAGTGTTGATTTTCTTGTTTACACTTGAATTGAGTTTCCAGTCAATTTTTTGTCATGAAATATAACTAACAGTCCCTGATGCTAATATAAAATAGTAAATAAATTCTGTTTGGATGGACTTTCTTCTCGTTCTTTCTTTTCTTCTTTCTTTCATTATTTTATCTTTTGAGATAAAGTTCATGTTTCAGTTTCCTATTTATATGGATTAAAAGATAGATCTCCTTTTCAAGGGAATGTTTTTAAAGTTTATGCTTAAACCCCCGTTTGGAGAAGGTAGTCTATCTCTACATAGCTTGAGAAAGGAGAGTTTGCTAATTTAAATGGAGAATGTTTGTTTCTTATTGTGTTCTTTTAATTGAGTCATTTTTCTTAAAGAGACTAAAGTTGGACCTAAGTATTTTCATTCAATCAGAGAGTTCTATGAACGTAACTGAGGAGGTTCCTCCACAGCCATCATCATGTAGGCTTATCCCTATCAATGCCTGAAGTAGTCTATTAGTAAATAAAAAAAAAAAATCAACTTGGATTAATATCTGTTACATTTATTCTCCATACGCAGCATGTTGGGTGAAACACCCTATTGGAAGTGAAACTATCTCTACAGGCAGATGACTTAATTTTATGTTAAAAAAAAAAAAATCCTAAAGCATTTACACAAAAGACTGGTAGAGCTAACAAACAGGTTCAGCAAAATTGAACGACACAAGATCAATATTTAACAACGACAACAACAACATTCGCTGTAAGGTAAGTGAAAATTAAGGCTGGGTGGGTATGAAATTAAGAAAGACCCCAAAGTAGTAAACTGCTGAACTAAACTTTGAATTCAAATCTGTCTGATCCCAAGGCCATTTTATTCCTGTCCTCCCTCCAACTATCTCACAATTCACCCTGCTTTCAGCTTAATGACCCAACACCTATTTTGAAATAAATGGAAGGATTTTGTAAAATAAAAGTTACCCCTCTTAAAACATTTATATGTCACTGCTGTAAAAAATATTCCCATTATTCCTGGTCTGGAGCAAAAACAAAAACAAAAACAAAACCTGAAACTCACTTTGAGGCCAGTAGCATGATAAGAGCTGTCTTTGACCTTTTTGACCTTGAAGATTTATAGCAAACCCTCTATAACACTTCAATACTGTGAGACTCTTGGGGTGCTGCCTGCAGTTCACTCATCAGATTTGGCAGCAGCTCTGGTACTTTCCCTCTAGTTCAGGGTCTTACTGTTTTTCCTTGCCTTTTGGTTTCTCTTTGCTATGAGTCAGCAAGAGGACATTATTGGGTTAAACGTAAAGAAACTGAACCAGTATGGAAGAAAGCTGGATTGCAAACATTCTTGGAATTATGAGAACTTCATGAGAACTTCAGTAGGAAGGCTCTAAAGAAAATACTGAGGATAAGTCAGGAGAAAGTGAAATCAGTCTCTGGGAAAGCATAATGGGAGAGCCAGCAGGAAGGAAGGGTAGGGAATCCAAACTGCAGACTAAGGTACTAGTATACTAGAAATGTAGCTCAACTACTCACTGTAGGTACATCTCTGGTTCTGAAGTCTAGAAAGATCAAAATAAATGTCATTAAAACATTATCAATACATACATTATCTAGAAAAATGGTGATCTCTGTCCTTTAAAAAAATGATATTTTAAGAAAAAAAAAAAAGATATTTTATTCTTTACATATCTGTGGAATTTGGAAGGACTGGCCTCTACATCTCCTAACCATCAACGGCTTGAAATAGCTTAGTGACAAAAATAATTTTTATTTTATTAGCTTTAGGAGTTTACTCTCCTTTTAGCAGAAACAAGCAATGGAATTTGAATTCTAAGAAGGAGCATTTCTGTTTCACATAGCAAGTTAATTTTCAAGTTCATCAGATGTGTATTTATATGGTGATTGTATCTGTCACATAAACATTTTGTCAATCACTCCTTCCTTCTGTTTTGATATGTTATGCATTCCATCTTAAATGTGATGAATGTTTTGCTTGTTCTAAGTAAAAATTAGTTATGGCAATGACAAGTGTTTTGCCAAACCACATGTATTCTATTATAATGTTGCACTAACAAAAGCAATCATTGAAGTTTTAAATTCAAAAATAAACATCTAGGTCAGAATTAAATTATGAAATGGTTTTGCTTATTCTTTAAATTCACTTATTTTTGAATGAAAATTTGCTAAAACTACTATTAAGATATAAACTAGTCCCGGATTCTGAATTATAAAATCAATCAGAATGTGTAAATGACAATAGAGTCCAGTGAATAAATCAATCTATCCTGCCTTTTCTCTGTACTACATATTTTGTTCGGTTATACTATGAATAAAACAGACTTCATCTTTTTTTCCTTTTAAAAGATAATGGCATATCACTTGGGGGTGACCACAGAAATAGTTGCTTGAGCAAAAATCACCAATGAATAACAAAATTAGCACAAGTGTAATTAAAATTAAGATGCTTACATGTCTCAAATTATCTCTAGTTAAGTACTTACTAATTACAAGAGTAGAAATGTTAACTTCACAGTGGAGAAACCTCATAGGCACCACCTTAACCAAGTGATCACAATTAACACTGCCAGGAATGGAGCAAATTGATGTTTATGTTCAAATGGTATACTAGGATATAAGATATTCTTGAAATATGATATTTTTACAAAAGCAACTATATCTAGGCCTGTATAATTCTTTATGAATTATAGTCTGGAGAATGTATATATTCCCAACAAGATGTTATTATGAAGAGAGCAGCACTTGATTTGTTTAATGTAGTATAAGTATATTAGAATAAGTGGCTTGAAAATGTTAAATAAATTTCCAGACCTAGCATTTCAAAAATAAGCTTTGAGTGTATAATGGGAAAAGTACTCTTTGTTGTTATTGTTGTTAAAGTCACAAAAGAAAAAAAAGTCAAACATATAAAAAAGAACGCCAAACTTTATATCAACCAATGAATTTAATCTGGGATAGCCATTCTGCTAGATATTGGAACTATTACAAGGGAAGAATCTGTAAGACAGTACATCAGACCTTACTCAGGACAACAATGTGGTGTTTCAAACACAACCAATGGCTACCAGTTAATATGTATTGAGTCTTTAATTCTAAGCATCTTATATATATATTTTTGCATGAAATTCCAAAACAACACTCAATATATTCTGGGGTATTACATGAATTATTCATTTTTCAAAATTTTCACTGTCCAGTATATGATTACCCATTCTTACCATGTCTAAGTATCATTTAATATTAGCTTAAGCACAGTGTGTTAGGGGGCACCTGGGTGGCTCAGTGGGTTAAAGCCTCTGCCTTCGGCTCAGGTCATGATCTCAGGGTCCTGGGATTGAGCCCCGCATCGGGCTCTCTGCTCAGCAGGGAGTCTGCTTCCCCCTCTCTCTCTGCCTGCCTCTCTGCCTACTTGTGATCTCTCTCTGTCAAATAAATAAATAAAAATAAAAAAAAAATCTTTAAAAAAAGCACAGTGTGTTAGAAACTCACAAAAGTGGTTTAAAATAAGATAGAGGGTGACATCAGTGAAATGGTTAAAAGGATTTGTAAAAACCATCTCTTCCATAAAAACGACTAGAACACTGGAAAAAATTCTCAGAATCAACCTTTCTGGAGCTTTGAAAATTAAGCAAAGGCTTGCAGCAACTCAGAAGGTGTTTATTCAAAAGAATAGCTGAATCTTGGTAAGAATGGAAAGCTCTGTGGTGTTTTAGTTTACCCAATTCCCATTCTGTCCTCCCCAGCTATGTGGTAGCCAACAATCCACTGCCACAGGAAAACTAGTAGTCTAGCAGTGACTAGAGGGAACAAAATGGGTTATAACTTCTTTAAAGCAGTATTCCTAATTTTTATCATTATTTGATTTATCAGTTGGCTCTTTGAAAGATCTTACTCATTAAACTATCTTTATTTGACTCGATTCAAAGCTTACCCAATATAAGTGGCCCAAACCAGGAGAAATTTTTTTCTAATGCTGTAAACACGAAGAGCCAAACATTTAACATCCTATCTGTCTATAGTGATGTATAATAGTTGGAGCAAAATATAGACCAACCAAAAAGCTTAAAAGAGAAAGCTAGGGATTAAAATGTCCATAGAGGCTTGGAAAGCTCCAGTGTGTTTTGGGAATCTGGAAGGGTATGTACATGCATAGGGCTGTGCACATGCTCAGGACGATATGCATGTTCTCAAAAGATCTAAAAGGTCCTCCTGCCATTGGCTAATCTTGAGGCTCGGTAAAAGCAGGAAGTAAAGGAAATGATAAAAATGTAAACTGCTAGACTTAGTGTTGAAGTCATGCCCCAACATGTACAATGAGCCTGTCAGAAAACAATGGGTTCCAGGTATTTAAAGAAATCTCTGGTGAAACATTAGGTGGCTACTACCAAGCAGAAACTTCAGTGGCTACACACATCAAAAAACACAGACTTTATAGAATAAGTCCAGAAAAGTCACTAAGCAAAAAAACAGCTACAGATCACAATAACAATAAATGCTTTGGAGAGGAAAGTATTTGATTCCCACAGTTGCCACATTCAGTTATTTATAATGTCTAGTCTAAACAATAGGTAAAAAAAATAAAATATCTAGTTTTAAGCCACAACAAAAAATAGCAGACATGCAAAGAAATAAGAAAGCATGCTCATACTCAGGGAAAAAAAAATTAGCGGAAACTTCCTGAAGAAGCTGACATTGGGGGACCTACACGAAGATTTTAAGTCAGCTATTTAAAACATGTTCAAAGAACTGAAGGACATTATATGTAGAGAACTAACAAAATATGAAAATGATGTCTTACCAAAAAGAGAATATTAATAAAGAGAAATTATAAGAAACAAAACCAAAACAATAGCAGGTTTGAAAGTGGCAGCAGGCAGAAAGTGAATCAATCAACCTGAAAATAGGTCAATTAAGAAAGTTCAGACTAAGGAACAGAAAAAAAGAAGAAAGAAGAAAGAAAAATGAGCAGAGACTCAGAGACATGTAGAGCACCATCAAGTGTATCAACATAACAAAATAAGATCTCCTTTTTTTTTTTTCATAATAAGATCTCCTTAAATGCACATGGAAGATTATATAGAATAGACCATAAGCAAGGCCATAAAACAAATCACAATAAATTTAACAGACCTGGAAATCATATATACAGGGTGTGCTTTCACCACAGAGAATGCAATTAGTAATCAATGATTAAAAATATTGTAAAAATATTGTAAAATTCACAGATATGTGAAGATATACAAAAAACTCCAAAAATAATCAATAGAACAAAGAAGAAATCAAAGTGAATTTGAAAAATTCTTCGTGATGGTAGAAAACAAAAACACAATATATCAAAATTTACATAACCCTGATGAAGCAGTGTTTGGAAGGAAATTAGTAACTATAAATACCTGTATGAAGAGAAAGAAAAATATATAACCAACTACCTAAACTTCTACCTTAAAAAGCTGGGGAGAAAGAAGAAAGAAAAAGAAAGAAAGAAAGAAAGACAGAAAGAAAGAAAGAAAGAAAGAAAGAAAGAAAGAAAGAAAGAAAGAAAGAAAGAAAGAAGAAAGAAAGAAAGAAAGAAAGAAAGAAAGAAAGAAAGAAAGAAAGAAAGAAAGAAAGAAAGAAAGAAAGAGGGAGGGAGAGAGAAAGAGAGGAAGGGAAAGAGAAAGAGAGAAAGAAAGAAAGAAAGAAAGAAAGAAAGAAAGAAAGAAAGAAAGAAAGAAAGAAAGACCCAAAGCAAGTAAAAGGAAAGAAATAATAAAAAGAATGGAAAATGAATGAAATCAAGAATAGAAAGTCAATAGAGAACATAAAACAAAACCCACATCGCATTCTTTGTAAAGATAAATCTGGCAAAAATTTAACTAAACTGACCAAGAAATAAAGAGACAGCTCTATTTATTAAATAAGGAATGAAAAAGGGAATATTACTACTGACCTTACAGATATAAAAAGGATTATAACAGAATTTTATGAACAACTGTATGGCAAAAAGAGAATAAATTAGATGAATGGACAAATTCCTGAGAAGATACAAACAACTCAAGAACAAATAGAAAATCTGAACAGACCATTAAACAAAAAAAATTAAATTGGTAATTAAAAAAAAAAGCTCCCTTAGAGGAAAACCCAAATCCAGATGGTTTCAATTGTAAATTCTACCAAATATTTACAGAAATAACACCAGTCCTTCACAAATGCACCACCCCCAAAAGTAGAAGGACTGTTTCTCAACTCATTCTGCCAGCCCATAATTACCCTGATACCAAAATCATCGGAAGACATCACAAGAAAAGAATACTATAGAAAAATATTCCTTGGGGCGCCTGAGTGGCTCAGTTGGTTAAAGTGGCTGCCTTAGGCTCAGGTCATGATCCCAGGGCCCTCGGATTAAGCCCCACATGGGGCTCCCTACTCAGTGGAGAGCCTGCTTCTCCCTCTCCCTCTGCCTGCCACTCTGCCTACTTGTTTTCTATCTCTATCTCTCTGTCAAATAAATAAATAAGATCTTAAAAAAAAAAAAAAAGAAAAATAGAAAAATATCCCTTATGACTATAAACACAAAAATTTTTAACAAAATACTAGCAAACCAAATCCAGCGACATATAAAAAGGATTATACACTGTGACCAAGTGAGGTTTATCCTGGGAATGAAACATTGGTTCAAAAATATGAGAATTTATCAATGTAACACAATATATTAATAGAATAGAGGGGAGGGGAAAAAAAAAAAAGCATGGTCACCTAAGTAGATGCAAGAAAAGCAATCAACAATATCCAAGATCTTTTTATGATACAAACATTTAACAAACTAAAAATATAACACTTCCTTAACCTGATAAAGAAAGTCTACAAAAATCCACTGCTAACATCATACTTAATTGTAAAATATTTAGACTTTCCCCCAAGATCAAGAACTAGACAAAAATGTTTGCTCTTGCCAATTTTACTCAGTATTGAGGTTATAGCCAGATCACTTAGGCGAAAAATTGAAGTAAAAGTTTTCTAGCTTGGAAAGAAAAATGCAGAACTTTCTCTATTTGCAGATGACATGATCTTGTATATAGAAAAATCATACACACCCACACACACACACACACAAGGACTAAATTAAATCAGCAAAATTGCAAGATACAACATTAATATACAAAAATTAATTGTATTTGTATACACTAGCAACAGACAATTAAGAAAGGAATTAAGGAAGCATTTTCATTTATAACAAATAAAATACTTAGAAATTAATTGAACAAAAATATATAACATTTGTACAGTAAAAACTACAAAAATAATTATTGAGGGAAATTAGAGAAGACCTATATAAATGACAGATATCTTGTGTTCATGCATTGGGAGATTTAATATTGCTAAGTTGATGGTAATACTCTCCAAATTGCTCTCTAGATTAAATGTCATTTCTCTAAAATCTTAATTATCTTTTTGCAGTAATTGGCAAGCTAATCTTAAAATGTGTATGGAAATTAAATGAACCAGAGTAGCCAAAACAAGCTTGAAGCAAAACAAAGTTAGAAGACTCATGCTCCCAGGGGTGCCGGGGTGGCTCAGTGGGTTAAAGCCTCTGCCTTCGGCTCAGGTCATGATCTCAGGGTCCTGGGATTGAGCCCCGCATCGGGTTCTCTGCTCAGTGGGGAGCCTGCTTCCCCCTCTCTCTCTGCCTGCCTCTCTGCCTACTTGTGATTTCTCTCTCTGTCAAATAAATTTAAAAAAAAAAATCTTAAAAAAAAAAAAAAGCCTCATGCTCCCTGATTTTAAAACTTACTGCAAAGCTACTGTCATTAATACTATGTGGTAGTGGCGTAAGGATAGACGCATTAAGTCATTTGAAAGAACTGAATGTGTATAAATACAATAATTAATGACTGATTTTCTACATGGGTGTCAAAAGAATACAATAAGGGAAAAACAGTCTTTTTACCAAATGGGACTGGGGAATCTGAATATCAAAATGCAATAGAATGAAGATAGACCTCTACCTCATACCCTATACAAAAAGTAAATCAAAATCAATCAAAGATCTAAATATAAGAGATAAAACTATAATACTCGTAGAAAGAAAACATAAATGCTAATCTTTGTGACCTGGGATTAAGCAATAATTTCTTTTATATGATACTAAAACACAAGCAACAAAAGAAAAAAAAAAACACATAATTTGACTATCAAAACTAAAAAAAAAATGTTTTTTAAAAGACACTATCAAGAAATTGAAAGGACAATCTGCATAATGGGAGAATACATTTGCAAATCATATTATCTAATAAGGGTCCCCTATCCAGAATACAAAAATAACTCTCACAACTTAACAACAAAAACACAAGTAACCCAGTTTTTGTTCTTTCACTGTTGAGTTTGCAAGAGTTCTTTACATCTTTCTGGATACTTGATGACCGGTGATCCTGAGCATCTTGTGTGTGCTTGTTAGGCATACATAAATCTTCTTTGAAGAAATGTCTATTCAAATGTTATAATTCTTTAAAAAGGACAATGAACTTGAATAAACATTTCTCCAGATATATATATCTTTAGTCATGAAGAGAATGGAAACCAGAACCAAAGACACTAGTTCACAGTCAGTGGGACAGCTGTAATCAAAAAGAGGAGACAACAGTAAGTGTTGGTAAGACAGGAATACTCATAAAATGTAAAATGGGGCAAACTCCAGGGAAAATAGTTGGGCAGTTACTCAGAAAGTTAAACATGGAGCCGCTGTATGACTCAGAAATTCTACACGATTTTATACTCACAGGAAAATCATGCCCACATAAAACGTGTACATTAATGCTATAGCAGCATTATTTATACTAGCAAAACAGTGGAAATGACATAAATTTCCATCAACCGATTGGATGAACAAAAGATGATATAGCATGCAGTGCTATAACTTATCTAGCCATGAAAAGGAATGGAATACTGATACACACGAACATAGATGAATATTGAAAACATTATAAGCTAAGTGAAAGGAACCAGACACAAAAAGCCACTTATTATGAGTCCATTTATATGAAATTTTTAGAATAAAATTCATGTAGACAGAAAGTAAATTAGTGGTTGCAAAGGTCTGGGAGGAGAGGAAAATGGGGAATAAAAGCTATTAAGTATTGGTTTCTTATTGAAGGTGATGAAAATATTCTGGAGTTAGTAATGATGATTGCACATCATTGTGAACAACTGAATGATGTATTTTAGAAAGCTCAATCATATGCTTTGGAGATTATATATCAATACAAAAATTAATCAAAAAAAAAAAAAGCGGACTCTCTTTCTACAGGATAGAGCTGCCAAGTTAATTCAGATGCAGAGAGCAGTGTGAAGCAGGGCATGAAGACCTCGGATAGAGAGATGAGCAGGACACTCTGGATGGACTGGGCGGGTGCCAGGGATGAGGATGGCACAGGCATGGTTTGGTCCTGGGGAAGCCAAAAATCCATACCCCTTGGTCTCAGGGCCTGAAGCAGCAGCAACATCCCATCTTCATACCATGAGCTAATGGTAGTTGCAATGACTGCGGAGCCTCCTCCAGACCTTAGGCCACTGTACTATTGGGTAAGAAGAATGAAGATCCCTCTAACAAAGTCATTTTCCAAGGGTTCTCCAGTATTTAAGAAGGCAGGTGCATCACAAGTGGTTCACAGTTCCAGCACATCAGCTTTAAGCTCTAGAGCCACGCAGATCTGGGACCTTGGGTCACTACTTTGTCTTAACTGGAGGAGACTCCATCTGTCCAGGCAAGCCCATCAGTTTCCCAGAGAAGAATGGATGGAGAGGTCAGCAACCTATGTGTGATTTTCCTTCTATCTGACCTTGATATTGGAAGAAAGTATAAAATAATATTCCACATTTGTCACACAAGAAATGCCCGCCAGCCTTTATGAAGATTTTCTTGCATTTATAAAAAGCTAGTGTATATATGAAAAAGCTGTTCTCCAACCGCCCTGGAGTCTTTTCAAAATAAACCTATCTTGCTGTATCTAAGCTGTCTAGACGTAAGCAGATTGCTAGGATAAGAAAATGTTGAGCTAGAGAATCACATTGTAAATGTCTTTAAAACACACACACACACACATACACACACACACAACAAATGTCTTCTAAAAATGACTTTTTGGAAATGAAATTGTTGGACTGTCACCTCTAGAAATAATATACCCATGTTTGCTCAGTGGGATAGAGGAGTGGAGTAGAAGGTCTCCACAAGAAAAGAAGAATGTTCTGTGCTATGCCGGTCCTATTTGAAAGACATTTTTGTGTTAAAACCATTGTTCTCTGTGTGCATTTTATTCTGCACTATGGATATATAGTTGATAATACTTAGTAATTTTGAAATAGTTTCTAGATGATCTTAAGTGCCTGATATGTTAAAAGTAGAGATAATAAAATTTTTTTCAGTATCTTTTTTATTAAAATTCCTATAACATGTTGGGGTTTTTTTATATTTTTTTATTTATCTCATTTTTTAAAGATTTTATTTATTTGAGAGAGAGAGAGAGAAAGAGAGAGCATGAGTAGGGGAGAGGGGCAGAAGGAGAAACAGACTCCCCACCGAGCAGGGAGTTCCAGCAGGGACCCTGAGATCACAACCTGAGCCTAGGCAGATGTTTAACTGACTGAGCGATTCAGGCACTCGTTTTTTTTTGTTTTGTTTTGTTTTGTTTTGTTTTGTTTGTTTTGTTTTGTTTTGTTTTGTTTTGTTTTGTTTTTCTAAGTGGAGTAGCCAAACCATCTCATTGAGAAGTACTGCATTGCGTTTACACTGCTTAAGAAAGAGGAAGGAGAAAGAAGTGAAAAGGGCTCTTTCTGCCTATGCGTTTATAGTGAGACAAGACTAATCATTGTCCCTATGTTCTGTACATTTTGTTTTACTTGCTGTGTATACAATGTGCAGATGTGTTTGTTCCTAACCTTGGGAGTTCCCCGGGTGAAATCTATAACTGGCTTTCATACGTGGAGGGCAAGGAGAGACTGAAGAAATGGGCAGAACCATTCCAGGTTGAGAAATGAGAGTTTTAATAAACAAGATAACTTACAAAAGAGGCTTGTCTTGGGTGACCACAAGACAAACAAATCTCTGCACCCACCTGTCAGATCTTAAAAGTTTACATAGAGACCTTAACTGGTTTGAACATATATTCAGTCCAGATGGTCTGAACAACACCTTAATCTCTCAAGGTTACAACCTTGAAGCCTGCTCCCACTGTGGGAAGGGTGGTCAGAACATACATTCCAAGGACAGGGGATAGGATGAGGAGCTTCTAATTGCCTGGGTTCAGCTCATGAGTCAACTGGTGGTCCTATCCTGTCTATGATCTTCTCCAACAGTATGAAGGACAAATGAATAATAAATTGACAACATTTAATCTTTCCAGATGTCAATGAGTTTGCCAGGATATGACAAAAGTAGAATTAAAAAAAATAATATATTTTGTGTTAAAATTCATAGGCAAGGTCATTTTCTGAAAATGGCATGTAGAAGAGAAATTGTAAAAATCACCTCCAAACATTAGTGATGTTTGCAGTTATCCACTGAGTTGGCAAGCGAGAAGAGTAAGGGCTCTGGTCCAGAATGTTCCTATTTAAAAGACACATTCAGATTATAGCCTCTATTTTATGTGTGCAATTTATTCAATGTATCTGTGTGTGTAGCGGATAAATTTCAGTCCTTACTTGAAACATCTAGTCTTTCTAGATGTCTAGAAGTATACGGTATAGAGAATGTAGAGAATGTGAAATAGCACTCTAATTTTTTTTTTCTGTGAATTCATTGAAATTATTTTGTTTGAAACTTAGTTTCTTAGAGCAGCATTCTGATTGTTCACTAGGTATTGGTGCAGAGAGGAAATGCAAAAGTGCTCTCATGGTCTAAGTATTAAAAAATCCTAAGTGCTAAAAGTATGTGAAAGGTACAAGTAATGAAATAAATAATTCATAATTGTCATTTGTGTTAATTTATAGGAAGTACTGTCTTCTGGGATTGACCTTTCTTCAACCATCTCTTGAAGTCGGATACATTTCTGCATTTAGTCTTTGGGATGGTGGAGGATGGAGATGAGAATAGGCAAAGGAAGGGTTCATTACTACTATTTCTGTATCTGAAAGATAGTTTTGAATTATAACTTTGTTCTACATGTGCATTCTTTGTTAAGTATCTATGTGTATTGTGAACAAAGTTCATTCTCTACTTCACAACTTCCAAGTCTTTTAGATATTTTGAGATCACAATGAATGATAAAAAGTAGAGCTGGTAAATTAACCAATTTATAAATAACTGTTGAATATATTTGAAAGAAAATACATACATTCAAGTGTGTATGTGTACATACATACATGTATACATGCTTGTATACATGTCTGTATACATGTATACATGTGTGTGTTTATACATATATACAGTATGTATACTCAAAGAGAGGTATACCTGTGTATACATCTGAGCAGTATACAGCAGACTTATTTATTAAGTTGGTGGTGGACAGGCAGATTGTTCATATGAACATTTTGATAAGAAGCATTCATGTATGAATGCACCTGTTTTGGTTGTAGAAACAGTTTTGTGTTAACATTCTAATAGTATACACCTGATAATGGATTCTCTTAGAAGTATTATACTTATTATACTCTTGCTTTACTTCTCTGAGAGCTATCCACAGTAAGCCCCAGCAATTCATCTATTAGAGTGTATGTTTTCCTATACCAGCACTAGTTCCCACAGTTTTATGATTCTGGGTCTCAGTTCAGTAAGCCATGACTCCCTGTATTTGTCTATCTGTGTCTCCAATCTGGGGGACAACAGTTGGCCCTATGTCCTCATCTTCCTTATGGATCCAAGAAGAGCTGTGATTTTTTTATTCCATTTAGCTTTTTACTTGTTAGGAAGGAATAGTAACTTCTGAACTCCTTAAATGTGGAATCAGAAATCTTTAAGTTCTTGATCTTTTATGAATACTTTTAAGAAAACATATGAATTGAATACATTGAGCTTTAGAAATCAAAGTCATATAAAATAGTTACCTAAATAAACTATACTGCAAAAGATCATTGTAAACACTTTACTTTGATTAACTTAAAATCTTCTGGCCCATATAAATGTTCTTCAGTCAACAATGCTGTATTTAACAACTTACAAAACTGGTCTCTAAATATGTGCTCATTGTAGGAGAATTCCACCCTTGTTCAATGTTGTGATAGATAGATGGAAGAACTGCAATCTTGAAAATAAGTGACGCAAAACATGATACCTCAGATAGAAATTTTGAAAAGTAATTAATTGACTTCTTTATGTAAATCTGCACTCTTCAGCTAGATCTTTTTGAGACCTCATTGGTACAGGGACAAATGATTTTTCCCAACTTCCAATAAATTACAGACCTAATTTTTGAGGCAAGAAATAAATAGGAATTTTCTTAAAAATATGAAATAAGAGAAATATACATATTCAATAAGACATAACAGAATTAAATGTGCCTCCAAAATAAATAATTTTAGCTCGAACCGTATGAAATTACCTTATTTGACAATTTTTGGCCTATAAAAAACATATATTTCATACTAAAACCTAAGAAATAAGTAAGAAAGTTAATATAGAGATTAAAAATAGTTTTCTACTGTACCAGCAATAAAGTAGTTTCCAGCTAAATGCCAGAATCTTCTTAGAAGATGTTTAAACTACTAAACTATGGGGAATAGCATGTATATCAAACAGAAAGATCGACAAAGCTGGCTTTGTGAAGGGGCACAATGACTTTTCCATTTAGCATTTTGGTTCTCCAGAAGAAAAAGTGACAGCTATCTGATGATGTTAGTGAGATGAAGGTATTCAAAATAAAGTCAGGCATAACTAGATAATCTATGCATAAGACATTGAGGCAGACTTATGAAAGCAATTAAAACCAGCATAAATATTTCTAAAAAGAATGCATAATTCAATCTCGCTGCCTCATCACACCATAAGCATTACCATATTTTTACAGTACTTCTAATTTTAATGTAATGTTTAGGAAGAGATAAATATGCATATATTATTGATTCAGTTAAATGACATATCTGAAAAGTGCTAGGAAAGATAAATGTAAAGATGTTTTATTGTTCATAAGCAACACATGCACAAAAATAAATTTCTTAATAAAATATAATGGTGGAAAGTATCAGAATGATCATCAGGTATTCTCAAACTTGAAATCAAGTCTAATACCTACAAGTAAACTTAACAAATGTCAGCTTACACTGTGAGCATTCAAGTAGCAAGGCAAAGAGCAAAATCCCCCATTTAGGCCCTGAGATTCCCTGATACTCCATCTGTCCTCATGGGAAACAAACAGGATTAATGGACCATGTCCATTGCTCTTCTAATTAAGAAAGGTGTGGCAACATCCCTGTGGTCCTTTCACAAAATAAACTTTGTATTTGCAAGAAGGGAGAACAAAAAGCCATGTTTGCAGACCTCTGATAATATCACTTTGTTTAGAATAATGTTTGATTTTTTTTTTTTCAGTAGAAGATCATGTCAAAACCTGAACCACCCCTCAATCAGAGATCCAAAGGAGGCAAGAAAAGCACATGGTCAATCATTTCTGCTTTGAAAAGAGTAAGAAAAGGAAAAAAAAAAAAAAAAACGGCTTTATCCTTTGCTGGAAGTAGGATAAGAATGTGTCAGATCTGGGGGATGTCATCTTAAAGCACAACATGTTCCAGAAAAAATAAAATCCTCTTTTTAATGTGGTAGTAACATAACATGTATCTCCCTCAGATTTTAGGGAAAGACTTTATCTCTGACCCAATATCTAAGATTTCCTCATAAGCTTCCTGTTCCCCAGATTTTGATTACTTCAGTTTGGTGAATATAAAAATTCACAGTACTGTGAAAACCAAAGGAACCACTGTAACAACAAATATTCAAGTAGAAGTCTAAAGTTGATTTCTTATGAAACAATAAAGAAAAACCTTTATGTTGATCAATGTCCCACTTTTATTTTCCATGTTAGCCTAAACTTGAAGAGGAGATGCAATAATGACATAAAGAATGTCAAATAAGATAAAAACCATGTGGTGAATAATGGACCCCTTACAACTTTGATATCAGTTGGAAAGATCAATTATTTGCTATTCTTCATATGATTATAACATTGGTTATTCCTACATGGTGATGACAGTTGCTAATAGTAACCATGATATGCACAGAAGTATAATATACTCCAATTTATGCCAATTTGATACCAATATGTTTAAAATAAATCATAAAGGTATCAAATACATAGGTATCAATTACATAATTATTTTATACTTAGCTTCTCGCTAACTATCTATTGGGGACACCTGAGAATTGGCTATCTGGAGAGCTTTTTTTTAATTTGTATGAATGCAAAAAAAAAAAAAAAACCTGTGATATTTGGCCTGAAGAAGAGGCTTGTGCAGAGCTTCTGAGGGGAAGTAAGTGATCAGTTTCTGAGTTGGCAACAAAGAGAAAGAAGCATCTGTCTTGTGGATATACAAACAGTCACACTATGGAGTATGATCCATTATGAGGAGGGTTAGGATAATGAATATTGGCTATTTGATCACCTGGCAATTTCCTACTTGCCTCTTTTATTCATAAATTGTTTTATCTTCTGTTTCAGTCAGTGATTAAGACGACCAGCAGTGGTGGGGGAATGATTAATTACTGAAATAATGGGTGAATGAAACATGGAAGGAAAGTGAGATCTTAATTTGGACATATTTATTGGGTCACTTCCAGTGCACTAGATCATGCCATTAACTCAATTATTCAACAAACACCTGTTGATATTTTACTACATGGAAGGTTTGCAAAATTCGAGTTATCAATATCTAGTGGGAAGGTTCAAGAAAATCTCATTTTATAGTGCCTGGTATGATATCTCATGCAATTTCATTGATTATGATAAAGATAGTGATGATAATTGCAAACTTTAAAAATATTAATTTTTTTCAGACATCATGTAAAATAAAATAGAAAAGAAAGCAAAAAGTAAGTATTGATTTTATATCATTTTCCAAGAAAGGAAATATTAAGGAATAACCAGTAGATCATTTTTAAGGGTAGAAGTTCTTAACATCATCTTTCAGGAGCCCTGCAAAGCCTCACATGGCTGCTTTGCATGTTCACCACATCAACATGGTTTAATGATTTTCCAAGTATTTGTGCATAATTTACTAGCAGTTTTAGGGGATTACCCTCCATGCATCTGCTTCTCCTCTAAGATTTTTCTCTTATTTTCAATTGGTGTGCCAGCCTGGAACACTATTTCTGAGTTCTCACTTTGGATAATAAGCCAGTTATTAACAGAACTTAACTTTTGCACTCTATAATTAAAAAGAAATATCTTGCCATGTCCTATTACGACAGGCAAACTTTGAAAGACAGAAAGATTTTTATTAAAGATTCAGTTAAGAGCTCATGGCTCCGCATTAAATTATCGCTTAGGCAATTTCATTGTGATTTCAAAAATTAAACTTGCAAATCTCTTCAACAAAACATCTAATATCTTCAAAATTTGAATATGGCATGACTTTAAGTGGATACATACTTGATCCTATTTTTGCACCTAACCTGCTGTCTCTTCTGTCTGTTGTTTCGATGAGAGGGGGCTTAGGAATTCAAACTTGAAATTGGTATAATTCTGGCAAGAAAAATAGAAAAAACATCGCCAGAATTCTTTTCACATTATAAACCACATTGTGGTTAAAGATATTTATTGCAGGCTATCTTGGGAGGTAGCAGAGTTTGGATGCAGCTTTCTAATAACAGAAAGGGAAGATATCAGTTACAATGTAAACTTTTATTAACAAAGGCTTTTGAAATATGTATTCTATATTTAGAAAGTCACAACTGCAGACCTACAGAAGCTATGAAGACATAAGACAGAATCCAAATATATAACTTTAATCTAGTTTTGGAGAGTCAGGACTCCTAAATATTTTCAGTTGCATTTCACATAATGACATCCCATCACAGAAAAAGCAGGCAGCACTGACATATGATCTTCACATCAAATCACACACAAGAGTAGAGGATTTGAAGGCTATTGAGCACCAAATTTTCCCATTGTACTGCAATTACAAGAACACCTGTGCTACCTAGCTGTGCACTGAGCCCCATGAAATGCAATGTTCCAGAGCTGTCGAAATGTCTCATTTCTTGTCTTTCATGCAGAGGCATAAATTTGTTGGATCTGGCTCTCGTGTTACGCTATGTTTCAGTTATAAGCATAAGGCAGAAGGTCTAATAATGTTTAATTTAACCAAAGAAACAGTTGTAAACATTCAGCTTTGTACCGTTTTTCAAATAATACTTTTAGTATACTAACAGAGAAAATGTGGGGGTCACTGTAATAATATGCATAATCCTTATATCATGAGGATGTTTTTAACAGGGCTGCTGACCTATACTCATCTAATGCATCTCAACTCTAACATTTGAATTAGTTATGTTGTTTGAGCTCTGTATTTATAAAAATCCTGGCGGTTTAGATATTGGACTCCTTTTACTACCTGATGCTCATACTGATGTATCAGTGATTAGATTTTTGGAGTCCCAAATCAGGACAATTTATCTGGTATATCATATAAATTACTTACTGAATGGCTTTAAAAGGGTGTAAAGTAATTATATTAAGTAGTTAATATTTTATTAATCAATTTCATATTTAATCAATTAGTTCAACCGAAGAGATAAAAGTTTTCTGTAGGTTAGACACTTCCCTAGAAAGTTACCTTAGAAACAGAATTAAGTGTTGTTTGTTCATGTTTGATGTCTCTCTTTTTTTTTTTTAAAGATTTTGTTTATTTATTTGTCAGAGAGATAGAGAGCACAAGCAGAGGAAGCACCAGGCAGAGGAAGAAGCAGGATCCCCTCTGAACAAGGAGCCAGATGGGGGACTCGATCCCAGGACCCTGTGATCATGACCTGAGCCACCTGAGCGGAAGGCAGATGCTTAACTGACTGAGCCACCCAGGCATCCCTTTGTTTGAGAAGCCTCTTAATGAGGAATAAATAAAATGAAAGATATGAGTTGGTACATGTGGTAATAACTTTAAATTTTGAAAAGAGAAAAATGTCATTCTAGAGAGGTAAGTTAAGTATAATATCGAGATCTCAGTGTTAGAATTGTATAACACTAACTCTGCTTCTCTACATAGTCTTATGCTTAATATAAAATTCTACTTGGTTTTGATCTTCTTCTTCTGAGTATCTGCCACATAGTAGGTTCTCAAATGTGTGCTAATTTTTGTGACTTGAAATAAACTGATACTTGATTTCTGAATACGTCCAATGAACATTTATCTCTGGATTTTTTATACCCAAGTTTAGCCAAATTAGAAATATATTTTTCAAGGGGCACCTGGGTGGCTTAGTTGGTTAAGTGTCATACCCTTGATCTTAGCTCAGGTCTTGAACTCATGGTCATGAGTTCAAACCCCACATTGGGCTCCATGCCTGTGGAGCCTACTTAAAAAAATTTTTTTTCAGAATTTGTTTCCAAAACACATGTAGGGAAGTCATGGAGCTGACTAGATTTATATTCAAGAAGGCTACAGAATGTAAATGTAATCATCCATGAATTTCAGGAGAAAATGTAAGTTAATAATAGAAGGCAAATATAAAATAACTAATAAAATCAGCACAATAAAACTATACATCTTATTTGTGAATATAGATAACAGAGTCCCAAACTAAAATTTAACAAGTTAAATTTGTTAAGATTCTAAAAGAGCAATATAGAACAGACAAGTACAATTTATTAAAATAACACAAAGGTGTTTCAATATGAAAAATATTTCAACACAATTAATTACATTGATAAAGGGGAAGTAATTAATTATATTAATTGATAACAAAGCATTGAATAAAACTTGGCAATTATCATTTATTTTAAAATTAAATATGAATAAAGAGCCAATTATAAAAATAATGTCCATCAGATTTGTTCAAAGAGAAAATAGAACGGGTCACCAATTTTATTCAATTAAGTTTTGAAGACTCACTCATTTATTAACATGGATTAACTAAGTGTCTACTATATTTTCTTCAGTGTTCTAAGTCAGAGTATTGATAAGTTATGCTATAGACTGAATGTCTGTGTCTGTCCAAATTTCTTATGTTGAATCTTCACCCCAATGCAACAGTATTAGGAAGTAGGGCCTCTGCAAGGTGATGATTAGATCATGAGGGTGGAACTCTCATGAAAGAAATTTGCACCCTAAAAAGAGAGACCTCAGAGAGCTCTCTAGTTCTCTTGCCATGTGAAGATTCAAGTAGAAGGTGACTATCTACAACCCGAAATATGGTCATCACCAAAAGCTGATCACACAAGTACCCTGTTCTTGGACTTTCAAAATCCAGAACTATGAGAATATAAATTTCTGTTGTTTAAAAGCCATTCTGTCTGGGTGACTCACTCGGTTAAGCGTGGACTCTCGATTTTGGCTCAGGTCATGATACCAGGGTCATGAGATAGAGCCTCGTATGGGGCTGTGTGCTGGGATGGAGCCTGCTTAAGATTCTCTACCTTCCTCTCCCTATGCCCCTCCCCCGCTTGTGTTCTTCTCTCTCCCTCTCAAAAAAAAAAAAAAAAAAGAATCTACTCAATAAATATGTCTAATGGATAAATTTATTATACTTATTATGCTTATTCCATTTTCTGAAAAACCTCCATTCTGAGTTACACGTGCAATTGGTTTAGTTGGTGTTATAGACTGAAATGTGTCCTATTAAAATTCGCATGTTGAAGCTTAAACACCAGTGTAACTATATTTAAAGATAGGGCTTTTAAAAAGCTAATTAAGGTTAAGTAACATCATAAAGGAGGGATCTTAATCCAACATGATGTAAGAAAAAGGGACACCAGGGGTATATTTGCACAGAGAAAAAGCCATTTGAGGACATAGCTAGAAACTAGTCGTCTGTAAGCCAAGGAGAGAAACCTTGGGAAAACCAACTATGCTTTGATCTTGGACTTCTAGCCTCCAGAACTGTGGGAAAACACATTTCTGTTGTTTAAACCATCCAGTCTATAGTATTTTGTTATGGTAGCCCTAGCTACCTAATATAGTTGATTAAGTATTTAATAATGTCTGTTGTTATGTTTAATTAGGAAAGATTTATGAAAGCCTTGTTTATCTTGTTTGTATCCCTATTTTATTTTTAACAGTAAATTGTATACTGATTTTTTTAAGACTTTATTTATTTATTTGACAGAGAGAGATCATAAGTAGGCAGAGAGGCAGGCAGAGAGAGAGAGGGGGAAGCAGGTTCCCTGCTAAGCAGATAGCCTGATGCGAGCCTCGATCCCAAGACCCTGAGATCATGACCTGAGCCGAAGGCAGAGGCTTTAACCCACTGAGCCACCCAGGCGCCCCTGTATGCTGATTTTTCACATAAGCAAAAGGAATTTACTGAATCTACCATACTTGCTTACCTAAAGTGCACAGTATTAAATGAACAATTTGTTGGAAGTTAAACTTTGATGTTAAAGAATCAGTTTACTGAAGTACCCAAAAAACTTCCTTATTGAATCATCCTTTCACATAAGGTGACCTCACAACTGGGTTTACCCAAACATTGTCATAGAACAAAGCCTTATGAGTTAATTTTGGAAATTATAATACAGAAAGTGAATTATTCTAGATATATGTTTGAATTATATTATTCTTTAAACTTACTTATCTCAATGGGATATGAATTCTCTTGGGTTCTATAGGAAAAGATCACGTCTGGTCTGTACATAGCTACAGTATTTGGTCCTATATTGGAAGGTCAGCTTGAATTTTGTGTAACAAATGAGGACAAGTAGTCGAGTGAGCTTTTCTTAATTGTTCTGTCTATGGTATACTGCAGAGCTATCTTATAAAACTGCTTTAAAAAAAAAACTGCTTTAGTTGTGACATTTTAATTCCATACCCTTTAATTTTTTATTGCCTTATTGAATCTTAGGTTCATTGTTTTTTTGTTCATTTGTTTTTTATTAACATATAATGTATTATCCGTTTCAGGTATACAGGTCTGTGAATCAGCAGTCTTACACAATTCACAGCACTCACCATAGCACATACCCTCCTCAATGTCCATAACCCAGCCAGGTTTGTTGTTTTTATAGAAAAGGATATATCTATTCTTAATGATCAAGAGACCAATGGGAAATGCCAAAAAATCAAGAATTAAAACTAGATTTCAGAATTAATTCAGTGATACCTTATAAGAACTGAAACAATTGCTACTTAAAACTGTCATTTACAGTCACTGGTTGAAGTATAAAATATTGTCCATATTGAAGACTATTTAGTAAGGTAAGCACAGTTATATGACAATTGATATTTTTACTGGAATATGCACATTGCGCTGGCCTAGGATACCAGCAGACTATGTATATATATTCATTAGATGAGCCTTTCCTGAGTTGTACTTTAGATAACACTGAGATCTCGAGAAACTTCAATAAGTGTTTTGGAAAAAAAAAAAAGGATTCTTGAACAAATTAGATTGTTAAATGTTGCAAGCTAAATTGCTCTCTCGGTGATTCATACTAAGCATTGACAATGTTAAAGCTCAGAGTTCCTAAGGTAAAAAGAATCCATTTAACAATATGTAACTTACTATTTCCTTCTCCTTTTTAAATATTATTTCTTAAACATTTTTGTATTTAAATTAAAAATGTTTGAAAGATTAGAGCTTTATGAATTATTAAAAAGCAAGCACACTTTTAACAACTACTAGATCAGAAAATAGAAATTCAACCTATATTCTCCAGTACACCCTCCAAAGCATATCCTGGTTTTTATGATAAACTCTATTTTACTTTTTTTTAAATTATTTTATAGTTCAGTTTAGCTGTTTTTAGTTTTTTTAAATCCACATGTTCCCCTTTGATCTCAATCTCTTTTTTTCTTTTTTTAAATTGCAACCTGTTGTTCAAGGAATTGGATAAACTATCTGTACTTTCCCACATCCTGGGTTCTGATGACTGGATCACAATGTTGTAGTTTAATATGTTTCTCTGTCTTTCATAGTTTTTGTTAATCAGAAATTGCATCTGTAAGTCTAATGAGGTTTAGGATCTATGTTTTGGCAAGACTGCTTCATAGATAATGTGTTTAATTCAATTAGGAAGAATATAATATTTGATTCTCCCTTATGTGGTGATATTAGCAGACAAGGATTTTTCAATTCATGGATTTATTCAAATTTTAAAATTCCTTCTTCATTTAATTTCTTCACAGAAATAAAATATATTTTGAAGATATATTTTATTTCACATTTCTTATTACCTAGTGACATAGTTATTATAGGAAAGGTAGAATAAATGCTAGGTTCTTTCCCTTATTGACCAGCTATCAAAACAATGAGCTGATTTCCTACAATCCTCAAAAGGCCACCAAACAGTTTTTTTGTTTTTTTTTTTAGTATCATTTTAAACTCTTGAATTTAAATATGTTTGATGTGGTTTGATCTACTGAACTTACTACCCTCATTGCTTTTAAATATGTTCCATTTGGCTAGTCTACATCTGAACTGGAAGCAGTTTTTTGTTTTTGTTTTTTTCTGTGTGAGAAACAGTATTCTGGCTATTAGGAGTGATCATTGTTTTTAGGTATTTCCAGGGGACTAAGCTAGGAAATATGAATATAGATCTTCATGACTTCTCATTGACTGATCTTTTCTTTTTCTACTGATATTTTCCTTTTTCTAAAACTCCAGAGGATGTTCTTTTTTTTTTTTTTTAAGATTTTTAAAAAATTTTAAGTAGTCTCTATACCCAACATGGGACTCAAACGTATAACCTTGAGATCAAGAGTTGTATGCTTCACCAACTGAGCCGGCCAGGTGCCTAAGATAATTTTCTTGAATTAAACTTTCTAGTATTTAATTTTATTCTCTTACTTTGGTGTCTTTAGCAATACCTATTTTGTATAGGCTACATCTTCTTTGATTAATTTCTATATTTATCATATTTCCTCAATTTATTTTCATCAATTTTCTTTTTTTTTGATTTTTTAATTATCTATTTCTCATAAGCATTATTGGTTTTGTTTCTTTCCTTTGACTTTATTCTTATCTTCTTGTTTTGTCTTCAATTATGAAATATGCTTCTTTAATTTCATTTTTTCTGTGTTTTTATCCCATTTCTCAATTATAAAGTTATAACCTTCTTATGTGTATTATGTAATTTTTTTACCTATTTAAATATTATATTTGTCTGTGTCGTGGGCACTTCTTTCTAGCAATCTTTGTTGTTTATAGGAATATAATGCTATTTATTTTTTATAAGAATGTGATGCTATTTATTCTTTTCTTGTTATAATTACTTCATATGAGATCTGTCTTCACTTCTTTTGTTACCCATTCCTATATAAAATGATTTCCAAGAATCTTCAAAAGGTAAATCAATTAGTTCTTTTAAATGTCATTTTAAAAAGGAAAATAAAATGGTCCAAAATTGCTTTAATAAATGTACAGTTCAGGATGTCTTCTTAAATTGTCTGAAGGAATCTTCAAAAGTATGACATCTTGACTCCTGAATTTTTCTATATCCCTTTCTTACTTTTATCTGGACCTTCTTCTTTTTCCGTTTTCCTTTTCCTGCTCAATTTAGATTCCACTCTTAGAAGTTTATCCTCTGTGTGAGGCTTTGTCCTGGAAAGGAGTTTGGCCGGTTAGTTTTAAAAATTCAGAGAGCTCGGACTTCCCAAAAAATCCTAATATAGAACATTTTTTTCTCACCTACTCTTGTAGTGTATACAGGCATGCCTTCCCATTGCAGATCTTCTTCTTAAATTGTTCTGGTGAGCTTTCAGGAGAATATCTGTTGTGCCATATTGAATTTCTGGGGTACCTAAGACATGTCATTGCTTACTTTTGCCCCCTACATAGTTGCTCACACTGCTCAGCTCATGTAGCTGCCAATGGTTTATCTACAACAATGCATAGTTAAAGTTTTGAGCTGAAAATGTGTCATCTTTTATTATACATGTTGTTCAGGGGTTTTTAACTTTGTTACCCTAGTTGCTCTGTCAGATTTTATTTAGGAGGAGGAGGGGCTGGTTTAGGGAATATTTAAATCTGTTTTGCCATCCACTTTCTCAGAATTCCTTTCCAACCTTCGTTGGCTATAGAAATCTAAACTTCTAGTCATACAGATCTTTTATTCATTTACACCAAGAAGCTGATGATCGCAATATAAGCACTCTGAAATACACAGCATATTCTAAAGAAATAGATATGATTTTTCATATCAGTTCGTATTAATTTATTTATTGAGTGCAGAATAATCCATGTGGACTATTTTGTAAGTCAAAAGAACTAGATAAATGCTAAGTGGATTATCTCCTTTGTACTATATGGACATGAATAATGGAATAAAGAATATTTTTTCTTATAACCTATGTTACCTAGGATGACATCAAATTACAAAATTGGATCACATCATTAGAAGAATGTAAAAAGTATTTCATTCATTAATACACTGAAACTCATGTTGACAATTTCAAAGTAACTATACTGGTGTACTTGCTTCTGTCAGTATCTATATTCCTCATTAATAATAAAATATTATATATTAGAGATTTATATATGCCTGGTTCTACACTAGGAAATTTTGCATATCTTGCAAATTTAATGTTTATAGTAACTCAATATAGATACAGTTTTATTTATTATTTAATTTAAAGAAAGAGAAGCTTAGGAAGCCAATAAAACTGACTGGGAGAAGATAGACAACATTTGAACACAGGTTTCTATCAACAAGGTAAATGTTCATATCTAAACTAAGTTTCTTCTGCCTCAGTATAAATTTATTTTCCTGACCTGCCTTTATTTTATAGCAGTAATTATTCTTAATACTTTGGTTAAGGAACACTGCTTATAAACAGTTTTGTTCAGCAATTCCTGCAATAATGCAATGTAACAAGCAACCAAAATATCTCAGTGGATATTAACAACACCCATTCACTTTTCGTGTGTGTTTTGTTCATATAAATTGGCTGAGGCAACTCTATTCCATGTTGTATGTTGAGATCTTTAACAGAAGTATGTCTCTCTTTTTGAAGTCAGGATACAAAATTGTGGCTACCCTGGCATGTTCTTCTCATGTAGAATAAGAGGAAGACATCCAGGAAAGCACTTTTAAATCCTCTTGTTAGAAACACAATGCATATATACACACACATTCTTTATTTATTTATTTATTTATTTTTAAAGATTTTATTTATTTATTTGACAGAGAGAGAGATCACAAGTAGGCAGAGAAGCAGGCAGAGAGAGAGGGTGAAGCAGGCTCCCTGCTGAGCAGAGAGCCCAATGCAGGGCTCAATCCCAGGACCCTGAGATCATGACCTGAGCTGAAGGCAGAGGCTTAACCCACTGAGCCACCCAGGTGCCCCACACACACATTCTTTAAACAAAACAACTTACATGGCAAGCCCAAAGTCAATGAGGCAAAGAGGGAAGCCAGAATTGAAAAAAAGTACCATAAACCACATGTAATGAATAAGACTGTATTCAAATCTCTACTGTTATTAAGGAGTCATGTTACCTTGAGAAAGAGGTTTAACAGCTCTGAGCCTCAGTTTCCTCATTTGTTAAAGAAGACAAAGGAGTGGGGGGAAGGGGAAAATGATTTTGTCCACCATATGATTTTGTTTTGAGAATTTAATATTAGGGAAATTTAAAGGGATTGGCATGGTTACCAGTGAATGTTATTCAATAAATATGTGTGCTAAGACACATAGGCTAAAAAAATATATTTTTACATATAAATAATTAAGATATATAATTATCATATAATATACATTTTAATGTATACTTATTCATATATAAGAATTTTACATATAAAGAATATATAACATATAATAGTATTATATATGTATGTTTTTTTTTAAATATTTTATTTTATTTATTTGACAGAGAGAGATCACAAATAGGCAGAGAGAGAGGAAGAAGCAGGCTCCCCGCTGAGCAGAGAGCCTGATGCAGGGCTTGATCCCAGGACCCTGAGACCATGACCTGAGCCGAAGGCAGAGGCTTAACATGCTGAGCCACCCAGGTGCCCCTACATGTATGTATTTTAAATATATATAAAATTTTGGCTTTCTACAGTTAAAGAAAAAAAGTCCCTCTAGTTTTTCTGGAATACAAATGAGGAGAGAGTTGTAGATTATGTCTAAGATACAATGGAAGTCTGGGTCATATAAGAATTTATAAGAAATTTACAAGAAAGTTGAACTCCACTGTAGAGAAGACAGCAATCCAATAAGAGTTTTCAGTAAAGGAGACAGTTATCTATGAACCAGAAAGTGGGCTCCCACCAGACATGGAATCTGCCAACATATTGATCTTCCCAGTGTCTATACTGTGAGAAACAATTGCTTGTTGAGAATGCCACCCAGTCTATTGCATTTTTTTTTTTTTTAATTAGAGTTGCCCAAGAAACTAAAACTATTTGGATATTTTTTAAAAAGCATGCTATTCAAAAATCCTATATATTCCTACAGATCGAAAAGGAAGTCTAAGAGAAGTTTAAAAGTATTTCAAATAGAAGGAAAATGAGAATATATATATGAATATATATATATATGTATATATTCATATTTGTGGAAGTAACTTAGAGGGAAACTGGTAGCATTAACAATGCATACTAGAAAAGAAAAAAAAGAACACAAGTCCATAATTTATGTTATCACCCTATAATAAAACAATCAGAGCAAAATTAACCCAAAGCAATCAGAAGGAAAAAAAAACAAGAAATGTAAATGCATAAATAAATAAAAGGGAGAACAGAAAAGCAACCTGGAAAATAAGTGAAAGAAAAGCTGAGACTTCAAAAGAAATTAATAAAATTGATAAATCTTTATTCATATTCTCTAATAGAGAGTGAAGACAAAAATTATTAACTCTGTTGGCCCCACAGATGTTAAAAGGATAACAAGGTAAATCTACAAATAGCATTATGTACACAAATTTAAAGCTCGGATGAAAAGACTTATCCCTTGAAACATGTAAACTACCAACATTCACCAAAGATGTGATAGATAAAAATGTCTGATATCAAATACAATCGTTGTATTTGTATTTAGAAACTATCCTGCAAAGAAAATACTAGACCCAGATGGTTTCACTAATTAAATGTAGTATTTAAAAAAGAAATATCACTTCTATACAAATTTGTTCAGAAAACAGAAGAGAAGAAAATGCTTTCCAACTCACCTTATAAGGTCCTTATAACAAAACTAGACAAAGACATTACCAAAAAACAACAATAACAGCAACAAAACAAAAAAAAGCAACAAGAGAAAACACTACAGACTAAAATATTTTATAAATATAGATGAAACAATCCTAAAAAATCATTAAATTGAAACCAACAATATATAAATAGGATAATATAATCAAAAGTATTTTGACTTGAGAATATTCACCTCTTTCAACATTTGGAAACCAATCAATTTAACTCACCATATTAATACATTACAATAGGAAAACCACATGACCATATCAACAGATGCAGAAAAACACCTGACAAAATTCAACTTCCATTGATGATGATAATTAATAATAGTAATAATAATACTCATCAAACTATAAATAGAAAAAATAGTCCATATTCTGATAAAAAATCTCTTTAAAAACCACAGTTAACACCATGCTAAGCTGTGAGATACAGACTGATTTCCCTCACGTTCGTTTCCTCGACTGCTGAGACAAAGTACCACAGATTCAGTGGCATATAATGATAAATTTATTCTCTCACATTTCTGGAGTCAAGAAGTCCAAATCAAGATGTCAGCAGGACCATGTCTACTGGAAAGGCTGCAGGGAACAATCTTCCCCTGCCTCTTGCAGATTCTTGGGGCCTTACCAGTGCTTGGTTTGGGGCAACACCAACTTAATCTCTGTTGCCATCTTCATGAGATTGTTTTCTCCCTGAGTGTCTATGTGTCTCCAAATTCCTCTCTTATAAGGACATCAATCATCGGAGTTAGGATACATTCTAATTCAGTATGACCTCATCTCAAGTTGATTACATCAGCATGGACCCTATTTGCAAATAAAATCACATTCACATTACCGAGCATTAGGATTCCTTTTTGCAGAACACAAGTGAGTTCACGTTTCCTTTGACCAGGAACTAGGCACATTTGTATGCTTTCACCATTTCTATTCAATATTGTACTGGAAGTCCTAGCAAGTGCAGTAAGACAAGTAAATGAGATAAAGGACTTAATTTTTTTTTTAAGATTTTATTTGTTTATTTGAAAGAGACAGTGAGCAAGAGAGAGTGCATGAGCAGGGGAAGTGGGAGGGGGGAGCCCGACCTGAGGCTCGATCCCAGGGTCCTGGGATCATGACCCCAGCCGAAGGCCCTTGCTCAACCAACTGAACCACCCAGGTGTCCGGGGCTTAAAAAGTTTTATGAAAAATATAAAATGATCCTTACTTGTCATTGTAAATATTGACCTAAAAGTATATACGTACATACAAATCCAACAAATATGTGTAGAACAATATATGCCGAAAACCATAAATTTCTCATGAAGGAAATAAAAGAGGACCTAAATAAGTAGACATACTGTGTTCCTAGATTGGAAGAGTCCATATAGTTAGGATGTCAATTCTTCCCAAGTCAAATTATATATTTACTTCAATCCCAATAAAATATCAATAACATTCTTTGTAGACATATACAAGATGGTTCTAAAATTCACATGAAGTGGGAAGGAAATAGAATAGCCAAAATAATTTGTACAGAGAAGAAAAAAGTAAGAACATTCACATTGTCCAGTACAAAGGCATATCTAGAAACTGGTAGTGATGAAAGGACAGACACATAAGACTAACAGGATTGTATGGTGAGTCTAGAAATAGAGCTACACAAATATGTTCAGAGTTATTTTTTGACAAAGGCACAAAGGCAATTGAGTGGAGAAAGGATATTCTTTTGGAAAATAATTGTGCTAAAGCAACTGGATAGTTATATAAACAAAATAAACTTGACCTATGCTTCATACTGTATAACTGTATTAAAATTTTAACTCAAAATAAATTATAACCTAAATGTTAATTGTAAAACTAGAAAAAGCTAAGAAAAAATCATAGGAGAAAATTTTTGTGAACTTGGGTTAGTTAATTCAATCTTAGATTAAGATAACAAAAGCACAATCCTTAAAAAAACTTGATAAATTGACCTTCATCAAAGTTAAAAACATTTACAGCTTAAGTGGTACCATAAGCAAAATGAGAAGACAAGCCATAGCTCTGCACATACTGGATAAAGAACTTAATCGAGAATTTATAAAGAGTTCTCAAAATCCAACAATGAGTAAACAATAAAACCAAATAATAGTTGGCAAAAAAAATTGAACAGATACTTCAACAAAGAAGATATTCAGATGGCAACTAAACATAGAAAAATGATTTTTCATTAGAAAAACGTAAGTTAATGAAATACCATTCAATGTTCATTAAAATAATAAAAGGGTGTTCAAGTGGCTCTGTTGGTTAAGGGTCAGACGGACTCTTGATTTCCGCTCAGATCATGATCTCAGAGTCATGACATGGAGCCCTGCATCAGGCTTTGTGCTGAATGTGGAGCCTACTTGGGATTCTCTCTCTCCTGCTCTCCTCCCTCCCTCTCAATAAATAAACAAATGAATAAATAAATAAAGCTAATATAAAAAATATATAGCAAGTGCTGGCTATGATGCAAAGTATCTGACACTTTCATACGTTGCTGGTAAGAATGCAACAGTTCAGCAATTCTAGAAAACAGTTTGTCAGTTTTTTATAAAGTTAAATATATACCTATATCACCTAGAAATCCAAAGTTTAGAAATTTATCCTAGAGAATTAAAATCACACATTCACAAAAATCAGTCCATAAATATTTATCACAGCAGTATTCATAATTGCTAAAAATATATAATAACCCAAATATCTTTTAATGAGTGAATAAGTAAACAAAATTCTCACACTCAAGCAATGGAATACTGCTAAGTAATAAAAAGAAATTAGCTATTGATACTGAAACCGCTTACAAGCATAAAGTTGAACAAAAATCAAAATGGCTGCACTAAAGCTTCAGTGAAACTCAATTTTAAAGTAACCTGTTTGCTCTTTTCTGCAAACCTCCCTTTCTCCCTTCCTAGTCTTTTGCTTCAGGAACCTGGTATCACCCTAAAGACAAGACAAAGGAGGCTGGTAGTGTGTACACAATTTCTGTGAAACCTGCTAGATTCTGTATTTCCTTGTAAAACCCCCAGCCCCTCCCTCCAGGGAGGCGTGCAGTTTTTTGAAGGCCTTAGCCTGCTGCAGCCTCCTTTGCCCAGCAGAGCCAATAAAGCTATTGTTCCTCTTTCTCCCAAACTCCGTCTTCCCATCATATTTTGTCTCCAAAGCACAGAGTCGGTTTTCGACAACAATACAAGCAATAATCTGGATGAATTGCTGAAAGAAGCCAGTCCCAAAAGATTATGTACTATATGATTCCATTGATAAGACATTTGGGAAAAGGCAAAATTAAAGGGGCAATGAACAGATCATTAGCACACTTGTTCTTGGATCAAAGTAGGACCTATATTTGATGTTGGGGTTAAACTTAAATGAGCAATTCTCGACGAAAGCTCATAAGCAGAGAACATAGACAAATAAAATATTTGATTTAAAAAATACTGTTACTACCTTTATAAGAAGTTATTTCACAAAATATCCTTCTGGCAGTTAAGATTTTTATCTGACATATATTCTTCATCAGAAAATTCCATAGTTCCCTATAAATGACTTATTACTGTCCACTGATCAACAAGGGAACTGAACACTTAGAAGTTTTCAAGGATACATAATCAATTCATGGCATGTGTGTGCTATTTTCCATGAACTCTAAAACAGATTCCATTTCAAAGTTCATTTTGAAAACTAATATAACACTACACATTAAGTATACTGGAATTAAAATAAAACAAAATAATAAAAAAATAAAAATAATAATAAAAAAGAAAACAGTATTTCGATTAGATGGATTGGAGAAAGATCATTTGAAAAAATAAGGAAATACCTTTTTAATGAAATGTATGAGACATATCATTATGGCTATTCTCTTTTTAAACTCTCGACTTTAATGTCTATAAATTGAGATCCAATTATAAAGGTCATGAAAAACATGAAAGCACAAACCCTGGGTGTTCTAGAATATTAAAAGACAATTTTTTAGCTTTTTATTCTCTCATTTCTAAATTGCTTTCCCTGTTTGTGGTTTCTGTTTTTATATTTTTGAAGCAATGCCCCCATAATATGCTGATTGCTCTATGGGTGTTTACCATTGTGTACAATAACTTGAGAGTTATTGTATTGCTAAATGACTCTTCTGTAGTATTGCTTTTAATTGAGTTGCAGATGTTAAGCCTATGAGAGTAATAATAGTCCCACTACATTCCATGAATGTGTTCTCAATAAGAAAACTCAGAACTTAGTACATAAAGTTACATATAGAAAATTAAATCATTTGTCAGAAACAAATGTGTGTATATACACACACATATTTAAACAGCTAATATTTTGGCATTTTACCTTATGATGGCTCTTAAAATTTATTTGACAAATGTACTCAAAGGATAAATTAGAAGTTTTTCATATATTTTTATTCTTACACTATGAAGATTTCTCAACAGTGAGATCTATTATATACATTTTTTTGTAAAACTTATACAATGCTTCATGAATTTATCCCTCAATCTTTTATGGTTAGTATCATTTAAATGTACAAAAAAATAAGAATTTTAATAAAGATGAATGTATTCACTATACTATCCTTAATGAAAGATTTTTAAAAGTGACCGTTATTATTAAGAACATTAATATTTTTGTTTTGTCATTGTTTCTATTTATATGATATTTGAGTTATTTATAAGATTTATTTAAACTGACTTGACCAATATAAGAAATTAAAGCTGATTCTGGAAGCACATTCTGCCAAAAATGTATATTGTACTACAAAGGCAAGTTTAGATTTTCCCAAAGTTTTGCTCTTCTTCCTACAGTGTTCTGGGAGTGGGTTGAGGACATGTTATTTGGTTTGTCAGATGCATCAAGTTCAACAGCTGGGTTTCCTCTTGCTCTAGCTTTGGATGCAGTAACCAATTCTGAGCAGACTTTGTCCAAGTTTGCACAGGTGCGTCTTACCAGCTTTCACTTAGACCTAGGCTCTCTGCTTTTATTTCCCACCCAGGACCTAGCTGACCTACAAAAAATTGACATTCCTGTTAGGAATCAACCTGACATTCAAACATATGAACCCGAACATGACAGCAGTTAACCCCCACAGAGCCATCATTGACCTGTTAGGAATATATGCTTGTGGATAAATCTTTCACATTCCAAGCCCCAGGCAGTCAGTTGTAAGATTCATCTCATAAAGCTCCTCAAAAGGTCACATGTGAGATCAAACACTGGTCAACTATAGCAGGGACCAATTTGATAACTCACCCTTGCAATGTTTTTCTCTCATTCCCTGTCCCTCATTCCTGTTCTCTGGGATGACCTTCCAAATATACAATCTGCTGCAAATCTTTGTTTTTGGCTCTGTTTTTTCTCAACCAAGGCTAAAACTACCTTAAAATACTTTAACGGATTCTGTGTACCATTTTTTTTCCCCAGAAAGTTCACAGAATACACTTAGCCTAATCGGAGTTCTGGGAAGTCCAATAGTAAATAAATATATTAATTTTTAAATTTGCTTTATGTAAACTAAAATTTCCCAAACTATTTTGATTGCAAATCCCTCTTTTCTTCACATAAGTCCTTTCAATATCCTAACATTAAAAGCATATTAATTGGCCAGGAAAATTGAGGAAGGTAAGTTCTCCTATCATTTCACCATATTATTAGTCCACTAAGAGATGACAAGATTCATCCATTATCTTAATTTTTACTATATTATATATACTGCGAACCAATAATTTTTTGTTGTGGTAGGCAAACACACTAATATACCCTAGATATGTCTCCAAAGACATTACATAAAGCTGTTCATAATTCTCGTTTTAGTTAGAAACACAAGCCACAAAAACTGGGAAAAGATAAAGAATTAAAGTTAAATTTTAAAAAAGAAAAATGTAAATAATTGAATGATTATGATACATAAGGTCGACTGGAGAAATCTAAGCAAAACAAAATGAACAAAATAAGACCATTTCTCTTCCAAAGAAGTTACAAATATTTTTTTTTTTTTTAAAGATTTTATTTATTTATTTGAGAGGGAGAGAAAGTGAGAGAGAGCATGAGAGGAGAGAAGGTCAGAAGAAAAAGCAGACTCCTCACGAAGCTGGGAGCCCGATGTGGGACTCGATCCCGGGACTCCAGGATCATGACCTGAGCCGAAGGCAGTCACTTAACCAACTGAGCCACCCAGGCGCCCCAGAAGTTACAAATATTAAATAGTCAAACAGTAGGACATTTGTTCATTACTACTAGATGTTAATAATCATGTTTCCTTCTCCTCAGGCCTGTAGAGAGCATAGCTTTCTGGTTCCTTTGAAGTTATATGACTAGACTGGTCAGTGAAATATCAGAGGAGTTGACATACCTTACTTCTTTCTATGCTCAATAATTGCAAGGCGAAAGTTGATATATGATATGAGAGTCATATGATTGGGATGCTTGGGTGGCTCAGTCAGTTAAGCGGCTGCCTTCAGCTCAGGTCATGATCCCAGGGTCATGGGATCGAGTCCCATGTCAGGCTCCCCGCTCAGTGAGGAGTCTGCTTCTGCCTCTTCTTGTGCTCTCTCACTATCTCTCTTTCTTTCAAATAAATAAAATATTAAAAAAAGGAAAACTATATTTGTTTATGTCTATATTGACATCTATCAAAAAAGAGAGAGAAAGAAAAATGAGTTATTCTTCTCTAGGAGGTGCAGTTTAATCTTCGACTTTAAGTATGGGCAGAACTTAATAACTTGCTACCAAAAAATAGAATATGGAAAAGAAAAAAAAATAGTAACCTCACCATAGAAAAACTTGGCAAACACTACCTTATGTTTGATATCATTGATAATGTTATATTAATGACACATGCCTACTGACAGATGGGATGAGAAGAGCACTTCATCTCTATCGTATTCTTTCCTCCAGCCCCATAATACCTGTCTAATAATAAGAAAAAACATCCTGACAAATACAAAGTGAGGGACAACATCCCTGACCAGAAGTCAAAACTGTCAAGGTCATCAAACACAAGAAAACCTGAGTAACTGTCATAGACCGAAGGAGGCTAAGCAGACATGATAAATAAATGCAGTCTTGTATCCTCAACTGAATTCTGGAACAGAAAAGGAAAATTAATCAACAAAACTGGTAAAATCTGAATAGACTGCAAAGTTTAGTCTATAAAAATGTGTCGGTATTGGCTCCTTCATTGTGACAATATAGCATGGCTGTATACCAAGCTATAGGCAAGCACTCAATCTAGACAAATTCTGAAGTTTTCCAAGGGTAAATATAATGAAAATTATGGCTAAATTTGAGTGAGATGATTTACAGGGAAATGTATTATTTACAGATGGACAAGTGATCAATATTTCTCTACCTTAGCTCTCTTCTCTGGAGCATCTCACATGAGAAAAGTATATATCATACTTTTGTATTCATTTAAATATTCTATGGCAAAGAAGTCTGTATTCAGGGACAGTCTGGTGCAGGAGAACACCTTCATTCAAGCCAGCCTTCTGCCATTTCCTTACTCTTGAAAAATGAAAAGAAATTATGTCTTTTTGTGCTCCTTAAATATTGAGCCTAATCCAAATTTGTCCTCCAAGGGTCACACTGGCTGAACAGAAGTATTGTCATTTTACTAAGACTAAACAGAAGCCAACAGTTGTATCTATTTCTGTTTATGCTCTCTGGAATGGCTAGTGAGGAGACCTTGGAGAGGCAATATATCTTTACAATAATTACTCTACAGATTTTTTTTTCCATTAACTTAATTTAATAACTCTAACTGATATATCACTATTTCCTACTCACTCAAATTCAAACATGAGCTTATCTGGACTTCTTATCTAATGACCCAAACACCTCATTCTTCACTTTTTTTTAAAGATTTTATTTATTTATTTGACAGAGAGAGAGCAAGAGCGCACGAGCAGGGGGAGCAGCAGGGGGAGAAACAGGCTCCCCGAACAGCAAGGAGCCCAATGCAGGGCTCGATCCCAGGATCCTGGGATCATGACTTGAGCTGAAGTTAGACAACCGACTGAGACACCCAGACGCCCCTAATTCTTCAGTTCTAAATGTTTCTCACATTTATTGAAAATAAGTAATTTATCAATTTGTCTTCTCCAGTTCCTCATTTCTCATTTTGTAGGATGTATTCATCAAAGTATTGAGTACATGTGTGTGTAAGTTTGTCAAAAGGGTTAAATTCAAATGGATAAATGTTGGGAACTGTACAGACTTTATGTCCTATCATATTAATTTAAACTCTGAAGCTTTCTCTGCCCCTGTGCTCAGAATTATAGGAAAGTTTAACTACTGGGGAGCCTGGGTGGCTCAGTCTCTTAAGAGTTTGCCTCAGGCTCAGGTCATGATCCCAGGGTCCTGGGATGAAGCCCCACATCGTTCTCTCTGCTCAGCAGGAGCCTGCTTCTTCTTCTCCCTGCCACACCCCTGCTTGTACTCTTTCTCTCACTGTCAAATAAATAAATAAAATATTTTAAAAAAAAACCTTCAAAAAAAGAAAGTTTAACTGATGAAGTTCTACCTGTCGACTTTCCCAACTTTTGAATATTGGTTTACTCTTACAATACGTATCAAAAAATGGTAGTTCCTTTATGTATGGTTTAGAAATCCTACTTTTATAACCAGAGGAAGAATTACTTTTCTTTCCTGCTTAGAAACTGTCCCCTTCCATCAAATCTATGTAAGTTTGTTTTCTAATTGCGTCCTCATTTAAGTCACCATAATAAATGTATCTAGAAGTGGGTTAAGAAGTCGATTAATATTATGCTATCATTGTTGAATATTTAAAATGAATGTCATCTTTTGTTCACTTTAGACATCATATTCAAGCAGGAGTACAATTCAAAATAACAAAAATCTAAGATAAAGTGTCTATAAACAACAAAGCAATGCCAAGCAAACTAATGAATTGAGGCTACTGGGGAGAAAAGGAAAAATTTAAATCATCATAAGCAGGATCTAATTTAATGTAAGACAATATTCAAAATTAGGTTTCTAGGCCCTTAGGACTGTAATTCAAATTTGTTGGCATCTCTAAGATTTTGTAACCATATTCTTCATATGTTTAGGCAGTGAAACTTGACAAATAATTGATAGCAGGTGTAATTAATTCTAAGGAACCATATGGCAATATACCAATAATTTTAGTTCCCATAAAGAGAGTTTAATATGAAATAATGAACATTTTCCTCTGTGGATATTAATCCCTTTTCAAATCAATTAATTTGGGGAACGTTTTTATTATCTTTGCTGTGCTTCTTCTGGATGTTATCTACAGCATTTTCTATATGGTGAGCCTTTTGGCTACAAACTAAACCCAGCAATATTAAAAGTCTTTTAAATATAAATTAAACTGCTAATATTGGCTTCCAAAACAATGACTTTTTTTCTAGGTATTCCATTGCTTATAGAAATTTTAATTATATAGAAATCATCTAGCAAAATGAAATTTTAGCATACTTATAAAACCTTTATTCTTCCACCTCCAATGCTGCTATCACATATGATCTGCTTTTGCAGAAAAATAAGGATGTGCTATTCCCAACTTATGTAGAGTAAATTTTTGAAGATTAACTCAGGCATATGTTTTGCATCCATTTGCAAGATCACACTTTTACTTACTCAGCAGAGCCAGGGAAAAGAAAAAAATAATCAAAATAGTTTTCTAGTGTTCTGACCTGAGTCTTCAACAATTTCATTTAAGCTATTATAAATTCTAAAAATATCCAAGCACCAAAGTTCAATATAAAGATGGCAATACAAATAAATAAACAAACAGACAAACATGAGAATACAACACCAAAATATAACTAAATTTTGGATTACCTTTTCCTTTGAGTACTGGTATTCTTTACTGTAATAAATTCTGGATTACTGATCATGATAAACATATTATCATTTGGATTAAGATCTAAAAAATCTTAATACTCATTGCTTTGATTAAATTAACTTAAAAGTTCTCATTGTATATAGGTTTTATAATTAATTCTATAATATTCCTAGAGGATTATGGGTCAAATAAAATGTTGAAGTTTCTTATTGTTTGTTTTTATTTGTTTTAATTATGTTTTATATTTAAGTATAGTTGACAAACAATGCTACATTAGTTTCAGGTATACGGTGTAGAGATTGGACAAGTTTATACATTATAAGATGCTCACCACAAGTGTAGCTACCATCTGTCAACATACAACAGTATTACAGTATCACTGATTGTAGTCGTCCCTATATTGTGCCTTTTATTCCTGTGACTTATTCATTCCATAACTGGAAGCCGGTGTCTCTCACTCTCTTTTACCCATTTTACCCATCCCCCAACCATCAGTTTGTTCTCTCTATTTACAAGCCTAATTCTGATTTTTATTTGTTTGTTTATTCATTTGTTGTTTGTTGGTTTTACACTCTACATATGAGTGAAATCATACGGTATTTGTCTCCTAAGGCAAGAGAAACAAACCAAAAATACACTGTTAGGACTACATCAAAATAAAAAGATTTTGCACAGTGAAGGAAGCCATTAACAAAACGAAAAGGCAACACTGAATGGGAGAAGATATTTGCAAATCAAATGATATATCTAATAAGAGGCTAATATCCAAAATTTATAGAAAAACTTCTACAACTGAACACACACAAAAAACAATTTGATAAAAAAAATGAGCAGAGGACCTGAGTAGACATTTTTCCACAGAAGATTTACAGATGGCCAGCAGACACTTTGAAAAGATGCTCCACATCGCTAATCAGGGAAATGCAAATTGAAACCACATTGAGATATCACCTTATACCTATCAGAATGGCTAAAATCAAAAAGACAAAAAATAGCAAATGTTGAGGTTTCTAAAGCATCTCCATGAAACCATGTTTCATGCAGGTTTTAACAAACAATAGATGCTCATATACATGAATACACCAGTGCTAGGAAGAATTTGTTTTTATTGCCTTTTTGGAAAAATAATTAAATCTATTTAATATTGATATAAGTTCCCCCTTAAAGCCTCAAATATCCATTTAACTAAGTTATATTTTTTAATAACTGATATTTCTGACCAAACAAGACCGGACTCACATTCCTAGACTGTAACTGAAAAGTGTTTTGAGAACTCAAGTTGAATATTTTTTATCCTTATCTGATGAAACAATTTCATAATATCTATATCCTAATTCAGTATTTACCATGAAGATACCTTTTGTACGAGTAAGATGCAATACTTGTTTTAAAGATAGTACAGTCCAACTTTTTAAAGGGACAAAATAATTTATAATATAGCCAATATTCTTGAGATTGAAATGTTTTGATTGAATTTATTTTACCCAAGAGGTCAGGTCCGTTACATTGTAATTTGTGAGTGCCCTAAAAGAAGGGCAGACATACTCAGTTGGGTGACATTAAAATTATTCCTTTATATAAAAGATACTCCAGAGATGAAAAGAGAGCTTTTCATCCAGAAAACTTATAATTATTCTACTACTTTTATCTGTCCACTCATTTGGATACATTCACCATATGGGAGAGTTTGAACTATAAACTATATTGAATAGACTTGCACCTTTTACAGGGCAACGTTTTCCTTGAGAAAATACTGTAAAGGATTTCTTTACTCAGAAGCATATTCATATTTCAGAGATAAACATACATAGCACCCATTTTTGAAAAATAATTAAATTTGCAAGTGTAACTTACTTTTTTTCAAGTTTTTTCTTTCTTTTAAATTGTTGAAATTGGTGGGGCGCCTGGGCGGCTCAGTGGGTTAAAGCCTCTGCCTTCGGCTCAGGTCATGATCTCAGGGTCCTGGGATGCAGCCTCCCCCACATCGCATTGGGCTCTCTGCTCAGCAGGGAGCCTGCTTCCCCCTCTCTCTCTGCCTGCTGCTCTGCCTACTTGTGATCTCTGTCTCTTTCTGTCAAATAAGTAAATAAATAAAATCTTAAAAAAATAAATAAATTGTTGAAATTGGAGAAGAAAGGTTCTGTTTATGTGTTTCCAATTTCAAATGGAACATTTGCAAAACTAAATGTATATTCTGTATTTACGTATAATTCATAACAATTTTATGGTGGTCACAATAAGAACAACAGTGGGGACAACAGTTATTTTATAAAGTTTTTACCACGTGGCGGGTAATGGGTTACATGCTTTGCATCTTTTCTCTCTTAATCTCCACAAACTCTTGTAAGTTTCTATTACCCTCATTTTATACATGAGGGAATTAAAGTTCAGAGTTCACTTGAGCAACATTGCAAACCAATACATGATGGAACTAAAATTTAAACCATATTTAAATTGCCAAAGATGGTGTCCTTAATCTCTACTGCCGCCTTGATAGCAATCATTATAAAAACCATAGCTAATAAGTGTAATGAAATAAAATACACTGTAGAACCTAATGATACATACAGAAAACAGAAGGAAGACATCAGGCAGGTTGGTAAAATGAGGTTGGGTCCACCTCAGGGGAAGAAAGCCAATATGTATTGGCTCCCTCTGCTATAGTGATAAAGCTACCCCTAGTATTGCTGATTTGCTGATTTGGTACTTTCATAGTGAATTAACTTGAAATAACTTCCTGTAGAGTCTTGGTAGAACTACTACGAACTAGAAGTGGGAGGGCTTGGAGAAGAAACGGGAAGATGTCAGGGTACTGACAATAATATGGTGATAGAATGAGTGACATATACAGTTGTCTTATCAGATACAGTTATCTCAAATTGGCAAGCTAACAAAATGAATTACAACACAGGCTGAAAACATCTTACTTAACTCCTAGAAACCCCACAGTAATTCTGAATTCTGTTAACCATTAGGACAGGGGTGCCATGAAATTTTTGCTAATATGGAGGAACTGGTCACAGATACACACACACACACACACACACACACAATTTTATATAGACATGAGTTGAGTTCAGATCAATTGAGAAAAATCAAAGGAAGAAATCTTAAATTTAGCAGAAAATTCCTAAAATTCGAAGGCAAGATGAGTTTTCCTGATTCCTCCATGTTTGAAATCAAACTCATAATAACAAAAAAGCTGACAGAATTAATTAAGTGCCCAATGTAAATCTCTTTACAACTAGACTTATAGGTACCTTGAAGTCATAAATCACTAGTATGTGGATGAATGAAATCCACTGGAAATATGCTTATATGTAGTCTGTTGGATGACAAATCTTTCATACTTATTCAGTATTTAAAATCTCCCAAAGTGCTTTCATATCTGTAATCTCATTTAACAACTTCACACTATCCCTGTACCCCTATACCTGGGGTACAGCAGGCGAGAAAGCGGTGTGGAGGATGTGCAGCCGGGTGGACCATGCCACACATGCGCAGACACTGTGGAGGAGACGGGAGGCGGTGACTGAGTGAGGCGGTGACTGAGTGAGATGGCACTTGAGCGAACCTAGCCAAGGTCAGGGCGGGCGCCAGGACAGGACCCGGGCAGAGTTGGAAGGGACCAGGGCTGGAGTCAAGGTCTTGCACTGACCTGCATGGTGGGTTGAAACTCCGGGCAGCCCTGCAAGCCCAGACCCAGGGTACAGGGCGGGGCCTACCTGGGGATGCTGGGAGGAGTAGGAAGGAGGGTTGCCAATAGGGCTGTTTCTTGGCCAGACCACCTAGTGTCAGCAGTGCAGTGAGAGGGACTCCTCCGGGCCCTTTCTCAGCCTGTCAGAAACCTGAGAACACCTTCTGCATTCATTCCCGGAGGAGCCTGGCACAGACACAAGGCCCTGACCCAGAATCTTCTGACCGGCCTCCATCGGTTCCCTGACCTCAAGCAGGCCACTAGGGAGGGTACCCACAGTCTAGAAGCTGCCAGTGGGAGGAGTGAGTGCCTCAGGATTAGATTCCCTATGAGCTTTGTGCTTTTCCCTGAAAGCATTGGGAGACATTGGAAATTTTCAACTAGAGATCATAGAAAGGTGGAGGATATCTGGAAAGGAGGAGTGGCAGCTGGTAGGGGGACCAGTTGGGTGCAGTCAAGGTCAACTGGTCAAGGACAAGGGCTGTCAGAGTAAGGTCATCGGAACTGTGCAGAGCAGTGACAGGTGGGAGTCCAGGGCAGGAGGATCCCAGATAACTTCCTTGTTAGTGCTGGGGTCATTGATTGCATGGAATGCAGTGATTTCCTCAACTCTGTGTTCCTCCTTTCTTTCACTATTAATTTCTTCAGTTCTCCAACAACTGCCAAAGGAAATGTGTTCAGAATGATTCCTTTTCAAGCTTGAGGCTCCTTATCTTAAGGAGATCTCCTGGAACCAACAACAGGCAGAGTATGCTGGGTAGATGTCTGGACTGAGAGGGCTGCTGATCTTTTGAAGTATTTTCTAGGATAGAAAGAAGGAAATGGAATTGGTGCAGGTTCCATAAGTGGGTCAAGACAGTATGATCTTGGTTGGATGTGTGATGGTTTGGAAAGTAAAGAGTAAGGGCAGTCCTACACAGCTCAGAACTACAAACATATTGTAACTCAGTTCAATTTATGAATCACGGAGTGTTAGAAATATTTTGTTTTCTTCTATTTAGCATTTTTGGACTATTACATACATGTGCTGTTGAGATTTTTTGTTTTATTTGCTTTTCTTTCTAGAAGGATTATCTTTAAGAAACATATTTTCTCATTGGAGTTGATAATTCAGCTAGTTTTTCTCTTGATTGCTAATGACAGTGAGAGACAAAATAACCCAATTAGATAATAACAATAGTGACCATTTACGGGTGCCTCTCTTGCATCTAACTTTGTTCTAGTTACCTTCCCTCCATTCTTTCACCTCTGAGGTGGGCGTTGTTGCCTATTTCATTAGCTCACACCCAAGACCACCCAGCTGCTGAGAGACAGAACTAGGAGATCTGGGTCAGTCTGATTTAATTCCATGCTCGAGCTCCTAAAAATTTCAGGCCCTGAAGCCAGCAAAACAATGTTTCATAAAGACTGAAAATCAACAAAAAAAGTGAAAATCACAAGCAAAGGAAATGAGTTTGGGATTAGGTATTGGGTTTTTTGTTTGTTTGTTTGTTTGTTGGTCTTTGTTTATGGCATATCTTGAATTCCAGGTAGGTGTAAATTATCGTTGAAGCACGTTGAAGAACATCAGCACAGATGGGTTGTCAGACTGAGGTGGAAGAGACGTGGTCTGAGGGTCACACAGAGTGAGAGATCAATGTGAACATGTGCACTTTCCCTTTGCCCCTTGAGGTCTTGGTGACTTCAGTTTGGATATATCTTCATGAAAAGAGGTATGGTAGTTCAAGAATCTAAGACAGCCAGCTCCAGGGTCTGGTACTTAAGAGACCCAGATTCTAGCTAAGTGGCTGTGGATTGCTGGCATACCCTTTGCACACTTCAGCTGCCTCAGTGTACAAGAAGGGGTGACCCGGAATCTGGCACTGTGCCTAAGATGTCATACTGCTCCAAGAAGTAGGCAGTATCCACCACCTCCAGGACTAGCCAATTAGATGATCCTGTCAATTATAGTATTGATTTATATCACACTTTTGGCCAAAACCAGTCTTGAAATGTACCCTCTCCTCTGACAAATAAGCAGCAGTTACTCCCATCTCCCTATGGAGCTGTTCTCTTACTTTTGTATCACTCAGGTTCACAAAATGTGGATGTCTTTTCTCCCCACAAATGAATCACCAGTGAATTGTGAAGCATGAATTGTGCTTCAGTTTCTCTCCGTCCCACCATGATGGCCATGAACAATGAGATGATGCAGAAACCACCTAAGAAGCATTTTGAATTGTGGGATATACATCCCCAATCCAAATACAGGGGTCAAAAACAATCCAAAAATGCAAACTCTCTCCAAAACTTTAAGTCCCTGTTTTATGTTGTAATTCTGCAGCTGGGAATGTGACCCAGCTTTATGTTTCTGCAAGGAGCACTTTTCCAAATGACTACTCCAATGTTACCATGGATTATCTGCACAAAGACACCTGGCACCTTCCAAAGACTGTCAGAGAAACAGTCTGCAATTCACAGCTTGACAAACAGAACAACCGAGACCAGTTCATAAGCTCAGATGACCTACTCTGAACTCTCACCCACCAGTCCTTCCTAAGAGCAGTGGCTGTTCAAAAAGAACCATTGATTATGAGTGGGGTTCAGTTGAGGTCTTTCCATTGCTCCCATCTGCAGGGCAGTCTTCCCTGGGACTCCATGTTGCTGCTACACTTTCCCTAACTTTGCACTAGAAAGCCAGCTGCCCAAGTCCCAGATCTTTGTCACTTACTTTGCCTGATGTATGTCCTGGGCTTGAATAGTGCTTGGCTCCTAGTAGGTGCTTCATAAATATTTGGCTAATTGAATTGGATTGACTAAGACCTGTACCTCCGTAGAGCTGATCTGTCTGGCTTTCTCACCCATTGAAAGACTAACATTTCTTCCTACCAGGTTAGAAGAACTCTGAAGTTTCAGCCCTTCCACTGTCCTATGACCTTCCCAGCATAGGTTCCAGGGTAGAAAGAGCCTTTGCCTTCCTCGTAGTTGGTCAGCAGGCAAGCATTCTGAACTTCACTTCCAATTTAGCCTAGTCTCTGGCTGCCTCAAAGCTTTACAGGACAAAATGCAGCATGCACAAATAATGAAATATCTGAATGCCTACTAGCTACAGGTTGTGCTAGTATATTCTATGCATTAGCTCATTTAATCTCACTTCTGAAAGTATTACTCTTTCCATTTTATAGATTTAAGAAAGCAAAACACCTTTGGTTTCAAGGATAGTAAAGAAGTTGCCCCAAATCTGTTAGTGTGGCTGACTTACATAAGACAATAAATATGTGTTGTTCTAAGCCATTAAGTTTACTGTGATTTTTTTTTTTTTTTTTTAATGGCATCAAATTAGAAACTATTCGACCTCTACTGGTCATTTTATTTGCTCTTTAATGCCATGTTCCATTGGCCATGCGGCTATCCACAGGATGAGTACAAACCCTCATGGGTTCCTGGGCCCTGCCCCACTTCTCAGTGTACTCTGCACACCCATTCTTGACCTCTCCTGCTTCTACATCCATACCTACCATGGACTAAGGGTGGCAGGAGTTTTTGGGTGAAGGTGGGACCACGCGCAGCCAAAAAGTCATCCCAGGGGAGGTAGTAAATCAGTTGCATTTGAGCTAAGGCCCTATGCTGCCCATAAATGTTCCATTGTCTCATCAGATTTCACTTACAAAATACAAATACAAAATAACATTATTAAGAGTATCAAGACAGCAAATGGAAAGTATTAAACCTCAAATATAAAATCCCTTTGTAAATGATGTGGAACCCTGTGTGCACAAGTTCATGAAGCTGGTCCTAATCTTTATACAGAGAGCAAACCATGAGGGCAATGAGATCCTGAATCTAGAATGAATCCTGGATTCCCTAGAACAGTGAAAGCAGTCACAAGTTTCTACTCAGAAGATACACACATTTGCCTCAGCCAATGAAATTGTGGATGGTCTAAGCTGGCTTCTACCAGCAGCAGACTCAGGGGTAAAGATTCAAACACACGTCTTTCATAGGGAAAATGATCTCAGAGAGCACTGGCAAGGTAGTAAGGAAGTCAGAGAAGGGAAGAAATCCAATGAGAATGCATTAAGGTTACTACTATTGGCAATTAGGGTTCAAGTCTGCTGGGGATAGTCAGGACACTGAAATAAACATCAGATATGTCCCCCATGCAGATAAGAAAAAGTGGGTATTTATCCACCCACTCCTGTCACTGATTAAAGGTTTCTCTTAGAAGTGTCAATTTTCAGTTTCTGTGGCATGCTTCTCATAAGGTCAATGCACATTCAATTCTTTATTTCTTTTTGGATATCTGGACAGTGAGCCACTGTCCAGGCAGTTTTCACTGCAGCAAGTGGTTAAATAGTGGGTATGAATGAAAGTACTTTACATTAGTATATAGAACATGTGTTGAGCATGAGGACTCTTGAATCTAATATTTACTTTTCACAGTGGGGAATGCAAAGAGCTATGGAAGAATCCATTGTTTTCTTGAGCTTACACCTGTCAAAGGTGTTGTCAAAGAATAAGTGGCTACTTACTAGATCTTTCCTCTTGACCATTGGTGATAGTGGACAAACAACAGAACTTTTTCACAATTATTTGAAATATGTCATTAAAGAAAGCTTGGAACAAATTTACTTACCTTTTCTAAGTTCCTTCTGTTTAAAGGACACAGTAATTCTTACCTCATCATGTGATTGGGTTTGTATGCAGTTGTGGGATAATAATAAAGCAAATTGATATGTAACATAGCAAAACTGTTTTAATAATAGCATTTTTCTTTTTCTTTCTAGATTGTGGAAAGGAAGGAGACAGTACCCTTAATACATTTCAGTTATGGGTGAGATGTAATGTCTCTGGTCTCATTTGTACTTTGGTCTAACCATTTCAGACTCCCTCCCAGGACCTTTCTGGGTGTAAGTAGGAAGGAATGAAGATGTTGAAACTGCAGTGTCTGAAAATCTCAGCCACAAATTTCTTATAAAAATAATGTAACCAATATTTTTCTATAACCAGACACCATTTTCTCATTCTAGTTTTGCTTAATCATAAAAAACTATTTTCAGTGAGTTCACATCTACTTTTTTACCCAGAATTGTGTCTGGGCACAGTGATGGGCAATAGTGATGGGCAAGGGATATTGGCACAGGGTGTCCACATAGTTCTCCTTAACTTGGCCTTCCTGGAATTCTCTGGCATATCCATGACCCAGTGATGTCTTGCTCATTGGTCCATGTGAGTTACTGCTGTATTGTTCTTCTTTTCTGCTTTTAAAGACACCCAGGAACTTGTGGGTACATATTGGTAATTCTGCTCCTTCCTTTCCACCACACTGGGATAAAAGAAATCCTAAGGCAATTTTTAGGTTCTCTACCAGTTTTATGCTACTCTCAAGGACTTGAGAGACATTTTGTTTTTCAAGGCCATGCTGTACAATAGAGAATTTGTGAGGACATCTCAGGTCCATCTGCTTTTCTCCTCTGAGGGCCTTGTGCTTCACAATTATCTTCTCAGGAAGGGGAAACAGATAGCCAGTTTTGTGAATATCCAACCCTATTTTTAGGTGTTTGACTTTGGTATCTTTGTAGCGTTCCTTGAAATCTCCTATAGGTAAATTTTTATATGCTATGTTGCTAATACTGAAAAACTGACTATATTAAATGTAAAATCTCAATTTGTTAAAAATGTATCTACCACTCTTTAATATGAACTGGTCATTTGTATTTTGCTAAAATTAATTTATTCTATTGAGATTTTCAAATTACTATCAAATTTGTATGTGGTGTGCTAGTAATATATTAAACCATCTTCTCTACCTGTTGTTGTAACTCCTTTCTCATTTCTCATTATATTTTAGTTAAGTTCTTTTATCTTTATATGGTTTACCATGTACTTAGCAATTTTATTAAAATATTTTGAGTAATTATTCTTTTTATCCTGTATTGTTTTGCTTTTATTTTATTTATTTATCCTTAGTAGTTCTTCCATTCAATGTGTTTTTGGTCATTTTTTCATAAAGTTCTCAAACTAGGTTAAGTCAAATTATTAACTGTTTTTTTTTAATTTATTGGCATAAAAACATGTATTAGTAACCATACTTTGAAATATGGCTTCAATGGTTACATAGCATTGATTTGAGGAATCATTTGTCATTTCAATTTTTTTCTACAATCCATGAGGCAGTGGATATTTCTGCTTTTTTATGACTTCAAACATAATAGTTGCAAGAATATGTAAGAATACTAAAACTCCCATTTATGTTTTACCCCTATTCAGTATCTGTTTACATTTTGTTTCATTCCTTTACTGTATTTTTTCCACCAAGATACACTTTGTGGAGGATCTTCCTCTCGAATAATACAAAAAGAAAGAAATTGAAAATAACATTTCGAAATTGAAAAGGCGAGTGCAGGACTTCTAAAAAGGTGCAGTTCTTTGAGTCTGAGATGCAGAGAATGTCTTGAAATCCTCTTGGAAAAATGTAAACAGGGTTGCTTTTAAAGGAGAAGAAGAATAACATGCAGACTTATTACCCCCTTAAAATCATCACAATATGTATTCCTTCAACAGTCATTGGTTCATTTATTATCAGTAGTATCAGATTATCTGAATTGAAGTATGGTATGATATTAAATGGTTTCTTTGAAATAGAATAGAATAGAATAGTTCATTGGGTGAACTTTTCAACAGCATTCCATACAAGGGAAATTATTTTTACTTTATTTAACTAATGTTTATCAATGATTCACCATAGGAGATATAAAACTTAATTGAATTTATGTAAATTCTCAGAATTGCCTCAATGACAATTCATAATAACAACAATAACAAGAATTTGACTGTAGCCTTAAGAAGGAACAAATTTAGCACTTTGCCTCCCATAAATTTAATCAAATTCTCTCTGTAACCATCCCTCAGAATAATATACTGCTGAAAATATAACTATGAGGAGTCGTGCTGGTCAAGCAAGCATGCTTAAAGATAACCTTAAGAAAAACGTGTACTCGCAGCAGGCCTCAGGTGGAGGGGAAGGTATATGTTCTTGAAGCCAAGCAGCTGGGGAGGCCCGGCTGGCTCAGGGTGGAACACCACCTACTTCCCTCTTTCGTTATCTCCCCTGTCTCCGAGAGAGAGCTTGCTGTTGGGGTTATCCATTTAAGTGCTAAGTGCGCTTACTCTACAATGAATTCCATGCTGATTGACCAGGCACACCCTTCTCCTCTTCTTGTTTATCTATAAGACTCCTGATCAACTAGGACTCACATTCCTTCTTGTTTACCTACAAACAATGTATAATCTTCTTCTCTGTTGGTTGTTACCTTGTATCTAATAATTATGGGATTAAAGAGTTGTTGGGGAGGCAGTCTTCTCAACTGCCAACCTCTGCTCCCAATCTCTCTTGCAGCTGACTTGTTTGTGCCTCATTCTTCTCCCAGGCCATCAGGAAGCGACATCTCTCCTTAATTGTTTGACTCAAAACACATGCATTTAAAAAAAAACATGCATTTTTAGAACCCAAATATCCAATACTCAATTCTAACTTCCACAAACAACAGTTTACAGGAGGTGTTTTTGGTGTTGACCGCTTATGACAGGCTGCAGCAAAATTCCTGTACATTGAATATTGAATACCAATTACGATCATTTTGAAAAGTTTCCCAAGGTATATGGAAGTTTTGAAGAAGTCAATTCAGATGGGTGACAGCTATAAGTCAGTTTTATCAATTGCTTTTTTATCACAGAACAATTCTAAATTGCTTTATATATAGATAAAGCAATTATTCGTATATATATGAGGCAAATATTAACAGATCAAAAGGGAGAAACAGCAACACAATGATAGTAGGGGATTGTAATATCCCACTTATATTAGTGAATAAATCATCCTGACAGAAAATCAGCAAGGAAACATTAGCCTTAAATGGCAGACCAAATAGACTTAACAGATACAGACTCTCCCATCCAAAAGCAACAGAATACACATTCTTCTCAAATACATGGAACATTTTCCAGTATACATCATAAATTAGGCCACAAAAGAAATTTTAATAAAGTTAAGATGATTAAAATAATATCAAGCATCTTTTCCAACAACAATACTATGAAGCCGGCAAATAATAACACAAAGAAAAGTGGAAAATATACAAATAATGTGGAGATCATGCAACATGCTATTGAACAACCAATGGGTCAAAGGAGAAATAAAAAAAAAATACCTTGAGACAAACATAAATGGAAATATAACATACCAAAACTTGTATCATGCAGCAAAATCAATCAAATTAACAATTATATGTCAGCAAATTGAACAACCTAGGAGAAATGGATAAATTCCTGGAAATATACAGCCTTCAAAGAGTGAATCATAATGAAATAGAAAATCTGAATGGAGGGGCACATGGGGGGTTCAGTCGGTTAAGTGGCTGCCTTTGGTTCAGGTCATGAGCCCAGGGTCCTGGGATTAAGCCCAGCACGGGGCTCTCTGCTCAGTGGGCAACCTGCTTCTCCCGCTCCATCGCGTTTGCTGTCTGGCACGCTTTCTCTTCTCAATCTCCTTCTCTCTCAGATAAAGAAAAATAAATAAATCTAAAAAAAAAAGTGGGGGAAAGAAAAGAAAATCTGAATGGAATGATTACTATTAAGGAAATTAAATCAGTAATCAAAAACCTCTCAACAAAGAAAAATCCAGGACCAGATGACTTCACTGGTGAATGCTACCAAACATTCAGAGAATTAATAACCATTATTCTCAAACTCATCCGAAAAGTTGAAGAGAAGGGAACTGTTCCAAACTCACTTTATGATGGCAACATTACTCTGTTATAAGAACTGTATAAGGGCACTGCAAGACAAGACAATTACAGATTACTATTCCTGCGAAAATAGGTGCAAAAATCCTCAGCAAAATATTATCAAGCCAAATTCAACAATAGATTAAAAAGAACGTACTCCATAATTAAGTGAGATTTATTCAGTGATGAAAGGATGGTTCAACATCTGCAAATCAGTCAATGGGATAAACCATGTTAACAAAAAGGATCAAAATCATATGATCATCTGAATAGATGCAGAAAAAAACATTTAACAAAATTCAATATCCTTTTATGATAGCTCTCAACAAAGTGGGCAGAAGGGGAACATCAACATAATAAAGACGGTATATGACAAATTCACCACTAACCTCATCTTAACGGTAAAAAACTGAAACCTTTTTCTCTAAGATCAGGAACAAGACAAGGATGCCCACTCTCACCATTTTTATTCAAAACAGTATAGGAAGTCCTAGCTAGAACAGTTTTCCAAGAAAAAGAAATAAAAAGTATCCAAATTGGAAAGGAAATAAAACTCACTATTTGCAGATGACATGATATTATATGTAGAAAACCTTAAAGATTCCATAAAAAAAAACTGATAAAACTAATACATTTAGTAAAGTTGCCAGATACAAAACCAATACACAAAAATCTGTTGTCTTTCTATACACTAATAATGAACTATCAGAAAGAGAAATAAAGGAAACACTGCAATTTATAATCCATCAAAAGGAATAAAAGGCCTAGAAATAAATTTGACCAAGAAGGTGAACTATCCTTCTGTTGAAAACTATAAAACACTATTGAAAGAAACTGAAAAAGACACAAATGAGTGGAAAGATACTTTGCACTCATAGATTGGAAGAAATCAATATTGTTAAAATATCCACACAATCCCAAGCAATCTACAGATTCAATGAAATCCTTATCAAAATTCCAATGGCATTTCAAGTCAAAAGAACAAATAATTCTAAAATTTGTATGGAATTAAAAAAAATAGCTAAAGCAACCTTGAAAAAGAACAAAGACTAGGGGAATAACATTCCCTAATTTTAAACTATACTATAATGCTCTAGTAATTAAAATACTATGGTATTGGCGTAAAAACAGACATATAGGTCAATGGAACCAATAAGGTCAGAAATAAACCCATATGCATATGGCCAATCAACTTACAACAAAGGAGCCAAGAATATACAATGAGGAAAGGAAAATCTTTTCAATAAATGGTTGGGAAAACTGGATAGCCACATGTGAAAGAATGAAACTGAAACACTATTTTCATCCTAATATCATAAACCTCCTTGAAGAAAACATAGGCAACAGGCTTCTTGATATAGGCCTTTGCAAGAATTTTTTAAAATTGGCACAAAAACAAAAGTAGTAAAGCAAAAATAAAAAAAGTGAGACTTTATCATACTAAAAAACTATTGCACCACAAAGGAAACCATCAATCAAGTGAAAAGACAACCTACTGAACGGGAAGAACTTTTCGCAAACCACATATCTTGATAAAGAGCTAAGGTCCAAAATACATAAAGAACTCCTATAACTCAATAGAAACAAAATCAGATTAAAAATGGGCAGAACGGGGTGCCTGGGTGGCTTAGTAGGTTAAAGCCTCTGCCTTCGGCTCAGGTCATGATATCAGGGTCCTGGAATTGAGCCCCGCATCGGGCTCTCTGCTCAGCAGGGAGCCTGCTTCCCCCTCTCTCTCTGCCTGCCTCTCTGCCTACTTGTGATCTCTCTCTCTGCCAAATAAATAAATAAAATCTTCAAAAAAAACTAAGAAAATAAAAAATAAAAATGGGCAGAAAATTTGAATAGACAATTTTCCAAAGAAGATATACTGATGACCAACAGGTACTTGAAAAGACTGCGTTTGTGACTTTTCTATATCACAATACCCTGGAAACTAGCTTAATAAAATTGCGTTTCAGTGAAACATAAGATCCAGAACAATTATCGTTTGTTTTCTATTATTATTTTTTTGTGAGATCTTTGAGTTTAATTCTTCTTGGCAATCATCTCTGTGATCCTAGCTTTGTGAAATGAGAGTAGTCTCCCGGGAGAAAAACTGGAGCCATTGGTTACTATGCTGATTTGTTTTGTTTCTGTGTGTGCAATATAAATTTTACAAGCTAAATAGCAATTTTGGTAGCAGAAGCATGTTGAGTGTGAATTGGTGATTGCTGCTCTCACAGCATCTCAAGCTGCCTTTCAGTCCTAAAATGTTCTTTCATATTATCATTATTCTCTCCGGGTTTCCTTTGCTTAGCCCAGCCTTCCTATAAAAGCAGGGACACGGAGGCTCCAGCCCCCAGGAGGAACAAACAGTTTGCGATTCAAGAGGCATCTTTGTTCCCAGATAATATTGTACTTCCCCTCCATACTCAAGGGTCACAACAAAAACATGTCAACTGGAAAAAAAAAATCCATTTTATTTTTATTACACTACTTGACTTTTCTAGGGGTCTTTAACTCAAATCTTGGTTAAATGGTAATTAAACACTTAACGAGTGGCTGGACTCTCTCAAGTGAACTACAGGTTTGTTAAAGATCAGGGAAAAAAAAAATCCTGGAAGGGAAGGTCACCAAAATATTAACAGTGCTTATAGAAGGTAACAAGATGACTAGTGTTTTGTTTTTTCTTTGCTTAGCCTTTTATCATTTTTTTCAGATTTTCTACAATGAATATACATTCACTTTTTAGTCAAAATAAAGTTATTTTTTTAATTCTGAAAAGCTGAATGTAAGGTTTATTTGCAGTGTTATCCTACATATGAAATAATTACTTAACATCACTTAAAAAATTACTAGGGAGAAATAAGCCAAAATTTTTATAAGGTCTGTTTTTTTTTATAAGGTCTAGGTGAAGTATTCATACTTTCATGTATTTTTCACATTCTCTCTAAAAATCCTGTACAGGATTTTTCATCTTAAATAATAAATATTTTTAAAGGCTTGAAAAAAAAATAACCAATAAAAATCATTAATACAACTTGACAGCAGAAAATACATTATTTGATTGTTAATGGTTATGAGTGCTGTAGAGAGGTTAACTTTGCAAGAAGAAATCAAATAATTACAATTGTATATGACCAACAAATAAGTAAGTTTGACAAGCCCTAGCCTAATATTACTGTGTTTAAAAATTCTAAATGACCGTATAAAAGTGAAGTAAAGATGATCATAAGAAACACACTATTAACTTCAGGAAAATCAAATGTTATATTGATTTTTTCATTATGTAAAGTCAATTAGCCATATCAGCAGTATTGACTTAGATAGAGGATGTGCTTGTGGATTTGTGAAGGTGGGAATGTGCTACTAGCAGGCATACATGCCTTAGTAAATTTTAGTGTTGCTTTGATTGGTTAAACAAAATAACACAAAAAGAAAAACCCAACAAAATAAAAACACTATAAATTCAGAAAAATTGTCATCTTGATTTTTAAAAATTTTAAAAATAAGTTATAGCTACAGTAATTTTTTTACTATCTTAGTGAAATGGCTATAGATCATCAGAAAGCAGAAATTTATTACAGAAAATCTATGTTCATTTTAATTTACTACCTGCTCTAGCTATGTGATATTACATAATTAGCTTACCCAATATTTTAATTATTTAAGAAAATGTATTAAGTACCTGTTCTATGCCAGGAATTTGGTAGATGTTGAGAGTAAAAAGGAGAATAGCATTTAGTCCCTAAAGTTTAGATGTTCAACACCCGATAAAGAAGAGGATATAAAATAAATTCAGTGGTGACATAAATGCTCTAATAGAAATAAGTACAGGTAGAATGATGGGTGAAAATATATTTGTAGAAATTAGAGAAGGGATCACAAGAGAAGACTCAGTTAAGTTGGACTATGAAATTAGTTGAAGTCTGTCAGAAGAATGTTAGGGAAAAGATTTTCAGGCATTGGTAATATAATATGCAAAGACTGATTTTTTCAACTCTTTAATAAGCTTAAAATAATATCTTCATTAAAAGGTTGTTTTAGTATCATATGATGCTTATAAACTGTAAAGCACTGTTTAATGTGTTATATTTTTTTCTTTTTTAATGTTTAGTGTTTTATAATACTATTGCGGATTTTGATGATCTGTATCATTTTGAAGTGAATTCATTTAGAACTTAGATTACTTCATGTTTAGGTAGAGTTATTAAAGATGATCTCGAAGCAGTAAAATTCTAAATTTACAAATCAAAATATACAGCCAATTAAAAGTTCTGCTTTAAGAATGTTCTGATAAACTAAAAATTCACTGTAAAAGCTCTTCTATTTCAACACTTCTTTAAAATATAATTCTTAATAAAATGTGAATTCTTATACTCTACATTTGAAGATGATGATGTATTTATTTTTTATATTACACATCCATTCATTCGTCAGTGAAGAAGAGCTAGCTACTGGACACACCCATGTCTCTAGGCAGATATAAATTGATTAGAAACTAATCCAGAAGTCATTTAATCCAGTTTCCTTTTCACTTAGGGAGTCTCTTATCTATATATATAGCTAGCATATGATTATTCATCTTCTTCTTGAATAACTCCAAGACACCTGTGATAATGAAGGAATCATTCCATTGCTGATTATCAGGAAGTGAATGGAAACTACTTTTCTAAAGTCTACCAAGTTACATTTACATCTACTAAGTTACTAAAGGAATTTTGAAGGCCGTTGATCATGTATAAGCAGCTCTTTGAGTCCATCTGATGGAACACATAATTTTTCCCCTTTCAGATTTTTAGAACTTGTCAGTCACAATTACATATTATAAAGTATGATTTATTTATTTATCCTGCAGCTTTTTTTCTTATTTAAGAGAGAAAAATAATCTGAAACGAAGCCTATGGTAGCGGTAAGGGTCATAGGTGCTCCAGAAAAGTTGCCTGTAAATTTGGGAATATGTCTTAACATTTATCCACAACTTCCTTATCAATAAAGCAGGGATAATAATATCTAGCATTGTTCTACAGATCAGTTGAGATAATATATTCAAAGTTATGAGAATAATGTCTCCCTCAGAATAACTACTTACCGTTAGTTGTTGTTATTGAGAAATAACCATAAACGTAACTTTCCCAGTATGAAAAAGTGAATTGGCACATGAATTAATTTACTCAGAATCTTCTAACATAGAGTAGAATCTTTAGGAATGAAAAAAAAAAACCTCATAAAATGCTTCATACTTGCTTTTGTCAACATGAGTGGGACTACGGAGAGATCTGACTGAACAAAAGACTTGTTTTCCACATAAACTCACTGACTAGGCTAGACAAACAATAGGAAATTGTAATCTTTATTTGTTTGATGGTTATTTCTTCTGGAGAAATATACATAAAAACCTCACACTGATGAACAAGTAAAATTTGAAATGAAAAACATAATACCATTTACGTTAAAACTCCAAAAAATGAAATACTTAAGTACAAATTTATCAAATATGTACAAGATCTATATGAGGAAAACAAAAATCTGATAAAATCAAAGAAGAAAGAAATACATGGACAGCGTTTCAATTTTTATGGCTAGGAAGACTCAATATTGCCAAGATGTCAGTTTTTCCCAACTTGCATTGCTCTTCAGTGCAATCCAAATCAAAATACCAGCAAGTTATTTTGTGGGCATTGACAAACTGATTCCAGAGTTTTTATGGAGAGACAAAAGGCCTAGACTAGGCAGCACAGTATTAATGGAGAAAAACAAGATTGGAGGACTGACCCTACCCAACTTCAAGACTTACTACAAAGCTACACTAATCAAGAAAGTGTAAAAAAAAAAAAAAAAAAAAGTGTGCTATTGGCAAGAGGATAGACAAATAGATCAACAGAATAAAGAGCCCAGAAAAAGACCATAAAAATATAGTCGACTTATCTTTGATAAAGAATCAAAGGCAATATAATTAATAGAATGGAGCAAAGATAGTATTTCAACAGATGATGTTGGGACCAGATATCCACATACCAAAAAAAAAAAAAAATGTGGCACAGACCTTACACATTTCACAAATACTATCTCAGAATTGATTAGAAACCTAAATGTAAAGCTCAAAACTATAACACTTACAGAAGATAACCTAGGAGAAAACATAGATGACCTTGGTAATGCCAATGACTTTATAGATACAACACCAAAGACATGATCCATGAAAGAAATAATTGATAACCTGGACATCACTAAAATTAAACTTTTCCTCTGCAAAAGACAATGTCAAGAGAATGAGAAGCAAGCAACACACTGGAAAAAAACATTTGGAAAAGACACATCTGATAAGACATTTTCCAAAGTATACAAAGAACTCATAAAACTCAACAACAAGAAAACAAAAAACCTGATTAAAAATGGGCCAAGGGCCTTAACACACATCCCATTAAAGAAGATAAACAAAAAAAAAAAAAAAAAGATAAACAAATGGCAAATAGGTGTATGAAAGATGTTCTACATCATGTATCATCAGGGACATTCAAGTTAAAACAACAATTCAAGACCAACCAGAGAAAGCCAAATGTGTTTCTTAAATCAATCGTATAAGTTGATCTGCTTCTAGTTGGGCTATCTGAAGTTGCCCCTTGAAAGCAAAATCCAGTCAGAACATATCTAAATTTGTTTGTGTCCAGTATTGTGACAAACTAACAAGGACGAAAGGGAATGGAACATTTATCTACCTTTTCCTATTTCTAATCATGCCCATCATAGTGATTATAGTGATTTCTAGAATCAGACTTGGATTTGAGCCCTATTTCCTTCAGACATCTTCTGTCCTTTTCTGGGAAAAGCACTGCACCTCTCTGAGATCCAGTTTCTATATAAGAAATAGGAGTAAATAACAGAGTTACATTAAAGAGATATTATTGCAATTAAATAAAAGAATGACTATAAAGTACCTAGCACACAGTGAACACACAAAGTTTGATAATGCTTCTACATTTAGCATTAGGAATAATAGTAAATCCAATCAAACTTATGTAAAAAACAGATAACATAAAGTTTAGCCTGGTACCCATCTCAAATATTAGTAAATCTGCATTATTGAATCCAATAGTTTCTATATTATATGGAAATTTTTTCCTTTTTATAAAAAAAACAAACCACTAAATGGGAGAAGTTGTAGAAAGAACAATTTCTTGTTAAATGTTTCACAAATCAAAAGGCATGTGACATAATGAAAGACATGTGACATCGGTAAGACAAATGAACAGATCTCATTTGGTCAAATAGCTCTTACATACTAAAGTTAAAATGCAACAGGATTGCAATTGTGATGACTCAATAAAAAGAAAAGATGCATCCGTGTTACTGAATTTTTTTCATAACATGAAGTCTTAAAGTCTGAGAATTATTTATTCATCGATGATAATTTATTATTTAACTGGTGACTTCCAACAAAATTAAAGTGAATTAAATCATTCTTGCTTTCATAACTTTACATTATTTTTAGCAGTTTTTCATTCTTTTCTGTATTTTGCAAACTTTAAATTATATAAAACGTACAGGTATTTAATCAAAATAGTCAAGTCTACTTTAGAAATAGACATTTTCTATATTTCAACATATGATGTAATTGTGATTTTTAATGATGAACAAAATATTGTATTAAAACTAAGGTAGAAAACAAAAGAACCGTCTCATAAATTCTTCAATTCTACAACTACAATAATCATTCAATGTTTTTACTTTTTTTTTTTTTTTTTTAAGATTTACTTACTTATTTGAGAGCAAGAGAGAGAGTGAGAAGAGGGGCAAAGGGAAAATAGCTCAAGCAGATTCCACTGAGAGCAGAGCCCCATTTGGGCTGGATCTCACAACCCATGAGATCATGACCTGAGCCAAAACCAAGAGCTGCCACTTAACCAACTGAGCCACCCCAGTGTCCCAGTGTTTTTACTTCTAATAGAATTTCTAGTTTTCTCTCATGTACGTGTTTGTGTGTTTGAGTGCTTGTTTTATTTCAGTAAATTTATATTGTTAGAGGAGCATCGATACATCTTGCTTTATCCACTCAAATTTATGCCAAATATATTTCCAGAAAATAAGTTGATCTATTTGTTTTCTAGCAGTGTGTATTTTTTATCCTATCCGTACTAATCATGAAGTGTTTTTCTAAGTTTTTTAAACAAAAACTGAACAAATAAATGGACAAAAAAGTGATCATCCATTGTTACTTTAATTTTTATATTTTCTTTTTTTTTAATATTTTATTTATTTATTTGACAGAGAGAGAGAGAGATCACAAGTAGGCAGAGAGAGGGGGGGAAGCAGGGTCCCTGCTGAGCAGAGAGCCCGATGTGGGACTCGATCCCAGGACCCTGAGATCATGAACTGAGCCGAAGGCAGAGGCTTTAACCCACTGAGCCACCCAGGCACCCTATATTTTTGATTACTGGTGATATTAGTATTACCTGATCAGTTTTCTTCTTTTAACCTGCATTTTTACTTTGTATACAAATTATTTTATTTTTTTGTTAATTTGTATTTTAGAAATCTCTAAAGATTTTTAAGACCTCAATTTTTAAGATATTTTTTGTAAATCAATAATAATTTAAGCTGGCATTTAAATATTAAGTATTTCTTCTGAGAATATCTCACCTATTATTGTAAGAATAACAACATCTTAAAACTTTTACAATAGGGGCGCCTGGGTGGCCTAGTGGTTTAAAGCCTCTGCCTTCGGCTCAGGTCATGATTTCAGGGTCCTGGGATCAAGCCCCGCATCGGGCTCTCTGCTCAGTGGGGAGCCTGCTTCCCTCTCTCTCTCTGCCTCTGCCCGCCTCTCTGCCTACTTGTGATCCCTCTCTCTCTGTCAAATAAATAAATAAAATCTCTAAAACAAAAACAAAAACAAAACAAAGCTTTTACAATAAAATTTTTTTTCCTAGAATTAGTATACATAAGCTGGATATATTATTATTACCCTCAAATGAAAACTTATTTATAATGCTATCTGTAATGAATATCAAGGATAATGAAGCTTTATTTAGATTCTTAGCTTATTGTCCTAACAGTGAGATTTTAAAACATCGGATTGTTAAAAGTTATTTGTAAGATCTTTCCATATGAATCCTTCACAGTGCGTAAAGATATGGCAGGTTCTGGACTAGACATTTCTTTCAGGTTTGAAATTCTTATGATACCTCAAGCCATTCCTGAATTGAAAAGGAGAGTGAGTTTGCAAAGATTTTAAATTCACAGTGTGCCTGGGGCAAAGACAGAAACTTACCTCAGCCAGTTCTATCACTCATGGTAGACAAAGCTAAAAATTGAAGCTGCATTTTTATTATAGTGCATTAACTTTCCTTGATAAAAAAAAAAAAATTCTAACTGGAGAAATAAACTTCCTTCATTTTGGACTGTCTACTATAGACATTATAGAATATTAATGATGAACCAAATCTTAATGGAAAATACACTGTCCTCCATTTTACATGAAACATTCAAATGAATGTTTCACTTTATTTTTTTATTTTATTATTTTTTAAAGATTTTATTTATTTATTTGACAGAGAGAAAGAGATCACAAGTAGGCAGAGAGGCAGGCAGAGGGAGAGGGGGAAGCAGGCTCCCCGTTGAGCAGAGAGCCCGAAGCGGGGCTCGATCTCGGGACCCTGAGATCATGACCTGAGCCAAAGGCAGAGGATTTACCCACTGAGCCACCCAGGTGCCCCTATGTTTCACTTTTAATAACTACTTCTGAGTATAGAGAGTAATATCTAGATTGTAAACTCCCATTGTTTCAATAAAAAATAGAATATTCGTATTTAAAAACTCAAAAAGAGAAAAATAATTTTAAAGACATTTTATAATCATAGAATTCAACTAAATAATAGGGAAATCAGGTGAAAATATTACAAATAACTCAATGAAGTCTTAGAAACTTGGAATTCTAATAGAATGGTATTTAGAAGGCAAGGACTTTTAAAATGTAACTGCTTTCGGGATATTGACATGTCAAGAAATTTACTTGCATTCCCACTTTTCTCATTATTCAACATAAAAGCAGAAGCACAATGCACCTTGAAGTGATTAATTTATTTCTTTTTTGTGCTAATGAGTTCTAGAGTATTGAATGCTTTACTTCATTTTGTTCCACACCATCTGTGCCCCTCCCCCCCATTCACAATCTTTTCCAATACATAGTCCCTGTACAAGCTGAAGTCTGCAATGCACAGCCTACAAATATAACAATTCCGTTTTTATGTTCATTCTTAATCCTTATCTTACATTTTATAGCCCAGCACACTGTTTATCAGTGAATTTCAGGGACACTGTGACCACAAACCCTCTCCATACGCTTCTTAGTGTTGTCCCTTTCCTTTCTCAAGAAGTCCAGTTTAATTGAACAGGGTTGGCCTGAAAGTACAACACCCCCCACCCCAAAACCCATCAGCAATCCTTCTCTTTACCCTGTAATCTGCATACAGTATGATTTCAGTTGCTTCCTAAATTATGTCTATTTAAGTACATTGTTCCCTGGAGACTTCATTTTCTTCCAAGAGAGAAGTTGTGCTTTTCTTCCCCAAGTACATATATAGATAGGATGCAATTTATTTTCCCAGGGTAGTATTACTTCTCAGTTGATCCACTGTCTACCTGGAGCTATGAAATACAATGGACTTCCGGAGGAAAATAAATGTGTTATAGGACTAAATACCTCTACAGTTACATGCACTTGCATCTTTATTTCCATTGCAATATCAAAATTTCTTTTATTCATTTCATTATTTGGCAAATATTTATTGAGCTTTATCAAGCACTGTGAAAGGCAAGTAAAATGCAAAAATTTTTATTAGACACTAACCCTAAGGAAACACATGTATCGATCTCATTACCAGTCTTTCCTTCCCTATTGACTTTCTGTAGAATATAGCCAGAGGTTAAGTGAATTATGATATTTTAAATCATTGTATGGCTTGGCATAAGTTCCTTAGTGAACTTACGAAAGGACTATCCGTCCATTGGACTACTTTGAATCACACACTTATTTATGCATGTATTCATGTCTTCATTCATTCATATATTCGACAAATTATTTTGAGTACCTACTAAGAGACAGGCACTGTTCTAAGCATTGTGAAAACGTCGCTGAACAAAACAAAAATCTTTTCCCTCTTGAAGGAGCTGGTTGCTAGAATTGATAGGAAAACCATTTGTGCATAGGCAGCTTGTATTGCACATTATGATTTGTTAAGTTTTTGTTTATTGTAATTATAATGAAGTATGGTTGCAAAGTGTGGCTTTATTTTTCAAGAAATCATTGGTGGCATTTTGGGAGCAATTTTGGTGATAATGGTCATGATAATGGTGAAAGAAAAAGCCTGTTTGGGGGATCTTTAAGAGAGAATGGAGTTAGAATGAGTCAGCTATGATAGATAACTCTATGTAGTCATGTTACTGCAAAGGAGAGAGAGAGTTGAAGAAATATCTGAAAAAAAAAGAAATATCTGGATATGTGGGGGACGAAGAAAGCTTTTTTTTAACATGGTGTGAAAAAATAATAGTATGTTTCATGATGATGGGAATGATCTAATAGAGGAGACAAATGCTAATGCAAAAGAGATAATGGAAAATTTATGGAGTGATTTCCTTGAGAAATAGAAAGGATAGGATCTAGTACATAATGGGGGATGATTTTATCAAAGGAATGTGTGGGTAAAGATGCTAGTATGCAGGTAGGTAAATAGTGGAAGTCCACAGAATTTTTCTTTAATTTTCTTAGTAAAGTATGAAGTTTCTTTTTTCTTGGCAATTTGAATAAATATCATATATACTCCCTTTGTTCCCAAAATATTTATTTTTTAACTTAAAAATCACTGGCTTAACACTGATTTTAATCTTACTCCTTCTAGCAGCTCACATACCAAATAAAATGCAGAATAGCATAATGGTTAAATGCATAAACTCAATATTCAGATTGATGCAGGGTTTTTTGTTTTGTTTCATTTTGTTTTTTCCAGTTTTATAGGCTACTTGGTTTTGAAAATTTGTTCCCCATTATTGTGTCATTTTGAGCAAGTTATTTAAACTAAGCTTCTATTACTTCATCTGTAAAATAGCAAAATAAAAATAAAAGTAAATGCTCCATAGCATTGCTGTAAGTTTTTATTTAGGTATTGACTATAAAAAGCCCTTTATACAGCATCCAACAATTACATAGTCATTCAGTATTATGAATTAAAATGCAGAAGTATTAATATTGCCTCACATATCCAGTTGGCTAAATTAAAAATAAAAAACAAAACTATACTCCCTACAGCTCTTATTTCATTTACCCATGTCTCTGTTTAAGTGAAAAAATTGTCATTGCAGGATTTATATTCTGTAATATATAAGCTCCTGACATTCCACCTTCTTCCCTTCCTCTGCATTGTTTGACATGGGCACACAGTATGAAAAGTCAAGTATATATATATATATATATATATATATATATATATACACACACACACACACACACACACACACACGCAATATATATACACACACAATATCATATATATACACATAATACATATATAGTACATATAATATACATTAACTAATATATATCATACATAATACATATCTTAGATATATATCTTACATTATTATATCCTAGTAGTATATATAATATACATTAACTAATATATATCATACATAATACATATCTTAGATATATATCTTACATTATTATATCCTAGTCATTTAGTTTTAGACTCCCAATATTTAGGTTCAAAATACTATTTTAATTTATCTTCTTAATGTTTAGATTTTGCCTGATGTGATTAGCATTTGCCTAGCCATTCTTCACAGAAAGCTTTGCTTTACCAAACTTTTCTTTCTCCAGGTAGCTGGAAGAGCTATTTAAGAGGACAGGAAAGAGATGTGGCATTTCTCTCTTGATGCCCTTGCTCTAAAATTTATTTTTTCCCCTTCTTCACAAAGGAAGATCAAAAAAAAAAAAAAAAAAAAGCTACTTAGGAATCTAGGTTTCTTTCAGCTATAAAAGGTTTTCCTGCTTCATGCTATCCTTGTATCTTTGCTCAAGTTTTCCTTCTCAAAAAGCTACGTTTTTATACTTGGGGTATTTGATTTTACCTTGCTCTCCAATTTAAAGTTATCTTTTAGCCAACTTCAAATATTATTTTGAAGTATAATTAATAAAAAGTGCTATATTAGCTTCAGGTGTCCAACATAATGATTCAACAATTCTGTACATTGTTCAGTGCTCACCACCATAAATATAGTCATCATCTGTCATCAGACAATGTAACTACAATCTTCTTGACTATATTCTCTATGCTGCACTTTTCATCTCTGTGACTTACTTATTTTGTAACTGGAAGTTTGTACCTCTTAATCCCTTTATCTTTTAGTGAACACTTTATTCCCTTAGCAAATACCCCTGGAAACTTCAGATAAAACTGCACTGCCAGGTTTGTTTTTTTTTTTTTTAAGTCTTCCAAACTTCATTTAAAAGCCCACGTGCACACGTGAAATGATTTGAAGAACAGCATGTTAGTATCTAATTAATCAGTTATCATTGTAACAGAAATAAATAATGATGTGTTCACAATGAAATGTAGGTCCACTCTAAGGGCTGATTAGAGTTATATTGCACGGTTAAGTCAGTGTTTGCAAATAGAATTTAGAAAAATATTTCATGTAAACCTTAGAAACAAGCATTACATCATTTTGTAGATCAGGATTAATGTAAAATGTTATGAATCATTTTCAGATTTCTGTCAAATCAGCTAAAATGCATCTTTGAGAAGGAGATGAAAAATAAAAAGATTGTGTTTTCCTCTAATGAGAAATAGAAAACCAAATAATATGGACAGAAAGGCACATGGGAAAAGAAAATGTACAATAAAATAAATGATACAAGAAATCACAAAGCTTATGTTCATCATCTCTATATAAAAATGCTGGACTAGACACAAGACATGATAAGCCCTACATAGATGAAAATGGGAATCAAGGCTAAGACTGAAGGAGGAGGCCTAAAATTAGGACTTTTTAATGCACTTCAACTGGAGTGCATATACCATCAGCAACTTTGCAATTCTAGAACTTTTATCTACAACAGGAGCATGTCAAAGCAGGCTTCAGAGGTCAAGCAATGCACCTCTTTCCCTACATGGAGTGGTGCTCTCTGGTTTGATAAGAAAATATTAATCTTACCTTCTGGGCATCCAACTCTGGTGCACTACTCTCTATCATATTGTTTTGCAGGGACCCTTGCTGCAGAACATGGCGAGAGCAAAGGATTTGTAGCAGATGGAGGCATTGCCAAGCTCCCAAAGCTTTGCTTGCCTCTATGTTAACAGATGAAGGCAGAGGAACATATGCCAGGAACAATCAAACAGCTTTCAGGGGAGGAAAAATAAACACTGAAGGAAACATGTATCTTGCCAGAAGAGATGATCAAAAAATTAAAACATCTGATGATAAAATGCTTTGTCCAGATGGCATTTATCTCTGACTTCTCAAGGAAAAAGAATAATGTTGGGTAGAAAAAATTACCATTCCCAGAGATAATTTAATTCTCTAGGAAATCATGGGAGGGTTGACATTGCAGAAAAATCAAAACAAAAAACTTAATATATATAAAATATATGTATTATATAATATATGTATATATTGGGAAATAATATGAAAATCTTATAGAATATAGAATTCTTTTGCCTAACTCATGAAAATATTGTGCATATGTACTATGCATTGCTAAAAGATGTTATAATAATCAAAGTTTAATCATGTCCATTTAATTTTTTTATTCCATAATGAAATATTAATGTAATAGTGATTATCAGTGCTTTCCATCATCTATTTCTGGTTCTGCACCTGGACACAAGGCAGAGTTGTTTTTCTCTATACGTCCCCTTCAATTTAAGAGTTTTCTTGCTGGAGGATAATTCAACTGTATCACATATTTAGTAATGGAGGAATTAGTGCATCCTGTCTGGTTCTACTGGGAAAGGGCTTATGTAAGTTTACACCCAGTTTCCTCTGGGTTTTGACCTATGCATCTTTTTCTTTGTCTGATTTTACTTTGCATCCTTTAGCTGTAGAAAATCATAGCCATGGGAGGGAGGAGCAAGATGGCGGAGAAGTAGGAGGCGGAGATAGTGACTGATCCCAGAAGTTCAGCTAGATAGTTATCAAACCACTTTAAACAACTACAAACTTAGCAGGAGATAGAAGAGAAGAAGAACAGCAACTCTAAGAACAGAGGATCAACCACTTTCCAGAAGGTAGGACTTGCAGAAAAGTGAATCCGAAGCGACGGGAAGACAGACCGCGGGGGGAGGGGCCGACTCCCAGCAAGCCGCAGAGCAGCGGAGCACAAAATCGGAACTTTTAGAAGTCTGCTGCTCGGCCTGGAGGCTGCCAGAGCGCGGCGTCGGGGCCTCCAGACACAAAGAGCGGCGGGCGGGAAGAGCGCTGTGTTCTCTGCCCGCGTTAACACCGCCGGCTCGCGCCCTGTGCCCCGCGCGAGGGGGAGAGAACCAGAGGCGCCCTCCGCCCAGAGGCTGGAGAGAATGCGGCCGCTTGGGGCAGGAATCTGAGCGCACCCGCGCGGACCGGAGCCCAGACAGCAGTCGCGGCGCGGGCAGCCACCAGAAACCAGTTTCCTAGACCTCGCGGCTTTGGTCGCGCGAGGGTGCAGAGGCTACTGAGGGCCTCTCGGGGTCACTGGGACGGTGGCTGGGGTGCGGACCGCCTGTGGCGGGCTGCGGTGAGAATGGTGTTCACAGAGGGGAGCAGACTGAGACTTCTCTGTGACGCGGAGGTCTGGGGACAGGCAGACTCCTTGCTCGGACTCTCTGAAAAGGTGAAAAAACTGCAAAAGAGCGAAAACCTCCAGAGAGCAGAAGCCTGAAAAACTGTTTTCCACAGAGCCCAGCCCCTCGATTGGGGGGCAGGGCGACTCAACCCAAGCAACGTTGACTGGAAAACAACGCGACAGGCCCCTCCCCCAGAAGACAACCCAAAAACAAGAAGATGATAACCACAGGGCCCCCATAAAAATGTAAAACCCCTAAAGTAGGGGAAATCAATATATTAAGCTCCCAATAATACCCCAAAACCAGTATATTTCATAGATACAAGTTTTTTTTTTTCTTTTTTCTTCTCTCTTTTTCTTCTTTTTCACTCATTCTCATGTTTCTTGGTTTCTTTTTTTGTTTTTTTGTTTTTTTTAAATTTTTTTAAATTATTTTTTAAACTACTTAACGTTAAACCTAGAGGCTTAATACAACATATGGAAGAGTTATAATCACCCTCCCATCTTATCTGTCTGTCA